>CM062819.1:1372587309-1373188793 GCA_031772625.1 Pinus tabuliformis
GACCGCTTATGGTACGGGCCCGGTAATGGTCAGAGGCCGCCCGATCCACTAATATATGGGCACGCGTCCCCGACCCTACGTCATCTCCTGACAGATTTCGGGCGCTAATGGACGGATAATAGAGGGGGTCCGAAATACCCGATGACTGTCGGATGGGAAGACCTAGACCCGACGGCGGACGGGAGGACGAGCTACCAGCGCGATAGCAACGGGACCCGACTATTTAAAAATTATTTCTTTTGATACCACGCACAGAAACAAAACTTTGGTTAAATGGAAAATGTGGGTTTATGGAAAATTTACACCGGTGATGAAGAAACGAGGGATTTTATTATTAAGGAGGGTATAGCGGGTGAGGGTTATTAAATTAACTAGGTGTTAATTTAATTCCCGAATACAATATGAACATCAATTTACATCAGAGCATTATACTTTCACACTTTAGGGATATATGGCTAAATTTCCCAAGGGGAGGATATGTACATATTTTTTGGGGTTTTTACATAAAATGTGATAATAGGGGAAAGGGAAAAGTTAGGGAGTTAAATAATAAGGTTAGAAGTGAATATGACTTTGAGATGTGAAAGAGGAATAGAGAGCTAAGTTTAAGGAGTAAACTTAGATTTAGAAGTGGATGAGAGTGAGAAATGACTTTAGACAAGAAATGTGGCTTCTTTTCGGAGAAGAAGGTCACAACTTGTCATGAATTTCTCAAAGGAGAAATGCAAGGAGGACTATTTAGGCAGATCCTAAAGTCCTCACGGGGATGTTAGAAAGAGAGTCTCTGGGGGAAAACAGGGGAAATTAGGCATGCTTCCATATTTTTTCATCAAAATGCTGCATAGATATCCCTGCGAGTGCTAATATGTGCCTTCTTGATCAGGGCCCAAAACTGAATAGAATCAGGCTTCTGCAACTTTTGGCTACCTACCCAGCTTAGTACCTAGCATTTTTTGTTACTTCAGGGAGGGTGCACTTAGACTTGCAAACCCTCAATTGATCTTTCTTTTTCTTTTCAAATGATTTGCTATCTAAAACTACCCTTATCACTTCCAAGGGCCCAGATTAAGCAGTTGGGCGCCTTTATTCTCTACCTAACTACTAACCTGCCCGGCTTAAACTGTTTGGACAGATTTTCTTTCTCTAGTCTAGAACAGGCAATTTAAACCATAGCATGGCCCAGCTTGAACTGTTGGGCCATCCAACAAGATAGCAGTGGCATTTTGGTTGGCCACTTTCCTGGTCTTTCTTTGGGGTTCATTTCAATCATTTTTTCTGACCAATTCATTTTCTTGCCTTTTGATTATTCTTTTAAGGCATACCCTCTTTATATTTTTTAATTGTTTGTTTCTTTCACAAAAATGGAACCTTTGTATCATCAAAGATGAACATTTTTGGCACTTCCACTGTCAATCATGAAAAATGAAACCCTATTGGTATAGGAGGCTAACAGTGGCTCCACTTGGGGATGACTTTTCCAGATGAAAAGTCAAGATCAGCAAGTTAGACCGCCTTGTTTTTCCATTCTTGTTGCAGTCTGAAACTTTCCTTTTGTTAAAGACTATCCATCTGAATCCAAGAAACTTGTATGAAATACTCATTAAGCTGATCTACTGTGAAATTACAGCTCTGTTTTTACCTTGTTTCTCTGAGTGTTTCTCATCACCTTGATAGTTCCCATGTGCCCTTTCTTTCTTTCCAATGATAGGGCCACAATATATATCAAAAATGGTGCAGCACTTTGGTCCTTCTTAAAATCTGCTTCACTTGGACCTTTATCTATCCGCTGTAAATAAACATACTGAAAATACAAATATTTATGTACAATATGTGGCTGTGTAGTGTTTCATCAAAGGGGGTCAAAATAATGCTTGAGCATCCTCCCATTGACTGGGCCTTCCTCAGTGTTTGAGCCATCCAAACTCTTTAGAAAATAGGTGTTATTACCTTGTACAACATAAATTACATAAGGTCCCTTCCACAAGAAATCAAATTTACCATGTTTTCCTTTGTCCTCCCTCCTGGAATCCCATCTCAGCACTTTGCTTCCTATGAAGAAGTCTTCAGCTTTGGTTCTTTTGTCAAATATTCTCTTGAGCTTATCCTGCAGTACTTGGGTTCTCTGATAGACTTCCTCTCTTGTTTGTTGTAGGTGAATTGTCTGGTTGATCCTTCTTTGAATGTCATTTGGCTCAGCTTGTACCTCCTGCAGTAACTTGATTACCGGAATCCCCAAGGATGAAGGAAATCTTGCTTCCATTCCATAAACTAGTTCATATGGGCTTGTGCCAATGGATCTCTTGGTGGTCAACCTGTCTGCCCATAGTGCATTCACTAACTTCTTATGCCAATTCTTTTTGTTTTCCTCCAAAACCTTTTTGATGATATTGATGAGGCTTTTATTGGAAGACTCAGCTAGGCCATTGCCTTGAGGATAATAAGCTGTGGAATGACCCAAGGTCATATGATATTTATGGCAAAAGTTGATCATTTTTTTGGACTTGAAAGCAGCAGCATTGTCTGTAATAATTTTATCTGGACAGCCAAACCTGGACAAGATGTTGGTTTCTAGGAATTGTATAATGATGGAGTCATTTGCTTGCCTACAAGGGATGGCCTCTATCCATTTAGTGAAATAGTCCGTAGCAGTCAAAATCCACCTATGCTGACCAGAGGATGAAGGGTGGATTTCACCAATGAAGTCTAAACCCCATTGTTGGAATGGTCTCTCAGCTGAAATAGGTTTGAGTGGTAAAGGCAACAGCTTTCTCTTGCCTTCAAAGATTTGGCATTTATGACAGGACATTACAAATTTTCTCACATCAGTAAACAAGGAGGGCCAATAAAAACCAGCCCTTAGGATTTTATCAGCTGTGGATTTCCAGTATAAATGTCCTCCACAGTCACCTGCATGAAATTCCTTGAGGACATTGTTAGTTTCATCCAAAGTTAGGCATTTAAGTAAGATTCCTTCATGATTTCTCCAAAACAAAACATTATCTATGATACAAAACTTTGATGCTTTCATTTTCAAGAACCTTTTCTTAGTTCTGGACAACCCTGGAGGAGCTTGCAGGTTTAACAATACAAAACATATATCAGCATACCAGGGAGATTGTAAAAAGGCTTGGTTGATCTGTGGAGTCGCCATCTCCTCTTCGTTGTCCAGTTCATTAATGTCAAGGGCTTGGAAATTGGTTTCAGTCATTAGCTTGGCTAGACCTTGTCCTTTTATCAGTTTGGTAGGCTTGATTTCAATGTCATATTCTAAGATATTGGCAATCCATTTGCCCCTCCTGCCTTCAATTCCTTCTTGGGTTAAAATGTCCTTAACCACTGCATTTGGGACGTAGGCAATTACATGAGAGTATAAAATATAGATTCTGAAGTCTTTGATGGCCTTTACCAATGCATAGGCTTGCTTTTCCATAATCTGATATTTTAAGGGGGCATCTCTAAGGGCTCTGCTAAAAAATGCAATGGGTTTTTCATATCCTTGGTCATCTTTTTGTAATAGTACTGCAGCAATTGTATGCTCAGATGCAAAGGAGAACACGATGAAGTCTCTATCAAACCTAGGGCTTGTTAGGACTGGTGTGTTTGTCAATGTTCTTTTGATATCCTCAAAGGCTTGTCTAGCCTCCATGGTCCATTTGACCTTAGAATCCTTCTTCAACATATTGTTTAACAGTCTTATGAGCTCAGCCAAATTAGGAATGAATCTTCTCAAGAAGTTAATTTTTCCTAGAAAGCCTTGTAGTTCTTTGATGTTTCTCGGATGAGGCACTTGAAGGATAGCTTGAATTCTGTCTGGATCAATCCTAATACCATCTTTCGAGATTATATGCCCTAGGAGCTTGCCTTCCTCTAGGCCAAACAGTGATTTCTTTGGATTCAAAGATATGCCATATTTTCTACAAATTAGGAAAACCTGTCTCAAATGTTCTAAGTGTTCTTGGTCTGATTTTGAAAAGGCAGTAAGATCATCCAGGTAGACCACTAAAAAATCATGGATTTCCTTGGCGAAGGCTATATCCATTGCTCTTTGGAACGTGGCCCCTGCATTCTTAAGCCCAAAAGGCATTTTGACATATTTGAAAGTTCCCCAAGGTGTTGTGAAGGCAGTTTTGTCTTGATCATCCGGGTGTACTAGAATCTGATTGAATCTAGAGAATCCATCTAATAATGAGATCCTAGAGGCTCCCACTACCCTTTGTAGGATATGATCCATTTTTGGTAAGGGGTAATGGTCTTTGAGAGAGACTTTGTTCAAATTCCTTAGGTCAACACACAGTCTGATCTCTCCCGTCTTTTTCCTAGTAGGCACTAGGTTTGAAATCCATTCTGAGAACCTGATTGGAGCAATGATCCCTGCTTCATACATACGTTTCACTTCTTTTTCAATGAGGGGAAGGAGCACAGGGTTTACTCTTCTAAGCTTTTGTTTAAAAGGTTTTTGGTTTTCTTTTAAAGGTATGGTGTGCTGGATGACTGAGGTATCATAGGACTTGAGGTCCTCATAACTCCAGGCAAAGACATCTTGGAATTCTTTAAATAACTCAATGTATTTCAATTTCTGATCAGCTGGTAATGTCTTGGATAATTTTATCATTTTGGGATTTTCCGAGGTTCCAATGTTACAGTCTTCAATTTCAGCATTTAGCGGTTGCATTTTTGGTTTTCTTGAGATATCATTTGAATCAAACAAATCCTCCAAAGGGGTTAAACCTGTGGGCAGAAATTTATCTTTTAGATCAATTACTTCGGCTTCTGTGTCAGCTGCTTCATCAAAATTTGTTTGCTTCAGCTGCTGCATGTTTTCGTTATTAAAGGTAGTAGGATGCAAAATCAGATTCGCTGTTTCAGCTGATACATTCTGTGTAATTGTGTGTGCCTGTTGTTGATCATCTCTGGTGCTAGAATCAATGTTAATGCCAGAAAATTCCTCTTTTAGAGTAAGGAAGTTATTTATCTGTGTGTCACTCTCAAAGACTTGCCAATACTTGATGTTGTCCGGGACTGTAGGCGTATGTTTGATTTCAGCAGTAAAAGTGTGATTGGGTTTGAAAGGTAGCTTGCAAGTGCTGGCAAAGGTTGCCAAGCTATGAGCATGTAAATTAAGTTCTCTAGAAATTTTAGTTAACTGAGATTCTGAGAAGGTATCAAGTACCTGGATGGCTGCTCCCTTATAAGCTCTCAACCTTAAATCATTTGTGGTAAAGTTTCCTTTCATCTGTTGTATGATCAGATCTGAATCTCCTAAGATTGAAACTTTGGTTGCACCCAGATTTTTTATGAGTTTGAGACCTAACAAAAGGGCCTCATACTCAGCCATATTGTTTGTGCATCGAAAGTTTAACCTATATGCATGACCCTCAGCCTGGTCATTCTGCATGTTGTGAATCCAGACTCCTGCCCCAGCTCCTAACTTGTTTACAGAACCATCAAATTCTAAATACCATAAGGTTTCATGGTCAAGGTTTGGATTGAGACTCCTAGAAAGTTGGATCATGGGCAGATTGGTTTCTTGCAAGTCATTTGATGCATCATCCTTCTTTGTTGTATCAACTATATGAAAAGTTCTTTGATCTTGAGAAGCACATTGTTGATTCACTCCCTCTGTCTGTGCTGCCACTAATAGTTTGGAATAAGCTTTGGTGCACATGTCAGCATTATACAAAATGAATGAATCCATGTCCGAATGTATTGAATAGATGGGGAAGTTTTGGGGTTTTTCTTGGCTACTCACCACGTATTTCATTAGTGTTTCACGGTATAGTCTCTTTGGCTGTCCAAAGACTGTAATGGTGGCGTAGGACATATCTAATTGTAAAGATCCTTGGAGTTTGGCCCCCAAGATCTGGATAAGAGCATACCGTACTTAGGTGGAATGTCAGCTACCACCACATCCATCAAAATTGTTTTGGTTGGGTATTGGACCAGGGAGACACATAGATCTTTAATTAAGCCTAAGCACCTGACTTGGCTTGAATCAAATGAGAATAGATCTTTGTAAGGTCTTGTGATATCTAGGTCTAGTTTTTCCATTACAGATTTGGGCATTAAGTTGTGTGAGGCCCCGGAATCAAACATTGCATTGTGTAAAACCTTATCATGAATGTTTAAACTGACATAGAAGGGTGGAACCCCTCCATTTGCTGTCTTTCCATTGACCTCAGGACCAAACAGTAATTCGGGTTGATCATCTAGAACATTCACAGCATCCTTAGTGTCTGATATTTGGAGTGACCTATTAATTTGCTGTCTATACACTTGATGTTTGGCCAATTCAGAAAGAGGGACAGCTATCTTTAGCTTACTTATTTCTGTTTCTAAGTTAAAGGGTTTTTCCATTTGAATCTTGGCATTAAGTGCAGCAGATTTTTCCTTTTCAGCTGGATTTTCAGTAATCCTTTCTTCATGATCGGCATGATTTTGAACGAAATCAGTCCTAGACTTATTTTCAGAGATGCTGTTTGAACTTGCTTTTGAAGGGTGGGATGGGGATGGCTGGTTTCCAGAGGGCTGCGTATCTGATATATCCTCCACTGTGACTTCTCTTGGATGCAAATCTGTTTTATTAGAGGATTCTGGAAGCACAGTTTTGTCCTTTGTCTTTTTAGGCTGTTTATTGTCCTTTGGTTTAATAGGTTCAGGTACATCTATGGTTCTACTCCTTAGTTTATACTGTTTGTGCACCTCATACACTACTGCATCGAAGCCCTCCCTAAAGTCAAAAGACTCTCCTGACTTAGTTTGAAATTGCTTGCAATTATAGGCCTCTTGATCTTCTTGTGTTAGAAAGACCTGATGTTCGCTGTCCAAACCCATTAGGTTGATGTGAGGATCCTCGGTGGGTTCACTAGATGTTGAGGCCTCAGCATAATTTTGTTGAAAAGGGGGTCTAATGTGCTGGTCGGGATCAGCCCTTCCAACACTTGGATTTTGATTCTTTTTAAAATTTGGGTTTTTAGCAGTACCCGGTTGAGCTTCCCATGATGATTTTCTTTCTATGGTTTCTACCCTGTCCCCAAGCCTGTCCATGCCTTTGATGATTGCATCTAGCTTTTGTTCGAATGCTGAGGGTTATTCCTTAAAAGTAGTTCTTCTTTCAGCTCTTGCTCTATTCCTTTTAGCAATAAGGTTTGCCTCTACACTGACAGCTATGTTTTGCATGTCTGCCAAGCTTGCAGGGGCTCTTTCCCTCAGTTGATATGCCATATCAGCGTTAAATCCATCAGGGAATTTGATTAAGGCCAAATCAGGTGGAGGTCTAAGGTTTTGAGGGATGGCATTGTACACATTGTTAAATCTTGCACAATAATCTAGGACAGTTTCTTGTGGGCCTCTTCTTATGGTATCATACTCGGATAAAATATGTAGTGGGTCTTTTTTCTTTTCCCATCTGTTGGTAAAGGATTGGTAAAGCTCATCTGGAGTGGTTATAGAGTTTGCAGCAAGTGATCTGAACCAAGTTCTTACATCACCTGTCAGACTCTGAACAAAAATTCTCACTCTCACGCTATCGTCATCTATCTCGTAGTTTTCAAAGTAGTCTTGCATCTTTTTGGTATGCTGAAGTGCTGTAAAAGGACCGGTATTGTCAAAATAGGTGATTTTGGATTGGTAATCTTGAGGTAAAGCCCCAGGATTAGCAGGTAGTTGCAGGGGTGCGTATCTATTGGCCATGTTGGCAGGGATAAATGGAACAATGGGGATAAATGGAACAATTGGAAGGAAAGGAACAACTGGAACAACGGGGACAAAAATAGTAGTTTGTGTAGTGGATGGGGGTGTGGAGAATGTGTTTTGAGGAGTGGATGAGGAAGAGGGAGAAGACGGGGTTATGTGAGGACGAACTGTTGGTTTAGCAGGGGTTGGGATATAACTTTGCTGAACTGCCTCAGGGCTGGAATCAGCAATATCTTCTTGTTCTTCTTGTTTCCTAAGAATCTTCGGGATTAAATTGGGATTGTCAAAAACAGCTGGGGGATTTGGATCAGGATTTGACCTGGTATACCTAGTTTTCTTTTTAGGAGCCAGCTTCCGAATTTGTTTTTGGTATTTTTGGGAATGTTTGTAGAACTAACAAGGAACTGCTCAAGTTTTGGAACAGCTATCTAGAGACTAAAACTAGCATGAAGTTTGACTGAAGCAGCTTTTATCTAATCCTGTAAATGCAAAGCAAGAACAGTTTCAAAGGCTTCCTGGCTGGCATTCAGGCTTCATCTGTAGTTTTAAAAAGTAGATAGCAGTTGAAAAATTCGTTCTGCTCCCCAGTGGAGTCGCCAGTTATGTTATCACTCAGGTTGTTCCCTTTGACTCCCAAGGGAATACGGCCGAGGTAACCACAAACCAATCTTTGGATGGCAGGTCCTAGCCTACCTGCAATCAGAGAGGGCTCTCTCTTTAGAATTTAGCTTTGTTTTGTGATGTTTTAGGCTAGTTATGATGCACTGGATTTTGTTTAAAGTTTGGTTGAATGATATCTTCTAACAACTGAAATGCAATTTTCATAGGGTTTTAGTCCATTGGGCATTGGAGTCTGTGATTATGTGTTACTTAAGGTATTTAGTGAGAGTGATGCTACTGCAGAGCCAGATGGGTATTCATGAAACAACCTTCAAATTTTGGGAAGTATGGATTGCAATCAGTCAGTGAGATGCAATTAAGGGTCTTTCACTATGCTGGTGAGGTGGAGAAATGAAATATTGCTCAGGAGCAACTCAGAATTCCTGAACAGTATTTACTATAAAAGATTCAGTGTAAATGTGAGCAATTAAGAATTTCACATTTATACCTAATTCTGAAGAGAACAAATTTAACAGCAGAGATTGAGCTCAGGGTGTTTAGTAAACAAATCCTGAACTATTCTTTTCCTCTAATGCTAAAACCAAGAAACATACAGCATATGCGGATTTCATAAGCGAATGGAACATAAAAACACGGTTCAGAAAACTTATTGTATCATGACATAACGCAGGAATCCTGCAGCAGCAAGCAATCTCATCACAACACATCAAACAACGCAGAACTTCAGAAATTCCATCAGCTTCTTGTATTCAAAGTCTGAAATTACAGTGTAGCTCTTCAGAAGAAAATCAACAACCCCAAACAAGTTATGCGTGGGGATATATATACAAAAGTGTTTCACAAAATATCTGAAAGATGAGTCATTGACTCATAACTTTCTTACCAACTTTCCAAAAATAGTAGATACAACAGTTATTGCTATTAAAAGATTAATAAACAACTGTTTATCTTTGTCAGAGTTCTTTGACTTTGCAACCAACTGGGCCGGCCGAGTGCTTTGCGTCCGCTTCGAGGAATTTTGCCTTTTTTGCTGCTAGACCACGACGCTGCTGTTGCGGTCGCATCATTTGTAATCATTCACTGGTGCCTAGTCATCATCTTTGTCATTGAGTTGCCCTCCCTATTGCCGCCCAGGTAAGCCGAACATGTGAGTCATTTGAAAATGCTGACTCGAGATTGATCAAATAAGATTTCAAACAAAATTTGATTTTTCAAAGCAATGTTTCTATCATGCCTCTCCACCAATCTTCAGTAGGCAATTGGTGTCTCTGAATTTTAATCAGAGTCTCATCGGCTTCAGTATATTTGTAGTAATTTGGAGGTGTTTCAAAAAGGTGCTTGATCTCATGCTCAATAAAAAACAAATTTTCTAACTTCTCGTAGAGAGTCTGCCCAGATGGGGGCCCTGTTTCTTCTGAAATGCTTGTGGATGTTGTTATTTGATTTGTTACATAATTGTTGAGCCTTCTGACATAATGTTCATGTGATACTAACCTTCCTGCACTAGTCACCAAGTTGGGAAGACCTCTGTTATGCAATGTTGTGATTTTGCAATAAATTCGTTTATCTCTGCTTGCATTTCTTGACACCTTCTGTCCAATGTCTGCGCATAATTCCTCAAAGTAAGCACCCTCTTTATTAGTAAAATGGTATCAGTCCTACTTCTGATACCCATTCCGGCTAGCTGAAGGCCAGTGCGAGTGTTAAGCACTTGAATCATTCTATTGGCTATTTCTGGCATACTCCCTAGGGATGCCCAGGCTCTTTGACTTTCTGCTTTTGCCCTGCTTAGGAGATCCATTTGCTCATGGATAGTTTCAATGGACTACCATTGGTCTGTAATAGATTGACCAATGTTGGCCCATAGGATCTTCTTAACTTCAATTATAACCTTGTCAAGAGTAAGCTCTTTTTCTAATTCCTTTATCCTTTTTTCAAGAGCCCTTACCTCTCTCGTTTTCTCAGCTACGCTCTGTTTTGATTTGTCATATTTTTCTTCAAGCGTAACCAATTTTTCTTTAGCCTCATTTAGTTCTGCCATCTGAGCCTCAAGAGCTTGAAGTTCTTTCATCATATTTTGCATATCAAGGCTGGGTACCTGTTCTGATGTTGTTGCTGGTGTTGTCACTTCTGTAGCTGGTGCTGAGCATGAAGGGCCTGCTTCTGATGTCTGTCCAGTGGGAGGACCTGCTGAAGTAGTCACAAGAGGCACACCTTCAATGGCGGTAGATGTCTGTGCTGGCCGAGTTGGTACTTCACCTTGTTTTGCTTTTAATGCTACCTCCAATGCACCCTCTGTTTCCATCAATCTCTTATGTAGAGTCAAGAGTAAAGCAACCACATCCTGATCTTTCTTTTGTTCTGCAACCCCTTCAGTCTGAGGGTGATGGGTAGGTGGTATCTTGATCTGCTTTCTCAAAGCTGCTATATCTTCATCTCTTTTCTTCAATAGTGCCTGCACACCCTTAGGGTCCTTTGGATCATGTCCCAGCTCTATAATAATTTCTTCCAAGGACTTGATTCTATTGTCCTTGGCTTGAGATGAAGCCTTCTCTAATTCTAGCTGGGCAGTAGTGTTATGTAAAGAATTTTGCAGTCGGTGTGCTAATAGAGTTTTATCCGCCAACGTAGAATAGAGCATCTCCCCTGTTTGCTTGTGTAGCTCGATCTGATCCATGGGGTGGATGTCTTTGGCGAACACCTCCAAATTGGTTCTAATATAGTCAGCAGCTGATTCAGGTTGCAGCATAGTAGGCCTAAAATGACTAAGGGTCATCTTTCCCTCCTGAATATCATACGCTGACATGAGCCTTTCTTGATTGGTTGGTGCCATCTTTAAGAGTTGATTGTAGATCTGGTATCTGAGAGGCTCATTTCTTTTCTTGATGTCTGTGAACTGCTTCTTGATACTAGAGTCTGCTTTGGACCGCTGCCTTGAAGAACTTACCTCTGCCCCTTGTTGCATCTCTTGTTCTTGCTGTAAGGAGCTGGCCGATGTTTCAATGCTAGGAGGGAGCATAGTATCGGTTTGTCTTTCAGGCATCTCCTCCTCAGAGAAAGGATTTAGCCTCTGTCTTTTCTCACCTTGCTGATCTGTTGAAGTGGTAGGAGGAGTCTCCTCTTGCCTATCTCTTTTCCTCATTCTTTCTTCATTTGCAGGTGTCTGTAAAACTGTAGTTTCAACTGTCACCTCCTGCCTTGGAGGGATTTGCCCTTGTGTTTGCTGCTCTGTGGAGGCATGTGCTTTAGCCATTCCTTCTTGCTGCTCTACTTGCTGCTCTACTTGTTGCTCCCAATTGGGAAGTGACTCCTCTTGTTGTGTTTCTTTGCCTTTAGATATATTTGCTGCTTGATCAGTTGCTTTGGCAAACTATTTGGGAACAGTGGATGACGAGGCACTTTCTCCAAGATGCCGAGGGGCTGGAGACCAAACCTGTCCAAAATATTCCAAGTCAACTGCTTTTTCTAATTTCTTAATGGCTCTTTCTGCTAATTCTTCTTCAGAATAATCCTCCACTAATGTGCCTTCTCTCCACTCTAGTTGGTTAGCATATTTTTCAATTTGTGGAATGCTAAAGTGATCATAGGTAGCAAGCCTATACTTGATTCTTCTGAGGCTTATGAAATGATTAGGGTCATATGGTGCCCAATAGAAGCTTGTTTTGAGCTGAAAGCTTTTTAGGATTTCGTCTGCCTCTTTCCAAGCTTCTTCCCTTTTATTAAAAATGAATGGACCCAGTTGGTGCTTAATTTTCAGCTGTGCTTTCTTATTTTTGCTATGGAAGTGTACCATGTCTGAATTGCCAAATTTTCGAAAGTACTCTAGGGAAAAGAGTCTCATGGGAATGTACTTTGGCAGTCTGTATGGGGCTAGATCACAGCCATATATTCTGATTACTGTATGGTCTTGGTAGAAGTACCAATCTCCAATGCTATAATTCTTTGAAAGCTGGAGGATCTTCTGCATGTCATCGGTGAGTCTAGGAGGAGGAGAACTCTGCAGCAGGGACAAGGCTAGATGAATGAATAGATCAATGAACTCACAGTAGTTGTACGGAGAGTAAAAGATGTGGTGACAGATTAGTGTCCAGAACGTTACAGATCTTCTGTTTCCCTTTGCATCTAACTTTTTTAGGAAAAGAGGAAAGCTATCAGGCTGATTGTACAATAGCAGATGATATATATAGGAGGTGTATTTGAATTCCCTCTCTCTTTCCAAATTCATGAACTTTTCATAAATTTTGTCAGCAATGAATGTGGCATAATCATACTGGATAGCAGGGGGTTGTCCTGGAGTGAACATGGATAGCATTGCCAAGATTGTTTCATCCACAAACTCACTGGTTTTGAATCCTAAGATGAAGGATATCATGTCTACAAGCAGTTTCCCTATGTCATTGAACCTGCCATGTAGATAAGGAGGAGGCTGCCGGGGCTGGCAATCTGGGAGCATGAACAATTGGCCAATTCTTGTAATTTGTGAGCTGGACAGCTTGGCACCTTGCTCCAGCAAAAGTTGCATAGAAAGAGGAGTCAGTGGCCTTTCAAACTGAAACTGCAGCATTTGGTTGATGGCTTCTGGAGTGATATGGAACAATACAGAGCCTGAAGGACTTAGAATAGCCCTTTGATTGGGGTCATAACTTGTGCAGCATTGGTGAATCAAATCAGGGAAATCATTCACCCGAGGGAGATAATAGATTGGTAAGTGGGATTTCCAGATTCCCAAGATGTCAGTACCATCTCTGTGTTTTTTCTTTAGCTCACAAACGGTTTCTATGTGATATTTGTTACTTAGTTCAACCGTTTCCTTCATATGATAATCCCTGTCAGCAAGGGCCAACCATTCTAGGCTTTTATGTGGAGCATTCAGAGGCACAATATTCAATGCCACAGGGGTCTCCATTGTTTAGTTGTTACTTGGAGTTGTATTGAACTTGACTTTTGGACAAAGGTAACACAGAGCAGTGAATTTCGATGGATAAAGCAATTTGCAGAGAAAAAAGGGGTAAATTGGGTGAAACAGAGGTAAAATGCTGCTGGGAGAGGCGAAAAGAGCCAATGCTGGGAGTGAGCGCTGCTTTTTTCAGTGGAATTTGTCTGCCAATGGTTTTAAGTCACAAATACACGAGAAGCTATGGGAGTTTGGTGAATTTTGAACAATGGGAGCTCCTTCAAATGAATTTGGGGCTAAACTGGCAGATGGAGGTTCTTCGTGCTTAGGAATTTTTGAGCAGTTCTTATGCTTTTTTCTTTCCTTTCTTTTAATACAGTGAACTTGGAAGACCAGGGTATGCAGAGGGAATTGATAAATACCTGGTAATTATGTGGCGGGGGGGCGCTAACAGTGGTGAATCCGCGGCGGCAGCAGCTCAGGAGTTCAAATTTATGGAGGTTGGCGCAGACAATGTAAAATGGCATGCAGGTGGCAGACCACTCTTTCAAAGAAAAATGAGAAAAAACATAACTTTTGCCCGAAATATGGAAAAAATTGATTTTTGGCGCCTTTTTTTGTAAATGACGTCAGCATTACGTCACTGGTTGGGCCCTGGTACGGTGGGATGACGTGGCGATGTGTGATTGGGCTGACATGGATGAGTGATGGGGCGGCCACGTCAGATAACGGTGAAACAGTAGTTGGTGTGTCTGATGACGTAGACGATGACGTAAGGGCGGGAAGCCGACAGTGGTAACAAACGGTGGTAAGCGGTATTATCGGACCGCTTATGGTACGGGCCCGGTAATGGTCAGAGGCCGCCCGATCGACTAATATATGGGCACGCGTCCCCGGCCCTACGTCATCTCCTGACAGATTTCGGGCGCTAATGGACGGATAACAGAGGGGGTCCGAAATACCCGATGACCGTCGGATGGGAAGACCCAGATCCGACGGCGGACGGGAGGACGAGTCGCCAGCACGATAGCGGCGGGACTCGACTATTTAAAAATTATTTCTTTTGATACTGCGCACAGAAACAAAACTTTGGTTAAATGGAAAATGTGGGTTTATGGAAAATTTACACTGGTGATGAAGAAACGAGGGATTTTATTATTAAGGAGGGTATAGCGGGTGAGGGTTATTAAATTAACCAGGTGTTAATTTAATTCCCGAATACAATATGAACATCAATTTACATCAGAGCATTATACTTTCACACTTTAGGGATATATGGCTAAATTTCCCAAGGGGAGGATATGTACATATTTTTTGGGATTTTTACATAAAATGTGATAATAGGGGAAAGGGAAAAGTTAGGGAGTTAAATAATAAGGTTAGAAGTGAATATGACTTTGAGATGTGAAAGAGGAACAGAGAGCTAAGTTTAAGGAGTAAACTTAGATTTAGAAGCGGATGAGAGTGAGAAATGACTTTAGACAAGAAATGTGGCTTCTTTTCGGAGAAGAAGGTCACAACTTGTCATGAATTTCTCAAAGGAGAAATGCAAGGAGGACTATTTAGGCAGATCCTAAAGTCCTCACGGGGATGTTAGAAAGAGAGTCTCTGGGGGAAAACAGGGGAAATTAGGCATGCTTCCATAATTTGTCATCAAAATGCTGCATAGATATCTCTGCGAGTGCTAATATGTGCCTTCTTGATCAGGGCCCAAAATTGAATAGAATCAGGCTTCTGCAACTTCTGGCTACCTACCCAGCTTAGTACCTAGCATTTTTTGTTACTTCAGGGAGGGTGCACTTAGACTTGCAAACCCTCAATTGATCTTTCTTTTTCTTTTTAAATGATTTGCTATCTAAAACTACCCTTATCACTTCCAAGGGCCCAGATTAAACAGTTGGGTGCCTTTATTCTCTACCTAACTACTAACCTACCCGGCTTAAACTGTTTGGACAGATTTTCTTTCTCTAGTCTAGAACATGCAATTTAAACCATAGCATGGCCCAGCTTGAACTGTTGGGCCATCCAACAAGATAGCAGTGGCATTTTGGTTGGCCACTTTCCTGGTCTTTCTTTGGGGTTTATTTCAATCATTTTTTCTGACCAATTCATTTTCTTACCTTTTGATTATTCTTTTAAGGTATACCCTCTTTATATTTTTTAACTGTTTGTTTCTTTCACAAAAATGGAACCTTTGTATCATCAAAGATGAACATTTTTGGCACTTCCACTGTCAATCATGAAAAATGAAACCCTATTGGTATAGGAGGCTAACATGGTCATTAAAAATTTTCACATGTATCATTCTTTATAAACTAGTGATCTCTCTTGCATGGCTATAGATGTTTTTTTCCTTTTTTGTTAATTTAAGAGATTTTATTATATCATAATATTACATCAGTTTATACAACTTTCTAAGATCCTACTATCCTCACCTAGACCATATTTGTTGGTCAGTAGGTAGTTACCAAAAAATATAGCCAATTACCAAAAATACTTTTTTTAACTAGAACCAAAAAGACACATTATATTAGAAGACCTTCAAGATCAAGATGCAACTAACTGTCGTTACAAATCATATGAATTTTCAGGGGCAAGATGCTCCAGTCTAGATCTTGGTGATGGAGGAGGCCTAATTTCACAATGGACGTGCTTCTCCATATAGGAAGTATCCCTTAAAAATGATCTAGTTTATGTTATAAGAGCCATTGTCCCCTTTGCATGCTAGCCAAACAATCAAGCATATGTGAATGGTTTCTTTCCAAATCATTCATCAAACTAATAGTTGTATCTTTGTCTTCATGTTAGTCTTTGTTGAGTCTCTCCACAGGTTTGGTGATATGTCTCAATCGACTAATAAGGTTGTATTGGGAGGAACTAAGTCCTCAATTTCAAGGGTGTGGGATAGAATGGGGTTCAGGGTCTCACCATGCTACGAATCTCCTAGAGGGTGTATTTGTTGTTGAACCCTCTCTTGAATTCCACTTCTATCTCTACCTCATTGATGAAGCATTGGACTCCAAGCTATATAAAAATACTTCCTACAAACCAAAACACTATTTCCACGAAAAAACATCAATACACCTAGATAGAATACTCCCATAACCCAAATATGTACATCGTAGACATATACAGCGAGTTAAGGCTAAAATTCACAACCTAAGAGAATAAGCACACCTAACCCTCCAACAAAACACTAGAAATTAGAGGTCCTTCTAAAACAAGGACAACCCAATGTTGTTGGATGAACTTGTGTATTTTAGTCCACCCACTAACACAATTGGCCCCATCACAAAAAACAAAAATGTGAACTAATCCAAAACCTCTTAAACAAACACAATGTCGATCAAGAAGATGAAAGATCCAATGTCCATTGTTAATTAAGATTAAGGCCAAGACTAGTGAATTATAGTAGTTCTTATCCCCCATAGAGGCTAACACAAAGTTTATGACATCAATACATAGATAGTGAACTTAACTTAGTGATGTATAAACCATTGAAATACCCCTTTGTAAAGAAGACGCTCTAGCACATATAATTGTTTCTCTAGTGTGTACCATTTGACCAAGAGCACTATTTTTTCTACCACCTAGCATTGTAAAAGCACAAGGAAATTTATTTTAAAAGAGTCAAATGGGTGGTTTGACTGGACAAGCTTGGAATGATCCTAGACTCACCTTATACCAGGGCAACTTTACCATCTTAAAACCTCATAGAAGTCATTATAGAAGGTAATATTTCCCATATAATGCTCAATTTATCCCTAGTTCGAGCACGCAAAGCCACATGTTCCATGCTTGAACCAGCATAGCTACAACCACCCCCGTCATCTTGTTGCAAGTAATAAAAAATCATCTCAACAATTACCATAAATTCACATGTTCTTGCATGGTTGGGGGGTGTCAAGCCACCCATCCTTAATTATAATTAAGGTCAAATTAGTGGCAGAAACCTCCTTGAGCCTCACTTCATGATGTTTTCTCAACCCCAATGGGAGGCTATAGATGTGTATTATTCTTGCTCACTTGGGTCCCACATGGGTCCCATCAAATATTTCAATCCCCCACTTAGGAAAATTGAGCAGCCTCCAAGGGGTGCATATTTTTGGTGGGTGATTGGCCCCCAAAATACACTAAAAGGCACATCGACCCCCTTTCTCCTAAGTTCTTCCATCAAAATTGCATTAAGCCAAAAATAACAAACTTTCCAAAAATGGTTTCTCCTCACCTTGGGAAAACAATTAGGAAGGGACATTACATTTTTAGTGTTGATTTGTGCAAAAGCCAAGTGTTCTTCTCCACATCCCTGAGCCATGAGATCCTAGATTTTTTTCCTCCCTAAAGTCTCCTCTTGCTTCCATATTTAACCTATTTTTTTAAGAACCTCCCCCTCCTTCTTTGAAAAATCTTCAGAGCACCCTTCAAGTGTCATTTTTTGTTGGATGCATTCTATTTTAGTTTCCATATTTTATTTTCCTTGAATATGTTACCAAATTCTTCATGATTCCACTTTTTAATTAAACCTTTTAGATTTTTTAACTTATGTTGAAAATTGAACATGGGGGAGAGGCTTCCATTATCCAAGTCCCACCACTACTGCTTGGATTTCACAAGGAAGGATCGATATGTTAAGGAAAAAATATCAAATATGAATGGTCGGTTTTTAGAAGCTTCTTTGAGGTCTAATTCTAGCATTATTGGCTAGTGGTCTTAGCCTGAACTATGAAAGATGGAAGCTTCGAAAACGAGGTATTTTTCCAATAATCATTTTGAGAAAATAAATCTATCCACTTGACATGTTGTCTCGTGCTTACCACCTGTGTAGTTGTCCAAGTATGGATTCCATTTATCATTTCTATCTCAGTTAATTACATGCCTAATTGCATCTTTGAAGGATTCTGCTTCAATGCCTAATCTATGAACTCCCACCTTTTATCCTCCAATGAAGTAATCATATCGAAGTCCCCTACAACAATGAAGTTCTCATTCAAATGAAGTTGTTGAAGCTAAATGAGGTTGTTGAGAAAATAAATTTTATCCCATCGCAGGTGCATCCCATTTACTACCATTTGTTATCACCTAGATTTGACCTCAGGCTGAAGGGAGGCAATTCCAGGGTAACCACAAACCAAGCTCAGCCTAGTAGCTAGCCCTACTAGGTCAGGAGAGGGCTCTCTCCGCAAGGATCTCAGTCAAGATGACTGGATCAGGTAAAGGATTTTAGGCTAGGTATAGTAGCTTGAAAGTTTTGATTGAAATTTGTTGGTGTTTTGCTAGATCAGGAGGAGCTGGGCAGTTTAGGTTTGGGAAATTAGGTCAGAAATGCAGGGTGTTCTATGGGGAAAGGTAGGCATAGGCTTTAGCACTTTAGGCTTGATGATGTGAGGTGTTTAAGACTGATGAGGAGCTAATAAGGGCATGTGACAATCATGGATCCTTCTTAAACAGTAGAAAACGTGAAATGTTGAATGATTTCCCAAAGCAGAGCACTGATACAATGGATTCTACCTATCAAACTTGAAAACATTCAACTAGAAGCAATGGAATGAATGATGGCATACATAAAACATGTAAACTAATGATCAGAAAAGAAGAATCTGTACTAAAACTCCATACCACAGGGATCCCATAAAAATAGTTGCAAATCTTATTAATCTCCTTGCCAAACTTCTTACAATGATGTACAATCAAGCTCTGAGCATCCAACTGAGTCCAACCTCTCACAAAGAGAAAGAAGAAGAATATATAGACAAGCATTCAATGTCCTCCCATATTCAGGGGTCGAATCCCTAAGATGAGGAGCTGATCTAACTGATACTAAACAAGGAACAGGAATATAGGCATCATCAACAACTTGCCTCTAAAAGTGAAAAACTGATTCATTTGACATCAAACTAACTCCTAAAGCACTGAATCTACCGTCTAAAACTTTTTAACCAACATATTTTCAAGCCATGACATCATTTACAATAGTAAATCATCCACCATGAGAGAGTCCATGATCATAGTCAAAAACTGGAAAAATAGGCATCCTGAGAAAAATTTGCTCTACGTGCAGCGCCACATTTAGGTCCCTTTTGAAGGCATTCTCGGCATCCAAATTGAGCCCACGATAGCTCATTGGAAAGGCCTTCAAGTCTACTTTCCATAAAACCTAGAATTTCTACATTTGGAGCTCATTTGGCCCCTCAAAACTTGATTCTCCCAAGACTGCTTCTGTGTGTCCAAAAAGTGGTAGAAAGGTCATTTTTAGGATGTTTTTTGACCTTTTGGTGGTCCAGTTCTGCTCCAAAGTCTTTGAAAATTGCTAGGGTACATCTCCTCACTGCCTTGAATTGAAAAATGCAAGCCATTTATCCATTGGGTGCCCCCAAGAAAAGAGCAGCGCCGATGGCGCTGCACATCTAGGCCAATTTTCTGTGTGTCAAATTTCTAAAAATTGCAAATGTTAAAATTTGCTCAAAATTTCCCCAAAATTTGTGTGAAGCCTCGCCATCATGTGATTTTCTGAGACAAGGAGGCTTCAACCAACATTATAAGTCTATCCTCCTCTTTCTTGCCTTTCAAGGCCCTCCTTAGCTTAGCTTTCATTCTCTTGACCCTCACATTGCAAATCTTGTTTCGGGTCCTATAATGATAGGCCATGTGTCTAATCATCTGATTATCTCTGTTGGCCTTCTGTAGCAGCTTCTCAAGGTGCAATTTGACTCTCTCAAGCCAAGTCTCCCTATCATTTTCAATTTCCTACTCAATAGGGGTCAAAGTAACTTGTGCCTCTTTGCCACTTTGTCGTTTCATCTTGAGCATTTCTAGCTCCATGAGGACTTGTTTGTCACTCAATTGCTTGTTTTCTTGCTCCAAATATGCGATGACATATTTGGCCCTCTCCAAATTGTCTGCCAAAGCTTGCACTTGAGCTTCCCTTTCCCGTATGATGATGTCTTTGATGGTTTCTTGATCCTGAGTCTCTAAATCAATGGTTTGAGTATCATGCTGCTCAAACTCATCATGCTCTACTAGATCAAAGTCTCTTTCCTCCTCATCATCAAGGTCTTCCTCCTACACCTTTTCCTTCCCTTTATGTAGTTGTTGTACCTGTACCTGCTGTGTCGATGAAGAAGGCAAGGCCCCTTCCACATCCCGTGGAGCAAACACTTGCCTAGCTGCTGCAAATAATCTCCTTGTGCCCCTCTGATAGGTCAAGTAAACTGGCACCTCAACAGTTCTTGTCTCCTTGGCCTCCTCACCCATTTTCACTTGACTAGAAGGTCCCCCTGCTTCTTGAGACACTGGTGGAGGAATTTGAGGACCCCTGAATATGTCATGAGAAATAAATGTCTCCCAAGGGATGTTGAGGAGACTGAGATGATGAAGAACAAGGATTTTGATTAGGGAGTAGTGATAGAGGCTGCTCATCTGCTGGGGGTATGGCTTCTTCTAGACAAAATGAGCCATCTTCTCAATATTCTTGAACAAAAAGTATGGGAGGTTTAACATCTTCACCCTAGTAAAATGCATGAGGAGCCTGATGTGATAAGTGTACAGCCTGGAGAATCTGCCCTCACAAGTGAAATATTTGATGATGATTCTCATCAAGGGGACATACTTGTTCTCAAGAAACTTGAAAGGAAAAAGCCTCTTCACCTGATTTCTGTATTGGGGTTTAATGTAAGGCTCATAATAGTGTTCATCAAGATCCCGAGCCTTATACCACTTCTCACCAACATTAGGAATCCTGGTGGCATCTGAAATGATGGATGGTGAAACTGTGAAAGTTACCCCAGCAAGAGTTACTTTGTTGTTTTGAAGATGAGCTACAAAGAGTCTGGTGAGCTTTGGGTGATATTGGACTCTCTATACTTGTTCACAAAATTCATAGCATCCAAGATATCTAAAGCATGACACAACCAACTGAGAAGCCTACAATTCCATGAGGTTTGATGGTTGTTCTCTTATAATCATGCCTCCCTTATGAGGTTTTCTCTGCTGCCTAGCTCTGTCTACTGAGCTGTCACTAGCTGTGTTTTCCTCCTCATAGTCATGGTCTTCTCTATCCATGTTTGCAAGGTTTTTTTGGTGGCACACTCCTAGAAAGGGATAAAGGGAATGAGTGGGAGTCTTTTAGGAGTGAAGGGATGTACTAGGGTAGATTGGACAATGAAGGGTAGGATGTGAATTATGAGAGTGAGGGAGGGGGGTTTTAGGATGAGAGGATATAACGAGGGGATATAGATGAGGGGATAGGTAGTGATGTAGAGAGGGTTTTTTAGTTCTAATGATAAGTGATGGGAAGAAAAAAAAGGGTTTAGGGGTTTTTTTAGAATGAATAGAGTAAAACTAGGGTTTGATTTTAATCATGAAGAATGGTTCTTATGACTTTCATATGCAAACAAAAAAAGAAGGAGAGGAGGGTAACTTACTTAAAAAGAGGGGAAAAGAGAGCAATTTGAATATTTTTTTAAGGTTTTGAGGGTTTGGAGCCTTTCTCTTCAACGCGCAGTGCCTTTGCCCAGACACGCAGTGCCGGCTCCAACGTGCAACACCCATGTAAAATTACATTGGAGAACTCTTCTAGATACGCAGCGACAGGCTCTACGTGCAGCGCTAAGTCTCCAACGCGCAGCGCCAACCTGTTTCGCCCAGAAGCGCAGCGCCACTCAGCCAACGCACAGCGCCAAGCTTCTTTCGCCCAAACTCACTCAAATTCACCTCTTCTTCTTACTTTTGGACTCCTTGCTTGCTAAATGAACATAATGATTTTTGAAAATGAAATATGAGAGCTTAAATAGGAGTACATTTTGATTTTTCACTTTGAAAAACCCACTTTCTAATGTTTCTTGTCTTTCTTCAAAACCCTGTTTTTAATGCCTTTTCTTGTTGTGTCTTTGCAGGTGGATAAATGCTCAATCTGACTCGATTTATTTTGTAGTGTTTCTTTGTCATGTAGCAAGGAGAGGTGCTTAGGTGCAGCTGGGATCCATTATTACATATAGAAACTTAAAATTACATAAGAAATACAAATAAATTCAAAATACTCTGTTTTCACCTCAAAACCATGTTTTTGAGGTGAAAATTACATTAGGTTAAAAAGATAATATTTTCAGTAGGCTATGAATTTTCAAGCCATCATGCTTGATTTATTGATCATCCTCATATCCTTGTTGACCTTTATTTACATTTGGAAATAAGTTTCTTGACCTTGGTGATGAAACCCTAGACCTAATGAAATCATACCCTATGACCTAATGAAATGAACTGCAGATTAATTAAAAAAACATAACTGAAGACAATCTGAAGAAGGATCAGCAAGTATAGTCTATGAGGGAAGAGCTGAAGAGAGAACAACCATCAGTGGATCAGGCTATCATGACCTAATGGGATGATGCAAAAAATTTTAGTATGGGACTCCTAAAATGAAAATACAAAGAGTGAATTTTGATCCCTGATGGAAGTATGCAGATACTGACACTAACATTGGCCTTATTGGGGATGGTAGCTCCTTGGAGGTGTCAAGAACACCGTAGACCAAGTGCCTCATCCATTGGACAATACGGTCAAAACCCAAAAAAATGGAAAATGACTCAATACAACTAAACACTGACTCTCAACCAAACTAACTCAAAACTTGACTATAAACCAACTCAGACTTGACACTAATCATTTAAACTTTATAGCCTTCACTTCAGGCCCCAAGCTCAAATGACAGTGTACTTGAAAACTTGCAAGGAAAATGAAAATGGTATATACAATGAAAGTGACATAATTTCAGGGAACCACCTCAAAAGTAGTAGTGCTTCAGGAGCCTACCATTCACTGGCCCTCCTGAACAATCCTAACCATCCATCTCCTTGAGCAGAAAAGCATTCTATCCTCTGTATGTTGAGATCTTATATGGTCCTTTCCATAGGTTGTCGAACTTACCATGCTTTCCTTTGTCCTCATTCTGTGCATCCCACCATAGCACCGCATCCTCTAGCTGAAACTTTTCTGCTTTGGTTTTGTGGTGATAGATCTTCTTTATCTTTTCTTGCAATCTGAAAGTGTTTTGGGAAACCTCCTCCCTTTTTTGCTGAAGGTGAATCATTTGATTAATTCTTCACTGAATATCATCTTCCTCACTGCCATCTTCCTATAGTAATCTCATGACTGGGACTACCAGTGATGTAGGAAACACTGTATCCGTACCATAAACAAACTTAAAAGGTGACATACCTATGGATTTCTTGTTGCTCACTTTATCAGCCCATAAGGCATTAACAAGCTTTCGATGCCAATTATTCTTATTTGCCTCCAACATTTTCTTGATTATATTCACCAAGGACTTATTTGATGACTCAACCAATCCATTGCCCTGTGGGTAGTATGCTGTGGAATGACCCAATGTAATATTGTACTTATTGCAGAATTCCACCATCTTCTTGGACTTAAATGCCGCTGCATTATCTGTTATGATCTTGTGAGGGAAACCAAAACGAGACAAGATATTAGATTCTAAAAATTGAATAATTACCGTATCTATGGCTTGCCTCACCGGAATGGCCTCAATCCACTTGGTGAAGTAATCGGTAGCTATCAAGATCCATCGATGTTGTGCTGATGATATAGGATGGATTTCCCCTATGAAATCAAGTCCCCACTACTGGAAAGGTGCATTTACTTCAACTGGTTTCAAAGGAAGAGGAAGTAGCTTCCTTTTTCCTTGAAAAACTTGGCATTCATGGCAACTCATCACTGTCTTATACAAATCTGAAAATAAAGTCAGCGAATAATATCTTGCTTGCAACACTTTGTTAGTTGTTGTTTTCCAAAACAAACAACCGCCACAATCACCTTTATGAAAATCATGCATCAACTGCTGAGCTTCATCTTCAACCAAATAATTAAGAAGAACCCCTCCTGCATCTTTCCAATAAAGAGCACTGTTTAAAATGTAGAATTTAGCTGATTTGAGTTTTAGTGATCTACCTTTGCTCCTTGACATTCCAGGAGGTGGCGAAAGATGTTGAAGAACATAAACTATATCAGAATACCACAGTGATTGAAGAAACATTTCTGAAACTTGAATGAGCAAGCCATCATCCTCATCCTCCGACATTACTGCAATAAGATTTATGTCCAGAGCATGCATATTTGATTCTGCCATCAGTTTTTCTAAGCCTTGTCCTTTGATCAGTTTTGTGAGTTTAATCTCCAGATCATATTCCAACATTGTTGCTATCCACTTACCTCTTCTTCCCTCAGGATGAGTTTGCATCAGAACATCCTTTACTGCTACATTAGGAACATATGCTATGGTATGTGAATGTAGAATGTACACTCTGAAATCCTTTAATGCTTTTATGAGAGCCAATGCTTGTTTTTAATTGATATTATATCACAAGGCAGCATCTTGAATGGTTCTACTGAAAAAAGCAATGGGTTGCTCAATATGATCCCTCTTTTGCATCAATATTGCAGCCATGGTGTGCTCGGATGCAAATGAAAATATAATGAAATCTTGAGTGTAATTAGGACTAGTCAAGACTGGGGCTGTGGTCCAAACAAACTTTACCAAATTGAATGACTTCATGGCATCCTCGGTCCATTTCACAATGCTGTCCTTTTTCAACATATTAGTCATTTCTCATAAATGTTCTGCCAAATTGGATATAAATATGCGTAAGAAGTTCATCTTACCATTGAATGCCTAAATCTATTGTTTTTTTGTGCGGAAAATTTATATGTTGAATTGCCTCCACCCTTGAAGGATCAATGCAGATACCATCTTTAGAAATGATATGACCAAGGAGTTTACCCTCATCCATGGCAAAAAGACTTTTCTTGGGTTGAGAGAAATCCCAAACTTTCTACATCTCTGAAAGACAATCCTTAAGTGGTGCAAGTGTTCATCATTAGAACCAGAGGATACCATCAAATCATCTAAATAAACAACTAAGAAAACATCCTTCTCATTAGCAAAAGCGATGTCCATCGCTCGCTGAAAAGTGGCTCCAACATTCTTCAATCCGAATGGCATTTTGGTATACTGAAAAGTTCCCCAAGGTGTTGTGAAAGAAGTTTTGTCTTGGTCTTTTTCATGCACCAAGATCTGATTATAGCTTGAGTAACCATTGAGTAGTGACATCCGTGATGCTCCAACTACTCTTTGTAGAATATGGTCCATCTTTGGAAGTGGATAATTATCCTTTAAGAATACTTTGTTGAGGTTTCAGAAATCTATGCACAACCTTATTTCTCCAGTCTTCTTTTTTACGGGGACCAAATTGGAAATCCAATCAAAAAATATGATTGGAATAATGATGCCAGATTTGAACAATCTTTTTACCTCTTTTTCAATGGATGGCAGCAGCTTTGGATTGATCCTTCTCAACTTCTGTCTGAAAGGCTTCCGATCCAACTTGATAGGAATAGTATGTTGAATTATATCTTTGTCATAAACCTTCAAATCTGAATAATCCCACGCAAACACATTAGAAAATTTAGAAAGTAATTTAACATACTGGGCCTTTACCTCAGGAGATAATGCTTTTGATAACTTTACAAGCTTGGGCTTGTCAGCTGATCCAAGATTGACATCCTCAACTCCTTTATCGGTAGGCACTAAGCTCAGCTTTCTTGCAACATCATCTTGATCAAAAAGCTCCTTTAAAGGTATGAGACCTCTAGGAATAATGTTACCCTTCAGCGGTAATACCTCCATCTGATTCACCTCAATCTGTTGTTCATCGGTATCACAATCATCATCAATGGAAGCATCCTTGAACTTTCCTTCATTCTTCAAAAAGGAATTGATTTCGTTATCATCCCAAAACACTTGCCAATACCTTAAATTATCTGGAACAACAGGCCGGTGTTTGACATGAATTTCAAACTTGTTACTAGAGTTCATTGGGATCTTCAAATTGCTTGCAGTAGTGGCGAGTGAATCTACAATAATGTTTTGAGTCCAGGGTACCGTCGTCAAAGTATATTCAGGAAACACTCTCAAAATATCTAGGACTGCATTTCTATAGGCTCTCATCTGCGGATGCTTTGCTTGATACTCTCCCTTTACCTATTTGATCATCAGCTCTGAATCACCATAGACAAAAATCCTTTTTGAATTCAATTTATTCAAAATTTTAAGACCTATAATCAAAGCCTCATACTTTTCTTCATTGTTAGAGCAATCAAAAGCTAACTTGTAAGAACATACTCTAACATTACTTGGGACTTTGGTGGGCTGAAAAGCAGGGCTACGAATCCAAATTCCTATACTGGCATCATCCTTAACCATGGCACCATCAAAATCCATGCTCCAAAGGCCAGCTTCATCTTCTAAATACTAAAATTCTATTTCCTTCTCTACCTTACCTTGATTGATCACTTCATTTTTCTGCTCTTCACTGACCTTTTGCTGCTGGTATGTGGACTGCTCAGAAGAACTTGCTATTTTTTCTTTTTCCTAATTAAGGACTTCCCTAAAATTCTCTGAAATTTCTGGCACACTATCTACTTCTACAATCTGAATATTTACATCATTTAATCCACTATTAGAGTACAAAACAAATGATTCTAAATCAGTATGTATAGCGTTTATTGGATGATTGAGTGGCTTCTATTTGTTGGTGATCATGTATTTCATTTTCTTCTCCTGATATAACTTTCTCAACTGACCAAAAACGAGAATGGTAGCATAAGAGAAGTCAAGTTGTAAAGTTCCCTTGAGTTTAGCACCCCACGATCTAGACAAGAGCATACCGAATCGTGGTGGAGTATTAGTGACAACTACATCCATAAAAAAAAATTTGGTTGGGATTTGATCTAAAGACACTACTAAATCTTTGACAAGACCAATGCAACGAACTCTACTGGAGTCAAAGGAGTACAAATCATGGTATTTCTGGGTAATATCCAGGCCCAACTTCTCCATAATGGCTTTAGGCATCAAATTATGAGAAGCTTTGGAATCAAAAATGGCATTATGGAGAATGTACTCATGCAATCTAAGACTCAGATAAAAGGGAGGAACATCACTATGTTTAGACTGACCTTCTATGGTTGGACCACAAATGAGTTCAGGATGATCATCTTTAACATTTGCCATATCTAACAAAGGGTCTATTTGTAAAATTCTAGACACCTGGTGTTTATAATTGCTATTCTTTACCAGCTTAGTCAAAGGAATGGACACTTTTAATTTAGCAATTTCATTTTCTAAATTAAAGGATGAAAGTTTTTCTACCTCTTTGACAGTAAGGTCCTTCTTTTCTACTTGCTCTTTCGCTGCACTTTGCTAATTATTCTTCTGGTTTGTAATGTTATTTGTTGATGGTACTTTGCTAGAAATCGGATCAACAGGCTCTTTCCTTTTCTTCTGAATGTTTGAGGAGTCATTCTTTGATTGCATCTCTTTTGTTTTTTGAATGGGATTGATTAGCACATCTCTACTTCTCAAAGAATACTACTTCTGCTGTGTTGTCAAAGTGTTCATATAACCTCATTGATAATCATCGAACTCAGCCTCCAAAACTGCATCATTTGCTAATATGTAATCTTCATCCCTTTGGGTGTCTGGAACCTCTGCATATTCTTCATCTTCCGTTGGAAAAATGGGCATACCATCGACAATGAAGAAATGGTTTTCTTCAACTACTGGATCATCGTCATCTTCTTCTTCCATTCCCTAAACATAATTCTGCTGTAAAGGAGTTTTGATCTGCTGCTGTTGTGCTTGTTGGTCCGGGGCCTTTTGTTCCCTCCGCTTACCGGAATTGGGGTTGCTACTATCCTCTAAAATTTGGATTCCTGATTGGTGGTTCAGGTCTATCTGTAATGGTCTATCGGTCAACCATCTTCTCCACTATTCGGATCAAGGTATCCATCTTAGCATCTGAAGAAGATGCTTCCTCTTTTATGGTCACTCTCTTTTCAGATCTCATTCTTACTCTTTTGGCCAGCAAATTTGCTTCTACACTTATAGCGTTCTTCTGCATGTCTTCTAGTGTGGTGGGATCACGTTCCCGTAACTGATATGCCATATCAACATTGAAATGGTCAGGAAAATTGAGCAAGGCTAATCCCATTGGTGGTTTAATGCTGATTGGAATAGCATTATATACTGCATTAAACCTCACACAATAATCTTGCACACTTTCATGAGCATTCCTTTTGATATTTTCATACTCAGACAAAATTTAGAGTGGGTTCTTCTTTACCTCCCATCGGTCCAGGAATTGTCTATGCAGAATTGGCAAAGTGTTGATAGAGGCTATTGGTAAAGCTCTGAACCATTTTCGAACTTCACCTCCAAAGCTTTGGACAAGCAATCTCATAGTCACATTTTCTATCTCTACCTCATGAAGGTCAAAGAATTCATTCATTCTATCAACGTGTTGCTGAGCTGTAATGTTTTGAGTGGCATCAAAAAGAGGTATTCTACTTTGGTAATTAGTAGGCATATCATCAAGATTCTGAGGTAAAACAAGGGGTGCATACCGGGTAGCCATGACTCGAGGCAGATTTGAAACAACGGTTGGACCACTAGGGTTTAATGGAGTGGTTGATGGAGAAGTAGGGGTGATAGGTGTTTGATAGGATATGATTGGTTGAAGGGGAAGGGTAGGTATAAACTGAAGTTGGGAATGAACTTCAAAGATTGATGGGAATAATGATGAACTGAGGGTAGTGGATGCCGATTCAGAAAGCTTAGGGATATTAGCAGCAGTGATGGATGATTGAGGGGAATTTAGGATATACTCGTCAATTTACCAGTTTGCCTTTTGAATTTCGAGATCTACAATAAATTCCGGGTCTAGAACTATATCATCAAGTGCAGTTTTCGATTTGGTCCTAAACAAAGAAAGGTCAAATGACAAATCAAAAGAGAGATCTTCTAAGAACAACCATTCATCCGGGCAAGAATCTACTTTTATCAAAGGAGTCAAGCTGATCGAACTTTCTTGTCTTTTAAGTTTTCTTGAAATCAAGTTAGGGTTATCCACTACTGGGGCGGTATTGGGATCAAGATTGGCCCTAGTGTACTTTCTCAAAGCTAGTGTGCTCAAATTTCAAAATTTTTATATTGCTTTACAACTTTCTATTTCAGCCTAGCAAATTCTAAAACTCATCATCCAAAGTTCAAGAATTTATATGAAAGATATTACAGGGGAGATAAGTCTTTCTTCTCCAGTATGGTCACGACTATGTTATCACCTATATTTGACCTCAGGCTGAAGGGAGGCAATTCCGGGGTAACCACAAACCAAGTTCAGCCTAGTAGCTAGCCCTACTAGGTTAGGAGAGGGCTCTCTCCACAAGGATCTCAGTCAAGATGACTGGATCAGGTAAAGGATTATAGGCTAGGTATAGTAGCTTGAAAGTTTTGATTGAAATTTGTTGGTGTTTTATCGGATCAGGAGGAGCTGGGTAGTTTAGGTCTGGGAAATTAGGTTAGAAATGCAGGGTGCTCTATGGGGAAAGGTAGGCATAACTTTAGCACTTTAGGCTTGATGATGTGAGGTGTTTAAGACTGAAGAGGAGCTAATAAGGGCATGTGACAATCATGGATCCTTCTTAAACAGTAGAAAACGTGAAATGTTGAATGCTTTCCCAAAGCAGAGCACTGATACAATGGATTCTACTTATCAAACTTGAAAACATTCAACTAGAAGCAATGGAATGAATGATGGAATACATAAAACATGTAAACTAATGATCACAAAAGAAGAAACTATACTAAAACTCCATACCATAGGGATCCCATAAAGATAGTTGTAAATCTTATTAATCTCCTTGCCAAACTTCTTACAATGATGTACAATCAAGCTCTGAGCATCCAACTGAGTCCAACCTCTCACAAAGAGAAAGAAGAAGAAGATATAGACAAGCATTCAACCTCCTCCCATATTTAGGGTTTAAATCCCTAAGATGAGGGGCTGATCTAACTGGTACTAAACAAGGAACAGGAATATAGGCATCATCAACAACTTGCCTCTAAAAGTGAAAAATTGATTCATTTGACGTCAAACTAACTCCTAAAGCAATGAATCTACCCTCTACAGCTTTTTAACCATCATATTTTTAAGCCATGACATCAATTACAATAGTAAATCATCCACCATGAGAGAGAATCCATGATCATAGTCAAAAACTGGGAAAATAGGCATCCTGAGCAAAATTTGCTCTACGCGTAGCGCCACTGGCTCAACACATAGAAACACTTTCAAGTACCTTTTTAAGGCCTTTTTGGCATCCAAATTGAGCCCACAATAGCTCATTGGAAAGGCCTTCAAGTCTACTTTCCAGAACACCTATAACTTATGCATTTGGAGCTCATTTGACCTCTCAAAACTTGATTATGCCAAGACTACTTTTGTGTGTCCAAAAAGTGGTAGAAAGGTCATTTTTAGGATGGTTTTTGACCTTTTGGTGGCCTAGTTCTGCTCCAAAAATATTTGAAACTTGCTAGGGTGCATGTCCTCACTGCCCCAAATCCAAAAAGGAAAGCCATTTGTCCATCGGGTGCCCCTAGGAAAAGCACAACGTGACCGTTTAGGTCATTTTTCTATGTGTCAAATTTCCAAAAATTGCAAATGTTAAAATTTGCTCAAAATTTCCCCAAAATTTGTGTGAAGCCTCACCATCATGTGCTTTACTGAGCCAAGGAGGCTTTAGCTAGAATTCTAAGTCTATCCTCCTCTTTCTTGCCTTTCAAGGCCTACCTTAGCTTAGCTTTCATTCTCTTGACCCTCACATTGTAAATCTTGTTTCGAGTCCTATAATGATAGGCCATGTGTTTGATCATCTGATTATCTTTGCTGGCCTTCCATAGCAGCTTCTCAAGGTTCAAGTTGACTCTCTCAAGTCGAGTATCCCTATCATTTTCAATTTCCTGCTCAATATGGGTCAAAGTAACTTGTGCCTCTTTGCCACTTTATCGTTTCATCTTGAGCATTTCTAGCTCCATGAGGACTTGTTTGTCACTCAATTACTTGGTTTCTTGCTCCCAATATGTGATGACATATTTGGCCCTCTCCAAATTGTCCGCCAAAGCTTGCACTTGAGCTTCCCTTTCCCATATGATGATGTCTTTGCTGGTTTCTTGATCCTAAGTCTCTAAATAAATGGTCTGAGTATCATGCTGCTCAAACTCATTATGCTCTGGTAGATCAAAGTCTCTTTCCTCCTCATCATCAAGGTCTTCCTCCTACACCTTTTCCTTCCCTTTATGCATCTATTGTACCTGTACCTTCTGTTTTGATGAAGAAGTCAAGGCCCCTTCCACATCCCGTGGAGAAAACACTTGCCTAGCTGTTGCAAATAATCTCCTTGTGCCCCTCTAATAGGTCAAATAAACTAGCACCTCAACAGTTCTTGTCTCATTGACCTCCTCACCAATTTTCACTTGACTAGAAGGTCCCCCTTCTTCTTGAGACACTGGTGGAGGAATTTGAGTACCCCTGAATATGTCATGAGCAATAAATGTCTCCCAAGGGATGTTGAGGAGACTGAGATGATGAAGAACAAGGATTTTGATCAGGGAGTAGTGATAGAGGCTACTCATCTACTGGCGGTATGGATTCTTCTAGGCAAAATGAGCCATCTTCTCGATATTCTTGAACAAAAATTATAGGAGGTTTAACATCTTCACCCTGGTAAAATGCATTAGGAGCCTGATGTGATAAGTGTACAGCCTAGAGAATCTGCCCTCACAAGTGAAATATTTGATGATGATTCTCATCAAGGGGACATACTTGTTCTCAAGAAACTTGAAAGGAAAAAACCTCTTCACCTGATTTCTGTATTGGGGTTTAATGTAAGGCTCATAATAGTGTTCATCAAGATCCCAGGCCTTATACCACTTCTCACCAACATTAGGAATCCTGGTGGCATCTGAAATGATGGATGGTGAAACTGTGAAAGTTACCCCAGCAAGAGTTACTTTGTTGTTTTGAAGATGAGATACAAAGAATCTGGTGAGCTTTGGGTGATATTGGACTCTCTATACTTGTTCACAAAACTCATAGTAACCAAGATATCTAAAGCATGACACAACCAACTGAGAAGCCTGCAATTCCCTGAGGTTTGATGGCTCTTCTCTTATAATCCTACCTCCCTTACGAGGTTTTCTTTGCTGCCTAGCTCTATCTACTAAGCTATGACCAGCTGTGTTTTCCTCCTCATATTCATGGTCTTCTCTATCCATGTTTGCAAGGTTTTTTGGGTGGCACACTCCTAAAAAGGGATAAAGGGAATGAGTGGGAGTCTTTTAGGAGTGAAGGGATGTACTAGGGTAGATTAGACAATGAAGGGTAAGAAGTGAATTATGAGAGTGAGGGAGGGGGGTTTTAGGATGAGAGGATATAACGAGGGGATATAGATGAGGGGATAGGTAGTGATGTAGAGAGGGGTTTTGAGTTCTAATGATAAGCGATGGGAAGAAAAAAAAGGGTTTAGGTGTTTTTTTTTAGAATGAATAGAGTAAAACTAGGGTTTGATTTTAATCATGAAGAATGGCACTTATGACTTTCATATGAAAAAAAAATGAAAGAGAGGAGGGTAACTTACTTGAAAAGAGGGAAAAAGAGAGAAATTTGAAGGCTTTTTTAAGGTTTTGAGGGTTTGGAGCCTTTCTCTTCAACGTGTAGCGTCGGCCCCAACGTCCAGCGCTCGTGTAAAATTACGTTGGAGAACTCTTCCAGACGTGCAGTGCTAGGCTCTACGTGTAGTGCTAAGTCTCCAAAGTGCAATGCCAACCTGTTTCACCCAAAAGCGCGGCACCACTCAGCCAACGCGCAACGCCAAGCTTCTTTCGCCCAAACTCACTCAAATTTGCCTCTTCTTCTTACTTTTGGACTCCTTGCTTGCTAAATGAATAGAATGATTTTTGAAAATGAAATATGAGAGCTTAAATAGGAGTACATTTTGATTTTTCACTTTGAAAAACCCACTTTCTAATGGTTCTTGTCTTTCTTCAAAACCTTGTTTTAATGCCTTTTCTTGTTGTGTCTTTGTAGGTGGATAAATGCTCAGTCTGACTTGATTTCTTTTGTAGTGTTTCTTTGTCATGTAGCAAGGAGAGGTGCTTAGGTGCAGATGGGATCCATTATTAGATATAGAAACTTAAAATTACATAAGAAATACAAATAAATTCAAAATACTCTGTTTTCAGCTCAAAACCATGTTTTTGAGGTGAAAATTACATTAGGTTAAAAAGATAATATTTTCTGTAGGCTATGACTTTTCAAGCCATCATGCTTGATTTAGTGATCATCCTCATATCCTTGCTGACCTTTATTTACATTTGGAAATAACTTTCTTGACCTTGGTGATGAAACCCTAGACCTAATGAAATCACACCCTATGACCTAATGAAATGAACTGTAGATTAATTAAAAAAAAACATAACTAAAGACAATCTGAAGAAGGATCAACAAGTATAGTCTATGAGGGAAGAGCTGAAGAAAGAACAACCATTAGTGGATTAGGCTATCATGACCTAATGGGATGATGCAAAAACTTTCAGTATGGGACTCCTAAAATGAAAATACAAAAAGTGAATTTTGATCCATGATGCAAGTATGCAGATACCGACACTAACACCATTAAGAATCATATCTCTTTTGATATGATCGATTGAAATTTTTGAGAGAGGATCCAAGGGATTGCCAACCAGTGATGAAAAGTTACTTCCAAGGGGATTAATAGGATTGATAGACCCTGTATTATTCCATGAGCATCAAGATGATAATGTTAGGTTTTTCCTATTTAATTTTGTCTCTAAGTAGTCTCTATTTTTCGTCACTTTTGAGACCCCTTATGTTGCACAAAATCACTTTTATTGAGAAGGAAGGAGAGATAAGGCAAAACACCCTTGAAAGCAATGCAATCTTATGTGAATTGGCTAGAAGATCGGAGTCTATTGTGTTAACTCTTATGTTGTTTTCCTCCCCCATCATTTATCTCTTTTGATTGGTTTTAGGTTGGTTTTAGGGGGTCTCTCGAATCCCAAGAAAGAAAACAATGATTAGGAGTTGTGGGAGTCAACACTTTCTCCAAAAGGGTGAACTGAATCCTAAGATTTGATTGTTAAGAAGAGCCATTTGTGCCTCAAAAATAGAATTGGTTCCTTGGCATTGTAGCTATGCCAGTATCTCAAAGAGAGTTTTCTCCTCTACTTCCATTTCATCCAAGCCTTCTATCCTTACCTAAGAACTTGTCTCCATTATGATTTCTTGCAACATTGTCTTTGCATCATGTATTTGAGGCTCCATATCGGTTATGTCTTGCATAATGTTATCTCGGCTTTTTTTTTTCTATATAGAAGTGTCTTGCATGGGATCAAGTTGTGGTTGCAAGGATTCTTGAGGTGAATTCAAATTTTGGCTCTTGGTTACGTCTTGCATAATGTTATCTTGATTTTTCTTTTTCTTTATAGAAGTGTCTTGCATGAGCTCAATTTTTTGTTGCAAGGATTCCTGAGGTGAATTCAAATTTTGGATCTTGCTATGTGGATCTTGCTCTACTAAAAAAAAAAAATTCTTTGTCGGGGTTGAAACCAAGCATCCATAATCATGTCAAGAGACTCGCATTGTCAAGAAAATAAAGGCCATTCTCAAAGACCCTCAAATGATCCTCTAAATTAATGATAATGAGATGAAGAGACTAACATTTTCAAGAAAAAAAGGCCATTCTCAAAGACCCTTGAATGATCCTCTAAATTAATGAAGATCATTATAAGAAAACGTTTGGCTCCAATATGAAAATCAACATGCAATTTTGGCTGCCATTCATCCTTGATCCATGCTTTTAGATCTCGTTTTGGTTACCAAGCACCAATAAATTTGCAGATTAAAGTGTGTTATGGCATGAATTCTATGTGCTCCAAGATTTTATTTGACTTGACCTCATATCTTCGGTTTTGAATGACTTTGAATTGGCCTCATAGCTCGGGTTTTGAATGACTTTGACTTGACGTCATATGTGGGGTTTCCAATGGCTTTAGGAATAGAGCCACTTCTATCTATTGGTCTGCCATGTAGCGCCTAGGATTAGGGCATCTTTGAGACCTCCTTGTGATGATTTTCCAAGTGCTCGGAAGGATTGATGAGGTGTTGTTGCAGCCACCTTCTTCCTAGATTAGAGTGAGGTGTGGAAAATATGCAAGTTGTAAGACATGTAAGCCCTAAACCTAACTAGTTAGAGTTCACCACCATCTTAATCTTAATTCTTATCAGTTGATTTGATTAATTAATCAAACCCCCTTCTTTTCTTTGTATATACACCATTAATTATGGCATTGTACATAATCATAATTATAATATTTATATAACATTATTTTATACAAAATTGTAACTATTTAAATAAAAAGAAAGTAAAATCTCACCAAGCTTCTATTTGCAAAACAGATAGGGTTATCTATATTTCATTCTGGTAGTTGCCCAAAACCTAAAACCATTTTATTTAGTAATTAATTTTGATCCTAATAAGAGTTAGCTTTCATTAGCCGATTGATAATATATTACAAAAGAATTTATAAATGTTGAACAGATAGCTCATTGAAGAAAATGAAAATGATATCCTATATATATATAGATAGATATTAAATATGTAACTCATCCAAAAGATGAGAACTATATACCACACCTATCAATAAACCTACCCCCAATGGATTGTTAATCACCCAATGGATTGTTAATCACATTTTTAAAGTGTGACGACTTGCCACTAGATCCTTCCATCACGTAAATCAATCAGTTCAAAGATCGTATAACGACTTGTCACTGGATCCTTCCATCACACAAACCAATCAGGTCAAAGATTGTCCATCCCCATGGATTATTAATAACATTTTTTCCCTTGGTAAATTGTGAAAATCCTTCCTCCTATTAAAAATGGAATATCTCGCGTTCTGTGTCTCTTCAGTGTTTTGGCCACGAATGCAACTACGTGTGGTCGAATGCAACTACGTGTTTCACCACTGCTTCTTCATACCATTATTATAAATAAAATATAAAAGAAATAAAACCTAATTCTATATAATATAAAATAATATATATATATATAGATATATATATATAGATATAGATATATATATTTTGGAGGAGCCCGTTAATTGTCATTAAAAAAAAATTCCATATCGACTTATGAATACATTTGTTATAAGTTACGTTGGAGATGGCTGGACTAAGACGACTTGCACCTTCTGATCAATGTCGTCAGTTGCACATTATTACACATATTGCCCTCTTTGCTAGAGGCACGGGGTTTGATTCCCCACATCTCCAAATTCTATGGATATCTAGGGTTTTGATATCTCTGTTTTATCTATGTTGTTTGGGTGCTTTAGAATGTAGGCAGCTTTGTGATCCGTTAGCTTGAAATTCAAATCTCGGTTTTGGTTTTCGGACTTGTAATCTTGTTTTTCTGAATTCAAATTATATATATATATATATATATATATATATATATATATTAATAAATTAATAATAATAATACAATTATATTTTAGATATTTGGTGTGATTATGCCGAAAGACATTTATCTACAACATGGATCACAAAAGTCTCAGATCTATCAATTATGTTTTGTTATATACATCTCTTTGTAAATTGTTAATAATAATAATACAATTGTATTTTATATTTTTGTATAATAATAAACTAGTGATTGTACTAGATGTTGCATTGGAAACACCTTAAGGCAATAGTATATAGCACTAATTATTTCTTCTTTGAGAATTTTTGAAAGACAAAAAAATATTAAGAATGCTACAACTATACTTCAAATGGTTTATTTATTTGGTGTTTTTTGTTTGGTTTACTTTTATGTTATTTTATAATAAATATTATTGTATATTATGAGTGGTTATTTTGGAATTATCAATAATTATTAATTATTAGGTTCATGGTAGTAATTTAACTTTTATTAATACTCTTTTAGTAATGTAAATAGTAACGTAAATGAGCTAAAGGTTAAAATTTATTTTGAGAAAACAAGTATGTTGTTTTTTTCCTTTTAATTAAATTGATTAATTAAAAAATGTCATATTAATATGTGCCATATGAATATGAGTTATGGATTTTTGGGCATGTGGTATTAGTAAACCATGGTATTGACACATAGTATTGCAACATAGTCTATTTACATGTTAAGGTTATCATTTCATATGATACTTATTTGTACAATAATTTTTAATTAATCAATTTAATTAAAATTTTAAAAAAGAGCATAGCTATTTTGTAGAATCTCAATTTTTGATTAATGAATATTACTAAGAATATTATGTTAAATCCATACCATCTACCTAGTAATTACCTAGTAATTATTAATGATTAAATTAAACCTTAGGAAGCCTGATTTCAAAATAAACATGAATATAGATAACGTAACAATTTCTATTGAGAGAAAGATTAATCTTCTGATAGAAATAATTATTTTATTTCAAAATTTAATAGACACTGGATTTTTTTTGCTCATTAGTTTGATTCATGGATTTTTATTTTTTTATTTTTTTAATTTAAAATTTAGATAGAATTTTTAAAGAGGTTAAATGTAAATTCTAAACTAACTTGAAATTTCCATAAAAAAATCAAAGATGAATTGATTTATATATTTCAAAATATGTTTAAATAAGAAAAAAATTGGTTGAAAGACGCACATTCATAACTCAGCTAACTCGAACTTTTAAGAAATTTTTTTATTTTCCTTATTTGTTTGATTGCACTTTTATTTTTATTTATATTTTTTAAAATTTAAAATTTAAATAGAATTTTTAAAGATGGTAAATGTAAATTCTAAACTAACTTGAACTTTTCATAAAATTTTCAAAAATAAATTGATTTATATATTTCAAAATATATTTAAATAAGAAAAAAATGGCTGAAAGGCCCACATTCATGAAGATCACATAATCAAAAAATTAACTTGTTGCACCTGGTTTTTACAGTCACTTTAAAGAATCAAAATAACAACTTAATGATTGTAAGAAAGCTTTTAAAAGTAGCAGAATTTGGAAGATGTTTTCATCACTCAATTCTGTATAATCATCTGAAGAAGAAGTTGTATCATCTTCTTCATCATCATCTGGAGTCCATGAAGAATCCAGGCATCTCTTGCACTTATCCCCGAGTGATACGTTGTTATAAATTCAGTGGCTTGTCTAGAATATTCATTCAAACCCAAAAGCTACTTTAAAAGGCTCTACTCATGGGCATATTTAGAGCATATTGGTGGAGTTTATGTTATTGAAGGAAGGCATTCAATCAAGAATGTTAATATGGAATGACAAACATTCAAGTCATGAAACCAAAACGTTATAAATTCAGTGGCTTGTCGAGAAGATTCACTAAAACCCAAAAGTTGCTTTAAAAGGCTCTTCTCATGGCCATATCCAGAGCATATTGGTAGAGTTTATGTTATTGAAGGAAGACATATAATCAAGAATGTTAATACGGAATGACAAACATTCAAGTCATGAAATCAAAACACAAAATTTAAATATGCATATGAAAATTTTCAAAGCATGAGTGTAACTAGAGTGAGTTTGGACCTTTTTAATTCCATAACAAGAAATCCATGTGAATAAAAGGAGTCACAACAAACTCGCGATAATTGTAAACATTGGCCCATGAATGTTACAACTTGGAAAATAAAAAAGATACATTTATAGAACAATAAGACACACATATACTCATATTTATATTTTCTGAAATTTGGTAAACCTTATTTCCATTTTGAAACATTTTATGTTTCCTTAGTCAAGATAACTCATATGTCAGTACTCACAGAAATAATAGCTTGTAGAAATTAATTTTGAGAGTACTGCATGGACAAATATCTCGAGTCTTTCAATCCAGCACAAAACATTCGAATTTATGAAAGAAAAACTTTTGTTATGTTGTGGCCACAACCACCACCCTATTAAAACTTGCCCTGGTAGCAATTTTGAATGGGTTCCCCTAGAAGTTTAATCTTCCACCTCTCTGAATGATCTATTTTATCCTAGGGATTTTAACCCTTCGCCAAGTCAAATCTTCGATTTCTAAATGGCCAAGATCCCCTTGAATAAATCTTTGTCGCATGGTTCATTCATGACCCAGTCTTGCCTTTCATTCACATCTTTCATCGGGATTTTTCTCAATCATCATAATCATTCATGGCACATTTATACTTGCACATATAATTTCCCCTACCCCTACTACAGCCGTTTGTGTACTTAATACACAAAACCTTCTATCGCACCTTATTTTTCATTATAAATCTTTGTAACGAAAATCCTTCATAAACATGTGTAAATCACCCCTTTTCGCCCACTGCAATCAACATTAAAACATAATCCATACATGGCTTCCGGAATCAACGGATTTATTAACCCGAATGCATACATTTTGGGTCCGGAGCCCCATCGCTTATTGTTATCGGCGGGGTCTCGGCTTTTATATAAGGCACTCCACTGTCTTCCAGACCCCCCTATGATTATGAACTCGGGCATATATTATTTCAAGTCTGGCCTTACGGCTGGATGTGGGTTTTCCCGTATAATATTGTGTTTTGCGTAAAATGTTAAAGTCAGGGCTTTTCAAAGAAAATCATACATTACGGACCCGCCAGGGCTATTAAGTGCAATATACATTAATTTTAGGTCTGAAAGCCCGTCGCATATCGCAATCGGCCTAAACCCAACGTTTATGCATATATATGGGGCGCCACTCACCTCCGGATCTAAAGGCGTCATTAACCACATTGTATACATTATCGGGTCTGGGCCCCATCGCATATCGCATATCAGCGGAGCACGGGCCTTATACACAGTGTGCGCGACGATGTGGCAGATCCGCTGATTTCTATGAACTCGAGCGTATAACATTTCAAGTCCAACGTTATATATGTTTTTGGGTCCAGGGCCATATCACATATCGCATATCGGCAGGGCCCCAGGCTTATGCATATTGCGATATGTGATATGCCGGACCCAACGATATTTATATGTGTTGATATATATCATTTGAGGTCCAGCTAAGGCGATTGAGGCCGGATTTCCTGTGTTTTCGTATATTTTCCAAATTTTTTGAAATTACAAAGGATCAGGTTTTCAATGAAAAAAGCAGGCCTGCGGAGTCTCGATAGTGCAATTGCGCATTGCGGCGGTGGAAGTCATGGGTCCTATGACCTGAGAGGGGACCGATACCCGATTGCGATGAAAGGAAGCCCTCAAAAATAGTTCCAAGCCTATGGGTTGAGCAGAAAACTGTATGATTGACTGTGTATCAGGCATAAATCCTTTTCACACTTGCTCCGTAGTTTTATAAAATGAATGGAGGCAGAATTACATTTGATTGATGCATTTTTTTGTTCTATTGTTCACAATCATCAAGCTAATGATAGCTATCCTTGTAGGTGAGAAGCAAATGATGTAGGAGGGGATTCGAAGGGCCATGTACGTAGAAGCACTGCATTTAAGGGTCTAGCCACAACCCCACGTGTTGCTTGTACATTCCGCAAGCAAAACTGTCTCGGTCTCCATTGTGGGAAGGCAACATATAGTCACCCTTTTCACCAGCATCTGTTCTCCTCCTTAGGAAAGGAATCAACCCAGATGTTATGCCTTCTACATGCCAGAGATCATGCTAATGATCCTATCTCTGTGTACTCGATTAGCATATCTGAAACAATGGGAAGATGAAGACACAGGGTGACCTCAGCTTTTCGATAGTTTCTTTAATCTGTCGCATCTGTACATATTGATCTATGTAATGACAAGAGGAAATGGAAAGGTCATGGAAGGTGGAGGGTCATTTAGGGCTGCATAAGTATTACCTCTGAAGAGGAGAAAGGGCTTTTTATTTTTGAGAAGAACAGTGTCGCTTTATTGTGAATGAGGAGGACTGTTTTTGAGGGAAGAAGGAGCCTTTAGTTTCAGAATCATTGTATTGTTTTGGATCAAAGTGTTGTTACTGGCATGAATGTAAATGCATTTTATATTTATGCATATTGATGACTTACAATTCACTATTAGTCTTGTTAAATTGAATGTGATTCAGTTTCATGGTTAACTTGTGAATGGTCTCTGATTTGAAACTAAATTAAACATCAATTGCAGTTTTAATTCCATAGAAGAATGTGGATTCCTATATGAGTGATTGGATTGTAATTTAGCTTTAATACAGTCTTGTCCAGCTGTGAATTCAGTGATTGATTCATTTGGACTTGAATCTATGCATGATGTTTAACCTTCTTTATCACGCTCTTGTTGAACATATATATGATGTTTAAACCTCTGTATCATGCTCTTGCAGGATAGATTAGAGTAGCTAGGACTAGATTAGAGTAGTTAGAAGTAGTATAGATAGGATTTAATACATAGAGGTTAGTTGTTTCATTTTGTTGATTTAATTGAAGTCTTCCTCCTAGAAGCAATCTTTCGACATGTTCAAGCGGTTTACGGGGTCCCTTAAAACCCGTCGAAGCTAGCCAATCCAAATGAAAGCAGGTCTAATTGGGGCTTGCGATCAGGTTAGTTCCCCTTGTTGGCATAGTGCACATTAGCCATGTCAACAAATTGGCACTAGAAGGAGGGCCTGAACCGCCCTCTCCAGCTTTTCAAGATTTCATCTATAAGTGCCATGCATGGATTCAAAAGGATTAATGTATGGATCATAAAGGTCAGAGGGATCCTGCCACACATTTGAAAGAGCCTCATTTTGAAGAAACAAAGACCCCTCTAAGTCTTGTTTCGAGGTCACCCAAGGAAGAAAGACTGTGGGAGTATCCTATCACTCAGGAACAACTAGTCAGAACACTTACTCGGGCTTATTCTTGTTCCCTCTCATATCTTCCCATCTTTCATTCTTTACCTTCGACAACTAATAGAAAGCCAAGGATCTTTACCCTGAGTGAAGATATAGCTACAACCACTTCTCTCAAAGATATTGTGCTAGAATCCTTACAAAGTATCGACACCCTTTGGGAAGAAGTTCTTGAGGATTCCCCTTCTAAAGGTAACTCCTCGCTTGATTTTGAGAATCCTAATGGAGAAGCCTCCAACCAAAACTTCATTGTCCATAATATGGCCAACGTTCCTCCTCTAGGTTGGAATCAACCTCCACCTCCTCCTCCGGGTGGGAATCAACCCCCACCTCCTTCGATAGCACTCCCTCCCTGGCTTGCACAGGATGCTATAGTGGTACTTGGGCAGCAGCATCCCTTACCCAAAAATACAGAAAGAGTGTTACCCAATTTCGACGCTGAGCGGGGAGATACCATTGATAACCATGTTCGCTCTTTCTTCCTAGCCTTTTGCAGGTTGGGGGTCGCCAATGAAGATGTGGTGTGCCACTTATTCTCTTTTACTCTGACCGGTGCAGCCTCCACATTGTATTCCAACTTGAGAATAGGGTCAATCACCTCTTGGGATGCTTTTCAACAGGCCTTATTGGACAAGTTTGGTGATGACAAAACACCTGCGGCTTTAGTTTTAGAATTATCCCATCTTCAAATGGAAAGCAAGGAGAAAGTTAAGGATTTTAACATTTGGTTCAACACCTTGTTCAACAAAATCCCAGCCACCGCTAGACCTACTGAAGAGGTGCTAATGGAATTCTATATATCTGCTCTCCCTGTCCTTGCAGCAATGTGGGTTAAAAAGAGTAATGTGAAAACCTTACAAGGTGCTATCAATGAAGCAGTAAATGTTGAGAATGAAATGCTCAGTCTTACAGCATGCCACCCTACAACTGGAGAAAAGAAAGTCTCTCAGGCATCCAAGAAGAATAATGGAAATGATAAAAAAGAGGCTGAAACTAAAGAAAAGGACACCATGAATGTGGAATGGTTGCATCAAATCATTAAGAAACTAATGAACACAGTCATTGATATGAAAAGGAATCATGGAGAGAGTACTAGTGGTAATTTCGGGTCCGGGGCCATATTGCATATCGCATATCGGTGGAGCCCCAGGCTTATGCATATTGTGATATGCGATATGCTGGACCTAACAATATTTATAAGCACCAATATATATCATTTGAGGTCTGACTTAAGCGACTGGGGCAGGATTTCCTGTGTTTTCATATATTTTCCAAATTTTTCGAAATTACAAAGGATCAGGTTTTCAATGAAAAAAGCAGGCCTATGGAGTCCCGATAGTGCAATTGCACATCAGGGCAGTGGAAGTCATGGGTCCTGTGACCTGAGAGGGGGCCGATACCTGATTGTGATGAAAGGAAGCCCTCGAAAATTGTGCCAATCCTGTGGGTTGAGCGGGAAACTGTATGATTGAATGTGTATCAGGCATAAATCCTTTTCACACTTGCTCCGTAGTTTTATAAAATGAATGAAGGTAGCGTTACATTTGATTGATACATTTTTTTTTGTTCTATTATTCATAATCATCAAGCTAATGATAGTTATCCTTGCAAGTGAGAAGCAAATTATGTAGGAGGGGATTCAAAGGGCCATGTATGCAGAAGCGCTGCATTCAAGGGTCTGGCCACAACCCCACACGTTGCTTGTACATTCTGCAAGCAAAGCTATCTCGGTCTCCATTGTGGGAAGGCAACATACAGTCACCCTTTTCACCAGCATCTATTCTCCTCCTCAGGAGAGGAATCGACCCAGCCGTTATTCCTTCTACGTGCCAACGGTCACGCTAATGATTCTATCTCTGTGCACTCGATTGGCATATCTAAAATAGTGGGAAGATGAAGAGACAGGGTGACCTCAGCTTGTCGGCAGTTTCTTTAACCTATCGCATCAGTACATACTAAGCTATGCAACGACAAGAGGAAATGGAAAGGTCATGGAAGGCAGAGGATCGTTTAGGGCCACATAAGTATTACCTCCGAAGAGGAGAAAGGGCTTTCGATTTTCGAGAAGAATAGTGTCACTTTATTGTGAATGAGGAGGATTGTTTTGAGGGAAGAAGGAGCCTTTAGTTTCAAACTCATTGTATTGTTTTGGATCAGAGTGTTGTTACTGGCATGAATGTAAATGTGATTTATATTTATGCTTATTGATGACTTACAATTCACTATTAGTCTTGTTAAATTGAATGTGATTCAATTTCATGGTTAACTTGTGAATGGTCTCTGATTTGAAACTAAATTAAACATCAGTTGCAGTTTTAATTCCATAGAAGAATGTGGATTCCTATATGAGTGATTGGATTGCAATTTAGCTTTAATACAGTCCTGTCTAGCTATGAATTTAGTGATAGATTCATTTGGACTTGAATCTATGGATGATGATTAACCTTCTTTATCACGCTCCTGCTGAACATATATATGATGTTTAAACCTCTGTATCATGCTCTTGCAGGATAGATTAGAGTAGCTAGGACTAGATTAGAGTAGTTAGAAGTAGTATAGATAGGATTTAATACATAGAGGTTAGCTGTTTCATTTTTTTGATTTAATTGAAGTCTTCCTCCCGGAAGCAATCTTTCGACATGTTCAAGCGGTTTACGGGGTCCCTTAAAACCCGTTGGAGCTAGCCAATCCAAATGAAAGTAGGTCTAATTGGGGCTTGCGATCGGGTTAGTTCCCCTTGTTGGCATAGTGCATATTAGCCATGTCAACATGTCAAAACAAGGCCGAATGAGACATTGAGAAAAAACAACCAACAAACTTGTTGAGAAAACTTAACAAAGCTATTCGATCTACGATGGCAAATATTTTTCAACTTCTGAAGAATAGAGTGCAAGAATGCTTCCTTCAGTAGGGCGGGTTGGGTAGTTTGAAAAATTACTTATAATAATATTTTTAATTCAACCGTGAAAGTAGTTATGATAAGATTTTTAATCTAACGGTTACAAAGATTTCAATCGTCTAACATCAGATCAAATGGAGCATAAGAAGACAGCTAAGACTCTAGGGGAGTTCTTCCCAAAGGGAACGGCTTACGATGTAATAATATAAAGCGCATAGTTTTAATAGATCTACCGGCTAGAAATAATAGATATGTAAGTGTATATAGCCATAATAGAGGATGGGTAGGGGACAAGGCTTTTCCTATGAATCCAACGACCCAATAGATAAGATTTGCTCCAATGATATCCTCACACTTTTATTTTTTATTTTTATTGAAATTTTTGAAGTAATCTTGAGGAGGCCATTCTTAATCAGTGATCTTGGCCATACAATTCAATGTCCCCTACATGAAAAAAAATATATAAAAAGAAAATGGGCACTATCTTATCTCTAATATGGATAGTGGTCCAATTTAGATATTAAAACCCTTAAACTTGAGATAAAATAATCTAGCTTCTGATAGCATGTTTTGGGTGACTATTTGAAACCCTTAAACTTGAGATAAAATAATCTAGCTTCTCATAGCATGTTTTGGGTGACTATTTGAGACCATATAGATTTTGCATGCAAGAATTACTTATGTTTTTCAACATAGATATACAATTGTGTCAAATATATCTCCTCTTATAAAGTCACCATATTGGAATGATGTCTTCACATTCCCCTATCCTATTTCTACCTATAATAAGAACTTGATAATTATTGAACTTGATAAATGTTATTTTTTTAGCTAATGAAAATATCTCACTCAAGTGTGTTTTGACAACTTCAAAATATTCTTTCACAACCAATATTAACACCTTGTACTTTTGAAGGACGTTATTGAATTTATATTTTCCTTGAACACTTAGTTGTGTCCACCTAAGCAACCATCATCCACCTATGCATCCACCTGTTCATCCATTAAGAAACCATGTACAAGGATGCTATTGAATTTATCTTTTCCTAGAACACTTATATTTTCCTAGAACACATAGTTGCATCCAGGGCTTCATCCATTAAGCAACCATACTATGATATTATTCTTAGTATAAAAATAAGTCATCTCCTTATACATGCTCAATTATAGCAGTCCTTTATTTTCATATTTTTTTAAGTTATAGGCTCATTTTTGCAAGTGAAAAAATGAAATATACACTTGAAATTGGATAAACTATAATTATATATATCTATTGCCATTTTTTTCCAAGTTCACTTTCTAAAAGGCTATGGTGGAATTCCAAGTTCCTCTTCTAAAACTTTGTATACCTCTTCATTTGTACAATAATCAAACTTTGGTTTATTATCTAGTTCAAATTTTCTAAATTTTCTAATATTTGGTGGTTGCTAAACATCTAAAGAACTTAGCATCTTCTCACCGTGTTCTAGAACTACGCAGCTATGGGACAATAATTTAGTTTTCTTAAAACGATATTCTTATACTTAATGCTCTCATTTACACGATCCAAAAGCTTGTATTCTTTCAAAGCAACCACATAATTAATGAAGATACATTTCAGTAACATATTTATCTTGAGGCACATGACTATAAACCTTTTAACTAACATGTGAATATACTAAATCACATGACTATAAACCTTTCAACTAAAATGTGAATATATTCTAAATCAATGACTTTCTTTTAATTAAAACAACTATGGCTTTCTTTTAGTTAAGACTTGTTGTAGCAGCTACAACCACCCTCCAAAATTTTGGCTTGCATGTGAATTTCGAAGCCTACTTTGGATCTTGTGATCGATCATCCTTGGTAGTTTGCTGGTAGGATGATGATTTCAAGCTACCCTCCTTGATCTTAAAGAGTTGCCCACGTTCTCATCTTTTTGTAACACATGTCATTTTCAGGCATATTGGTTGTTGTATGTCATGCAAAGGGAATGTTGTCTTGCTTCAAGGGAATTGTGTGTGTATGAATGGTTGTCATCACATAGACATGTTTCACGTAGAAATTTTGCAAATTCTCTACAAATCTCGCTCTGAGACCTATGTAGAAAATCTGACTGTAGGTTAACCTGATAATGCAATATAACCAAAGAAAAATACTATAACCTACTTCTACTATCAATTTGCGGAAGCTTAAAGATTGAGCAAGATCGAGCTGAACACATATAACTAGAAGAAGAAGAATCAATGCACAATACACATGAAAATACTTTGGGGAAAGCCTCAGCTAAAAACCCCACTATCTATATTATCATACAAGGTGGAAATACATAGGAATTATACAAAGCCTTAGCTCTCACAGTTGTCCATCTCTCAGTACAATCCTCACAGATGCTCACCTCTTGGCTTCTCACAAGCCTTCCTCTTTGCCCCTCCAAGCTCCTATTTCCTTGCGATGTTCCTCTGGGATGATCTTCTCCAACCAAGTGGAAAACTGATCTCACACACTGATCTCACACCTTGTATGAACTGCATAATCCTCAAGGCAATTATTCCTTCTGCATGCATGAGTTTTATTTATAGGAAAACACATGCAACTGATAGTACATTGTCCTTGAAATTTAGCTCAACTGGGTCTTTCTCAGAATAGACATGAATGAGATTCTGATGAGGGAATCTTCAGTTATCTAGAGTACATTGGTTGAGTGCGTGCATGCATCAATTGACTGATAACTCACAATTAGTTCCTCAAATAGTTTGGAACTAATTTAACTGGATTTAAGTTAGTAAACTGAGCTAACTAATTACAACTCAAATATAACTCAATCTTATCTCCTTAATTAAGGGATAATATCCTTAATTTAAGTGATAATTGTTGCACGACTGCAGAAAGACTACTAACTTGAATTTCTCCAACTAATTAATCCATAATGAATGAATTAATTATTTCCAAGTAGCTAGTGAGACTAAATTCGATTTTAATTCATAATTTTAATTCAAGGACAAATTAAAATTGGACTTTCTGGATTCTATTTTTATCATTTCTTGTTGCTATTTTCAACATTTCACACTCACCTTACGCACTCACGTCACAATGGTTGTTGAATCAAGAAAATTATGTATTACATAGTTTGGATGGTCTAAGTGTCCGTGTGCAATCACAGTCGAGTCCTATCAATGTTTTCATATGTTTCACTGATCTCACACTTAGCCATTTTCCCAAGCAACCTAGCCTCATCCAGCTTCCCAAAACTATGCGCTTTGTTTTGCAACCATCAAGCTTCCTCCCTTGCCTGCTGAAACCTCGCAGTGTGCAAAGGCCCCAACCACCACTGCTCTCTGAAAATGCACAAAGCAGTCCAATAGCACTGCACTCAGAAATTACACAGAGGTATCCTCCCGAGACCCCTGTCCCGCAACATTGCTTTGAGCCTCAAAACTGTGCAGTGTTTTCCAAGTTGCCTTGTTGACCTTGCATGCAGAAATTGTGTAGATGGACCTCCCAGGGCCTCATCTCGGTAGAAGCCACTGTCCACTAAAATTGCGCAGACCTATCTCTTAGTGGCTACACGAAAATGTGACATGTTGAAATCACTTCCAAGGAGTTGAGGAGAAGGACCAAGGAACGAAGTAATGGAAAAGATCAGGACTACATGAAAACTCCATCAGATGCATGATCATCTTGAGGGTAAGTATGGTAAGTACGGAACATATTTCAAAGTACACCTCTTACTTGAGTTTGTAGGATTGCTTGTCAATATCATATCATCCTGTCCTTAGTAACATGCATGTGCGCAAACGTGAAAAGTCACTTTATGTGTTGCTTCTACATTTCGTGCTTCTTTTTCACTTTTTTCAACCAAATGTCATCTTCCCCATGTTGATTGTTATGTCATGCTTGCGACCATGTTCTAGTCATGCACAAGGTCTTTTCTTTGTGTGTACATGCTGTGTTTGCTATGAAAGCATCTGTTTTTCTCACACACGAAGTTGTATGCACTGTCGCGCAAGCATTGTCGCGGTCGTCCAACAATCAATCACAAGCATCGTGCTTGTTTCGCACCGTCAGTCAGTCATGTTGATCATGTATGTTTGGATGGTTTGATTCGTCTCGTCCTCAAGTCATGTAATTGTGTGTTTGCAGGATCATGTATGTACCTTTTCACTCACTCACACACTTAGTCGTTTTGCCAAATTTCTGACGATTGAATATCCCTCTGATAGTCAGACCTTCACCCCGCCATTGAATCAATAGATTGTCACTTAGAACAACACAGAAGCACCAAGAAATCCATTTCAAGCTGCGTTGTCTGCAGGATGATCTATCAAGCTTCCTGCTGGTCAACCAGAGAATTTGACCCTAAAAAATTGCATAGAGGCTGCAGACCTTGCCCACTCCCCTGAATAAGAAAATTGCACCGACAGGCCAGACATACAGTGCCCATCCCTGTCTCCCTTATAAAATTGCATAGTTTTTCCAGCTAGCCCACTAGTCAGCGGGATGACTGCTCACTCGGAAAACTGTGCAGATTTCATGAGCAAGCCCTCTGCTGCCCAACAGTCCACTTAGCTCAGAAACTACGCAAGGTTGATTAGTAGGCCAACCTCCCAACATCAGTGCAGTTTTTCCTACCATCATCTCCCAGCAACCCACTACCAGTTCCCTCCAGGAATTGCATAGTTTTGGTTGTCAAGCTCCCAGTAACCAACTACCAGTTCCCTCCAGGAATTGTGTAGTTTTTGTTGTGAAGGTCCGAGCAGCCAGCTGCGAGTTCCCTCCAGGAATTGCGTAGTTTTCACTGTCAGGCTCCCATTGCCAGCTCCTTCCAAATTTTGCATAGATTTTGTCTACTGAGCCTTCCCGCAGCCCAGACTACTCCTCCCGAAAATTGCACAGTTTTGAACAACAGTGCCCGGAGCCTCCATCCCAGCTCGAAGCTCGCAACCTTGTCTTCTCTGTCGGCTGCATTTGAAACGATCATGCATCATGGTAGACTAGGAGGTTTATGGATTTGATGTCATCTCATCATGAGTGACTGCAAATACAGGTACACAAGAAAACATGGCGCGATGATGGATGGGATGAACAAAGGGAGTACATGCCAAAGGACATGTTTGCTAACGGACGAACAAGTGATGCATGCAAAGAGATGTGCTCGCGAATGGATGATCATGCAAAGATGTTTTTGTGCACAGACAAATGGACGAACATGCACTTTTCACGAACAGACAAATCTGTCAAGCATGCCAACATACAAGCAAGGAACAACATACGAATGCAACATCAAGTGAACCAAACGACCATCGAAGACTCCACACACCTTGCCTTGCGAAGGTGAAGTTGTGACACACCATGAGGACATCCATCACCCAGCAACATTGTAGCTTGACATACACACCATCAACAACACAAATGTACCAGCACTATCATTTCAAGTCTTGTCACGAGTCATGTCGTCCACATCTCTACTATGGGCCATACTGTTAATCAATGTAATGTAACGTGGAGGTCCAAGAGACCCACTTGTCATATGAAGAGTCATGTAAAGTTGAAAGAACATGGAAGTCAAATAGTTGTGAGGGAATTCGAGTAGCCACAAGGGTTAGTTTCACCATTGGCTGTAAATACCCCCTCATTTGTACATGCAAAGGAATTTTCACGTCGACTCCTCCCACATAGCCTTGAGAGTTTGTAATCTTTTCTTTTAGGAGTAAGTAGTGGCTTCAACGCCCTGCCCACGGGGTTAGTGATGTATGGTGTAATTATGTGTCTTGGAACTTTTGCTTAATTCAGAAGCCTACTAACAAGGCATCATACTTTCACACATGTGTTGTAATTATTGTAAGACTAATCTTGAACACTTGTAATGCATGTTTCTTTAACCTGTTTTTAACACTTGAACTCATTCAATTGTTGTAATACATATATATTAATGAAAATGTGTTGTATGAGTTGTTAATGCTGTCCTACCCATGTTGGTTACCTCCCCGGACATTAGACATACCTTTCACATAAACTTGCTATAATGATTGTCGTGTTCACGCGAACTCCTCCGCTGTGTGTTATATGTGTTATCTTTCCTTGTGTGTTGTGACTGCCGCATAGATGTGGACTGCTCCTCTGGAGGCTGTGAACATCCTGTTGTGTTGTGTGTTCCTAACAGCATTGGTACTTCCTCCCATCCGACTTGGGACTCACTCTAACACTCTCCCTCTGCGGTGAAAGAACCATTGACACAAGTAACACTAGCAATCCCCAGGCATGTAAACCTCACTACTTGAAGACAAGAAAGACCACTCTCATGTGCTGACAAGCAAGAGATGAGGAAAACATTTAAGATAGTGGCAACTGGGCCATCATACTAGATGGGTCTCCTACACAAAACGATGTGAGGTCTAGTTGGGACTTCAAACTGGGGACATCCCCTGATGTTGTCGGGTCCAACACTGTCAACATGACTCTAATAGGGGTGTTTTCCTAAAAAGCTAGTGTAAAAGGCTTATTGAAGTAGGTAACATACAATAGAAATGGTTTTTAGCTAAAATTTCAACCTCCACATAAAATTCATATTCATGACTTTATTTTAATTAAAACAATGGCTTTATTTTAGTTAAGACCCTAATAGGGGTGTTTTCCTAAGAAGCTAGTGTAAAAGCCTTATTCAAGTAGGTAACATACAATAGAAATGGTTTTTACCTAAAATTTCAACCTCCACATAAAATTCCTATTCATGTCTTTTCATTCCCCTATCCTATTCCTAAATCAAAATTTATTCCCACATATAATAATAACTTGATAGATGTTCAAAAGTTATTCCCACATACAATAAGAATAACTTGATAGATGTTATTTTTGTAGCACCAAAAATGTGTTTTGACAACTGATAATATTCTTTCATAATTAATATCACATTCAATATATTTTCCAAGTGAAATGTGTTTTTAACAACTTCAAAATATTCTTTCACAATGAGTATCACCTTGTACTTTTCAGAGACGCTATTGAATTTTTCTTTTCCTTGAAAACCAATTTGCATCCATGTGTTTATCCATTAAGATACCATACAAATAATTCTTAGTAAAAGATGAAGCCATCTCATTATACATGCCCAATTCTAGCACTCCTTGATTTTCATAGTCTTTTATAGTTCTAGGCTCATCCAATTTTCAAGTGAAAAAATTTGAAATTGGATAAAATATAATTGTATATTTCTAGTGGCATTTTTTGCGAATTTCACCTTCTCAAAGGCTAACATGGAGTTCCAAGTTATGAAACTTTGGTTCATTATCTCATTCAAATTTTCTAATATTTTGTGGTTACTAAACAACTAAACAACTAGCTTCTTCTCACCATATTCTAGATATGCGCAGCTATGGGAGAAGACTTCAGTTTTCTTAAAACAACATTCTTATACTTAACTTTTTCATTTACATGATCCCAAATCTTGTACGCTTTCACACCAACCACATAATTGATGAAGATACATTTCACTACTTTATTATCCAACTTCAAAAAATTATCCTTGGGCAATGATCATAAACCTTGCAACTAAAATGTAAATATGGTAGATGAATGATTTTATTTTAATAAAAAAAATGCCTTTCTTTTAATAAAAAACTTATTAAGTAGGTAACATACAATAGAAATGTCTTATACCTAAAAGTTCTACTCTAACTTGCATCCTCTAAGAATTCTCTAAAACCTTCCCATCAAAGTCTTATTCATGTCTTCTCATTGGCCTATCTTATTTCTAAATCAAAAAAAATTTCTACATATAATAAGAACTTCATAGATGTGATTTTAGTAGGATGAGAGTGTGTTTTGACAACTTCAAAATATTCTTTCACAACCAATTTCACCTTGTATTGTTAAAAAATTATATTGAATTTATCTTTTCATTGAGCACCCATTTTCATCGAACTGAAATGTGTTTTCACAACTTCAAAATATTCTTTCACAACCCATATCACCTTGTACTTTTCAAATATTCTATTGAATTTGGATTTTCCTTAAACACCCATTTGCATCACAGTGTTATCCATTAAGAAACCATAATTTGATATCATTCTTAGTAAAAAATGAAACCATCTCCTTATACATGCCCAATTGTAGTATTCCTTGATTTTCATATTCTTTTATAGTGATATGCTCATTTTTGCAATTGAAACAATGAAATATAAAATTGGAGTTGGATAAACTACAGTTGTATATGTCTAGTGGCTTTTTTATCCAAGCTTGCCTTCTCAAAAGCTAATATGGAGTTCCGAGTTCCTCTTCTAATTTTTTTTATACCTCCTCATTAATACCACCATGAAACTTCCTTCTCGAAGGCTAAGACGGAGTTCCAAGTTCCTCTTCTAAATTGTTTTATACCTCCTTATTACTACCATCATGAAACTTTGGTTCATTATGTGGTTCAAATTTTCTAATCTTTGGTCATTGCTAAAGAACTAAAAAACTAGCTTCTTCTCACCATGTTCTAGATATGAAGCTATGGGAGAAGACTTTAGCTTTCTTAAAAAAACATTATTGTACTTACTGTTCTCACCTACATGCCCCCAAAGCTTTTATGCTTTCACACCAAGCACATAATTAATGAAGATACATTTCACGACCTCATTATCCAACTTCAAAAATGTATCCATAGGCACATGATCATAAACCTTGCAACTAAAATTTGAATATGCTAAATCAATGGCTTTATTTTAATTAAAATGATGGCTTTCTTTTAGCTAAGACCCTGATAGTGGTGATTTCCTAAAGATATAGTGTAAAAAACTTATTAAGTAGGTAACATACAATAGAAATGGCTTATGTCTAAAATTTCTACTCTAACTTGGATCCTCTAAGAATACTCTAAAACCTCCCCATCAAAGTCCTATTCGTGTCTTCCCATTCACCTATTCTATTTCTAAATTAAAAGTTATTCCTACATATAATAAGAAATTCATAGATGTTATTTTAAAAGTGGCCGAAAATATCTCATTGAACTATGTTTTGGCAACTTCAAAATATTTTTTCATAACCAATATCATCTTCTACTTTTCAAATACACTATTGAATTTATCTTTTCCTTGAACACCCATTTTCATCCAACTAAAATGTGTTTTGACAACTTCAAAATATTCTTTCTCAACCAATATCACCTTGTACTTTTTAAAGTTGTTATTTAACTTATAGTTTCCTTTATCTATTCCTTGAACACCCATGTACCTCAAGGTTTTTATCCATTAATAAAACATACATTTATATCATTCTTTGTAAATGAAGCCATTTTCTTATACATGCCCATTTCTAGGACTCCTTGATTTTTAGATTATTTTATAGCTACAGGCTCATTGTTGTAAGTAAAAAAATGAAATATACACTTGAAATTGGATAAACTATAATTGTATATATCGAGTGGCCCATTTTTCTAGATTCAACTTCTCAGAGGCTAAAGTTGAGTTCCAAGTTCCTCTTCTATTTTTTTTTATTCTTCCTCATTACTACCATCATAAAACTTTGGTTCATTATGTGGATCAAATTTTCTAATTTTTGGTGGTTGCTAAACAACTAAACAACTAGCTTCTTCTCACCCTATTCTAGATATTCTACTATGGGACAAGAAATTAGTTTTCTTAAAATAACATTTTTATTCTTAAATTTCTCATCTGCATGATCCAAAAACTTGTATTCTTTCACACCAACCATATAATTAATGAAGATACATTTCACTACCATATTATCCAACTTCAAAAATTTATCCTTAGGCACATGATCATAAACTTTGCCACTAAAATGTGAATATGCTAAATGTATGACTTTCTTTTAATTAAAAAGATGTCTTTCTTTTAATTAAAAATATGTATTTCTTTTACCTAAGACCCTAATAGGGGTGTTTTCCTAAAGAGCTAGTGTAAAAAAATTATTATGTAACATACAATAGAAATGACTTATATCTAAAATTTCTACTCTAACTTGGATCCTCTAAGAATAATCTAAAACCTCCCCATCAAAGTCCTATTCATGTCTTCTTATTCGCCTATCATATTTCTAAATCAAAATTTTTTCCTACATATATTAGGGGAAATATCTCAAGTGTGTTTTGACAACTTCAAAATATTCTTTCACAACCAATATCACCTTGCACTTTCCAAAGATGCTATTGAATTTGTATTTTCCTTGAAAACCCTTCTGTATCGAGGTGCTTATCCATTAAGCAACCACATTTTGATATCATTCTTAGTAAATGAAGTCATCTTCTTATACATGCCCAATTCTAGCACTTAATTTTCCTATTCTTTTATAGGTATAGGCTCATTGTTGTAAGTAAAAAAATTAAATATACACTTGAAATTGGATAAACTATAATTGTATATATAGTGGCTTTTTTTTATCCAAGTTAACCTTGTGAGAGGCCAAGGTGGAGTTCCAAGTTCCTATTATAAATTTTTTTATACCTCCCCATTACTACCATAATGAAAATTTGGTTCAATATCTGGTTCAAATTTTATAATGTTTGTTGGTTGCTAATCAACTAAACAACTAGCTTCTTCTCACCCTATTCTAGCTATTCAACAATGAGACAACAATTTAGTTTTCTTAAAACAACATTCTTATACTTAACGTTATGATCTACATAATCCCAAATATTGTATGCTTTCAAAGAAACCACATAATTAATGAAAATACATTTCACTACCTTATTATCCAACTTAAAAAAATTATCCTTAGGCACATGATCATAAAACTTGCAACCAAAATGTGAATATGCTAAATATATGAAATTATTTTAATTAAAACGATGAATTCCTTTTAGTTAAGACCCTAATAGGGGTGTTTTCCTAAAGAGTTAGTGTAAAACACTTATTGAGTAAGTAACATACAATAGAAATGGATTCTATCTACAATTTCTACCCTAACTTGGATCATCTAAGAATACTCTAAAACATCCCCATCAAATTCCTATTCATGTCTTCTCATTCCCCTATCCTATTTCTGAATCAAAATTTATTGCTACTTATAATAAGAACTTGATAAATGTTATTTTAGTAGTGAGGGAAAATATCTCATTGAAGTGTGTTTTGAAAGCTTCAAAATATTATTTCACAACCAATATCACGTTGTAATTTTCAAAGATGATATTTAATTTATCTTTTAATTAAACACCCATTTTCATCCAAATGAAATGTGTTTTGGGAACTTCAAAATATTCTTTCACAACCAATATAATCTTGTACTTTCCAAAGATGCTATTTGTTAGGTGAGGAGGTAAATCCTCAAATGAATTTTGATTTTCCATTAAAGTTGATCATAGATATATACATGGAGTGACAGACACTTGGGCTTCATCTCCGAGCATCTTTCCATATTCCAATTCTCCTTATTTTCTATTTACACCATTTTGCATGGATTACCTAATCCCAAATATTAGGTGTCAGCATTCCCCCCCTTAATCTCAAGGGATGTTGGTGAGTCCAAGTATCATTCTGAATATTTCAAACTTTCCTCTTCCAAGTTCTTATTGAAGATGTATGCAATTTTCCTATTTGTAGAACAATGACGTAGATGGATTGTCTTCTCCTCAACATGATGTCGAATCAGATGGTATTTTGTATTGATGTGTTTCGTTCAATCATGGAACTTTGGGTTCTTTGACAACTTTATTTCAAAAGTGTTGTCAATCATGAGAGGAGTTGAATGGACGTGTTTCTCCTGCAAATCTTCTAGAATTTTTGTGAGCCACACAATTTCATTTGTCGCTTCAACTGTTGCTGATGAGCTTAGGTATTGCAACAATAATGTTACAAATCCCACGACTACCAGCTTTACTTATCAACCTGGGGTTCATACAAACATGGAGGTGACAATGCTATATGCATAAGTAGAAGTGAAGGTCCTACCTATTGCCACAATTTATCTGGCAAGAGACCCGAGGGGTTCCAAGCCAAACTTCTATAGAGTGAGACGAAACTTAATTCTTTGATGGAAGAAGAGCACACCTATTCTAAGAGAGAGCTACACTACTATAGAAATGAAGAAACCATCATGGAATGCTAAACCATAACCTAACTAACCAATTTAAACAACTATGCTATGTAGAATTGCTAAAACAGTCACTAATCTAAGGCTATTATCTAAGTTGCAGAAGTAAAGAGCATTAAACAATACTAAGGTGTGGCAAAGAAACTTAGGATAGATTGGTTTTCAAGCGGAACAACAATCAAAGGTTGAAATCAATGAAAGGAGGACATAAGGATGCAGTAATGCATAGGGACCATTGGATCGATCAATGAACAGAAGATGGATGGTGGAGATCATATCGTGAAGAATTAAGCGGATGGATTGACGAATCAAGGTAACAAAGGAGATGAATGGCTGAGATATTATCGCGCGGGTGAAGTCAAGAGATGGACGAACGAGGTTAACAGAAGATGAATGGCTGAGATCTTATCGTGCAGGTGAAGTCAAGAGATGGACAGATGAGGCTAGTCGGTAGATGGACGATGGAGATTAGGTCATGGTAAAAAAGAAACGTGTGAAAATCGTGGAGCAGGTTTCGAAGGCGGTAAGCTGTATTTCACGTGCCCTCAAAACCATAAGCTATATTTTGAAATTTCACGCGATTAGCCTTACTGCGCGACACGTAACATGGGAAAACCACTCATTTTTCATGCTCTCAGGCAGATAACGGTCAGACAGAAATCCACATGAGATGGTGTGATAGCCATTGGATCAAGCGGGGCTAATCAACAGTGGAGATCAACCAAGCTAGTTGGTGATTGGGTGAAGCAACAGCCGCCAGATCAGGTAACGCAGATCGATAGTGGGGACTTAAAGTTCAGAAAGTGAGTGGTGGACTCCACGCGAGGTAGGAGTTGGGGAAAATAGTGAATTGAACGGTGATTGTGAAGGTTTGTTGGTGATCAGACGGCGAGGAAGCGATGTATGAGGAATGTGTTGGAGGTGGTTTCAAATGAAAATGATAGAGGAAACCAGTGAAGGTGAACGAGTAACTACATCAAATGACAAACTCCATAGCTCATGTGAGAACCAGAAACCTGTGTTTTTGGGGGTTGCTAAAGGATCCCTTCCTCAAATCATGGTCCCAGAGGGAGGAGATGAGGCTGAGCCACCTGCGCACAACCTAATAGTGATCTTTTTCTCCTAACTAACCTGTGAATTGAAATAAAGCACAAGTGACAGTAAACTGAAGCACAACACAAATGGACAGAACCAGAAAGCTACTTAAACAATTGAATCAGAACTAGAAAACTACTTGGAAAAATGAACAGAAAGCCATGAAACTACTTAAGAAAATGAATAGAAATCTATGCTAACAAACATGTACATTAAAGAGGAACTTTGGCTGCCTGGGTCGGGCCCTAACCCAAGAGCTTCAGCCCTCAAAGTTAAGTCAGAGCTGGCTTAAACAAAACTCATTCTTATTATAGAAACCATGGATTATAGAGCAAACTGTCACAACTCTTTGCAGCTCAGAAATAAAACAGAGTTTTACAATAGAAGTCCAAAAAATCCTCATGAGGTGCTAAGCCTCTCTACTTATACATAAGAAGTCTCCAACAACTTCCTTCCAAATTAGGTTGGTTTGGCTTCCAACTCAAAATAAATTGTTTTCTGTCCTTTTCACTTGCTTGGCTATCTTTTAGTCCTCATGATGTGGCTGTTTGTACTCCGAGCTGATGGAGGAATATTCGAATGGAGGGGTAGTAGATGAGGAGGATTAACCTCCTGTAATTCCCCTACCTTGTCCCATTCGGGTCTTGACCAAGGTCTTTGCCATAGTTCTTTCCTTTTATCCTATATTCCCACATTATATGCACATTAGACCACAAAGCCAAATATCCAACTCTAACTTATTTCATAAACAAAATATAATCAAAAGTATACAATAAGTTGTGAGAATAGTTGGTTTGACTAAGCTAGGAGGTGAATTAAGGCCCACATAATTACTCAATAATGAGGCTCATCATCACCCCCCTACTAAAAGTGTTGCTCATCCTCTAAGCAACTTAGTGGCTCTGGTAGCCTCTCTGACATCCTATGCTTCTGTTGTGGTCTCTTCTTCTTTTTCATAGAAGCTTGCTTTCCTTTCTGCTACTTCCCACTATCTCTTTTCCTCTTCTTCTTTTCTCTGATCTTCAAATTGTGTGGTAATGTGTTCCATTTCCTTTAGTAGAGATGTATATTATCATCTCTTAGCAGCTTAAATATATCCTCAACATGTGAAATTTCTTTCCCTTGGGCAACAAGATATATATATGCCAGCTAAGGATCATTTTCAATTAGATTATGGGTGCTGAGTAGGGCCATGGGATTTGATTGTTCAGCTCTGATGAAAAGAGGTTCATTTTTCTCTTTGGCCAATATTCTTTCATCTCTGCAGCCCTTGACTTCTCATGGTTTAGCCATGATGCCAAAGCCATTAATTGTAGATCTCCTAGCTCTACATTAGGATCCCAATTATTCATGTCTGTGAGGGCCATGTTATGCAAGTAAAACTCAACCATTTTGACCCCATCCTTTAGTGCACTTTGATCACAAAGATCAATAAACTGTCTGCAGTACTGAAATGGCATGGTGCTCCTTTGTGCTAGTGTTTTAATCTGAAATTAAAACCATTTTTCTCTGAGGTAAAGAGCATAGGATTTAGCTAGCATCCTACATTGGATGGCCTCCAAGGAGAGGCTGGCCATACATACTAGCTAGTTTTCCTTTTCCTGTAGTTGTCCTCTCTATTTTTCTCATCTTCTTCCTTTTGTTCTTCTTTTTCATCTCCATTAGTTTCTTCTTATGTTTCATCATCATCCTCCTTGTGTTTTAGCATGGTCCTCTGTATTAGTTTCTTCTTTATTCATCTCATCCCATCTAGCTCTGTAAAATCTTCTTGTTTTACCTCCTCTTCACTGACAAAAGGACTAACATCATAGATGAGGGTTTTGATGTCATCCTCTGCTAGTAAGTCACTAAAGATTGACCATTTCATAGGGATCCTAAGGTTTTGAAGGGCATCCTCAATGAGGATTCTGATCAAATCATGGTGATCCAACTGTTGGGAATTCCCTTCCTTTACATTGTTGCTGGAGTCTATGAGTGATTGCATCAAGAAATAGGGTATGCTGAGTCTTTGGTGAACTAGTGTTTCTACCCCAAATCTTAATTCTTCAAACATTCTCAAATGGTTGCCATAACAATACTGTATCTATGGACTCTTGCATTCTCTTTTGACTTATTAAAGAACTTCCTTTTTGCCACCTTTTCACTTATAAACCAAGTACCTCTTAACCTTTACAACTTTTGATCAAATGATGCATATGAGTGAGTCAGTAGGATACTTACATGTGGTCTTGATTCCATGTTGCAGTTGTCAAAGATCGGAGGTGCTTCTAATGGTCATTCTTCTTCCTCCTCTATTGTCAGCTAATTGGTTATTAGCTTTTGCAGGTGTCTATGACTGAAGATCTGATGTTGTTGTTGCTGCTATGGAGCTCTTGGATCTGATGCCGCTACTACTGTGGAGCTCTTGGATCTGATGTTGTTGCTGCTATGGAGCTCCTGGATTACCACTTGGAAATGTTTGGTGTCTTCCTTAGGATTCTTGATCATGTTGCTGGATGGTGCTGTGAGGATGTTGTGATGAATGGACAGAGGGAGTAGGAGTGTATGTGGATGTAGGGATGATGGTAATGGTTGAGGTGATTTTGTTAGAAAACACAATCTTCACTTGAATGGAATCAATGAAGTGAAAAACAATAGAATTGATGGAGGGGTGCATTTGTAAGGAGTGGAGGAGATGAAATATATGCGAGGCAGGGTTCCCTTTGGATCTTCTCTCTGCTCCTTAGCTATCTTTCTCACCCACCTACACATAACAATTATGGTTTTTTTCTTATATATATATATATATATATATATATATATATATATATATATATATATATATATATATATATATTAAACAAAACACCTAAGCTGCCTCAAAGAGGTTTTCACCCTAGATATCTGCCCTGGGCACCTCAAGGAAGGTTTTCACCTAGGTATATTCTTATCCTTTTCATTTTTCTCATCCTTGGGATACCTCATGAGGTTTTCAACCCAAAGATGGGACTCAGGTGCCTCATAGAGGTTTTCACCTGCATCCTTATTCTTTTTTCCCTTTTTCAGTGACTAGATGAGGGAGGAGCTGGAACTTGCTCCACCATCATCATTGTCTTATTAATGTTTTCAATGAACTCTTGTCTTGATAAAGGCCTCTTATACATTTTCAATAGACGTCCATTAACTAGCAATGGAATGTCTTCTTCATCAATAGTTATGATTTGCACTGAACCATTGTCGTGGCATCTTTCCACCACATAAGGTCTGAGCCATCTTGTCCTTAGCTTTCCCTTGAAGTATTTAAACCTGGAATCATATAACAATGCCCAGTATCCTTCTTGAAATTGCTTCTCCTTGATGTGCTTGTCATGCTAGAACTTCCTCTAAAGCTAAACTATCTATGTATGTAGGAGGGCCTGCATTCTGAATTCATCTAAGCCATTCAAATGGAACAGTCTTTATTTATGTGCATGACTAAGATCCAGATCTAGTTGGGCTGCCATCCTCAATGTATTATATTCAAATTCAATGGAAAACAAAGCCTTCTTCCCATAGACCAGCTTATAGGGTGTATATCCAGTGATGGTCTTCGATGTTGTATTATAGGCCCAGGTGGCCTCAACTAGTCTTTCTGCCCAATCCTTTCTACTGATGTTCACTACCTTAGTTAGGACGTTCTCTAGTGCTCTGTTGGTCACCTCCACTTCCCATTAGCTTGTGGATGATAAGGAGTGGAGGTCCTATGCTTGATTTTATGATTCTTGAGTAGTTCTTCAATCATGCTAGAGGTAAACTAGCTGCCTTGGTCTGTGACTAGCTCTCTAGGGTACCCAAATTTGTAGAATATATTCTCCCTTAGGAACTCAACCACCTTTTCTTCTGTTGCTGCCTTAATTTCCTTGGTTTCAGCCCACTTAGTCAAGTAATCAGTGCACACAATAATGTGTTGTTTTTGCTTTGAAGGAGGATTGATAGGCCCAATGAAGTCCATGCCCCACTTGTCAAATGGCTTGAACTTCACTTGAGGTTGTAGGGACATCTCATCTCTTGGAGTAGGCTTTCCCATCCTTTGGCACCAATCACACTGACTAATGTACTTCCTCACATCTTGATGAAGAGTAGGCCAATAATAGCCTGCTTGTAACACTTTGAATGATTTCCTCTTTACTGCAAAGTGACCTTCACAAGGCCCATCATGATAGGTCAGAAGGATGTCAAAGACTTCCTCTTCCATTACACATCTTCTCAAGATTTGGTCTAGGCCAAGTTTGAATAGATTGCCCCCAATCCAGGTGAAGAAGGCACTTTTCCTTATTATCTTGCTCTTTTCTCTGGAGGGCAGGTTTGGTAGAAACTGTGTTGATACCAAATAGTTTGCTATATCAGCAAACCATGGGGAGAGTACTGAGATAGCAAACAAATGCTCGTTCGGTAACTGATCATCCACCATTCCATCTTCACCTGCAGGAAAATTTATCCTAGATAGAAAGTCAGCAACAACATTCTCCTTATCAGGCTTATCAACAATAGTTAGATAAATTGCTACAATAAAAGTAACCAACTTATGATTCTAGCATTTACATCTGGTTTGTTCATTAAATATTTAATTGCAACATGATTAGTATGCATAAATGTTTGATAGCCTGTAATATAATGCCTAAACTTGTTCAATGAATGAACAACAACCAATAGTTCTTTTTCGGTCACAGTATAATTTAACTCAGCCTTTGACAGGTTTTTACTGGTAAAATAGATGTCATAAGGCAATTTCTCCTCTACCTAACCTAAGGCTGCTCTTATGGCTTTATGTGAGGCATTAGCATGGATATGAAAAGGGAGGACCCAGTTTAGGCCTCTCAGGATTGGTGCAATGATTAATTTACCCTTTAGAATGTCTAGGGCCTCTTGATAGCTTTCTGACCATATAAATTCATAATCTTTGGCCAACAATCCGAACAAAGGAGAGGCCAATTTGTTGAAGTCCTTTATGAACCTTCTGTAGTATCTAGCTAACCCTAAGAAACTCCTAACATCTCTCTACTTTTGTGGAGGTGGGACCCTTTGGATGATGGCTATTTTGTATGGGTCCACCTATAGTCCTTGCTGAGATATGGAATGACCTAGCATAGTCCCTTCAGTCATTAAGAATTCACATTTCTTCTGGACTGAGAGACAGGTCCATTTTAATACATTTGCATAACAATTTTCCTAGGTTAGTTAGGGCCTCTTGAAAATCATATCCGTAATGTGTAAAATTATCCATATAGATCTCTACAGCATCTGAATGTACTAACTTAGCAAAAATACTCAAGACTGCTCTCTAGAAAGTGGCAAGAGCATTGCATAAGCCAAAAGGAAGGACCTTGTAGGCAAAAGTACCCCAAGGACAGGTGAACGTGGTATTATCCTGGTCTTCTGGGCCTATTTGGATTTGGTTGTACCCACTGAATCCATTTAGCAAAGAAAATAACTTCTTCCTTGCCAAGCCATCTAGCACTTGGTCAATGAAGGGTAGGGGAAAATGATCCTTCTTTATGCCTTTGTTCAACTCCCTATAGTCGACAAAAATCCTCCACTTACCATTCTTCTTGGGAACTAACACTAAAGGAGAGACCCACACACTATCATAGATAGGGTAAATGAACCCTGCATCTAACATTTTTTGTAGTTCTTCTTTGAAGATGTCTTTAAGGGCTGGATTCATTCTCCTTTGTGGTTGCCTGACTAGCTTGCAACCTTCCTTGAATCAATGGAGAAAGAGATGGATTAATCTTCAAGGTTTTATTTGGGCCAAATTCTGTGGTTTCGACTCGGAGTGGGTTGGAGTCAGCCAAGCATAAGTCAATTTGATGATTGTTCAATGTTTCCTTTACTTCTTCTTCTAAGGGTAATAAACTAGGAGTTGGACTTTGGAGCAGGTGTTCAATGAAGTCATCTTCCTCTTGTTTTCCTCCTCCTATGATTACTTCCATAGCATAAAGTTGGGCAGAATAAAGCTCATCTTCTTCCTCCTCCTCTAACCATAAAGGTAAATCATGCTCTATAGAAGGTTGAGAAAGATGGTATAGGACTAATTGTTTGGACATATGCCCATTCTTGATGGTCATATTCCTAGCTCTGCAGCTAATGTAAGCATCAGTTGTGGCCAACCATGGCCTCCCAAGGATGAGAGGGTAACCAGTAAGCTTAGCCTTAGGCTAGAGAACTAGGAAATCTGTAGGGTATTCCTAGGAATCAATGGAGACCATCACATCCTCCACAATTCCCTTAGGGGTGATTGCGGAATGGTCTTCAAGTTGTAGCACTGTTGTGGTCTTTCTCAATGACCCTTGGAGGTTGAGTTTGAGCATGGTGTCCTTAGTAATCACATTAATGGCAACCCCAAGATTAATCAGAGTGTGTGGGACAATAGTGCCATTGATGTGCACATCTACTACAGGGCTTCCAAGGTCCAAATATTTTGGACACATTACTTGCCCTAGCATTAAGTCAGACAACTGCCCAATGAAATTAATGGTAGGGGCTATTATCACCCCAAGAAACTCTCCTAGGTTGTATATCAGAGATGCTCAGGAACATTACAAACTCAACAAAAATGTTGGATAAATGTTGGATGAATGAAAGAAATGTTTCATATTCAAGCCAGATAACCACTTCTACTATGAATGACCCTAGACATGTTTAACACCCCCAGACTACAAGGCTTTAGACCACCAATTACTCACAGTTTAAGGAAAATGTGATCATGGAGAAGACTGATCACACCAGCAGATGCACAGGACCCTGTGATGGCCAGCTGCAACCAGTTAAAAGGTCTGTAAATATGTCTTCTAATACACAAACAGGATGACAACTCTCTGGTATTAAAATAACAAAAATCTACAAACAAATTCAATGATACATGCTAAATCCTAACACAAAGGTGGGATGACATCCCCTGTAATGCTAAACATTAACAGAACATGAATAAATGCAAAACAAGCACAGCCTGGAATAAGAAGAAGAAGTAGCAAGTGAGCAATCAACAACAAAAGAAGCTTGTATTAGTTGGAAATGCAGACCAAAGGCTGCAGGTTACACAGTAGTTACAGTCTCTAGAAGTTGAAGCTTACAACAAAATAACACTCGTCAACCTGATTACATCTTGTTTTTCAGTATATATGGAGTTTTTCACAAAATTTCTCTACTGCCCTAAGCATGGAAGGGTCATAACTAACCACCAACTGCATTTACAAACTATTATGGGCCTCTGTTACATTCTGACTGTTTTAATTAACAAATTTGACATTCTATGGTACTTTGTTGTACTCCTTGAATAGGTGGAATGTTTCATGAATAAATGTCCATAACTGTTGAATGAATTCAACTGCTCGAGGCAGTACCTTCTTGTCCTTGACCGTGCTTTTCTTTGAATGAAGTTGCTAAGGATTGAATGTGTAGATTGCTGGGTCATCTCTTCCTTCTTCGCGCATATAAAATAGATTCAAAACATGAAAAATGCTTGAAAATGGACGATAACCCACAAATGAATATTGACCGTAGAATAGCTCAGATGGACGGCAGAGATCGGAAGCAGGAGGAATCAAGAATGGAGGATCGAGGGCCGTTGGATCATGGCGGAAATCATCCAATGGCTGATAGGATAGGAAGGTGCGCACAGGTTAACGAGTGGGGAACTGTACGCGGGGGCGGTAAGCGGCTTCCCTGCACTACTCTTTGGGAATGGTGGTTTACATAAAAGGAGAAGCGAGGCAATTAAAAGACGACGCGTGGCTGACAGGATAGCGGGGAAAAGCACTTTCCCGTGGGCTAACGAACGAGCGGATTACAGGGTGAAGGCTTGCGAACACTGTCGGATGATGAGGCAGGATCCACGGCCGAGAATGAACGCACATATTTGGAGTTTGATGTGACAGGCGAGAGGTGGGCCCGAGCTTTATTAAAGCTTAGGGTTATAAACTTTATTATATGCGCGGGGTTATAAAAGCTATCGGGGCTTATCAAGGGTTATCGGGGTTTATAATATTAAAACATAAAATGCCCAAAAGCCTTTTAAATAAAGTTTAAGTGGTTTAATAATGTTAAAACAAAATATCCCCGGGGTTGGTAAAAAAAGGGTTTAGGCGGGGATTTGTAACCAAAACAAGGATAAAGGGGTTTAAAGAGAATAAGGAGGATCTAAGGGGAAGGAAGAAATGGAGGTGGCGAGGTTATAAGGGAATGATGCGAATGAAGGGGAAGGAATCAAATAAACTGCTGCTAGCCCCTCCTTTTGAGAAAATGCCACAACCAAGCTGTCCTTGACCCTTAAAAATGCTCAAACATGTAGCAGGGCTAACACTAGCTCCTTCTGGGGATGAGAGCCTCCCTGTGAGGTCTCAAGAACCTGCAGACCATTGCCTTTCTAGCTGAAAACCAATTAACCAAAATTCCTAATGTTCCATTGGGCATGGAGTCTACTTTTCCTGCACAAAACTGATAAACACAAAATATTTACAATTTTTAAGGCCAAAGACCTTAAACAACATAAACTTTCAAAAAATGCCCATTGACTGGGCCATCAAAGACTATCTCTCCTCCCATACTTTTCAATATGAAGGTGTTGTTCCCTTGAACCTGTGAAATGATGAAAGGCCCTGTCCAGAAAGCATCAAATTTTCCATGATTGCCTTTCTTCTCCTTTAGTGCATCCCATTTCAAAACCAAGTCACCAATCTGAAAATTATTTGTTTTTTCCTTCTTGTCAAAGGCTTCCTTGATCCTTCTCTGATGTGCTACAGCCTTTTCAACCAGTTGTTCTCTAATCTGATGTATTTCTGCTAGATCAGTGATTCTCCTTGCCATGCTTTCTTCGTCATCCTGCTCTTCTTGAAGGAATTTAGCCACAGGGAGAGTTAATTGAATTGGGAATACAACCTCAGTGCCATATACCAACTTGAATGGAGAATTGCCTGTGGATATTTTAATAGTCACTCTGTCAGCCCACAGTGCATACTTAAGCTTTGAATCCCAATTCTTTTTATTTTCCTCTAATAGCGTTTTAATTATTCTGATCAGGCTTTTATTAGAGGATTTTGCCAAACCATTTCCTTCGGAATAATATGAGGTGGAATGAACAAGTTTGATACCCATTGAATTACACATTTCAACCAATTCTTTTGCCCTGAAGGTTGCTGCATTATATGTTATTAATTTATGTGGACAACCAAATCTGCTGAATATATTCTCTATCAAAAAATTCATGACCACATTATGATCCGCCTTCCTTGTAGGGACTTCTTCAATCCACTTAGTGAAATAATCAGTGGCTACTAATATCCACCTGTGCTAGCCACTGGAATGTGGATTGATTTCTCCAATGAAATCCAAACCCCACTGCTGAAAAGGTCCTTTTGACTAAATTGGTTTTAGGGGTAGGGACTTCAACTGCTTTTTTCCTTCAAATCTTTGGCACCTATCACAAGATTTAACAAAAGAAAATACATCAAAAAATAAAGTGGGCCAATAGTACCCAGCTCTGAGAATTTTGTGGGCTGTAGTTTTCCAATAATGGTGCCCTCCACACATGCTGTTATGAAACTGCTGCATAGCTTCTTTTGATTGTTCCTTGTCCAGACACCTTAAAAATATTCCAGATGGATCCCTCCAATAGAGCAGATTTTCTATAATGCAATACTTTGCTCCTCTAAGTTTTAAAGTTCTGGCCTGACTTTGAATAAATCCTGAAGGGATCTCTAGCTTTAGCAAGAAATTAATAATTTTAGCATACCAATTACAAGAAACTAGATTCTTGGCCACTGACTGCTTTCGGTCTGGTTCAGCTGTTTCCTCTTCTTCATTTGTCTGACCATTTTCTGCATTTGTGCTCAGGAAATCAATATCTAAAGACCTGCAATTTTCTTCAGCCAATAATTTGGCAAGCCCCTGTCCTCTGACCAGCTTGGTGGGCTTCATCTCTATATTAAATTCTATCATTTTTGCAATCCACTTTGCCCTTCTTCAATTAGCATCAGTTTGAGTCAAGACATCTTTTATTGCAGTAGAAGGCACATATGCAATTATTTTTTAATGCAAGATATAAACTCTAAAAGCCTTTAAGGATTTAATAAGAGCATATGCCTATTTCTCCATAATATCATACCTTAGTTCAGCATCCCTCAAATTCTTGCTGAAAAATGTTACTGGATGTTCTGAACCTTCTTCATCTTGCTGCAATAAAACTGTTGCAATAGTATCTTCAGAGGCAAAAGAAAATTTGTGGAACTCCTTGTTGTAGTCAGGACTTGTTAAAGTGGGAGCCTCCATAATAGCTTTTTTGATGGACTCAAATGATTTTCTTATTGTTTCAGTCCATCTTACCTCTGACCCTTTTCTCAACATAGAGGTAATATGCTTCACTAGTTCAGCAAAATTTGGAATGAACCTCCTTACAAAATTTATTTTCCCTAAAAAAGACTGAATATCCTTCTTTGATCTAGGGACAAACAAAGTCTAAATAGATTTGACTCGTTCTGGGTCTATCTGAACACCTACAGCAGACACAGTATGCCCTAACAGATTGCCTTCATCTAAATCAAATTGAGATTTTTTGGGATTGACTGATATTCCAAACCTCCTGCACTTCAAAAACACTTTTTTTAAATGTTGCAAATGATTTTGATGGCTTCTGGATTAAACTATTATATCATCAAGGTAGATAAGCACAAATTTGTCCTTCTCTCCCACAAATACTATATCCATAGCTCTTTGAAAGGTAGCTCCCCATTCATCAATCCAAATGGCATTTTGGCATACATGAAAGTGCCCCAAGGAGTGGTAAATGCAGTCTTTTCTTGATCATCTGGGTGAACAACAATCTGATTAAAGCCTAAAAATCCATCCAAGAAAGACATTACTTTAGCTCCTGAGACTTTTTGCAGCAAATGCTCCATCTTTGGCAGAGGATAGTTGTCTTTTTTGGAGCATTTGTTTAAATTTCGGAAATCAACACATAGTCTAATTTCTCCACTCTTCTTCCTCACTACCACTAAGTTGGCTACCCATTTGGAATATCTGAGAGGGACAATGATCTTGGCAGCCAGCAACTTTTTAATTTCTTTCTCAATCAGTGGAAGAAGCATGGGATTTATTGGTCTCAGCTTCTGTTTAAAAGGAATAGTGTCTTTCTCCAGAGGTATTTTATGCTGAATTATGCTCTTGTCATAAGTTTTCAAGTCACTATACTCCCAGGAAAACACATCAGCAAATTTCCTCATTAAATTGCAGTATTCAGCACTTTGATCAGTAGACAAATGAGTGGACAAATTTACATATTTAGGCTAACCTGGACTTCCTATATTATGCTTACAGACTGCAGATTGGTCTTGTTTTTGGGCAGCTTTGTAAGGCACATCATTCTGGTCAAACAGTCTTTCCAGAGGAATTAGACCCTTTGGAATATCATTACTAGGAAGCTGGACTATGCTGTCTTTACCAATTTTATTTCTAAGCTAGGACTGCGGGTTTTCTTCCAAGGCATCATTCTCTTGGTCAATTTGCATTTCAGAAAATTCATCAATGATTTGAAGGAACCTATTTATCTCATCATCATCATTAAAAACTTTCCAATGCAGGACATTATTAGGCAAGGATGGTCTGTACTTCATTTGGACTTCATAAATTAATCTGGGAGGCATGGGAGGTATGAATAGACTAGCAGAAACAGCAAGTGAATCAACAAGCTGATTTTGGGCTCTAGGAATGTATGAAATACAGAAATAATCAAAGGAATCTCTGATTCTCCATACCTCATCTCTGTATGCCTTCAACCTTGGGTGCTTTGCTTGAAAAGTTTTATTTATTTGCTGAATTATCAGATCAGCATCTCCAAATACCTTTAAAGTTTTAATTCCTCTATGTTTTGCTGCATTAAGGCCCAATAGCAGAGCTTCATATTCTGCTACATTGTTTGTGACTTGAAAAACCAGCTTAAAAGACAGTTGAATGCTTTCTTGTTGTGGAGACACTAGCACTACCCCTACTCCTGCAGTCTCCCTGGAATATGCTCCATCAAAGAACATTTCCCAAACTTGACTTCCTTACTCTTTCTTGGCCTGAACTGTTGGTTTTCTGAGCTGCATTCAGCCTTCTGAGATTCTTCTATTTGGAGAACACATGCTCCAAAATCAGTGTCCACTTCATATATAGGGTGACTTGTAGGATTCTTCTCATCACTGATGATATATTCCAACTGTGCTTCTCTATATAACCTCCTGCTTTCTCCTCCAAAAACTGGGACAGTGGCATAAGAGAGATCATTCTGTAATGTCCCACCTAGTCTCTTAATCCACCCTCTAGACAGCAGCATACCAAACTTTGGAGGGACATCTGCTACCACAATATTCATCATCATACTTTTCATGGGTAGCTGAGTTAAGGAAATGGCCAGATCTTTAATCAATCCAAGACATTTCACCTTCCTTGAATCAAAAGAAAATAAGTCATGATAGGGTCTAGTGATATCAAGACCTAACTCTTCCATAACAGATTTAGGCATTAGATTGTGGCTGGCCCCTGTGTCTAGCAGGCAATTGTGGAGGATTTTTTCATGAATGGTCAATGAGACATAAAAAGATGGAGAATTATTATCAGCAGGCTCAATCATAGGACTAAGCACAATGGCAGGCTTATCATCTTGCAAATTAACAGAGTCAGTGGAGGTTTGTTTGGTTTCTAGCTCAAGGGCTTCAAGGATGGGCTTTCTAAACAGTTCACTCTTCACCAACTCAACCAGAGGCACAGATATTTTCAATTTCTGAACTTCTGACTCAAAGCTGAAAGAAGAAGATGATTTATCAGAACTTTTTACCTCTTGAACTGGGGCTTTGAGGATGACTGGATCGGCGGCTGGTCTTCTCTACTTGATATTTTGTGATTCTGCTTGAACAACAGCTCTTTGTGCAGGATTTTCTTTGACATTCTTTGCGTTTGACCTCAGGTTATACCTCTGCTGCTGTTCACCAGATTGTAGAACAGCTCCTCTGTCCCATTCTTGACTGTTCTGTTCTTGCAGCAATGATTGTTCATACTCAGCTAATGTCAAAAATGTAGCGCTGCCTTTATCTTCCATGCAGTGAATTTCATCCTCATCTTCTTCAAATTGTTCTTCCTCCATGACTACATTTTGGAAAGGAGCTTTAACTTTTTGATCTTCTTTTGATTCTTCACCCCTCTGCATAATCTGTAACTGCTCATTTGCTCTTCTGAATGGAATAGGATTTCTTTGAGCAAATGTGTTTTGCTGCCTTGCTTTCCTTGAATTCTGTTCAACTTTCAGCTTCAAAATTTCAGCAGCCAATGACTCTATCATCTTAGTCATTTTGTCCAATTTAGGCTCTGAAGATGAAGTAGAAGAATTAGAAGCCTGATTTCTCTATCTCCTCCTATCAGCTTGACTTTTGAGCTTTTCTGCTGCCATAATATTGGACTCTACTTCTAGTGTTGCATCCTGCATGTCTGCTAGAGTAGCACATCTCCTTTCTCTCAATAACAGGCAGAAATCATAGTCAAAGGCATTGGCATAAGTGAGTTTGGCAGAGGTAGGAGTAGGCTTTACCTCAGCTAGTATCTTACTGTACATTCGATTGAATCTTTTATTAAAATCAGGAATTGATTCCCCATTTTCCCTCTTCAGATTACCAAACTCTGTATGATAATACAGCAAGTCCTTTTTATCTCCCCATTGCTTCAAAAATGCATCATCTAATGCTTCAATATCTGTTATAGATCTCTGGGGTAATTCTCTAAACCACTTCCTAGCCTCTCCATCAAGGCTCTGGACAAAAACTCTCATCCACACATCATTTTCACTTATATCTAAATTATCAGCATAACTGTAAAAAGCTTCAAGGTGTTCTTCTGCTGTTACTCCCTCTGTACCAGTGAATTTAGGCATATATTTTTGATATTCTCCCACAGGCATAGGATTTAAAGGCACAGGCAATACCAATGGTCCATATCTGGCAGCTACAATTCTTTCTATCCTCGTAGGTGCTTGCTGTCCTACCATGATTGGAATATTTGGAAGAATACTAGAAGATTGAATGGTAGGGAGTAATGTGATGGATGGCAGAGATAAAGGGATGTTTTGGACTGAATGGGATGCTTTCTTTGGACTAAGATTCAAAGGGGAACTAACTGTACAAGGGGCTGAACTGATCTCTGAAGGTTTTTCCTTATTAACAGTGCTGAGCTCTAAATCTTCAAATTGTAAATCTTCAGCAACAACTTTATCTTTCAGAGATGAATGAGACTTCTTAGGCTTATCTGATCCTGATGCCCCTTTTTGTGATGCTTTCTTTGATTTGACAATCCTCTCAGGTTCAGGCATTGGTTCAACAGGTAATTTCTGAGGATTTCTTCGAGTGTGTCTCACAAACTGAGCCAGAACTTCAATGTGGAGTCGCCAAAGGTTGGTCTTCCACCAGTGGAGTCGCCAGATAGATGATTACAACCAAAATATGTGTTCAAACCTTGTCTATCATCAAATCTTGAAGCTGTGTCGTTCTCCCAGGGAAGCTGAGCTTCAATTCTCCTCTCCCTGGTAACGACGCCAATTAATGTTATCACCCCAAGAAACTCTCCTAGGTTGTATATCAGAGATGCTTGGGAACATTACAAACTCAACAAAAATGTTGGATAAATGGTGGATGAATGAAAGAAATACTGCATATTCAAGCCAGATAACCACTTCTACTATGATTGACCCTAGACATTGGTGAACAACCCCAGACTACAAGGCTTTAGACCACCAATTACTCATAGTTTAAGGAAAATGTGATGATGGAGAAGACTGATCACACCAGTAGATGCACAGGACCCTGTGATGGCCAGCTGCAACCAGTTAAAAGGTCTGTAAATCTGTCTTCTAATACACAGACAGGATGACAGCTCTCTGGTATTAAAATAACAAAAACCTGCAAACAAATTCAATGATACATGCTAAATCCTAACACAAAGGTGGGATGACAGCCCCTCTAATGCTAAACATTAACAACACATGAATAAATGCAAAACAGGCACAGCCTGGAATAAGAAGAAGAAGTGGAAAGTGAGCAATCAACAGCAAAAGAAGCTTGTATTAGCTGGAAATGTAGACCAGAAGCTACAGGTTACACAGTAGTTACAGTCTCCAGAAGTTGAAGCTTACAACAGAATAACACTCATCAACCTGATTACATCTTGTTTTTCAGTATATATGGAGTTTTTCACAAAATTGCTTTGCTGCCCTAAGCTTGGAGGGGTCATAACTGACCACCAACCGCATGTAAAAACTATATGGGCCTATGATACATTCTAACTATTTTAATTAACAAATTTGACATTCTTTGGTACTTTGTTGTACTCCTTGAACAGGTGGAATATTTCGTGAATAAATGTCCATAACTGTTGAATGAATTCAACTACTTGAGGTAGTACCTTTTCGTCCTTTACCATGCTGTTCTTTGAATGAAGTTGCTGAGGATTAAATGTGCAGATTGTTGGGTCATCTCTTCCTTCTTCACGCACATAAAACAGGTTCAAAACATGAAAAATGCCTGAAAATGGACGATAACCTGTGAATGAATATTGACTGTAGAATAGCTCAGATGGATGGCGGAGATCGGAAAATCAGGAATGGACGATCGAGGGCCATTGGATCACGGTGGGAATGATCCAACAGCTAACGGGAGCATAAGGTGCGCACAGGTTAACGAGCGGGGAACCGTACGTGGGGGCGGTAAGCGGTTTCCCTGCACCACTCTTCGGGAATGGTGGTTTACGTACAAGGAGAAGTAATGCAATTAAAAGACGATGCATGGCTGACAGGACAGTGGGGAAAACCACTTTCCTGCGGGCTAACGAACGAGCAGATTACAGGGTGAAGCCTTGCGAACACCGTCGGATGATGAGGCGGGATCATCGGACGGCCGAGAATGAACGCACATATTTGGAGTTTGATGTGACAGGCGAGGGGCGGGCCCGGGCTTTATTAAAGCTTAGGGTTATAAACTTTATTATATGCACGGGGTTATAAAAGCTATCAGGGCTTATCAAGGGTTATCAGGGTTTATAATATTAAAACATAAAATGCCCAAAAGCCTTTTAAATAAAGTTTAAGTGGTTTAATAATGTTAAAACAAAATATCCCCGGGGTTGGTAAAAGAAGGGTTTAGGTGGGGATTTGTAACCAAAACAAGGATAAAGGGGTTTAAAGAGAATAAGGAGGATTTAAGGGGAAGGAAGAAATGGAGGTGGCGGGGTTATAAGGGAATGATGCGAATGAAGGGGAAGGAATCAAATAAACTACTGCTAGCCCCTCCTTTTGAGAAAACGCCACGGCCAAGTTGTCCTTGACCCTCAAAAATGCTCAAACATGTAGCAGGGCTAACAGGGGCATCCCTTTTTCTTCTTCATGGATGCTTGAAGCACTTCTCCTTAATCAATTTATTATAAATAGGTGCATCTTTGATTGTCTGGAGAAGGGGGATCTTTACACATAAAATTTTCAATTCTCCTAGAAGTTCAGTTTCTTCTGGGGTAGGCTAGAGTGGTTGGGTTAATCTTTGAGGAAAGGGTGGATTTACTTTGAGGTTGATTTCCTCTATTTCTTCCTCAACCTCCCTATATGGAGAAGGAGGTTGGTTGTCTGGGAGAATTCTCCCAGATCTTAGGTTGATCTCCTGGATTTCTATAGCATAAGCTGGGTATGATGTCTCTCCACTATATGCTTGCTGAGCCTACCTATTGTTTGGGTTCAGATTTGGATGGGCAAGCATCTGGGGTTTCTTAGGTGGAGTAGAGTGCAAGAGTTGTGGTTGTGCGGGTGGTGGAGGAAATAGGGCCGGAACATTGTTGAATTGTGGCCTCCACCCCTGGGGTGGGGTATTCCACTGATGTTGTGGCTGAACATAAGGTTGAAATGACTGGTTGGTTGGATGGGATTAATATTGAGATGCATAGGACCAAGGAGGGGGTGTATACCAGGAAGGATGAGTAGGGGGTCCCCAAGAAGGTATAGTGGTCGCTTGGTTGGGGTTGTAGTATGCATGGGATGGCCCTTGCATACCCTGCTAGTATGGTCTAGGCCCGGGAGGTCTCCTTTGGTTTATGTAGCAAAGTTGCTCAGTGACCCCTTCAGCTCCTTAATATACAACTCTAAGTCCATGTAAAGAAGGGCACTTGTCTGTGGAGTGGTTTTCTTCACAAACTGAGCAAATCTGAATACAGTTTAATGGACATTCATTCCTAAGATGTCTGCTAGTGCATTTAGGACAAAAAATGGCCAAGGCACTCTTTGCTTCCTCTTGCTTCCTTTTGATGTTCATGGTTTCCACTTGCATGTTAAGGGTTTGCATCATGTCACTTTTGAAATATCTAGCATATTTCCAATTTCACCCTTGATGGATAAGTTAGAGGATGATGTACTTGCCATAGGTTCACTACCCCTACCCTTTTTCCTACCTGACCTAGAATGGTTTCTAAAGACAATCTTAATATCCTCATAGGGTAATTGGTAAACATCTCCTCCTGCTATCATATGTAAGGTATCTAGAAGATCCTCCCTTACTCCTCTAAGCAGGACCAGCTTTAGTGACTCAGGGTCAAGTGTGCACCTGGCCCTTTTGTAGCTAAGTTGGAATCTTTCTTGATAGTCTTCCAAGGATTCATCCTGGCCTATGGCCATCCTAAAAATCTCTTATTTAGTGTCCTTTGACCTATAGTAGTCCCTATATTTGGCGTTGAAAGTCTGTTGCATCTGAGCCCAAGTTGTGATGCTATCTCTAGGTAAACCCATGAACCAGCGTAATGCTGCATCCTTGAGGGTAGATGGAAATAGTTTTAACTTTTTCTCATCATCTGTATAGTCATAGGTTCGGCAGATAACAAAAAATTCAAATAGGAAACTGTCAGGGTCCTCTGTGGTCAGGCCATGGAAATGAGGTAGAGCAGATGGGCGTATATTCTTCATCATAGTGTCCCCATTGGTTTCCCTGATGGGGAAGGCACTCTCAATTCTCTCTCTATCTCCCTTTTCATTTTGGTTTCCATCCATTGGCTCAGTAGGAATGGTTTCTTCCTCTTCTTATTCTTCTTCCGTAGATTCCTTAAATAGGTAAGGTTGCTCACCTAAAGGGTCTTCCAATTCACCTTCACTGAAGAAGAGAGAAAGTTTCATGTTGGATGTAGTTGGGGTATTTGTCAAGAATTTTCCTGAATTGTCCCTATTCCTATAAGGCATGAAAGAAAATGTTTTTGGGTTGGTTTTTGTAAGATTTTGTTAAAGCTAGAAAGTACTAGTAGAAAATAGAAAGGAAAGCAGATAATGACAACTAAAAGAAAGAATGAAACTAGATTACTTTGGCAGAAATAAACTAATGGAAGAAAGTTTGAAGACTAAAAGTAGAAGAAAAGAACGTTTAGAGACTAGAAATAGAAGAAAGTAGTAATTACTTCTACTTAGACACCTCCCCAACAACGGTGCCAAAAAGTGATGAGTCTAGGTATTGCAATAATAATGATGCAACTCCCAGGGCTACCAGCTTTACTTATCAACCCGGGGTTCGTACAAACTTGGATGTGACAATGATATATGCACAAGTAGAAGTGAAGGTCCTACCTGTTGTCACTATTTATCTGGCAAGAGACCCCAGGGGTTCCAAGCCAAACTTCTATAGAGTCAGAAGAAGCTTGATTCTTTTATGGAAGAAGAGCACACCTATTCTAAGAGAGAGCTACTCTACTGCAGAAATGAAGAAAACAACATGAAATGCTAAACCATAACCTAACTAACCAATTTAAACAACTATGCTAAGCAGAATTACTAAAACAATCACTAATCTAAGGCTGTTATCTAAGTTGCAGAAGTAAAGAGCATTAAACTATACTAAGGTGTGGCAAAGAAACTTAGGCTAGATTGGTTTTCAAGCGGAAGAGTGATCGGAAGTTGAAATCAATGAAAGGAGGATGTAAGGATGTAGTAACGCATAGGGACCGTTGGATCAATCAATGAAAAAAAGATGGATGGTGGAGGTCGTATCATGAAGAATTAAGCAAATGGTTGGATGAATCAAGGTAAAAAAGTAGATGAATGGCTGAGATCTTATAACGTGGGTGAAGTCAAGAGATGGACAGATGAGGCTAGTCAGCATATGGATGGCGAAGATTAGATCATGTGCAAAAATAACGTGTGGAAATGGTGGAGTGGGTTTCGAAGGCGGTAAGTTGTATTTCGCGTGCCCTCAAAATCATAAGCTATATTTTTAAATTTCACGTGATTAGCCTTAATGCGCGACACGTAGCATGGGAAAACCACTCATTTCGCGTGCTCTTGGGTGGATAACAACCAGAAAGAAATCCACATGATATGGTGCGATAGCCGTTGGATCAGGCGGGGCTGATCAACGATGGAGATCAGCCAAGCTAGTTGGCGATCGAGTGAAGCGACAGCCATCGAATCAGGCAAGGCAGATCGACGGTGGGGATGTAAAGTTCATAAAGTGAGTGGTGGACTCCATGTGACAGATTAGTTGGGGAAAATAGTGAATCAGATGGTGATTGTGAAGGTTGTTGGTGATTGGACAGTGAGGAAGCGATGTATGAGGAACGTGCTGGAGGCGGTTTCAAATGAAAATGACAAAGGAAGCCAATGAAGGTGAATGAGTAACCGCATCAAATGACAAACTCCATAACTCATGTGAGAACCAAAAACCTATGTTTCTGGGGGTTGCTGAAGGATCCCTTCCTCAAATCATGGTCCGAGAGGGAGGAGATGAGGCAAAGACATGTGCGCACAACTTGATAGTGATCTTTTTCTCCTAACTAACCTGTGAACTAAAATAAAGCACAAGTGATAGTAAAATGAAGGACAATGCAGATGGACAGAACCAGAAAGATACTTAAACAATTGAATCAGAACCAGAAAACTACTTGGGCAAATGAACAGAAAGCCATGAAACTACTTAAGCAAATGAACATAAATCTATGCTAATAGACATGTACAATAAAGAGGAACTTTGGTTGCCTGGGTCAGGCCCTAACCCAAGAGCTTCAGCCCTCAAAGTTAACTCAGAGCTAGCTTAAACATAACTCATTCTTATTATAGAAGCCATGGATTACAGAGAAAATTGTCACAAGTATTTTCAGCTTAGAAATAAAATAGAGTTTTACAATAGATGTCTGAAAAATCCTCATGAGGTCCTAAGCCTCTCTACTTATACATATGAAGTCTCCAACAACTTCCTTCCAAATTAGGGTGGTTTGGCTCCCAACTCAAAATAAACTATTTTATGTCCTTTTCACTTGCTTGGCTGTCTTTTAGTCCTCATGATGTGGCTGTTTGCACTCCGAGCTGATGGAGGAATATTCGAATGGAGGGGTAGTAGATGAGGAGGATTAACCTCCTATAATTCCTCTACCTTGTCCCATTCAAGTCTTGACCAAGGTATTTGCTATAGTTCTTTTCTTTTATCCTTTATTCTTGCATTATATGCACATTAGACCACAAAGCCAAATATCCAACTCTAACTCATTTCATAAACAAAATATAATCAAAAGTATGCAATAAGTTGTGAGAATAGTTGGTTTGACTAAGCTAGGAGGTGAATTAAGGCCAATTAAGGCCCATATAATTACTCAATAATGAGGTTCATTAGATTCCACATATTTTGCATCAGTTGTGGCATTTGTTGGAGCTAATTGTTTGCATGACCTCCAGGATACAACTCCTGATCCAAGACTCATAACATAACTTGAATAAGATACCCTAGTTTCATTATCTCCATTGAAGTCTGAATGAGAGTATCTAATCAAGATGAAGTCACCCACCTGTGTATACTTAAGTCCAAAGTCTTTAGTTCCCTTAAAGTACTTTAGAACTCTCTTTTCATTAGACCAATGTTCCTCAAAAGGCTTTTGCATAAATCTCGAGAAGATTCCAACAACAAATGAAATGTCTTGTCTACTATTAGTTAGGTAGTTGAGACTTCCTGCAAGCTCTCTATACTTTGTTGCATCCTCAAATTCTTTTCCTTCAATGGATGTAAGTTTTAACTTCTATTCCATTGGCGTATTCAAAGGATTGCATTCATCCATGCCAAACTTATTAAACAGATTTGTAATGTACTTCTTCTAAGAGAGGAATATAAAATTCGAATGTTGAGTTACTTCAATACCAAGATAGTAGTGAACATATCCCAAGTCATTCATTTCAAAACCTTTCCTCAATTCCTTGTTTATGGATGTAATGTGGCTCTCATTGTTCCTTGTCATTAAAATATCATTTACATTTACCACAAGACATATAGCTAGTTTTCCAACTTTCTTGACAAACAAAGTTAGATCATCAATATCATAATGTTTGAAGTTGAGTTTCATAATATGCTTAGTTAAATTCTCATACCAAGCTTGCGGTGCCTGCTTGAGGCCATACAAGGATGTTACAATCTTGCATACCTTTTTTTCTTGACCCTTCACAACAAATCCTTCTGGCTAGGACATAAAAACATTATCTTTCAGATCTCCGTTCAAGAAATCAGTTTTTACATCCTTTTAATGGAATTTCCAACCATTTGAGCTACCAATGCAAAGAGTGTCTAGATGGTAGCTGATTTTGCTGTGGGGGAAAAGGTATCCTCATATTTGACCCCTTCCTTCTGTGAAAAACGTTTTACCGAAAGCCTGGCTTTGTGCTTGTCAAGTGAGCCATCAACTTTATACTTGTTCTTGTAGACCTGGTTGTAGCATGTTAGTTTGGTTTCCAATGGAGGATCAACCACCTTCCAAGTTCCATTATTTATCAAGGTATCATACTCTTTTTCCATTGCTTCTTTCCATTCATCATGAGAAGCGGCTTCTTTGAAGGAAGTTGGTTCAAAATCTGAAGACAAATTTAGTTCACAATCATAAGAAACATCCATATCAACAGGTGAATCAGAATCGTCTACATCACCTCCATTTTGTCCAGTTGAACTTCTTGTTCTAGTCTTTCCATCCTCATTAGGATGAACACTTTCAAGTGTCTTTGTCAACCATTTCAGAGGACCTTTCTGGGATGGCCCATGATGCTCAATTGACCAAGTTAGGGTTGAATCAAGATTTAGTATCCCTATTCTATCAATCACGTCACTCAAAGCATCATATGAATCAGTGGTTGGAGCTTCATGCGGGGAATAAAGTGCTTCAGAAGAAGATTCCACATATTGATCTAGTATAGGAATCCCCCCTTCAATATGTGGAATCTCATTATCAAATTCTTGAAAATACTTTGCATGTATGAATCTATCCAAGCGATCAAACTCTTGCTCAACAACATTGTTAGCCATGGAAGATTTAAGAAATATCGCATATCTAGATACTAAAAGTTTGTTATTAACTTCATGATAGAGATAGTATGCTTTGAAGTTATTTGAATAACACAAAAAGATACACTTATGACTCATTGCACCAAGTTTGTTTCTTTGTTCCTTAGGTATTAAATGATAACAGGTGGAACCAAAGACCCGAAGACCCTGAGATGCCTTACCGAAGGAATGTGGCCATACCACATTTCATAGGGATTCTTGTTTATAATAGAGATGGAAACATATTATTTATATACACAACACATAGAACTGCATCAGCCCAAAACATCAGTTTAAAATTTTTGAAAAACATCATGGAACACACCATATTTAAGATTGTCCTATTCATTCTTTCAGCTACTTCGTTCTATTGGGAATTATAAGGGACAATTGTTTGATGTTCGATCCCATGCTAGAGAAGATAGTTTTCAAATTCATTTGAAGTGTACTCTTTTCCATTATCAATGCCAATAGAGCTAATATGAGATTGTGCATATTTTTCAATACATGCATGAAAGTTCTTGAATGTTTGAAAAACACCAGATTTGTTCTTTAATAAATAAACCCAACACATTTTAGTGTAGTCATCAATAAATGCCATCATATATTTGTTTCTATTTGTAGAAGGAACAAGCATTGGGCCAAATAAGTCTGAATGAATAAGTTTAAGATGTTCAAGTTTTCTATGTGCTTTGGAATGTGAATAATGAAAAGTTCGTTTGTTGTGCTTTCCTAAGATACAAACATTACATTGCTTAAGTTTCATAGGAATTGTAGGAAAACTAGTAACACCACCTTTCTTCAACATACGAAGGTTGTCATAATTCAACTGTCCAAATATAGAATGACATAAAAGACTTGATGGAAATGTACCTTCATCATAATGAGAACTGTATGAAAAGTTTTGTGTAGGATTAAAGGTGCCTTGTAGGTTCAGAAGTCTTTCTTCTTCTATCCCCGTCATGACAAGTGAGTGATTTGATGCTTTTCTGACCTGAACCTTGCCAATAAACATATGAATGGAGTGTCTTTGCTAGTGGATGTGTACCAAAGACAAAAAGATTCTCCTTCGCTCCAAGAGATATAAAACATATGCAAAAGAAAGTGTGGAAGACCAGGCAGTTTGAGCTTGATGGCTTGAGTTTTTACTTGTCTGCAAAGTATGCTTCTCCATTAACATTGTTAGTAAATTCTTCAAAAAACCTCTTCTAAAATTCATGTGGAAATTTTCCCCTGAATCAAGCAACCAATCATTCTTACAAGAAGAAAGTGAAGCATTAAATAAGTCTTCAGTTACTCCAATATTTCAATGTGCCACAACATAGTGAGTGGATTCAGGTGCTTTAAATTTCCCTTTGTCATTGATTTTACCTTTCCTTTCATTTCTTTCCTGATCAATTCTCTCCCAAGGAAACTTTCATGTCGATGCATCATGTCCATCTCTATTGCATTATATGCAATGAATATTATAGTTTTCTCTTTGGAACTGTAACAACCTCCTCCCACATCTACCCAAGAAACCAGCCAGCCAAGGTCAACATGCGATGAGAGGCCACTATGATAAGATTCAACCTCCTTGGTGGATTTAAGGAAATGGAATCTGCGAAACATCACACATAGTCATCCAAAATCATCCACATAGCCTTTAGAAGACAAGTCAGCCACTCAGACTGTCTGTCCTTGGGTCCTACAACTGTTTGAGAGGCTTAAGGGAAAGGTAACGCTCCCTAGACACTGCCCAGGCGAGTTAGTTTAAGGACTAACGCTTCCCAGACACTGCCCAGGTGATTTATAATGCTTCCCAAACACTGCCTAGGCGGGTTAGTTTCAGGACTAACGCTCCCTAGACACTGCCCAGGTGCTTTATAACGCTTCTTGGACACTACCCAGGTGCTTTATAATGCTTCCCAAACACTACCCAAGTGCTTTATAACGCTTCCCAGACACTGCCCAGGCGAGTTAGTCTCAGCACTAATACTAGCATTCTGGGATTTGAGCCACCTTTTTTGGCCCAGAGCCCGGGACACTGCCCAAAATGAAATGATCATTTAGAATTGGTAAGGATACAAGGTAACAAGGATACAAAAGAAATAATATGAACAAAATCATAGCTAGACCCCTACTAGCCATGACAGGCATTTCGTCAAACATATCATCAGCATGTAACCTGTAGGTGTAAACAACATAATTAGATGCAGGGATCTCATACTTATTTGAGAATCGCCATGAACCATTGCTTCCTCATGTCTTTTGCTGCCTTATCACTTATTGGGTCATAAATACAATATCCATTCAAACACAAGTAAAAACATGTTGAGAGCCAAACATAGTTGCTGCCATAAAATGTACATATAACCAACATAATAGGAACAAAAATACAATGGACATATCAGCCATCAAAATCCATATATATATATATATATATATATATATATATATATATATATATATATATGTATATGTATATGTATATGTATATGTATATGTATATGTATATGTATATATATATGTATATGTATATATATGTATATATATGTATATATATGTAGATATATATATATATATATATATATATCTATATATATATATATATATATATATATATATATATATATATATATATATTAGTACATTTGCACATGAAAATCAAGGGAATGAATTTCTCATTAATAAATGCAATGAACCAATCGATGATGGGACTACCACGTTCCACCTGACCATAGATTAGCTGAGCCAAGTTTCTCTTCAGCCAATCACCCCCATGCCATATTTCAAGCATGAATGTGGGACCCATAGAACACATAAAAAATACCAATCAATGTGGATGCCACCGGAGTTCTCTGCCTACACCGTGAGGAATTTGAGTGCCTCCTAGTCTCTCAGGCTTTACCATGTATGCACAGTCTAATACAGGGATCACTAGGCCCTACATCGAGACATACTCTCCAGGCTTTACCGTGCATTCCATCCCGGAATCACTAGGCCCAATGGAGAGAAAATCAACCTCTTGGCTTTACCATATATCTTGCCATTCATAGGCAAGGATTCCTAGGCCCACCGAGGCACACAATCTGGCTTTACCGCAACCCACAGTCTGGTTTAAGGGTTACTAGGCCAGTGGCTTCGTGCATCCTGATGAGCCCCAATTTTTGGTACAATTTGGGCTCATTTGGCCTACTTGCTCTGCTCAAACCATTCATTTTTTATTTCTTATGCATTCATTTCTTGGTTTATTCGTGTTTTTGGTAGGAAGAAGGGTAGGCATTCTATCTACGTGACTAATGCATGATGCTTTCAGGTTTTGACATTAAAAGGGAGCAAAGACCACGAAAAAGGGGACAAGGAGACAATGAGGTGGCACTGCTGGTTTTTTGGAGAGGATGTCCACGGTCTTGGGGACCTTCCTCGTAATTCCCACCATAGCTCCGAGCTCCAATCCATCTCCCCACCGAGCTTAGAGGCAGCCAACTGTTCTACAGGAACAACAGTTATAACTGTTCTACAGGAACAGCAGTTATAATTGTCCTACAGGATCAGCAGTTTAAACTTCAGTTGGACAGCCGAGCTCCAAAAATCAAGGACACCTGTTGGATGATCATTTTGCATAAATACTGAGGCCGTAGCCTTGGATAGAAGCTTTTTTGAACTTTTGTATTGCTCTTGTAATTTGGAAGTACGAGCTACAGCTCGGTGTTTGTTCCTTTTGTAAGCCAGTTTTGGCATGACATCAGACTTTCGTTTATGAATAAAGGCAGGCAGATTTTGACCTCATTCTGAGTTTCTAAGGGAGCTATAGCTCTCAGGTCAGGGCCCAACCTGAGAGAAATAGATCTCCTCGGTGTTGTAATGTTGTTTGCATTTCGTTCCAGCACTTTGAGTTTTTCCTTTAACATGCAATTCGAATTTACAGTCTGTTAATTTAGTCCTTTTCATGAGCTTAGATAGGATTAGTTTATGGTGAATTTGTTTCAGTTGCTTAGATTCGATAGGAGGATAGTTATAATTTATTGGAGCTCCAGCAAAAGGTTGTTCAAGCTCACTGCCATCTCTCTTAGGGATTGGGGTGCAGTCCATAACCAACCACCAAAAAGAAACGCAGTTCTTCTCACTTCCATGCAAGCTGCAACATAGACATTTTCGTTGAAGATCCATCCATGCACTCTTGATATTGAACCATACTTCTACATTTCACTTCCATGCACGAGTTTCATTTCTTGGTTTTCCATTGCTGTTCATAGGTTTCATGGCACAGTTATCATAGGTTAATGAATTCTTGTTTTTGGTGCATAAGTCATTTGTTTCATTTACGCTGCTCCATATCATTCCACTTCCTTCTTCTTCTTCTTGATATTTCCTCAGTCCACCTACTCAGCCTCTGTCCAGCTCGTTTACCCTCCAACTCATCCATTAATCACTTAGCTCCATCTACTTAAACTTTCATTGATCCCATCCTTCCAACCATCAACCCACGGTATGCACTTTTCCTCCATTTGATTTCTCTGCTCCTGAGCCATCACCAGCTCCATCTCCATCTCACCTATCCTCCTACACCACTCCAACACTTCACCATCTCCCAAAACTTCCACGGCCAAACATCCTATAGAATTGCACAGACTTCCTGTAGAAATCTCTGAGTTTCCTGTAGGATCCCCTGCAGACTTCCTGTAGAAGCCTGCAAACTCGGTTGCTGAGCATCCGAACGTGGTAGACTTCTGTGGATCGATGCTAGAGACCCTCTGGGACCTCCCCTAGCCATCCTGACCTTGCCCATGCTTTCCTTCCATTCCAACCGCTCCTGCACAACCAAACCCTAATCAAAAGCATCATCACAATAAATCCAACCACTTAATGAAAACATACAAAAACATGTCTTTTCAGATGCAAGTAGCTTAGATGCATGTATTTCAGCTCACTACAAGTAATGGCATTAGTGGTAGTAGTTTCATTCACAGTTTTGCATTGTAAGGGTCTAGCTAGTCAAATTAGGGTTTACTAGGGTTTTCATGCTTTATTGGCTTTCAATTTCTTTCTGCAACTAGATTAGTCTTCTTTAAGTTAGCTTTCGTCCATCATTCATAAAGCTTCTTCTGTGAGCCTATAGAAGTTGGCTTGAGCCCTAGCGGATTTGTGCCAGCTGACCAAGTGACAGCTGCGACAAGAGTTAGTACTTGTGCATACAACACCGTCGCTTCCAAGTTTGTACGAACTACCGGGTTGATAAAATTAGAGATAGGAAGCTCCAGGAGTTGTAGCATTATTGCTACAATACTGGAGCCCACCATCTTTTTGGCGCCGTTGCCGGGGAAGCGTCAGAGTATTATTAATTGTTGTTTTTCTTCTATTTTCTTACTCTTGCCTTCTGCTAAGTAGTTTAATTCATTTCCATTCTGCAAAAGTAGCATAGATATTTCCTGCTTTCATAGATTAGCATTTCCTTTCTGCAAGCGTAGATTAGCATTTCCATTCTTGCAATTTCATTTGAGCAAAGTAGATTAGTTCTTTCCTGCTTTCAGTTTAGTTCTGCATCTTTCATAGTTAGTTGTAGATCAATCTGTCTCAGTTTTGCAGGTACCAAAAAGAAAAGCAAAGAAAAAGCAATCAAAAGAAAAAGAAAGTCTTTTCCATTTCATGCCTCGTAGGAACCGAGATAGATCAGGCAAATTCCTACCAAACACCCCCACCACATCACTGAGTCACCCTTCTCTCTTCTTTGGTGACAGTGACCCAGAAGAACCTATAGGTGAACATCCTGAGATATCCAAAGACCCTATAGTAGAAGAAGAGTTAGAGACCACTCCATCTGAAGCTATGGCTGACAATAGAAGAGAAGATGAGAGAATAGAAGGTGCCTTCCCCCTCCGAGAGACCAATGGAGAGATGAAGATGAAGAACATTAGCCCCTCCGCCTTACCTCACTTCCATGGGCTGACTACTGAAGATCCGGATACCTTCCTGTTTGAGTTTGCTGTCCTTTGTAGAACCTATGACTATACTGAAGATGAGCAAAAGTTGAAACTTTTCCCTTCCACTCTTAAGGATGCAGCACTACGCTGGTTCATGGGCTTACCTGGGAATAGTATCACCACTTGGGCTCAGATGCAGCAAGCTTTCAACACCAAATACCGGGATTACTGTAGGTCCAAGGAAACAAAGGGGGGAATCTTTCAGATGTCCATGGGAAATGATGAGTCCTTAGAGGATTATGAGGAGAGGTTCCAACTAAGCTATAAGCGGGCCAGGTGCACACTTGACCCTGAATCCCTCAAGTTGGTCCTGCTCCGAGGAGTCCCTGAAGACCTCTTAGATACCCTTCACATGTTAGCTGGGGGGGACATTTACCAACTGCCTTATGAGGACATCAAGACTGTGTTTAGAAACCACTCCAGGGCAGCTCGGAAACGAGGTAGAGGAAACCACCTCTCAACTAGTGTCCCTTTCTCCAAACATGAGCTTGCAAATCAATTAGAAGATCTTAAGAGTGAGGTGAGACAGACCATTGCCATGCAGCTTGACACATTTAGGATTCAGCAAAAGAAAGAAGAAGCTGAGAGAGCCTTGGCTATCTTCTGCCCTAGGTGCACAAGGAGACACCCTAAGAACGAATGTCCATTACATTCGGTTGAAGTGTGTTTCATTTGTGAGGAGGACCATCCCACAAATCAGTGTCCAACCTTACCTGGGTTTAAAGCCATGTACCAAGGGACAGAAGCTCCCACAGAGCCTCTCTATTACCTTAACCAAAGGAGGCCACAAGGATCTAGACCTTATCAGCAAGGGATGCAAGGGGCATCTCAAGCTTATTACAGCCCCAACCAATCGACTCCTATGCCTTCCTGGGGTCCCCCTGCTCATCATTCATGGTCCATGCCTCCTCCATGGTCTTATCCACCTCAGTACCCCACTCAACCTACTTCTCATTCATATCACTCACATGCCCAGCCGCAGCCTCAATGGAATGCACCTCAGTCGGGGTGGAGGCCCCAATACAACACTCCTCCTGCCATCTTGCCTCCACCACCAGTTCAGCCTTAGCCATTACCTCCTGCTCCTCCAAGGAAACCTCAGATGCCTGCTCAACCGAACCCGAACCCCAACAATAGACAGGCCCAGCAGGTATACACTGGGGAAACCTCATGCCCTACCTATGCTGTGGAGATCCAGGAGATCAATCTTCGATCTGGAAAGACTCTACCAGATCGCCAACCTCCTCCCCAGAGGATGAGGAAGATAAACAGGAAAGTGAACCAAAGGCTATTCCACCCTATCCTGAGAGACTAACAGCCACCACACAACCCAACCCAGAGGAGGATGAGCTTCTGGGTGAGCTCAAGCAGTTGTGTGTAAAAATACCACTTCTCCAAGCCATCAAGGATGTGCCAATATACAACAAACTGGTTAAGGAGAAGTGTTTCAAACACCCAGGCAGACGGAAGAAAGATGCCTCAACTATCAATGTCATAGGACAACTGTCTGACCTTATGTTAGGACAAGTCATCTGCCCAAAGTACCTAGATCCTGGAAGTCCTGTAGTAGATGTTCACATCAATGGCACCATTATACCTCACACCTTGATTGATCTGGGGGCTGCCATTAATGTGATGACCAGGGATGTCCGGAGTTTCTTGGGATTAGCAGGATACTACCGGAGATTCATTAAAGATTTCAGCAAGCTAGCCTCGCCATTGTTTGGCCTGTTGGCAAAAGATGTGGAGTTTAATTGGACTGACGATTGTCAGAGGGCTTTAAACGAATTAAAGGACAAGTTGGTGTCAGCCCCAATCCTGAGAGGTCCAAACTGGGCCCTACCTTTCCACATCCACACTGATGCTTCGAACAAAGCCATAGGTGCAGCTTTAGGACAAATTGAGCAGAAACTTCCATATGCCATTTACTTTGTTAGCAAAAACTTGTCCAAAGCTGAGCTGAATTACACTGTAACCGAAAAATAATTTTTGGCTGTGGTCCATGCATTGAACAAGTTCCGCCATTATATTACTGGTTACCAGACCTTTGTACATACTGACCATGCTGCTATTAAATATTTAATGAATAAACCATATGTGAATGCTTGTATTATTAGATGGTTACTTTTATTGTAGCAGTTTGATTTGACCATTGTTGACAAACCAGGTAGAGAAAATGTTGTTGCTGACTTTTTATCTAGATTGGATTTGTCTGCAGATGAGGATGGAACAGTGGATGACCAGATGCCCGATGAACATCTGTTTGCTATTTCAGTACTCTCTCCATGGTTTGCTGATATAGCAAACTATCTTGTTTCAGCACAGTTCCCTCCACACCTCTCTTCCAGAGAGAAGAGCAGAATCATCAGAAAAACTGCCTCATTTACTTGGATCGGGGGCAATCTGTTCAAGCTTGGCCCCGATCAGATCTTAAGGCATTGTGTAAGGGAGGAGGAAGTCATTGACATCCTCCTCACTTGTCATGATGGGCCTTGTGGAGGACATTTTGCAGCAAAGAGAACTGCCTTCAAAATCCTGCAGGCAGGCTACTATTGGCCCACACTTCATCAAGATGTCAGAAGATATGTCAGTCAGTGTGACCAATGCCAAAGAAGGGGGAAACTGACCCAAAGGGATGAGATGCCTCTCCAACCTCAAGTGACTCTTAAGCCATTTGAGAAGTGGGGCATGGACTTTGTGGGCCCAATCAACCCCTCTTCGAGGCAAAGGACTTACACCATTGTGTGTACTGACTATTTGACAAAGTGGGCAGAAACCAAAGCAATCAAAGCAGCAACAGAAGAAAAGGTGGCCGAGTTCCTTAGAGAGAACATCTTCTATAAATTTGGCTATCCAAGAGAGTTGGTCACCGATCAAGGGAGCCAGTTCACCTCCAACCTGGTTGAAGATCTCCTAGCCCATCACAAGATCAAGCATAGGACTTCCACCCCTTATCACCCTCAAGCAAATGGGCAGGTGGAAGTCACCAATAGAGCATTAGAAGGGACCTTGACTAAGGTGGTGAGCAGCAGCAGAAAGGACTGGGCAGATCGCCTGGTTGAAGCCACATGGGCTTACAACACCACTTGGAAGACCACCACTGGCTTCACACCGTATGAGATGGTCTATGGGAAGAGAGCTTTGCTGTCCATTGAGTTTGAGTACAACACTTTGAGGATGGCAGCTCAGCTGGACCTAGATCTCAGCCATGCACAACAAGAAAGGCTACTGCAGCTGAATGGCCTAGATGAGCACCGAATGCAGGCCCTCCTTCACTCAGAAGTGGTTCAACTTCAGAAAAAGGTGTGGCATGACCAACATCTCCATGACAAGCAATTTCAGCTGGGAGATTGGGCTTTGTTGTATGACTCCAGATACAAAGATTTCAAGGGGAAGCTGAGAACCAGATGGCTAGGACCATATGCAGTGGAGAAATTCCATGACAATGGATCTGTCCTCATTCGAACCATTAATGAGGAAGCAATTCCCATGCTTGTCAATGGGCATCGATTGAAGATCTACAGGAGACCTCTCTCAAGACAAGAGTTCATCAAAACTGTGGAGAAATCTGTATTGGTCATAGAGAGGGGTTCTGCCTCTGCTTTTGGCATACCCTGAGGGATATGAAAAAAAAGAGAAAGAAAAAAAATAAAAAAATAATAATAATAAAGATCCTTGGGTGAAAACCTCTCTGAGGCGCCCAAGGCAGGTGGTAGGGGTGAAAACCTCATTGAGGCGCCCCTATTATCTTTCAGAAAAAAAAGGAAAAGGTTTGAAAAAGATCCCTGAGTGAAAACCTCTCTGAGGCGCTCAGGGCAGATGGAAAGGGTGAAAACCTCTTTGAGGCGCCCCTGTTATCTTTCAAAAAAAAAATGAAAAAGAAAAAAGAAAAAAAACAATAAGCAAAATATGGTAAAATTGCACGCAGGTTGCAGATGTTCTATGGAGGAGAGGAAGCCTTCAACTCAAAGCCAAGGGTCCTTATGTTGCTATCAAGGAACCTCACCAGCATCACCTCCAAGGGTACCCATGTTTTTTCAAGGTATGTGCAATTTTATCATGGTTTGAATCTTCTACAGGAAGATGCTGTCTTTCTACAGGAAGATGCAGTCTTTCTACAGGAAGGCGTTGATTTTCTACAGGGAAGTACAGACTTTCTACAGGAAGGCCGAACTTTCTACAGGAAGCTCTGTGTTCTACAGGAAACTTCCTGTAGGAGTTTTGGACGGCCCAGAATTCATCTTAAAAGGAGATTTAGCGACTATGGATTGGTTTGGATGCATGCAAGCCTCTGTTGGCACCCTTGCACGTTGTTGTCACCTTGCTCCACCATCCTTGTCGACATGCGACCAAGTTCCCTGCACCAACAAAGAAAATCGATGAGCTCTCGCGGGAAAGCCATTTTCAAAGTTAAACAAATGCTGGGATCTCATACCGCAGGCATCAAGAGCTCCGGGAACGTGATTGAAAGGCCAGAACCTCCGTCGTGCAGCATGCACCCAAGGAGAAAGGACTGTTACGAGACACCTCACGAGAATCCTATAACAGTTCAACCTGCTCGAGTGGATACCATTCACAGCACCGCCATCTGAAATGAAACGTGGGCGCATGCAAGCAAAACATCCACTCTATCGTTGGCAGCCTGTAACCACGAGCCTTCGGGTCTGTGTAAGTCGCATGCAGCAGGTAGATCCACTCACCATCGTCCAAGAACTGGAAAATTCGTGTGCAGCCACGCAGGTAAGTGTCTCAACCCTTCCTTCCATCAAATCGCATGAATTTTACTTTGAAATTGTTTGCATAGCGTAAAATTGAATGGTTGAGCGGCCGTATGGCCCGTCGACTGGCCACGTCGGCTAGTTAAAGTGTAATTGGATGTTTGGGTGGCGGCCACGACAAAGAGAATGAACGGCACGCATGTGAGAACACTCTCGTCAGAAGCATGAGTTTAACAGGAAAAGGCGGCGGCAAATCTGTGGGAATGGATGCGGCAGCAAGTGAATACGCAGGCAGATGATGGATGACGTTGCCCAACGGTCCGGCGGGGACAGCTCATCCCCCGCGCCACGGATTGCGCCGATTCAAAATCTAATCGGCTAGATCATGCGCATGCATTTATCATCCAACACTTCAAACTCGGGTGGCTATTATGATCTCCTCTGCACTTTGATACGCCGAGCTGTTGGCTACCAGAACGCTGGTAAAGCACACCTCGAGCGCGGGCCAACTACAGTCCTCCCCGAGAATTGTGCACTGCTTCTACAGGAACCCAGTTCTACAGGAACGCAGTTCTACAAGAACGCAGTCTACAGGAACGCAGTCTTCTACAGGGAAGCGGGTGCCTCACGAAAAAAGGTGGCCAATTAAAGAGGTAACCCTGAACTCTTCATGCAACTGGTTAGTAAAAGTGGCAAGACCATCGTCCACAGTCGGGTCATAAAAATATTGGTGGAATTGTTGTTTGCTGTGCCTGTGCTGTCGTTCTACAGGATGTGAAGTAGACTGTGTTGAATTTTGTGGATTATATGCATGCTCTGTCTTAATAGACCAAATCTCTTTTGCAATTGCCACCTTCAATTAAAACGATCGTGTTCATCATGCCGGGTGGGTTTATAAGACGGGAACCCACTGATTCAACAAAATTAAGGGAAAACCCGGCAGTGGTAGAGCTCTTCACCAGAGCACAATGGATGCCTTTTCGTGATAAGCTGCAGGGTTACGATGATGAAGTGGCCGAAGAATTCTTGCAGGCTCTGAAGCCTAAATCTCAGACACTGGCCACAGTGAACTTCAGAGGTCTAAGCCTCAAGCTCACCCCAGAACATATCAGTCGGATCACAGAACTTCCTATGGGTTTGCCGTGGGATAAGGAAGAACGAAAGCTGAGCCAGCAGGCAAAGAAAGAATTCTTTCCACCTGAGGAAGAATTCTCGGAGGACAAAAATGGGGTACGAAGAACGAGCCTGTTGCCACCTTGGAATGAAGTCAGTTTGCAAATCATGAAATATATCACTTGTGAAGGCCATTTCAGCATCGTGTATGCATATCACTTTCGACTGCTCACTGAGTTGAGGCACCGAATTGACCTTCCTGTAGAACAAAAACTGAGCATCCCTTATTACCTCCTGCAGTCTCTAATGGAGTGTGCTACAAAGCTGAAAGAGGGAATACCAGATCAGATAGCCCACCATGGGTTGATCAAGCTTCTTGTGGAGGATGCATTGCATTCATATAAGGTTCCCCTCTCATGGGAATCCTTTCGGAATTTGACAAAAGATGGGGAAATTAAAATGTTGATCGAAGAAACGGGTTCCTCCAGCAATGAGGAACAAGAAGTAGTGGTCGAGGGACAGAGAGAAGAATGCCAAGAGACCCCGACAACAGTACAGAAGAAAGAACAAAGGAAGAGGCATGAGGAAAAGGAGGACAAAGAAAAAGGTGGCACACCAATCTTGTCAGCAAGAGAAAAGAGGATGAAGAGCAGAATGGACAAAGCTGAGGTGGTCCACGTCAGCCCAAGTACCTCAACAGCACCTGCAACCAAAGCAAAAAGCAAAACTCAGGCAGGCAAGCAAGCAGAGGTGGAGACACCTGTGTCTACAGGAAAGCAGAAACAGGCTTCTACAGGAAGCCCGAAAACAAAAACAAAGGCTTCTACAGGAAGCCCAAAAATCATTGAGAAACAGGCTTCTACAGGAAGCCCGAAATGGCAGAAACAGGCTTCTACAGGAAGCCCCGAAAAGGTGAAACCCAAGGAGAAAAAGGTGGATATTCTGGCACGGGAGGCAGCAACTGTATTAGCTGGCCTCAGCACGCCACCTAAGCCGAAAGGAAAGAGGAAGAGGGAGACCCCTCTATACTTTAAGGCTCGAAGAAGTGTTAGGATAAAGACGGGCAAGCCACAGGCCCAAGCCATAGCCCACTTTGAAGACATGGAAAGGTTGTTGGGAGAAAGTGCTGCCCAAGCATGTGCACGCAGATGGAATACCCTGGCACACAGCTTGAAAATCAGAGAGTACCATACCCCCATTCGGATGAGGGAAGCTTTGGTAAGGGTTGAACTTTACAAGAAATCCATGCAAAGCCTCCAGGCCAGCTGGATTGGCCTTAAACTCAGCCCACCACTACTGCTAGGACTGACTGAAGGCAATACAGAGGAAGATGACAGTCAACAACGGGAAGAGGTGAACAAGAAACCAGGGTTTCATATCCACAGAGAAGACACTACAACAGAGCCTTGGGATGCAAGGGAAGCAGTGAAAGCAATGAAGGATGAGGATTTGGACTAAGTTGCTCAAGGATGAGCAAATAGTTTAGCTGGGGGGTGATGATGAGCCCCAATTTTTGGTACAATTTGGGCTCATTTGGCCTACTTGCTCTGCTCAAACCATTCATTTTTTATTGCTTATGCATTCATTTCTTGGTTTATTCGTGTTGTTTGTAGGAAGAAGGGTAGGCATTCTATCTACGTGACTAATGCATGATGCTTTCAGGTTTTGACATTAAAAGGGAGCAAAGACCACAAAAAAGGGGACAAGGAGACAATGAGGTGGCACTGCTGGTTTTTAGGAGAGGATGTCCACGGTCTTGGGGACCTTCCTCGTAATTCCCACCATAGCTCTAAGCTCCAATCCATCTCCCCACCGAGCTTAGAGGCAGCCAACTGTTCTACAGGAACAACAGTTATAACTGTTCTACAGGAACAGCAGTTATAATTGTCCTATAGGATCAGCAGTTTAAACTTCAGTTGGATAGCCGAGCTCCAAAAATCAAGGACACCTGTTGGATGATCATTTTGCATAAATACTGAGGCCGTAGCCTTGGATAGAAGCTTTTTTGAACTTTTGTATTGCTCTTGTAATTTGGAAGTACGAGCTACAGCTCGGTGTTTGTTCCTTTTTAAGCCAGTTTTGGCATGACATCAGACTTTCGTTTATGAATAAAGGCAGGCAGATTTTGATCTCATTCTGAGTTTCTAAGGGAGCTATAGCTCTCAGGTTAGGGCCCAACCTGAGAGCAATAGATCTCCTCGGTGTTGTAATGTTGTTTGCATTTCGTTCCAGCACTTTGAGTTTTTCCTTTAACATGCAATTCGAATTTACAGTCTGTTAATTTAGTCCTTTTCATGAGCTTAGATAGGATTAGTTTATGGTGAATTTGTTTCAGTTGCTTAGATTCGATAGGAGGATAGTTATAATTTATTGGAGCTCCAGCAAAAGGTTGTTCAAGCTCACTGCCATCTCTCTTAGGGATTGGGGTGCAGTCCATAACCAACCACCAAAAAGAAACGCAATTCTTCTCACTTCCATGCAAGCTGCAACATAGACATTTTCGTTGAAGATCCATCCATGCACTCTTGATATTGAACCATACTTCTACATTTCACTTCCATGCACGAGTTTCATTTCTTGGTTTTCCATTGCTGTTCATAGGTTTCATGGCACAGTTATCATAGGTTAATGAATTCTTGTTTTTGGTGCATAAGTCATTTGTTTCATTTACGCTGCTCCATATCATTCCACTTCCTTCTTCTTCTTCTTGATATTTCCTCAGTCCACCTACTCAGCCTCTGTCCAGCTCGTTTACCCTCCAACTCATCCATTAATCACTTAGCTCCATCTACTTAAACTTTCGTTGATCCCATCCTTCCAACCATCAACCCACGGTATGCACTTTTCCTCCATTTGATTTCTCTGCTCCTGAGCCATCACCAGCTCCATCTCCATCTCACCTATCCTCCTACACCACTCCAACACTTCACCATCTCCCAAAACTTCCACGGCCAAACATCCTGTAGAATTGCACAGACTTCCTGTAGAAATCCCTGAGTTTCCTGTAGGATCCCCTGCAGACTTCCTGTAGAAGCCTGCAAACTCGGTTGTTGAGCATCCGAACATGGTAGACTTCTGTGGATCAATGCTAGAGACCCTCTGGGACCTCCCCTAGCCATCCTGACCTTGCCCATGCTTTCCTTCCATTCCAACCGCTCCTGCACAACCAAACCCTAATAAAAAGCATCATCACAATAAATCCAACCACTTAATGAAAAAATACAAAAACATGTCTTTTCAGATGCAAGTAGCTTAGATGCATGTATTTTAGCTCACTACAAGTAATGGCATTAGTGGTAGTAGTTTCATTCACAGTTTTGCATTGTAAGGGTCTAGCTAGTCAAATTAGGGTTTACTAGGGTTTTCATGCTTTATTGGCTTTCAGTTTCTTTCTGCAACTAGATTAGTCTTCTTTAAGTTAGCTTTCGTCCATCATTCATAAAGCTTCTTCTGTGAGCCTATAGAAGTTGGCTTGAGCCCTGGTGGACTTGTGCCAGCTGACCAAGTGACAGCTACGACAAGAGCTAGTACTTGTGCATACAGCACCGTCGCTTCCAAGTTTGTACGAACTACCGGGTTGATAAAATTAGAGATAGGAAGCTTCAGGAGTTGTAGCATTATTTCTACAATACTGGAGCCCACCACATCCTCAATCTGGTTCAGGGACCACTACCACCATGTGTTCGTGAATTCGAAGATCCACCCCACTCAGCTTCAAATCCAATCCGGCCATCCCCCACAAAATGCATGAGAGAACCCATCTCATCAAAGCTATCAGGAAATGGCAAGGCTAGGCTGAAAATACTGTCACACCTGGAAAAACCCATGCCATGGTAGAAAAGAAACACATGCAATCCCATGCATGCCAAATCTAGCAAGGAAAATACACATGCAAGTTGATACCTATAATGAATCCTGTTGTAGCTGCTTGATCCTGCCTTTCCCTGCTTGATCTTTGCTTCCTCTTGCCTTCTTTGCCTTTCTTGCTCCAATGCCAAAGTGCTCCAAGAAAACTCTAAGTGTCCAAGAGTATGAGAGAGAGAGAGAATAATGAGAGAGCTCCAAAACTGAACTGACCAAGTCTTGCCCACTGATCCTCAGAAGCTTTTTATTAATGAGGCCTCTATTTTCTTCATTTTCCATTATTTTTCTTCAATTTCCTCCTCACATGCAACCTGTGACCTTTCACCTTCCTTTTCTCCTAATTTCCATTATTTTCATAAATAAATGTGCCAAAATACCCTTTTGCCTCTTTAATGCCTTAGCCATTTCCTTTGCCAATTTCCTTAGCCATAAACAACCAAATGAACACCCCCTAGGATGTCTTGCCCACCATTTAGCTTGGAATACGTGTCCCATCATCCGTGGTATTTATATATTTTTACATGTAATTTTCACCAAGGTTGTTATAGAACCCTTCCCCTTTGAAGAACACTGTCCTTGGTGTTCAATGACACCTATAAACAACATGACTACTGAAAACAAAACGGGCTACCCATGGAGCTTTATAACACATCTCGTTGCAGTATTTAGAATGAACGACCTTCTCAAAAGCAAAACATCATGAAAACATGACCAGATAAAAACCATACCGCATACTGGAGCTTTATAACATAGCTCATTACGGTATTTACAATAACCATATATACACATATACACATATGCACATTTTCTCAACCAGCAAATAAAATAACATGATGCCTGCATCAGCAATAAGGGAATCTAGAGGATCAAACCTCCACCCTCAAGGTAATACTAGGATCTAGCTCCTTCCCAGGAAGTCTAGAATCCACTACAAAGTCAGATCTGTAGCCAATGTCCAGCGCTATAATTCCGCGTCACTTGTCCTCTCAATGAACAGTTACCAGCTCAATGTTTTAGGGAACACTCCCAATGTGCATCTGATTACATCTGGAAATGCTAATGACAAAAAAAAATCCATCTGCAACCTTCCCTTCTCTGCTACACAGTCCCTCGGGAATCCAGTCACCCCTTCCGTGCAGTCACTCACCTTCCAAGTTCTGCTATCACCCCTATCCCTGGCAATCCATCCCTTGGCAAGGCTTCCTCACATCGGAAGATACAAAAACCAAGGCATATACCTGCCTCAACACATCATACTAGTCATAGCATGCTAACAGTAATCAATGGACACTATTGGGTACCAGTGTCCCACAATGGCCTTGTTCCTAAAGTGATTTACCAACATCCTGTTGCATTTCTAATTTATTTCGCTGTTGCTACTGCTAATTCTTGTAGTTGATTTCAATCACCAAATTGGGCGTGTTTATGCTTCCTGTACCAAGAACATAACTTCCATTAGATTCAAAATATATTGAAATAAATTTACATCATACCTCATTGGTAGCTTGTCAATAAGGTACATTTGCAATTTTGTTTGCTTCCTGTCACAAGTCAAACTAGCATACATGACCAAATCAACATGTATAAAGATATCACATCAGGTTAGTTCAAAACATAACCATCAAAATCATAAATGACATATAACCATCATAAATCAAAATCATAGATCACATGTAATCATCATAGACCATAATCATAAATCACATGCATACTAAAACCAAAATACAATATTGATACTTATCCTTTCATCAATCCTTAGCTTCTACCTTTGTCTTTATTCCATACGTACTCTGGATCGGTTGCTACACTCAACAAACACCCAGTTCCTTCTCCTCAACCATGTGCATAGACAAATAGTGTGCATCACACACATACAACGACATAGCATACCACACCATGCAATACATGCATCTACACTTGACATACAACACATACACCTACACCCATTGTATACAATACAATTCATCCATCTATAACTGATGTGAAATACCACCTAGTGCGTGTACCTACATAGAGTACCATACAACGAGTACACACACCACAATACCATGACTGCATGATGCACATACATAATACCGCATGCCCATAACACAACATCGATGTCGTGCACACAATACCACACGTACACCAGTACTATATGTACAACATGTACACAGTACCACCTATACACTGCACCACCTGCACAACATGTTCACAACATCACATGTACACGACACCATATGCACAATGTGTACACAATGTCACATGTACACTACACCACTATACAACGTGTACACAATACCACATGTACATAGTACCACATGCACGTTGTGTATGCCACACCATATGTACATAACATCACATGCACGACATGTACACAAAACTACATGCTCATAGCACCCTATGTACAACATGTACATGGCACCACATGCTCATAGCACCACTTGTACAATCATGCACACAACACCATATTTACAACATGAATGCAACACCAAGTGTACATAGCACTGCATATCCAACATGTACATAGCATCATCTGTACACAACACTGCATATTCAACATGTGCATAGCACCATATGCACATAACACCACATATCCATCATGCACACAGTACAGTATGCACACAATACCGCATATCCAACATGTACATAGCACCATCTATACCCAATATTAAATATGTAACATTCATACAACACTATATGTACCATCTTGTACATAACACTGCATAAACAACATGTACACACACTATATATACACAAAATGCATGTGCACACATCATATATGAAACATGTACAACATATATAGTATATGCACAATAGTAGTACCACACATCCAAAACCATACTGTCCTTACCAAGAAACCTTGCTTCCTGTGTCTTATCCATGCTTACCCTAGCATGTCGCAAACCACACTACTTTCACTTTTCTTATGTATCCTTCAACATTACCTATCATAACATAAACATAGGCATAACACAAGTATACAATACCAAATCATATCCACATGATACTGACCTCGTATATTTTTCGTGACTAATCTTCCCAATTGATTCCTCGTAAGACCAGGAACCTCTTCATGTCATTTTCTTACATAAGTAATCATTCCTCCACAAGAATGATCCCTGACAACCCTGTCAGACAGTAACATAGATACATGGATATATGCATATATATATAAACGTTAGCATAAAACAATCATGATCCTATCAGACAACAACATACATACATGCATATATAATCATTAGCATAAAATAATCATGGTCATGTCAGACAACGACATTCATACATATATATTTTGTATATGTATATAAACATCACAAAATCATGATCATAACATAATTACCAGATAACATAAGGTCTAGGTTAAGAGAACTTCCTTATTTATGAAACACATGTGCAACATTGAGAACAACAGTTCCCAACATAGCCAAGGTATATGACACCTATGATCCATTCACTTTACCTCTTCTGGTTATGTTTCTTGTGGCTGCACTGCTACTGTCCATTTACCACAATGGACCTAGCCAATCCAACCGACTATCACAGCCTTACCTTCCGCTACACGTACTCATGCACAAAGCTTCATCTAAGTCTTACATTAAATTTCGAGTACCACACAACTCTCCTCAAGCTACATTAACTTTCCTCTTTCCCAGCTGATTCCCAAGACTCAAAACAAAAAAGGAAAGATAAGAAAAAAACAAGAATAAGACCATAAAAACCAATAACATCATGACTCCACAAAGAAAGTGGTATGGCCATATGCTAGACATAAACAAATCCGCAAATCAAGCTCAACAATTCATAAAATACCAAAAGCACAAGACTAACAATAAACACCATGACTCAATCCCCATGGTTCCCAGAGAAAGCTCAACCCGAGCCTTCTTCAAGGTTTCATGGCAGTCTCTTGCCATGCAACTCCCTACATCATGTTGCCATAAACACACAACTGTCAATGTATAAATATGAATAATAATACACCAGTTACCTCACATTATTGTGCCAAGCACCCTGCTTGCAATTGAACACATCCACGCCATCTCTCAAGGGACTCCAATACTTTAACAAGTCCACCTATAGCTAAAGACTAGCTACTATACCTGTCAAGTGCATGTTCATGAATATAACGCATATCCATATAATGTCAGACAAAATCACGGTTAAGAAGACTTCAAGTGTACAAAGCACCCATTCGTTCGAAATTATAGTTTCCAAACATAGTGAAAGGAATTCTTGCCCAATTCCTTTCTTTTACCTTTTTACCTTGTTGGAATCGAGGCTTACTATATGTTGTCACACCACCCAACTGTTAGTTATATAGAAACATCAACTATTACCTTGTCAGGTTAATACGAAGCATGTTACCCTGCAACTGCTCACACATGTCAACCACATGTTCCAAATATCAAGACAATCATATCTATTAATTTGAAATCAACCTTTACCAAGACTAACCATCATGTCATAATCCATAGTCAACTCATAGTCATCAGTCATAATACTATAACTATCACCTGCTATACTCAAGTACATATCAACTATCTCAACACATATATTTTAGTACAATCATCTTAAAACAAGATCATTTGAACACATACTCATATTAAGAAATTCATCAATCATTCAATCCACCTGCAAACATACCATGTTAAATAAATCAATTAGATGACATGATAGGCACCAAACACTTAAATGCCAAATACATGACATAATCAAATATGAAACACCAAGTATAATACATAAGCAAACTCATACCTTAGTGTACCTCAGGGGAGGCTATCTTGTCTGCATAATCAATCTAGTTAGTGAGATATAACTTTACAACATGTCAACATAAATCATGATATCCATAATAGTAACTAACTAACATGTTCATATTATAAGCTCATAAGCATCTATAGTTCATGCATAATAATCACAGATGTATGATCAGTCTAGATTAGTATGACACCATATCACAAATATGTCAGATCATACCTAAGTATTGCAACCATAACCATCTGCATAAGTCAAACTAGGTTAACGCAATACATATAACATCAAGATATTCAAGGCAATGAAAATAACCATCACGCATATGACCAATCCAAATTATAACATCAATATCTCAATGCAATAACCATAATCATCAAGTTAATAGCATATAACAACAATAAGCTATATATCACGCTCATCAACAACATAAAACCGAATCGTCAAGCTAATCGTCAAACAAAAATCAACAATTTAACCTATAACATACTCATCAACAATATATAACATAATCATGAGGTTATCTAATATAAAACAACAATAGCAATGCATACAACTACAAGTTACTATCATTCTTGACTATTTGACACATGTTCATATAACTGCACTTATCATCTAACATTTATCATGAATGTAACCATAGGATCAAGTGTATGTACATAAACCTAATGTATATAAACCTGTTGCATATAAAAATCCTTAACTTACATACCTGCGTGCCAAACATACAATACCTGTATGACAATCTACTATTATCCCAAAGTACAATGTTGCAACCTCATTATGATGATCTGCATCTCCTGCTTTACCTCATTCAACACATTAGCATCATGACATACCACTAGCACCATGATGACCTAAATTGCATACAATGGCTTCACAAGGCATATTTGGCCTACTATTCATGCATAACTATAACCAATACCATACATGCATAACAACTGCAATATACATATAACACATGAGCACAAAACCATGTATACACCATTCTAGCTAGAGTCCAGTCATCAATGCATGACCATATCAACTACACAAACCATGACCTCATGCATGACAACAACCATTACTCCATTGTACACATTGCCATATGCAACCAATCAGTATGCATAAGCAATGCCAAACCAACTACCAATATGCATAACCACATGTAGTCAAACATAATCGATTAGTTCTTGTAATCAACCTACAAGACTGAGGCATGTAATCAAAATATTAAAAAAAATGTAACCTAACATACAAGGATGTAAGTAGGTGACATGAATTCAACATGTAAGAGACATATAATCCATACACAACCAGTCACATACTCATGACCAACACATTTCATGAAATCAACATCAAATTCTCCATGACAACCATACTACGACCATAATCAATCATCAAGCCAATGCAACAAGCACATGAAATGCAAGTGTAAGAGACACACATGCAACTGACATGCATGCATGACCAACACCTTCAACCCATCCAGTTTGAGAGTTGAACCATGCTCTGATACCACTCTATAATACCCTCCTCCCACATCTACCCAAGCAATTGGCCAGTGGAGGTAAACATGTGACGAGAGGCCACTATCATAAGATTCAACCTCCTTGGTGGATTTAAGGAAATGAAATCTACGGAACATCACACATAGTCATCCAACATCATCCACATAACCTTCAGAAGACAAGTCAACCACTCAGACTATCTGTCCTTGGGTCCTACAACTATTTGAGAGGCTTAAGGGTAGGGTAACACTCCCTAGACACTACCCATGCAAGTTAGTTTCAGGACTAACGCTCCCCAGACACTACCCATGTGCTTTATAATGCTTCCCAAACACTGCCCAGGCGAGTTAGTTTCAGGACTAACGCTCCCCAGACACTACCCAGGTGCTTTATAATGCTTCCCAGACACTGTGCAAGTGCTTTATAACGCTTCCCAGACACTACCCAAGCGAGTTAGTCTCAGCACTAATGCTAGCATTCTGGGATTTTAGCCACCATTTTCGACCCAGAGCCCAGGACACTGCCCAGAATGGAATGATCATTTAGAATTGGTAAGGATACAAGGTAACAAGCATGCAAAAGCAATAATATGAACAAAATCATAACCAGACCCCTACTAGCCATGACAGGCATTTCGTCAAACATATCATCAACATGTAACCTATAGGTGTAAACAACAGAATTAGATGTAGGGATCTCATACTTATCTGAGAATCGCCATGAACCATTGCTTCCTCATGTCTTTTGCCGGCTTATCACTTATTAAGTCATAAATACAATATCCATTCAAACACAAGTAAAAACATGTTGAGAGCCAAACATAGCTGTTGCCATAAAATGTACATATAACTGACATAATAGGAACAAAAATATAATGGACATATCAGCCATCAAAATCCATATATATATTAGTACATTTGCACATGAAAATCAAGGGAATGAATTTCTCATTAATAAATGTAATGAACCAACTGGTGATGGGACTACCACATTCCACCCGACCATAGATTAGCTGAGCCAAGTTTCTCTTCAGCCAATCACCCCCGTGCCATATTCCAAGCATGAATGTGGGACTCATAGAACACATCAAAAACACCAATCAATGTGGATGCCATCAGAGTTCTCTGCCTACACCGTGAGGAATTTGAGTGCCTCCTAGTCTCTCAGGCTTTACCGTGCATCCACAGTCTGATCCAGGGATCACTAGGCCCTACACCGAGACATACTCTCCAGGCTTTACCGTGCATTCCATCTCGGAATCACTAGGCCCAACGGAGAGAAAATCCACCTCTTGGCTTTACCGTATATCCCACCATTCATAGGAAAGGATTCCTAGGCCCACCGAGGCACACAATCTAGCTTTACTGCAACCCACAGTCCAGTTCAGGGGTTACTAGGCTAGTGGCTTCGTGCATCCTCAGTCTGGTTCAGGGACCACTTCCACCATGTGTTTGTCAATTCGGAGATCCACCCCACTCAGCTTCAAATCCAATCCATCCATCTCCCACAAAACACATGAGAGAACCCATCTCATTAGCACTATCAGGAAACCGCAAGGCTAGACTAAAAATATTGTCACACTTGGAAAAATCCATGCCATGGTAGAAAATAAGCACATGCAATCCCATGCATGCCAAATATAGCAAGGAAAATACGCATGCAAGTTGATACCTGCAATGAAGCTTGTTGTAGCTGCTTGATCCTACCTTTCCCCGCTTGATCTTTGCTTCCTCTTGCATTCTTTTCCTTTCTTGCTCCAATGCCAAAGTGCTCCAAGAAAACTCTAAGAGTCCAAGAGTATGAGAGAGAGAGAAAATAATGAGAGAGCTGCAAAACTGAACTGACCAAGTCTTGCCCATTGATCCTCAGAAGCATTTTATTAATGAGGCCTTTGTTTTCTTCATTTTCCATTATTTTCCTTCAATTTCCTCCTCACATGCAACCTGTGACTTTTCAACTTCCTTTTCTCCTAATTTCCATTATTTTCATAAATAAATGTGCCAAAATACCTTTTTGGCTCTTTAACGCCTTAGCCATTGCCTTTGCCAATTTCCTTAGCCATAAACAACCAAATGAACACCCCTAGGATGTCTTGCCCACCATTCAGCTTCGAATATGTGTCCCATCATCCGTGGTATTTATATATTTTTACATGGAATTTTCACCAGGGCTGTTACAGGAACTCTCTACCTCTCTCCTCCCCCTCCTGCCTCTCAAATTCCTTCTTCTTCTTCCCCTTCAACCACCTCTTCCTCTAGAAAAATATTGTGCATGATTATTCTCTCTATGTGCAATACACACAGCTTCTTCAGAAGACTGACCAGTTGTCTTCTTCCCAAAATCCTTCTCTGACTCGGCAAACTTCTTCTCAAGGGAGTCAAAGGTAATCTTCTTGAGGTTTCCACTTGCTTGTAATGAATCAAGGTAATTGGAATAAGTGGGATATAGTGCCTTGATATATGTTATGAGAGGAATGTATATTTCAACACCAGTGGTTTTTATATTATGCATTATGGATCTTACTTCTGATGTTAAAGCAAGAGGGTCATCATTTTTCAATTCAAGACTAAAAAATTTAATCATCAATTAGACAAATTCAAGTTCAGAGTGTGGGTCATACAATTTCTTCAACTTATATAAGGCTTCAAAAGAATTTGAAAATGGTGAAATAAGGTGACCCACCTCTTCATTTATAGATGCTGCAATCAAGGCATAGGCCTTACTATTCTTATTTTCCCAAATGGAAATCTCCTTATCTGAGGTGGGCTTTACATGTTCGTTATCTCCTTCTCCTACACAAAATCCTTTCCACAACTCATTGAAAATGACAGTGTGTTTTATCTTCCTTGACCATTCAGGATAATTCACTTTTCGAGAGAGAACTACTCCAACAATAGATATCAATGAATGAAATTTAAACTCTATGTATTGTGTAAAAAAATGTACTTCTGGTGGTAATTTTGTAAAAAAATAAAATTATGACATATATATACAATAGAGGTATTATATTAGGGAAGGAGTATATGGGGGAGGGTTATATGTGAGGAGGCATTACCATGGGCAGTATTATATGAAATAGGTTATATATTATATAACTGAGAGTTATATATATGATGGAGGAGGGTCAATGTATGATTGGTATTTGCACTGTTTAACACAACGGAGGGGAAGTGGTATTAACTATGTGGGAGGAGGTAAGTAAAGAGTATGGAGGAATCGGGAGTATGGAGCGGTATTAACCTACATAGGCCACTAAGGATTTGGATCCAATGGAGAGATGTGATACCACACCACACTATCACAACACGGGGACTGTCGAGTTGTATAACCGGTATGACGAGTCCTGGAGAGTTGAATACATAGTTACGCTGGGAGGGAGGTTATGTCACTAGTTAGAATACACTGGGAGAGAGGTTACGTATGGGAAACGGGTTCTTGTTGCACAGTGATTCTGCCATAGAATTGGAGGTGTTATACAAGCGGAGTCGAGAGGGCGATTCCACAATGGAGGTTAGTCACGCTTTCGTTGTGACAATATACAAAGTGTAATCTAATATACAATCATGGTCACACCTTTACACTATCGATTTAATGAATTTTATGAAGAATAATGCATCCCATATATGAATTCACCGTATGTCGGCCCGAAGAAACATAACATACAACGCCATCCAACTTCCATGATTTACAGTAAGATTACAATCTTAAACAAAAATGAGGATTACGCATACCATATTAGCGATATTATCTTTCAGTGCAGCAACAAATTACACAGGAAGCAATATTTTCCTCCAATGCAACAACAAAGTACACAGACTCAACAACTTAGATTTCGATGTAGATCATCATCTTAATTTCTTTAACTAGCGCTGTAATCCACAACACGCAAAGGCATTCATATCACATTGTTGCATGAACTTTTTAACAAGGCACCAATACATTAGCTCTTGATGCAGAGAACAGAGTAATGGAAAAGGTGTCACTTATGCACAATGGGACAACGATAGGCAAGAGGGAGGCAAAGAGGGAGTTACAAGGTAGGAAGGGAGCCAAAAATAAAGGTTGGGACCTATGAGTCAGGCCAGAAGGTAACTCCTCAAATGAATTGTGATTTTCCATTAAGGTTGATTATAGATATATACATGGCTGGAGAGATTCTTAGGATTCATCTCCCAGTGTCTCTTCATATTTTGATTCTCCTTATTTTCTATTTACACTATTTTAAATGGATTACCTCATCCTAAAGATTAGGTGTCAACACTATTGAATTTATCTTCTCCTTGAACACCCATTTTCATTCAAGTCAAATATGTTTTGACAATTTTAAAATATTCTTTCCCAACAAATATCACCTTGTACTTTTCAAAGATGATATTGAATTTATATTTTCCTTGAACACCCATTTGCATCTTGGTGTTTATCCATTAGGCACCCATACTTTGATATCATTCTTAAAAAATGTAGCCATATTCTTATACATGCCCAATTCTAGCACTCCTTGTTTTCCATGTTATTTTTATAGATATATGCTCATTCTTCTAAGTAAAAAAATGAAATATACACTTGAAATTGGATAAACTATAATTGTATATATCTAGTGGCCCTTTTTTCCAAGTTCACCTTCTCAAAGCCTAAGGTGGAGTTCCAACTTCCTCTTCTAAATTTTTTCACTCTAGTTCAAATTTTCTAACCTTTGGTGGTTGATAAACAACTAAAGAACTAGCTTCTTCTCACCTTGTTCTAGATTCTACAACTATGGGGCGAGACTTAATTCTGAGTAGCTTTGTTTCTCATAGGTGCCCTCAACATGGCACAATATGGAGCCTTGGTGGTGCGGGCCAGGGAGAAATGATAGATGGTTCTTGCATTTGCCAACGAAGTGTCACGAAGAATTTCAATCCCCCATTGTCGTGGATCTGATGAAAAGAGGAGTTGCAGTGGGTAGCTGCTCTAGAATTGCTTTGAAATAAGCACAATCTCATAGAAAATGTATCTCTAATTTGCAAGGCAAAGCATTGTTGATTGAAGTGTTTGAAGAATGTTGATAAGATTCTACCCAAGTCCCTATAAATGTAATAAAACCTCCCTCTTATCTCATTTATATAGGAGATTTAAATGGCCAAACAAGGGAGAGAATTGTGCCTTATGTTGTTCGATTCTTATCCCATATTTTTGAAAGATAAGTGATTAAAGATGTATAAAGGAGAGAACTACACCTATTTATATTCACTTCTTGTTCCATATTCCCAACTCATTCCTAATGGAGCAAGACATTTATTCTTCTCATCTCATGATTACTCGATAATCGTGACTGTGATACTGCATTAGTGCCACCATACCCAAGCCTTCTTGCTGTTGTCTGTTATAAGTTATGATCTGGTTTTAGTTGAAGGGGCTCCCATCTCATGGTTTGCTGAAATTGACATTGCAATCATTGTCCAGTCCAGGGGCTCCCATCTCATGGTTTGCTGAAATTGACATTGCAATCATTGTCCAGTCCAGGGGCTCCCATCTCATGGTTTGCTGAAATTGACATTGCAATCATTGTCCAGTCCATTTCTATAAGATCCATCAGATATCCACTTTGTCCTCCATGCCAGCTTTACCTCTACTTCCCACATCTCCCATTGGGCATCAATGCCCAAGCTGGTAGGTGGCATTTTCCAACTAGTGTTTGGATATGGATTTGCATGAAGTATTCATGACCAATACATGTTGAGGGTAACCTGCATCTAGGTACATGCAACCGGATCAGTAGTCACTTGGAAAGTCCAGTTTAAAGTTTAAACATTGCGATTCATAACTTGGAATGTAAACACATTGTCTCATCTATATCAAACTACAATCAAGATAGCTATTCTTTGTGTTTACATGGACTTTGTCATTTGATTCCAATGAGTTGTAAGATCCCTTGGTATTTTCCTTTTGCAAGTTTTAGACTACATAGTTGTTGGGCACAAAGAAAATGGCATAGAACGTGCACAAAACACAGGAATGCCCACAAGAGCCACTTTGTCTTCCATGCCAACTTTACCTCTACTGCCCACATCTCCGATTGGGTATCAATGCCCAAGCTAGTAGGTGGCATTTTCCATCTAGTGTCTCGATATGAATTTGCATGAAGTCCTCATGACCAATCCATGTTGAGGTTAGCCTACATCTAGGTACATACAACTGGATCAGTAGTCACTTGGAAAGTCCAGTTTAAAGTTTAAACATTGCTATTCATAACTTGGAATGTAGACACATTGTCTCATCTATATCACATTGCAATCAAGATAGTTATTATTTGTGTTTACATGGACTTTGTCATTTGATTTCAATGAACTGTAGGATCCCATGGTATTTTCGGTATTTTCTTTCTGCGTGGATAGCACAATACATATTTGTACAATCATACAGACAATATTGTTCGGATCCATACAATTATATAGACAGTCCACACGTGTCCATACAGTTTGTATGGGTAGGCCAACCATCTATATAGCATATGCGCTTAACATCAATAAAAGAGAGATGCCATCGACAAGGCACTCGCTTCTGCAACTGCATCTGCGTTTCCCTTTCTGCTTGGATCAGAGGGATGTGTGATTTTTCACGAATTTCTCCCTCATCATAATGCGAGAAAATGCATCTGTGTAAATGTTTAATAACCTACAATGCCTTTCAACGCTGACCTGGCCCCTTCAGATCTGCAAATATATGTGATCTGTGCTGTGCCAATTATGAATGTGCATGTTATAAATGCAACATTCTATATCCTAACGATCTATGCCACATTCGATATGAGAATTATGAGCCTAATTGGCAAACTATCAATACGATATGGGAATCATCTCGGCCCAATATGCAACTCTATGCAGTATATGCGAGTTTTATCCATCGGATATGCGACTACAATTCGCCAACTAACAACAGTATATGCGGATTGTCGCTTCCAATATGCGAATTGTACTCAACGGCTCCATCTTTTACGCGAGTTATCAACGTTGTTATGTTGTTCGAATATGCGAATTATCAATTCAATACGTCATATGCAAACTATCAATACGACATACAGGTTATCGCGGCTGGATATGCGTATGATCTCCGCAGAATATGCGAAATATCAAGGGAATATGCTATACGCGAATTATCTCAGCGCCTCATGCCAATTATCTCCGCGCGTAATATCGGTTCGATGGGTCTGATATGAGCACTATCAGCCCAATATTCAAACTATCATTCGCGTAATATGCAATTTTTCTGCCGTATATGCGAATTTTATTCCGCCGATATGCCAATTTACGGTGCAATTTGAAAATTAACGACATGATATGCGAGTTATCTCCGGTTACCCACCTGAAATGCGACTTATCGCTGACTATACACGATTTATCAAGTTGATCTGCATATCTTTGTTAAATACGCGAATTATCACCCTGATCTGCATATCTTCGTTGAATACTCGTTATTTTGTCCGTGAAATATGCGATTTATCAACCAGATATCGGAGTTCTTGTTGCGGATTAACAACGGAATATCTGTTAAACGGGTTATCTCCGTCAAGTATGCCATTATCAACGCGATCTTCGACTCATCTCCGGCTTATACGCGATTTCTCAATGCTACGTTGGCTCTGTAGGATATGCGAATATTGAGGAACCGCCAGCCGGCCAAAATCCTGTGTTATGAGTCATCTTAACCGACCAATACTGCAATAACTCCATGGACAGATCGCTTGGAACGCTGGGAGTTTCCTTTCCTTCCCGATCCCTTGGAACTCGATCCATGTAAGGAACATCCTTTTCCTATGCTAAGAACACTCGAACATCGGAAATCTTATATGAGTAAATTGACATTTTCAGCGATCACTTTCTGTCATAGCCCGGTCTCCTGCATAGAATCACTGGGTCGGAAAGCCAGAGGAGAGTCGCACAGGAGGGAGCCAAAGCCGTAGAATAAGGCGGGGAAGCGCTCGTCTCGGATTCAGAGATGGGAATGATATCCAGAAGCCCTGGTATCACAAAGAATGTACAACCGCTCGACCCATTGCAACCGATAACAATGGCAGATTTGTTCTATCTCTATCTGATAGGGAATAGCCCGAATATTCATTCTCAATATTGTCAGAGGTTTCTTCACCAATTTCCTCAAGGAATCAAAGAAACACAAACATATATTTCCTTACTCCAACCTTGCTAGTTTCAAAACATTACGAGACGCTGTACTCATTCATTATATTTGCTGCCACCTTCTGAAGTATAGATATTTCTCGTACATAAAGCTTTGCCAGCCACGGAATATCATATATGGTAATTTCAATCAACTTACACACCAAGGAAAACCCCGCAATCACACTGGTCGCACTAACCCTTTCCATCCTATTGGAATTGGATAACTTCACATCATATGGTTACTTATAGAATAGTGCTCATCTCTTAGTTTGCATTTAATTTCTATTTTTTCTTAATTATACTAGAAAGTTAATTTGTACATAATATTAGATAAGTTCACATCAAATGGTTACTTATAGAACAAGTGCTGTATGCAGGCGGTAGTCCTTGCCATAAGCGAATGGCCTCCCTCAAGCACAAATGAAGCCCTTTTTTGATTTGTGCACCATTTCTCGTGCTTTAGGCAAAGAAGCTAGCTGACATCAATTCATGTGGGTGCTGCGCACTACGATCATACTATCATAACGGTGCTTGAAAAAGTCTTTTCCGGATTTTACAGGCGCTGTGGATTGTTTTGCTTCTTTAACGATAGTTACACCAAGTATCAAATAGACAAATCTAATCAGTGAATAGTTGAATGATATCATGCAGGACTTTTCGTTTCATCCAAGATGGGACGACGACGGTAAGAGGAAACATAATGCACAAGTCGATCACTCGAAGAAGGTTGGAATTTTAAATTTATGTTAATGTAAATTCGATAACAGTGATTATTTTTTAATACACTCGATTTTAGGTTTTGAATATTTTAGAAACGGTTAAATTTCTTTGTATTTATATATGTAATTTTTTTTTATAATAATTTCTTTGTATTTAGATATGTAATTTTTTTATAATAATGGATTGAAAGCAGTTATTTTCAGAAGAAGAAAAATAGGTCACTTGTCTAGTTCCATAGAAGCAAAAATAATATCAAAGTTAAAGTGATTACCTTCAGCCTCAGAACAAAACATTTTCTAGATTGGGGAAGGTGTAAAATATGTCACGATTCTAGATATGACATTCTATTTATTTTAAATTTTCATTTGCAATTAAAACGAAAACTATTCTATATTCAATATGACCTAAAAATTTTATTTACAATTAAAAAAAACTATTCTATATTCAATATGACCTAATATATGATAAAAATTAAGCTTGTTTAGGAAAATAATCAATTATTAACTAACTGAGATCATAAAAAATGGTATGTTTGGTTTTTATAATTATTTATTTCAGGAATCAGATATGATGTAAAAATCAGAAATACTTTTTTTCTTCGGAAAATGCAAATATTAACATATTTCTTTCCATCATAAAGAAATAAAATTACTAACTTTTATATTAAAAATAGTTTTTTATATGAACCTTATAATCTACAAAGTAGAAAATAATATGAATACAAATATAACTTTATTATTATTTTTGAAAATGTTTTTTTCAAATTCAGAACATATGTGGTCTGATGTCTATAGATGTCTATGGATATGGGTGAACAATTTCAGGTTGTTGCACCCTGGCAAAACTGAAGAAGTTGTGCTGAAAATTCTCAGATAACAACTTTATATCTTGCAGATGGATTCCTCTGTTGACATTGGCAAGAGAACATCGAAGCTAAAAGAGACTAATAAATACAAGTATTAGGGAATCAATTCAAAAGAAAAAAAATGCAAAAATGCAATGGAGGATATCTAGAATAACGGTGAAGTTTTTCATAAGACCATGGGCACTCCTGAGTGTGAGGATACAGGTTTCGTAAAATGTGGGCACTCCTGAGTGTGAGTATACAGGGTTCGTAAAATGCTGCAAGAAGCAATGATGTTTAGAACTCAAATGACTACAATCTAATATCTTATCTTTTAATTTTATTGAGGACGACATCTACAACTTACATTCATAGGCTTGACACATAGCTGTACACATACAACAAAATGAACGTTCATTATTTTCACAGAATCCCATAAAATCCTTTGAAGACATTTGTACAGGGTGCTGGTGCCTGATAACACAAAAGGTATGGGTTCAAAAATGTAGTTTCATTATCAAGAGTAAAGTTACCAGGCTCAACTCGCCAAAGAGTGAAGATTGACTAGTGATCTGGAAAAACTCACGAGCTGACTCATAAAACTTCAAATAAAACCACCAAATTTCAGAATAAAAGAGATTTTCCATTCATAGTAAGGCTTGCAAAGGTTAATAATGCATATTTTCAATAATAACTCTTTTCGAAATAGAAAGATGATACTATTTACCGCAAAAGACTCCGGATTTTGGAATGTTTGACACATCTTCTAGTTGTCTGTTATGATAGAAGGTTAGAAACAGAAACATATGGACAAACCTTAAATATGAAATCAGAAAAACCACCTCCGAAGCACTTAGCAAAGCAATAATAATGAAATCAGAGTGAAATTAATTCCTGATGAATTAAGCAAACACTTTATATAGTAAAAGCTTGAGTGATAGAAGCAAAACTATTACCATTAATGTGAAATTAATTCCTGATGAATTAAGCAAACACTTTATATAGTAAAAGCTTGAGTGATAGAAGCAAAACTATTACCATGAATAGATGAAGGGAACAGCGCAAAGAATTACATGCCATCAAATAACCATGTTAAACGTTCGTAGAAATTCGACATTTGTTTATGGTGAATATTACATTAAATGGGGAACGCTTAGTTCAGTCTGTCTTGATTATTTCTACAACTATATCTCTCGATATAACAAGATCACCCATACGGCGGGTGGAAGTAGCTCAACTCAGCCTTATACCTGAATCGAACCTTCCAGATCTGTTGCAGCAAACTTGGAAGTCTAATTTGTTGTGACAATTCATTCATTCCAACAGGTATTAGTGACCCAATTCCTTGGTTTCCTTCTAGACCCGTTGTAGCAAACTTGGAAGTCTGATTTGTTGCGACAATTCATGTGTTGCAACAGGCAGTAGCGGCGCAATTCCTGCAGAATTTGAAACTGCATGTGGCTTTTGATGGGTTTGCTAAGATTCCAGACCTTCCTCTTCAAGCGATATTTCCAATTCCCTTCCAATCATGCTTCTGGTTCGAAATGTTCTGGTTATAAATGTACAATGTATAAACATTCAAAGTTCAGTTTTTCAACTGCAAATGATAGCGTTGATGTTTACACCCTCTGTCAACCTCAACCACATTAACCTTGGTGAATTGATTAAGCAGAATAACATAGGAAATGGCGAGTGGGATTACAAGTTTATTTTTTTATCACAGGTGTCCAATCTCTGAGAGGTGGTGGCAGTGAGTAGTTGAGAGGTGGCAGCAAGGCGGTGACACAATTGCATGGAAAGGCCGTGAGTGAACTTTGGATAAAATTTGTTTTGATGCCGATTAAATTTACATAAAATGTTATGAATTCATGCTGGCCAAGGCTAGCATTAGTCAGTTTTCTTTTGATTTATCTTTTAACTTTATCCTAACTTTATCTCAAAAAATGAGTTTTACCGAGCAATAAGACTCCCAAGATTTTAGTGCGTATGATTGGCCAGTTAAAAAACCTATCAATATTTAATAGGTTGGAAAACGCCTTCATAAAATATGAATGAAAAACTTTGGGTTAAAATTATTGTTTTAGTTGAAAGTAATGCTGGGGAGAGCGACATCGATCGCAATATACCTGCCGCGTACTTTGGATAAGATAAGATTGCCTCAATATTTTTGCATCGGGCAATGTGAAGGCTGCAATAAGACCTCAATTGTTTGCCCAACCAAAAACTTTGGGTAAAATTTTGTTGAATAAAATTGGGAGCATCAAACTTAGGTTAAAATGCGAAAACACCGAAAAAAAAACCGGTCAAAGTATCAAGTAATGGTAGGTCAACGATCGACCGATCGCTATTAGTCCCAGGCAGGGACTAATAATGCTCATTTATTAGTTTGTATTTAATTTCTAATTTTTCTAATTATACTGAACAATATTTGTACATGGTTACATATGTAACATGATGTGTAATGCACAATGGAGAATTAACAAGGGAGTTTGTAATAGAGTGGAGAGTAAGATATCTAGAAGGAAGAATCTAACGAATAAGCTTCAAGGGAGATGTGGCAAAAGTAAAAGGGAACGGCAAAAGATCATTAGTGTTTGTGCTTATCATATCTTAAGTATTGGGAAATTCAAATTTTATTTGGTTGAGAGTGTATGCTTTAGGAATGGTGGCTAAATTTGCATGTACTAAGAGAGTAGGTGAGGGGAATATACTTTTCTCCAATAAGGTTTAGCAAAAATATCTTTATAGCATGTAATAAGAGGGTGAAAGGAGTCTCGTTGTGTAATAGTTTGATAAGACCAAGTATGATTAGATAACATCATTAGGAGAGGAAGAAGAGAAGGGATTGAATTATCGTTCAATTGGAGGGTACAATAAGAAGCATTGTTGGGAAATGTGGTTGTGTGAAAAATAAATATTGTTTAGGGTAAAAAATGGAGAGTTAGACCTAGAGCATGTAGACTCGCTTCAATGTGTTGTTATAGGGGCTTAAAAACCACCAAATTGAAGCAATCTATACCTTCATTTTAGCTATGGGGATAAAATATCTTATAAAGAACAATATAAAATGTGAGACAACTCGTGATGGCATGAGAGTTTTATTGAAATACCTCCTTAATAAGTTCAATGCAAAAATACGCATCTTCAAACGACATATGTGCTGGTGTCAAAATGCAACACCCTTCAAAATTCTTGGCCTCGAGCTATAAGGTTCACAACCTTGTTTTGATCTGAGCTCAAAAGGACAAAATGTTGAGTTTGACCGGGCAGACACTAACGTAACATGCTACGCTAGGACCCATGGGTGTTGGGCACTAGAAAACATGCATGCCCACCAGATCAGATGGTGCCCTTGACCATCCAATGGCCAAGAGCGGTTCACATCGCAGAGTTGCACGACACATAACATGGAAGCCACATGTAACCTCCTCGTGCACTTTGCATTCCTCCAAAGATTTCAAATGCTAAGGGCTCAATGTTGCAAAGTTCTTCCACGTGTCCTCCACATGGGAAACCCACTCGCTACATCTGCCCGATTAGTTACCATGAGTTCACTCTACTTTCCTTGTCAACTACCACATGGTTGGTCCTACCTCCTTCGCACACCAACATGATGCCATCAATGACTCCCAGCCAACTTGCACATCAACATATCCAACAATGTTAGAGGTGCTTCATCCAACATATGTGGGAGCTCTGTGTTGTGGAGATGCGCAGTTGATAACACAACTGAGTGGGTGCATCGAGTGCTATGTGTTGCCACCTCATCCACTCTGCATGCCCCTAAAGATTGAAAAATATGGCCTCCTAACCATGAGAGAGGGTGCCACATAGCCCTCCGCATAGGTTGCCCATGTATGATTGTGTTACACCGTGACCAATCAATTCCTACCCAATCAACTCTGCCTATCAACTAGCTACTTGCCTTCCCACTTCCTATGTCAGCACAATCACCATGAACAATCAGCTTGCCACATGGCAGCGCCATGCCTCTATGATGTCAGCATGGCATCATCCAAACATATCCCCACATGTGTCACATATTGATGAGGTATAAAGGATGTACAGGGGGGCATTTTTGGCATTTTCCACTGTAGTCACCTAGTCCAACTCTTGCACAACCGTGTCCTTTAATTTACTAAATTTGGTAAATGAACATCACAAATCCTACAAATTGAACGTATAAGCTACCTCTATTCATGAATTCTCCTAATCAAGTTCTCTAAATTGTAGAATTTATGAGAAATTTGGCCCAAATTTAAACCCTAGCTTCGCCGCGCAAGAAACATGCACTCCTTTAAACAACATTCTACCTCTGAGTAAAATAAACATGTAAATTCATCAAGAAAACCTTATAAATGCATTCTTAAGCCGTAAAAACCTCTTTAACTACTAAATTCAAGATCATCATCCTATCATTTGTGCACATGTCATCATTTCAGGGGTCGAAGTTTTAAAAAAAATTCCCAGCAACCCGTCATTCCTACTTTGTGACATGTGGCGCCACACTATTTACCATTTTGATCTGCAAAATATCCTTGACCTTCTTTTGTTAATCAATTAAGTATTCTCCTCCAACTCACCAACCTGCCAAATGGTCTCCTCATCCATAGGAAGCTTTGTAGATGTGAAATGAAAAGGCAAAGAGATGTGCCATTGCGACAATGATATCAGTACTCAAGGCCCATTTATAGCGTCTCTTGAACTAAGAAAGTCCATTCATGTTCTAGCTGAGTGAATGGATACCTTAACAATGTTAGAGATCTTTGAAGAGACATCATTTTCACTGCCTAATCAAAGGTGGGAGTTGGAACTTGCCAATACAGAACTCCTCTAGGCCAAAGAACATATTAAGAGACTTGAAACTGAGCTAGAAATGTTAAGAAAAATTGAACCCTATCAAGCCTTCATTTAAATAAATTAAGAGGATTATGTGGGGGAGAATTATAAAGATGGTGGAAAAACAGTGGGACCACTTAAAATTTATTGAAGAAATGACTAAGACCATGAGAAGAGCACAAAGGGAAATGAAATCCATTGAGAATACTATTGTAGATTCTCCTTCCAAGGTCAAAGTAATTGTAGGCTTCCTTAACCAGATATCAAAGGAAGAAGTGACAAACGTAAATCTCAATAAGTTTGAATGGGTAACAAGAGCCAATTAGATAATAAAGAAAATTGAATCACTAATGAAGGCTAAAGAGGAGGTGAAAGAACTGATGAAAGAAATAGAAGGTTTCAAAGAGAAAAGTGAGTTTCTCCACTGAAATAAATTTCCAACCTTCAATAATGATGATGGGGACTTACATCCCAAAGAGTCCTTCATGAAAATTCCAGTGGAAATTAAGGAAATCCACAAAGGTTTCAAAGAAAGGACCACTCCATTCAAGGGAAAAAGATTATGAAATTATATAATGATCATTATGAATTTTTTTCTTGCTCAAGAACATCTTTAAGGAGTGGGGAAAATTGATTATGAAGAAATTACTAGCCTGGAGGGGACCATCATAGAGGCTTGTTCATGTGACATGCCATATGACAGAGAGTGGAGGACTTTGATGGATCTATATGTATGGACTATCCAACAGGAATTCACATCAACATCTTGAGGTCTCAGCAGAAGCATTTTCCAGTGCAAGGACTTCATTGCACTAGACAAGACTTCATTAGTTAGCACTAGCATTGGCACTTGCCTCGGTACTAGCATCGACAACATGTCCACAATAACACTCAACACAGGCAATTCCAAACAAGGATAAGGAAAGCCCAACACACAACCAAGAGAGAGAATGAAGATCTATTATATCTAAATCTAAAGGGGACCCAATCTACAGTTGGAAAATCATTCAAAAAGCTTATAAAATATGTTATTTATATTACATTTGGAAATTTTGTAAAGAATATTGGTGGTTTTTCAAATACCACTAATGGTTCAGGATTAGTTCTTAGTTCTTGAGTTCCTGTATATAGGCCTCATTTTGTAATTCAAAGGGAAAGTAAAATCTTGGGCTGTAAGGAAACCCTGCCAATTTTTTTTGGGAATTGCTAGGAGGTCTTGAGGCATATCAAAGAAGGAATTTTGAAATGTCTCTTAGGTTATCTATCCTTTCTTTTCATTTAATTTCGTATACCCATCTCTTATTTTGAACTTTTCTACATATGAATACAATTTTATGCATTTTTCATGGCATTTTGTGTTGTAAACTTGATCTGTTATGTTAATTAGATGGAATCGTTAAACTAAAATATATTATGGAATCAATATGATGGTTTATTTTACTTTTTGCAAAATTTATTGGGGTTGTTTGAAGAGTAGCTTGACTTCTTTGATAGGTTTTACAAGGCTTTCGCAAGAAATGGAAAAGTTTCAAATTTTTGTGTATTCTAGTTGTTGAATTCTTAATTGCTTAGCTACCCCACCAGGTTTTAGTTGATTTAAAGAAATTATTAATTGTTCCTTTAAATCTGTTATAATATGATCTTCATATCTCACTCACCTTTTACATTTTCAACTCTTTATGTGAAACCAAACGGTCATGAATGCTCTAACTTCGAATTAGTGGAAATGCAACTCGACATAATCATGTTAATGTCTGATAGTTTTTCCCTTCACCCAAGTTCTCAAAATAATATTTTTATTTCAATAGAAATCATTGTTTAATTCTAACATGATTTATGCGTGATATTTGTACTTTCTTGAAAACATTTCATGAGTGTGGAATGTATGTGACAATAATATTTTAAATGCATCATATACCTATTAGGTCAGAATTAATGTCACTTCATTTAAAACCGTAATAAACTCATGCACAAGGACGTATATCATTGAAAAAAACTTGAATGTTCATTCAATGGTTGTCATAGTTCTTCATTTTACCCATTTTCTTGTGACACTTGAAAGGAGAAAATTGGATGCATTAGACTTGAACCTTAATGCAAAATATGAAATATGAATTAAATTCAAGTCAAAACTACTCAGTCATTTCATCACAATGCATTCACAGGAAAAATATAAATATATGGTCTCATTTTCTACAATTTTGAGTCATCTATACTTCCTCGTTGAAGCTTTAGGCCAAGAACAAACGAATTAAAACATTAAGCCTAGAAAGAGTAAAATACACTTAGAAATATTTAATATGAAAATAGATGGCTTCATGTGCCGATTTAAACAGAATATCATTAACGTAACAAAAAAATTGAGATCACACTTAGATGTTCCTTGGCTCTACACTAAAAAAACGTAATGTGACTTTGGGGTCCCAACAATATGATAAGAATTTTCCCACCATTGGGTAGTTATGCCCTAAATGTGACATTCTACTTCAACAAGTTAAATTTATCCTTAAAATAAGAAGAAAATTCCCTACCCATGTATCCACTTGTTTGTCATCAAATGATCCTACAAAATAAGGAAGAGTAATGTGTCCCACCATGAGCCAGGAGGAGGTGATAGCATTGAGGTGTTTATATTCATGTCTTCTACCTAATTTTCCAAACCCTGGATGATGTGTTACTACTATTTGAAAAAAAAAATATTGTTTTAAGAAATGATGAATTCACATATCTACGAGGGAGACTTCATCTAATTCATTTTATGACGAGCCATTAGGAAACATTCGCTTTTTAATTTTAAATGAGTCATTTTCATGGATAAATAAGGATTTAATCTAGTTTTCTTAAGGAAGCTTTCCCCTCTTAGATGTTGGTTACAAAAACTATATATAGAGGGAACTAGGCCTTGTTTCTTTCCTTCTCCCTCAAAGGTAGGACTGAAAGCTCTAATACGAATTGATATATGATATTGGTGGAAATGTTAAATTTCAAAGGAATATTCAAAATATAATGATCCTCCTTTTATAAACAAGATGGATAAAAAATAGGCATCATGTTTAACGTTGTGTCTCTTTTTTTAATAATATGTGTTATGAACCTTGGACCTTAAAAATGATAAGAAACCAATAATTATAGTCTTGTTCAATGGGTAAACCTTCTTTTAAAATGAATACAATGTACAAGATAATATTTGATGATACTGAGATAAAGACTAAGTCTCTCGTGTCTATCTTTATATATGAATGAGAAAAAGGGTACAATTATAATAAAATGGAACCATGAAAGGTCTACGCTACATAACAATATAAAAATAGAAATGTAATCATGCCATATCTATGGATTAATAAATATTTTTAAGGTTAATATTTCCATTATATAGGTCTTAACATGCCATTTGCATGAAATAGGTGTAGTCAACACTTGACTGACTCCTATTGATTCTTCAGGAATAATTCATCTTCTCATGCCATCTCTTCCACTGGAAGGTTTTTCTATTGATGATGTACTCCAAAATTGTTAGGTTACTCTATTGGTTAATCCTTGTTTCAAGGATTGTTTCTCTTGACCAAATTGCAAGTTGGTTATCATTGATGTCAAGCCTAGTCATTGATCTAAAGGGACTATAAATTCAGGGGAAGTCTGATGATGTTTTTATTGATCTCTTTTTGGTGTCTACAGAGTCTTCTAGTGGTTGCACATTGTTGGATATATGATCTAAGGGCTTATCTTTGAAGGAATGTTTTCCATAGTTAACCTACTCAAATTATCTTGCATAGTGCATAGTTGGATAGTCCTTTTGGAGAAATTTCCAATAGTGTAAGGCACTTCTTATGATTCCTCATGAATCAAAGGAAAAATTAATTTCAACTAAAGCAGTAATGCAATGTTCAGACACTAGATAAATTTCCTTCATCAATAAGTGTACATAGGTCTCAGTGGTGTATTCAGATGCTTCCACATGTTTGGGCTCCTTTAGTTTTTCAGTGTATTCAAACCTATCCAAGTGATTATGTGTAATTCACATGGAAGAAATGATAGGTGGAAACTATTGATTAGTCGATTTTGATAACTAGGTAGTTAAGCCTAGCTTGATGACGTGATTGTGAAAGGTGTATTCCATTAGCTGTGCCTTTGGGCATGCAATAGTTTTGTCAATTTATAAAATATCTAACTATAATATTTCTTCAGAAAATCACAAGTGGTGGACCCTAAACAGGTGATAGCATGAGTTGGAGGCTAGGTGGGGACAATCGGGGTCCTGCTTTTTTTTTGTGTGTTGCGTGCACAAAACAAAAATTCTTCGAACCTCCCTCCATTAAACACCGTACAATTAGGTGAGAACTATGTTGTTTAATTGTTGTCTAATCTAATGAGTAAAACAATATTTATTTGGTACACTAATGAAAATGCATGGGAGTAAGTTTCATAAGAGAAAAAAAACATACCCCCATTAACCATCATACATGCATGGGGGAGGAGATGATCCACAGTTGTTAATCAAGTAGGGGTCCAACCAATCGATTCCACACCAATTCTATAGGATTCAATGAATATTCTAAGCAAAAAAGCAATAGGTGGCACTAACATAGGAGGAAAAGTGATGTATAGTTTGCGGTTGACACATGGCATCACCTAAAGGGTGTCACATGACCTAGTGATGTCAAAATGTCTTCATGATGATGTCAAAACTCAAATGTGATCAGACAATTAAGAGCACGATTTTGAATCCTTTGCAAGATGGAAGAAGTTAATGAACTATGAAGGGCCTAGTGGTTGGAATTAGTGAAATAATTTTATGCTTGTATTTACATATGGTTTTGGGTTCAACCCCAATTTGGGGTTAAGTCCAAGTTTTTCCCATGTGAACTTATGTGAGAAGGAGCTAGAAGTAGCTGTTGTGAATCATTTTTGGTGTTTGGGCACCGAATTTGGTAAATAAAATTAAAGAAACACCCGTATGTAACATGATCTATAATAGATGATGTAATGGACAATGAGGAATTAACATGGAGGTTTGTAATAGAGTGCAGAGTAAGATATCTAGAAGGAAGAATCTAACGAATAAGGTAGATGTGGAAAAAGTAAAAGGGAGCGGTAAAAGATCATTAGTGTTTATCATATCTTAAGTATTGGGAAATTGAATTTATTTGGTTGAGAGTGGCTGAATTTGCATGTACTAAGAGAGTAAGTAAGAAGAATATACTTTTTACCAATAAGGTTTAGCAATAAAATACTTATAGCATGTAATAAGAGGTGAAAGTAGTCTTGTTGTGTAATAGTTTGATAAGACAAGATATGAAGTTAAGTTGTATATATTTAAAAAGTGCAACTGAGGAACAAAGAAATTATTAACAGAGGGAAAATTATCAAGGTGATTGACTAAGGAATGAAAGTGATATTTGTCACTAGCTTTAGTGAGGGTGTGAGCTATCATGTGGGAATTTTTAGGGTGAAGCAATAAACATGGTATGGTTTACTTTAATAATTTTCCACACAATCCATTGGGTGACATCATATAAAATATTTTTTTGAACATGGGATCAATAATAAATGTAAATAAAAACTCATGATCTCTAAGTGAAAATCATGAGCATGAGTTGAGGATTTGGTAACATTGTTAGCTGAGGAAGAAGAGCAGAGAGTGGATTATGGTTCAATTGGAGGATACAATAAGAAGCAGTGTTCTAAGAGATTGTCTTGTGAAAAATTCAATATTGTTTAGGGTAAAAAATGGACATTTACACATAGAGCATGTATAACACTTCAATGTGTTATTGTAGAGGCTTAAAAAATACCAAATTGAAGCCATCTAGACCTTCACTATAACTATGGAAATAAAATATCTTATAAATAGAAATGTAGAATGTGAGACAAATTGTGATATGATGAGAAATTTCTTGAATTACATCCTTAATAATCTCAACACAAAAATAAGAATCTTCAAACAACATATGATAATCATTTTCCCACAATTGGGTAGCTAGAGGTGAAATGCAACATTCTACTTCAACAAGTCAAATTTATCCTTATAATAAGTGGAAAAGTCCCTATCCAAGTATCTACTTGTCTACTATCCAATGATCCTACAAAATAAGGAAGAGTCATGTGTCCCATCATGGTGTAGGAGGAGGTGATGGTATATAGATGTTTATATTCATGTCTTCTACCCAGTTTACCAAAATTTGGATGATGTGTTGCTACTATTTAAAAAAACAAAATATTGTTCTCAGAAATGATGAATTAACATATCTATGAGGGAGATTCCATCTCCTTCATTTTATGAGGAGCCATTAGGAATTTTTCCCATTTTCTTCAATGAGTTATTTTTTTTGGATAAATAAGGATTTCATATAGTTGTCTTAAGGAAACTTTCCCCTCTTATATGTTGGTTACAAAGAATAGATATAAAGGGAACTAGGCCATGTTTCTTGCCTTCTCCCTCAAAGGTATGAATGCAAACTCTAATACTAATTCGTACCTGATAATGGTGGAAATACCAATACTTTGTATTAATAAAATTTCAAAACCATTTTGAAAATATAATAATCCTCCTTTTATAAACAAGAGGGATAAAAAATGGGGATCATGTTTGACGTTGTCTCTCTTTATTTAATAATATATGTTATGAACCATGGACCTTAAAAATGGTAAGAAACCAATAATTACATTGTTCAATGGGGAAGCCTCCTTAAATAATGAGTAGAATGTACAAGACAATATTTGATGATACTAAGAAAAAGACAAGGTATTTTGTGTTTTTATATATATATATATATATATACAGGAGACAAAGGGTACAATTACAATAAAATGGGACCATGAAATGTTTTAGCCTACATAACAATATAAAATAGAAATGTAATCACCCCATATCTAGGGACTAATAAGGGATTTAAATGTTAATATTTCCCTTATATAGGGATTAACATGGCCCTTTGCATCAAACAAGTGTAGTCAACACTTGACTAACTGCTAGTGATTATTTAGGAATAATTCATCTTCTCATGTCATCTCTTCCACTCGCAGGTTCTTCTATTTGATGATGTACTCCATAGTTGTTAGTTACTCTACTACTTAAATGTTGTTTTTTAAATGTGTTTGGATTTTTTGTAGGACAATCTTCCATAAAACAACATGAGGAATGGAGAAGGTAGGTAGATGCCTCAAAATATTTTGGAAGAAAGAATATTTTTTATAACGATCTTACATTGAGACATGACTGAAGTGATGTTGTAGGTGAATAAGATTAGTATCCAAAGGAAAAGGTGTGATTTAGCATGTAGATGTTATCCTCAAGAAATTGAAGAAAATGGAAAATATATTGTTATAGAAATTTGAAGCAAGGAAAGTGATAAAGAGATGGAAGCTATCCTATGTACAAAAGGAGAACAACAAAATTACAGCGTGTAACAACCCTAGTGAAAATTCCATGTAAAAAATATATAAGGCCACAGTCGATGGGACACATATTCTAAGCTGAATTATGGGGAAAACATCATAGTGGGTGTTCATTTGGTTGTTTTTGGTTAAGGAAATTGGCAAAGGAAATGGCTAAGGCTTTGGAAAGGCACGAGGGATTAATTTGCATTTTATTTATCAAAATAAAGGAAATTAGGAGAAAAGGAAGGTGAAAGGTCACAGGTTGCACGTGAGGAGGAAAATGAAGGAAAATAATGGAAAATGAAGACAATAGAGGCGTCATTGATAAAAAGGCTTATGAGGATCAGTTGGAAAGCTCTTGGCTCAGGCTTGGTCAGTGTAACCTTTTTCCATTTCAGTTTTAAAGCTCTCTCATTATTCTCTCTATCTCTCTCATACTCTTAGAGACTTAGTGTTATGAAACTAGCTCACAAAAGATAGAAAAGATAGATCAATGACTTATAAATCAGCCTCTTTGAGGGGGTAACCTCCTTTACATTACACAAATGAACAATTCTTGGATGTACAAATGACTAAACCTACCTTCTATATATAGGAGTCTAAGGGGTCACAATATAATCAAGCCGACATAATAGTAATAACATAATGGCACAAAAATAACAATAGTGGGTTTCTATGGGGCACACTAATAACAATATGGGGACAATAGGGGCATAATAATAAAAATAAGGGCTACAATGATAATAGTAATGGGGGAATCACTAGTATTATAGGGACCTAACATGCACCTCTCCTTTCGAAAAGCATTGTCCTCAACGCTTGATTAGTTATGGATGCTTTTGTATAAAACTCTCATCCTCCCATGTGGAATCTTCAGCAGAACTTGATGAGATACTCTAAAATTTATCAATTTTGTAGCTGTCAAGTTCTTGTTTCTGTGACTGATTCTGGTTCCAATATGATTTTTCCTTCTTCGTCAAGTTCTGGAAATATTTTTTGAACTGGGAGCATATCACCTATAACCTTCTTTAAACATGAAACATGGAAAACTGGGTGCACTCAGGAAGCTGCAGGAAGCCCCAATTTGTATGCCATAGTAGCAATATTTTACAACACCTTGTACGGACAATAATACTTTGGTTATAATTTATTATCCTTCTTAGCTTTCTTGAGGGACATTTGTTTATATGGTTATAGCTGTAGAAATACCCAGTCACCTACATCAAAACTTCTTTCGGTGTGATGTTGATCTACCTATTGTTTCATTCTTTCTGCGCCAATGTGAGGTTATCCTTTAAGAGTTGAAGAACTTGTTGTTGACGCTCGATGTGATGTTCCACTTCTTGAACCTTAGAATTTTCTCTTAAATATGATGTGATGGATGGTGGATGATATCCATAAAGTGCCATAAATGGGGTCATTTTTGCAGCAGTATGGAAGGAAGTGTTATACCACCATTCAGCGAGAAGCAACCATTTGACCCATTATGTCTGTTTATCAGATGCAAAGCAAGGAATATATCCTTCCTAACATTTGCTTACTATCTCAGTTTTCCCATCAGATTGAGGATGATAAGATGAGCTATGAGCATACTGAGTACTGAGACAAGAAAATAATTTTGTCTGAAATTTTCCAGTGAAAATGGGATCTCTGTCACTTACAATAATATTTGGGTTTCCATGTAGCTTTTGAATTGTTTCCATAAATGTAGTAGAAACTATACTACATTTAAATGGATGTGATAATGCAAAAAAGTGTGCATACTTGGTAAGTCTGTCAACTACCACCATGATGACACTCTTTCCTTAGGACTTGGGTAAACTTGTGATAAAATCCATTGAAACCTCCTACCAACATTGGCTTGGAATGGATAAAGGTTTTAATAGACCCGGGGTCTTAATTGTTTCAACTTTATTTTGTTGGCAAATCAAACATTCCACCACTTTTGAATATATGATTTAAGGCCATCCCAAAAAATTCCTTCTTAACTCTGTGGTAAGTTTTTAAAAATCCCGAGTGCCATCCTAAGGGAGAAATGTGCAATTCCATAAGAATATTTTGTTTGATTTGTGAATTCTTACATAGGTATAAGCGATCTTTGTACCATAACGAATCATTTTTCCAGCTAAATGTATTAGATGTATTGGGATCTTGTTGTAACTTTTGAATGAGTGCCCACACTTCTTCGTCATCCTTCCATTCATCCCTTACTCCGTTTATCCAATCTAGTTGGATAATATAAATGGCGCACAAAAATGCTTCCACATCCTCATCCTTTCTTGAGAGTGAATCTACCACAACATTTTGCTTCCCTTTTTTGTATATGATTTCAAAGTCATAACCCATCATGTTTGTGACCCATTTTTGTTGCTCTTGAGAGGATAATCTTTGTTGTAAAAAGTATTTAAGACTATCATGATCCGTTTTTACCATGAAGTGTCTTCCCAGTAGGTAGGGTCGCCATTTCTTAAGTGCATGTATTATTGCCAACATTTCCTTCTCATAAATAGCTTTGTGTAAATACTTTACTTTGATTTGATGACTTTCGAAAGAAATGGGTCTTTCATCTTGCATTAAAATAGCACCAATTCCATTTCCTGAAGCATCACACTCCATAATAAAGGTTTTTGTGAAGTTCAGCGTAGCTAAGGCCAGTGCTTGGCACATTGCCTCTTTAAGATGTTCGAAGGCCTTTGTTGCTTCTGGAGTCCATGAAAATGCATCTTTCCTCAATAATGTTGTTAGAGGTGCTGTTATTCTCCCATAATTCTTAACAAAATTGAGATAATACCCTGTCAACCTAAGAAATCCTCGCAAATGCTTTACGGATGTGGGGATTTTCCATTTGTTAATGGCTTTAATTTGCTAGGGTCTACCTTAACACCTCCATGAGATGCAATATGACCTAGACATTCCATCTCTTGTACTTCAAAGAAACATTTGGAGCTTTTTGCATATAATTTTTTCTCCTCCAATAGTTTGAGCACCCTGTCAACATGTTGAACATGATCCTTCCAAGACTTGCTGTAGATTAGTATATCATCAAAAAATACTAACACAAATTTTCTAAGGAAGGTTTAAAAATGGAAGTCATCAAACCTTGAAATGTAGAAGGTGCATTGGTAAAGCCAAAAGGCATGACCAAAAATTCATAATGATCCTCATGAGTTCTAAACGTTGTTTTCAGAATGTCTTTAGTCTTCGTTCAGATTTGATGATACCCTGAATGAAGATTCAACTTGGTGAAGTAAATTGATCCATGCAATTCATCCAATAATTCATCAATGAAAAGAATGGGAAATTTATCTTTAATAGTGAGCTTGTTGAGCTCCCTATAATTCAGACACATGTTCCATGATCCATCCTTCTTGTGTACCAATACTACTGGAGCAGAGAAAGAACTTTGACTAGGTTGAATTATACCAGCCTCTAGCATTTCTGCAACCATACGTTCAATTTAACTCTTTTGGGCATAGGGATATTTGTACAGCTTGATGTTTTGAGGAACACTTCTTGGAATCAAATGAATAGCATGATCATGATCATGAATAGGTGGGAGGCATTTGGGAGTCTCAAATACCTTGGATGATTGTCCAAGACTTTTTGGAGATCTGGATAAATAGATGATTTCGATGTGGGAACCTCTAGTGAACATAATTGTGTAATTACGCCTCATTGTTCCTTCTTGAGAAGATTTGTCATACCGTTAGAGCTGATTATCTTTCTTGGTTTCCCTGTAATAACCCTTAATTCAACTTCCTTTCCTTCTGCACAAAATTTCATGAAACATTCTTGAAAATTAAAAGCTATTATACCCAAGGATTGTAGCCATTGGACTCCTAGTACAACATCATCACCACCCATTGGAATGGAAAGCATTGGGCTATTCAATACATATTCTCCCATGGATAGCTTGATATTATGGCACTTTCCAGAGAAATTTATGGTTCCTCCACTTGCAACCATCACTTGACACTCTGGTGCTGGATATAGGAAGCAATTCAATTCCTTGGCTATATTACAATGAATAAAATTATGGGTACTTCCTGAATCAATCAACACTATTCCAGCCAATGCATTACAAGATATGGTCAGATTCATTTATTCTTTATCTAGGGTTTGTTCCTAGAGTATATCCTCTTCTTTTGAAATTTCTTGTTCCTTTTATTCCTCCTCCTCACAATCTATGTAGAATAATTTCTTCTCAGCACACTTATGACCTTCAGTGTATTTGCTATCACAATTGTAACAAAGCCCTTTTGCTCTTTTTTCTTCCAATTTTTGTGGTGTAAACCTTGTAGGTTGTGGAAGGCTAGGGGCAACAACACTTCCATATTTATAGTTGTGAGTGGTAGGCTTCTTGGTTGCCATAATTTTGCTTTCCATTTTTCTTGCTAACCTGAATACCTTCTCCAATGAATCAGGTTCCCAAAGGTGAACCTCATGTTGGATATTATCCTTTAAAGTCCCTATGAACACATCAATCATATGCTCCACTGGAATATCTTTTACCCTTATGTTCAATTTTTGGAAGTCCTCAATGTGCTCCATCATTGAACCCTTCTGTTTGAGATTTATCAATTGGCTAAAAAAGGTGTTGCTTTTTGTATCCTCATAATGTGCTATAATTTCTTCCATAAAAATTGCCCAAGCGACAATTTGTTTATGAGATCAAAGCCATAGATACCATACAAACTAATTTGGTTCCAAATATAAAGTTGCAATACGTACCTTTTGTGTGTTTTGCACATTATGGAGATCAAAAAATTGCTCCATCTGTAGTATCCATATTCTGGGATCCTTGCCATCAAACTTCCTCATATCGATTTTTGGAACATGGTGGGTCTTCAATACAATATTAGAGTCTATGAAATCATGATTAACATTTCTTTTTTTCTTATCATGCGTTTCCTTTACTACCCTTTCACCATTAGTAACCATTTCTTGTAGCAACTTATTCAAATTTATCTTCAATTCTTCCATCTTAGCATCCACGCCATTCATCTTAGCATCGATGCCATTCATCTTAGCTTCCATGCCATCCATATTAACTTGCATTCCATTCATATTAGCTTCCACGCCATTCATCTTGGCTTCAGTTACCTTTTGTGAGAGTGAAATTTGTTGTACTTGGTCTTGTAATTTTGATATATCATGTTGCATTTCTTCCTCTTCTTCACGAGTCATGCTAGAGCTTTTAGGTTGCTTACTAGGTGTTTCCATTTTCCTTCTTTGTGGCATCAATTAATGATAATAATTATTCACTATTCCCTTTGAATTCCTTCAAACTAATTTTTCAAACCAATCTTATGCAAAATTTTGAAAAAACTACACACCTTTTTTTCACTTTGTAAGAGCTTGATATTGAATCTATTGTATCTGTGTAATTGCGGATATCTAATATCTGAAACCACATCATGTAGTATCCATTTGAGGCCTATTTCTAACCCTGCAAGTCTAATCAAGATTGGATTCCCCAAGGAAGAGTTATGCCAAATCTCTCACGATGACTTGATTATAGACTAGTTCAGTAGAGCGAACTTGTAGGAAGTGACATGTGTCACTATTTCAACCTTAGTACCTAAAAATGATATACATAAAACTACATGCCATCCTCTTTCTAAAAATTCTTACGAAATTTCAACCTGATCCTCAGAACAAATATTATGATGATTTTCATCAAGTCACCTGTTTTGAATGTAATTCGGGAGTCTGCAAAAACCCTAACTTCCTTAGATCGTATCTCTAAAAATGTAGCAAGACAAGCTCTAGAATTTGGACCTGAAGTTCAGAATGATTTCAGCTCAAATGAATTTTTCTTTTAGCTTCTGAAACATCATAGACAAAAAGTTATAGCGAAACTTCCACAATGACCTGTTTGGAGCAGCGAAACCCTGGAATGCAAAGCTCTGATACCAAATGTTATGAAACCAGCGCACAAAAGATAGAAAAGATAGATCAACAAATTAGAAATTAGCCTCTTCGAGGGGGAAACCTCCTTTAAATTACACAAATGAACAATTCTTGGATGTACAAATTACTAAACCTCCCTTCTATATATAGGATTCTAAGGGGTCACAATATAATCAAGCCGACATAACAGTAATAACATAAGGGCACAACAATAACAATAGTGGGTTTCTATGGGGCACACTAATAATAATATGGGGACAATAGGGGCACAATAATAACAATAAGGGCTACAATTACAATAGTAATGGGGGAATCACTATTATTATAGGGACCTAACACTTAGATTTTTCTTGGAGAACTCTTGGAGGATGTTGCATACTTCGATTCTTGGAGCAAGAAGGCAAAGGGAGAGTAGGAAAGCGCAAGAAGGCATTAGGATTAGCATCTACATCATATTTTCTTGTAGGTGCTGAGTGGCATGTATGTTTCCTTCACTAGTTTTGGCATGCATGGAATATGCATGTAGTTTTTTGGTTGTGAGTTGTCATTGGCATGGAGGATGGTTGGGATTCATAGTGAATAGCCTAGCCTTGTCATTTCCTAGATAGCCATGGAGTTTTTGGGTTTTTTTCCTTGTTTTGTTTCTAGTTGGTTCTCATGTTTCCTTTGCTTGGGTTGAGTTACTAGTTCATGGAGCCTTGGTTGGAAAAACGCTCTAGAGCCTTGTAACAACTAGGGTTGAGTTACTAGTCCCATAACCTTGGTTGGAAAAATGCTCTCAATCCCTTGGTGGGTTCAGTTTCTAGTCCCATAACCTTGGTTGGAAAAACACTCTAGAGCTCAGCGGTAGCTATGGGTTGAGTTACGATTCCTCGAAGCCTTGTTTGGAACAAACTCTCTATATACCTATATGGTTGGGATAGAGACTAATATGATGATGGTTTTGTGATGTCCAACCGTAAGGTGGAATAATTGTTTGATGGGTTGAGGTGGATGTCCTATGGAAGCCCTGGATGGGTTTTGATTGCTGTGTTCTATGAGATCCCACATTCATGCTTGGAATATGGAATGTGGGTGAATGGCTGAGAGAGAATTGGGTTGAATATGGAAGTCCCATCCCGGGTTTGGATTTTGCATCATTAATGAAAGGTTATTTATCCTTTTATTTCTATGAGTATTATACTGGATTATATGTGGTTTATATGGTTGTGATTTCATGGTATTTTTTTCCCTGTTATGATGATTATATATGTGTTTTATGACAACATCCTTGTATGGCTCTCATCATGTTTTTACTTGTAATTGAATGATCAATGTATCTATGGACTAATGGATGGAAAGGAATTTAATGTGATAAGGCATCAATGCTTCATGGTGAATTTGAAATAAGTATGAGACCCCTATTCCCATATATGTTATTCACACATATAGTTTAGATATTCATGATATGTTTGATTAAATGATTATCATGGCTAGTAGGGGTCCAGTCAAGGTCTTGAACAAGTATTTACTTTACTACTATCATTTCCATGTTATTTTACCGATCTGAAGAGATGGTTCAATTCTGGGCAGTGACCTGGGCTTTAGGCTTGAAAAAATGGCTCAAATCCTAGAGTCCCTTGCATAACACTAAAAAATTAGGCTCTGGCCGCTGGCACGAAATCTCGCGAGAGAAAATTTGGGTTTATGGTCACTGTTAGGCCTATAGCATGAAAGCAACTTAGGATTGAGTTGTCCAAAAGTTCAATGGGACCCAAGGGAAAGTTGTTTAAATTATTGGATTGGTTCTTGAGGGTCATGTCGCTGATGTTGAATGTTTGTATGGTCTGTTTCCATCAGTTCAACTTCCTTAATGTGACTTAGGAGGTCAAATCATATCATAGTGGCCTCTCGTTGCATGTTTACCCCGCTTGTCTAGTTTCCTGGGTAGATGTCGGAGGAGGGTGTTACAGAGTGGTATCAGAGTGTGGTTGTGCTCTCCTTGGGATGTGTGTTGATCATGATTTCATGTTGGTTGCATATGTGTTCCTTATGCATGTAGTCCATGTGCTTGTTTTATTTTCATGGTGTTGATCATTGTTGTAGTGATGTCGACATGTGAAGGTTGAATGTGTTGTCGTGGAGTATGTCTTCATGTGTATATGGTTGATTATGCATGTCAGTGTTCACATGTTATCAAATGTACGTGAGGTGGTTGTTTTTGTCATGCATGAGGTCATGATTTTTATAGTTGATATGGTCATGCATTGATCATTGGACTCTAGCTAGAATGGTGTGTATGTAGTTTTTCACTCATGTGTTATATGCCTATATGTAGTTGTTATGCATGTATAGGGTTATAGTTAAGCATGAATAGTAGGTCAAAAATGCCTTGTAAAGTCATTGTATGCAAATTTAGGTCATCATGGTGCTACTAGTTGTTATGATGCTAATGTGTTGGCTGGGATACAACAAGGGATGCAGATCATCATAATGAGGTTGCAGCAATAGACTTTGGCATACGAATAGATCATCATACAGGTTTTCATGTTGGGCATGTAGGTAACTAAATTAAGGATTGTTATATACATTAGGTTTATGTACATGTCTGTTTATGTCATGGTTACATACATGATATATCACAGTTGATTAGTATTGTCATATGCACATGTGTTAGATAGTCAAGAATGATAGTAACTTGTGGTTGTATGCATTGCTATGGTTGTTTTGTGTTAGATAACTTGATGATTATGTTACAGGTTAACTTGTGGTTGTTATATGCTAGAAACTTGATGATTAAGGTTATTAAATTAATATCTTGATGTTATATGTATGATACTAATTTGGATTGGCCTATGCAGATGTCTATGTTTATGATATTCAGGTATGAGATGACATATTTTTGATATGGTGTTGTACTAATCTAGATTGACTGCGCATATGTGATTTCGATGTGTGAATGATGAATGTTTATGAGTTTATGATGTGAACATGTTAGTTAGTTAATGTTATGGATATCATGATATTATTTTTGTTTGAGTTGATATGTTGTGAAGGTATATTGTGCTAATCTAGATTGATTGTGCAGACAAGATAGCCTCCCCTAAGATACATTAAGGTATGAGCTTTCTTATGCAATCTACCTTGTTCTTGACTATTTGATTATGTTGTCTATTCAGTGTTTGAGTGTTTGGTGCCCATTATGTCATCTAGTTGATTTATTTAACATGGTATGTTGGCAAGTTGGTTGAATCTTTGATGAATTGCATAATACGAGTAGTTGTTCAAATGATCTTGTTTAAGATGATTGTACTAACACATATGTGTTGAGACAGTTGATATGTACTTGAATGTAGTTGATAGTTGTAGCATTATGTCTAATGACTATGAGTTAACTATGGGTTATGACATGATTGTTTGTTAAAGTTGATTTCAAATTGATATATATGATTGTCTTGATATTTGGAACATGTGGTTGACATGTGTAAACATTTGTAGGAAACATGCTTGGTATTAGTGTGAGAGGATATCAATTGATGTGTTTAAATAACTAATAGTTGGGTGATGTTATAGTGCATAGTAAGCCTCAATTGCAACAAGGTAAAAAGGTGAAAGGAAGGAATTGGGAAAGAATTCCTTTGGCTATGTTTGGAAGCCCTAATTCCAAGTGAATGAGTTCTTTGTGTACAAGAAGTCTTCTTAACCTTAATATTGTATGACATTATGTGGATATGGGTTATATTAATGGGCATGTATTTGATAGGTATATCATCCAGTTTCTAGTTACAGGTAGATCGGTCAAGGGAATTGGAGTCCCTTGAGACATGACATAGATGTGTTCAGTGACAAGGCAGTGTACTTGGAATAACAAGATAAGGTAATTGGTGTATTGTTATGTTATATATACACTAACAATTATGTGTTTATGGAAGTATGATGCAGGGTATTACATGACAAAATAAATTGCCATGAAATTTTGAAGAAGGCTTAGGTTGAGCTTTCCTTGGGAACCATAGGGATTGAGTAATGATTTCTATTCCCAGTCTTGTGCTTTTGGTCTCTTATGAATTGTTTAGCTTGATTGTGGTTTTTTTATGTCTGGTGCAAGGCCCTACCACTTTATTGTGGTGTCATAATGTTATTGAATTTCATGGTTTTCTTCTTAGTTGTTTCTTGTCTTGCCTTCTATGTTTTGAGTCTTGGGAATTGTTTGGGAAAGACGAAAGTTGATGGAGCTCAGGAGAGCTGTGTGGTACTTGAAAGGTAATGTAAGATTCAGATGAAGTTATGTGCATGAGTAAACATAGCGGAGGGTAAGATTGTGACAACTAGTTAGACGGGTTGGGTCCATTGGTCTAAATGAATGATGGCAGTATAGGCAGGAGAAAGGTAACTAGAAAAGGTAAAGTAAATAGACCTAAGATGTGGAATGGATTGAATAAGTTGGGAATGGTGGTTATCAATGTTGTGCATGAATAAAGGAAGTTCTCTTAATCTTGACCTTGATATCTAGTATTTATGTTGTGATCATGATTTCTTTATGCTTATGATTATATGCATATATGTATGTATGTACATTCTTATCTGATAGGGTCATCATGGATCATGATTTTTTTATGATAATATTTATGTATATGTATGTATGTGTCTATGTATCTATTTCACTATCCGATGGGGTCATCAATGATCATTCTTGTGGAGGAATGATTACTTACGCAGGGAAACTTACATGAAGAGGTTCCTGTCCTTACGAGGAATCAATTGGGAAGAGTAGTCATGAAAAATATATGAGGTCACTATCATGTGGTTATGAGTTGATATTATGTGGTTATATTATGTCTATTTTATGGACATATTATACCAAGGGATACATCAGTGAAATGAAAGCAATGTGGTTTGTGGCATGCTAGGACAAGCATGGATAAGATGTTGGAAGCAAGGTTGCTTGGTAAAGGTAGTGTGGTTTCAGATGTGTGGTATTATTGTTGTTCATATGTCATACATCTTGTACATGTTTCATCTGTGATGATTGTTCACATGTAGTATTGTCCATATGTAGTGTGTGTACATGTTGTTTATGCAATATTATGTATAGGGTGATAGTACAAATAGTGTTGTATGAATGTTGCATATTTAGTACCGGGTATAGATGGTGCTATGTACATGTTGGATATACGGTTTTGTGTACATATTGTACTATGTGCATGATGGATATGCGGTATTGTATGCATATGGTGCTTTGTACGTATTCGATATGCAGTGCTCTGTACTGATGATGTTATGTACAAGTTCAATATGCACTTCTATGTACATGTGGTGCTACGTGCATGTTGTACATGTGGTGCTATGTACATATTGTGTGGTGTGCATGATTTTACAAGTGGTGTTGTGTACATGTTGTACAAGTGGCACTATGTGCAGGTGGTGTTTTGTACATGTCATGCATGTGGTAATGTGTGCATGTGGTGTTGTGTACATGTCATGCATATGATATTATGTACACATTGTACAAGTGGTGTAGTGTACATGTGGCATTGTGTACACATTGTGTAGGTAGTGCCATGCACATGTGATTATGTGCACACGTTGTGTAGGTGGTACGGTGTACAGGTGCTACTGTGTACATGTTGTACATATGGTATTGGTTCACGTGTGGTATTGTGTGCATGCCATACATGTTGTGTTGAGGGCATGTGGTACTAGGTATGTGCATAGTGTAGGTGCATGTACTGTGTGGTGTTGTACACTAGGTATACATCTATTATTGTGTTGTACACTAGGTATATATCTATTGTGTTGTGTTGTACACTAGGTGTAGGTGTATGTATTATTTTATGCAATGGATATAAGCCTATGTATTGTATTGTATACACTTGGTGTAGGTGTATGTGTTGTATGTCAGGTGTAGGTGCATATATTGCATGGATTTGTATGCCGTGTGTGGTTGTATGTGTGTGATGCACACTATGTATATGTGCACCTGGTCAAGGAGAAGGCAAAAGGTTTTTGTCGAGTGTGGCAACCGATTGAGTGTGCATACGAAATAAGAACAAAGGAAAAAGTAAGGATCAATTAAAGGATACATATCGGTATATTATTTTAGTTTTATTATGCATGTGATTTATGATTCTGGTATATGATGATTACATGTGAATTATAATTCTAGTTTATGATCGTTACATATGATTTATGATTTTAATCTATTATGGTTATGTTTTGCGCTAACCTGATGAGATATTTTTATACATGTTGATTTTGTCAAATATGCTAGCTTGACTTGTGATAGGAAGCGAATAGGATTGAAAATGTACATTATTGACGAGCTACCAATGAGGTATGATGTGAAATTATTTCAATTTATTTTAAATCTAACGGAAGTTATGTGCTTGGTATAGGAATGCATGAAATGCCCAGTTGGGTGATTGAAATTGACTACAAGAATTTGCAACAACAAAAGGAAATGGAAAATGTAATAGTATGCTAGTAAAGCATTCAGGAATAGGGCCATTGTGAGACACTAGTACCCAATAGTGTCCATTGATTTCCATGAGCATGTTATGATTGGTATGATGCTTTTGAGGTGGGGACATGCCTTGGTTTTTGTATCTTCCGATGAAAGGAAGCCTTTCCAAGGGATGGACTGCTCGAGATGGGGGTACTAGTGAAACTTGGAAGGTGAGTTACTGCATGAAATGAGTTGACTAGATTTCCAGAGGGACTGTGTAGCAGAGAAGGGAAGACTAGGGATGGATTTGTTTTGGTCATTAGCATTTCCAGATGGAATTATATGCACATTGGGAGTGTGCCTTGGAACAATGAGTCAATAACTGTTCACTTAGAGGACAATTGGTACAGGATTATAGCGTTGGACATTGGATGAAGATTTGACATTGCAGTAGATTTTGGACTTCCTGGGAAGGAGGTGAATCCTGGTATTACTTTGAGGGTGGAGGTGTGAGCCTTTGGATTCATTTGTTGTGGATCAACAATAATATCCTTTTATTTGTTGGTTGAGAAAATGTTCATATGTGTATATGTGTGTATTATTGTAAATATTGTATCGAGCTTGTTTATAAAGCCCCACAAACAGTATGGTTATTCGATGGTTGAAGCAAATACGAATGTGTATATGTGGTTATTATTGTAAATACCATAATGACTTGTGTTATAAATCTCTAGTGAATGATATGTTTGCCATGTTTTTACAGTGGTCATTGTGAATACCATATTATCTTATTGGTTATAAGTGTCATTGAACACTGAGGATGGTGTTCCCCGAAGGGGGAGGGTTTTGTAACAACCCTGGTGAAAATTCCATGTAAAAAATATATAAGGCCACGGTCGATGGGACACGTCTTCCAAGATGAATGTTGGGGAAAACATTGTAGTGGGTGTTCATTTGGTTGTTTATGGCTAAGGAAATTAGCAAAGGTAATGACTAAGGCTTTCGAAAGGCATGAGGTGTTAATTGGCATTTTATTTATCAAAATAAAGTAAATTAGGAGAAAAGGAGGTGAAAGGTCACAAGTTTCATGTGAGGAGGAAAATTATGGAAAATAATGCAAAATGAAGAAAATAGAGGCCTCATTGATAAAAAGGCTTCTGAGGATCAGTTGGCAAGCTCTTGGCTCAGGCTTGGTTAGTGTAACCTTTTGTTATTTCACTTTTGGATCTCTCTCATTATTCTGTCTCTCTCTCATACTCTTGGAGACTTATATTTTTCTTGGAGAACTCTTAGAGGGTGTGGCATACTTTGATTCTTGGAGCAAGAAGGCAAAGGAAGATTAGGAAAGTAAAAGAAGGGATCAACATCTACATCAGATTTGCTTGCAGGTACCAAGTTGCATGTATGTTTCCTTCACTAGTTTTGGAATGCATGGAATATGCATGTGGTTTTTTGGTTGTGAGTTGTCATTGGCATGGAGGGTGGACGAGAGTGATAGTGGGTTTCCTAGCCTTGCTATTTCCTAGATAGCTATGGATTTTGTGGGTTTATTTCCTTGTTTTTCTTTTGGTTGGTTCTCATGTTTCCTTATCTTGGGTTGAGTTACTAGTTCCTGGAGCCTTAGTTGGACAAAGGCTTTGGATCCCTGCAATAACTTGGGCTGAGTTACTAGTATCATAGCCTTGCTTGGACAAATGCTCTGGAGCCCTTGGTGGGTTGAGTTACTTGTTCCGTAGCCTTGGTTGGACAAATGCTTTAGAGCTCGGTGGCAGTTGTGGGTTGATTTATGAGTCCTGGAAGCGTTGGTTGGAACAGACTCTCTAGATCCCTAGATGGCTAGGATAGAGACTGATCTGATGATGGGTTTTTGATATCTGACCGTGAGGTGGAATCATTGTTTGATGTGTTCAGGTGGATGGCCTCTGGAAGCCCTAGATGGCTTTTTATTGATGGGTTCTATGAGATCCCACATTCATGCTTAGAATATGGCACGAGGGTGAATGGTTGAAGAAAGATTTGGCTTAGCCATTCTACGGTCGAGTGGAACATGGAAGTTCCATCCCAAATTTGGATTTTGCATCACTAATGAAAGATTATTTCTCCTTGTATTTCTATGAGTATTATGATGGATTATATGTGGTTTTTATGGTTGTGATTTCATGGGTATTTATGTCCCTATTATGCTGGTTATGTATGTGTTTTATGACAGAAGTTATTTATGGCTCTCATCATGTTTTTACTTGTAATTGAATGATCAATGTATCTATGGACTAATGGTTGGAATGACAGTTAATGTGATAAGGAATTAACGCTTCATGGCGAATCTCATATAAGTATGAGACCCCTATGCTCAAATTTGTTATTCACACATGTAGTTTACATATTCGTTATATGTTTGACGAAATGCTTGTCATGGCTAGTAGGGGTCCAGTCAAGGTCTTGAACAAGTATTTACTTTAGTATTATCATTTCCATGTTATTTAATTGATCTAAAGAGATGGTTCAATTCTGGGCAGTGACCTGAGATCTGGGCCTGAAAAGGTGGCTCAAATCCCATAGTCACTGGCATAACACTAACAAAATTAGTCTTTGGTCGCTGGTAGGCAAGCCTGTGAGAGTGACTTTAGGTTTCTAGTCTATGACATTCCTATAGCATAAGAGCGGTTGAGGCTTAAGTTGTCCAAATGTTCAGTGGGACCCAAGGGCTTATGTTGAATGTTTGTATGGTGTATTTCTGTCATTTCCACTTCCTTAACTTGACTTAGGAGGTTGAATCATATCGTAGTGACCTCTTGCCGCATGTTTACCTCGACTGTCTGGTTGCTTGGGTGGATGTGGGAGGAGGGTGTTACACAAGAATAGCTTACAAAAAAAAAATATGGATTGTGATATAGGTGGGTTATGTGAGGTTATGAGGAAGATTTCCAAGTGGGAAAGAAAAGAAATGGGGTAGAAAATAATCAATACATATATGTTAGTTGAATATGATAATGAAAATAAAGCAGATGGACAACAAGCAAGCAGAGTATGGGATCCTAGAAAATTGAAGACAACAATTAAGTAGTAGATCATAAAGGCAAGTGGACAGTAGCAACAAAGTCAAACTTGGGATCTAGGAGGATTTCAACATATTGAAGACACATGACCCGGAGGTCATGAAATTTGTACCCTAGGAGTGTGATGTAAGAGTATTAACCCCATGTCAAACTTTTGTGAAAAATTCTAAAGGGGTCTTGAAATTTATAAAAGGGACTTGGTTCCCTTATTTAAAATTAGGATAATTAAGCATTAGAATCCTTATAATTATGTATTCTAGAAGAATAAGGTTTGTTGGAAAGAGGTGAAATTTGTTTTCCATATGACATGTAGATAACCAAGTATCAAAGTGGTTAGGAGGTTAAGTGAGATTAGGCATGATTTTCCCTAAAATGGAGGATATGATTCCATCCATTGGGAATCCAATAGTTTGTCTGTAGTCTTGTATAAAATGATATGTAAAGATAGAAAAAAGGGAGTGATTAGTAATACAGAAAATGAGAGGGCCAAGAAAATGTGTAGTTAGGCCAAAGGAGAGGTAGTAAGATTTCTGAGTTTGTAGAAATCATGTGCAAAGTTTGAATTAATGAAATTAATGCAATTCATTATAAATTTTTTAGCATTTAATATCATTGGGTTAATGTGTGGTGTCAACCAATATGAGTGTAAAGATCAATTTATATCGAGTTCTTCATTATTGTAGGGAGAATCAAGTGATGAAGAGTGATTGAACGAGACATGAATTTTGGGTTATAAACTTGAATCTGATATTGAAGGTCTGAAAGTGCAAGGGATATCCAAAATTCCAAGATCTGAAACCAACAATGTGAGTTGAAGACTTGAGGACAATGATTGCTTGAATTTGATGAGTAAATTTCAATATTTGGAAGGCAAGATTGATGATCCAATATTATGTTTGGGTTCATGAAACAAAGTATATGATTTAAAATGCATATTCTTAAGTCAAGACATGACACATGTTCTCTAGCTCCAAGTCTCATGAAGAAGTTCAAATTCTAGAACCATAGACAAGGTCTTGAGGGGAAGTTTGGTCAAAACTTCAATATAAAGTTTCGAAGGGGAGTTTGGATTGAAGATCTGACACATAGGTCCAAATGAGAAATCCAAGATCAAATTTTTGATAGTTAATGGACATAGGATTGTCCATCAAGAAGAGTCTTGTTTATTGGCTTCTCATCCCTCGAGCTATGCAGTGGGTTTTGAGAAAAAAAGAAAAGTTTTGAGAATTTCTATGTGATCCAATATCAATATTGTGATATGTTATCTACCGTTAATAGATTCCTCACATCATTTTTCATGGAATTCACCATCATCATTCTATCAAAGTTTTGGGGAAAATCCAAAATAAGAATTATGAGACAAGGTTTCAGTTTCTAATAGTTCCAAGACAGATAAGCAAGAAGTTTAGGTCAAAATTCCAAGTCAAGGACCAGATTCTAAGTTTTGATATAAGGGTTTGATGTGAGTCTAAAATATGTGTTATGAATGGTAGATCGAAAATATCCAAGTCTGATGAAACTATTAGTGCAGCAACAACAAAGGGTTAAGATTTGAGACACAAACTTCGCTATAGGGACTAAAAGGCTACCATTTGAGGTCGAGATCACTACCTACGTCATCATTTATTCAAATTTGAAGATGAAATGCTTCTAGTAATGATCTATTTGCATGAAAATAAAGATGAAGGACTTAGACAATGAGTTATCCAAGAATAAAAAACTTCATCTCCAAATTGTTAAAAGAGCAAACCTTGGTCCAATGAAATGCTATAAAAGACTTAATTAATTTATGAGATACAACAATAGATTGAGATCTAAAGGCATGAGATCATCTAGATCTCCCTATATCTCTTGGTTTAAGTGAATATAACAGTTTGGGTTATTATTTATCCTCGAAGGAATCAAATTCTAAAACTTGTGGTAGTAAATACTAAAATTATAGGCCTGTAAGTATTACTTGTTTTCTCTTTAAATAGTATTTAATACAAAAATTATGGTGGATGAGAGTTGTATAGAGAGTGCAAGGTCTATGAATAGAGTGTATAATCAATATTACTATTGATGGGTATAAGAGAATGTGCAAAGCTTATGGTATGTGTTGATGCAATTAAAAACCTAGTCATTATCAACCTATATCATTTTGTGCATTAAATGTTAATCGTCCCCAATCTTGTGACCATGGTTGTTGAATTCTATAATTTTTACCAAAAAAAGAAAATTGTGAGTGTTGGATCATTGATGCATTGTTGAGTCCAAGAATTTTGGAGAATACAATTGATTAGGGTAGTGCAGTACAAGCATTGTGGGCCCATAACCCACAAGTAGTGAGGATCCATTGCCATCAATTTCTCTCCCATTATCAAATTCACTACCTCATTGCACATAGGAAAATGTGATGGGCCTCCTTGTGGATTTTTTCCTACCACACTCCCACGCGAAAGAGGAGTGTATTTTACAATCATTTGTTGATATTTCTTGTTGGGTAATGGATTTATCAAAACAATAAGTTTTTATTGGGAAAATCAGGGATGAATCTCATCGACACATGGGAACTTCTGACTCTCTGAGTAAGATAGTCTCCTTGACAAATTTTGAAATGGAATTTGACCTTCAATTTCTTTTCATTCATGCTACCTCTTAGGTCCTTTGTTTTGGGGGAACACATTTTTACCAAGTGTGACTGAAGGGCAGTTGCAAAGGAAACAACCTAGGAAAAGAGACAACATTCACCAAGATCTGTTAGACACCGATGTTGGCAAGCATAAAATATGGGAACATGCAAGTGAAACCTAGTTGTAAAGGTCATCGAGGAGATATGGAGTAGTCATAGTAGTGTCACAAAATCCTCCAAGGGGGAAAGTGTGGCATCCAAGGAATATACTTGCATTTCTGGTGAGCGAAGATTATAAAAAGAAAAAGGAGAATACAACAAGGAAATATACGAAGCTCATATGCCAAGAAGTTGCCATTGAGTCTGTTGGACTTGGTTCTATTCTTAGTTTATCTATTTCTAAGCTAAATTGTATGATGAATCTTCTGATTCTACCTGAAGGGTCATAGTACCAAAATGTAATGATGTCTTAATTTTAATGGAAAGAGTTGTGGGATTGCTCTATGTTTCTGAATGTGTTGGTTTGTATGCCCTATTTAAAATTTTCTTATGCATGACTGTGAAAGTTATCTATTTCTTTGGCTATGTTGCAATTCACACCTTGCGCTAGTTACTTGTCAGATAATGTGATTTCATAGAATATATGTGAATGGTAATAGTTGCTCAACCCTCCTTGATGTCTACTTCTAGTCCCTATCTTAGTAAGGTTGTGGCACACCTCGATATGCCTTCTTTTGAGTAAGGTGAAAATGACGACATTTCCCTAAACTACAAAGGACCCTTTGTTGGCCCATGCATCTAAATCTAGGGCCTCTATCTTTTACAAATTTTCCCCAACAAATGGTTCTATTGTCAGGACCTGAAATTTCTTAAAGGGACTTGGACCATGGTGTCAAGGATTTTGAGGAAGGACCTTTAGGATTGATGACATGATCATGTAGAATGGTTTATTTCTTAACAAGCGTAGCTCTGTCAAAACATTGTGAGGCGAGTGAAGGAAGAAGTTTTGTTTGCAGAGCTTGTGAGTGATTAATATGCAATATTTTGGTGTAAGTTCCCAAAATATATTTACAATTGGTTGAAAATTTTTCAAACAAATGAAAGGATTGAAAATCATACTATATCTCCCCATACCTGGACTCAAGCCGAGATAGTCAAGTTACACCTTTTCAATACAACCCTAACTCACTATGTCAATTTTTGGGTGCAAACTTCTTTAGAAGCCTACATCATCAAGTTTGATGCAAAGTCCATCTATCCTTTTCTAAGGATGAGTTTATGTTCAAGTCAAGGTTGCAGGGAAGGCTATTGAAGGAGATTCTATTGTGGGTTAAAGTTTTAATGGTGGAAGAAAACTTACTTCTAGGTTCAAGGCCAATCCGTAGCTTTTTAAAACCTAGTACTACGAGAGGGGAATAGGGGGGAACATTACTTGGCTACAAGCGATGAAAATGTTGGAGAGATGGATGCAGATGAATCTTGGAAGGCTAGATATATGAGGGTACAAAGGAGAGCATAGATAGTTGAGGAATGGTGGGAGAAGGATTTGCAGCAGATGCATAGAAGATAAAGGGAGTTGCACCAAGTAGGAGCATTGTTAAGTAGCCTGGAAGGACGAGAAGGAAGACTAAGCTGGCTAGAGTTGCAAAAAGAAGGGGGTATAGAAAAGGTGCATCCTGGCATAGTAGGGGAGGTTGGCACTGCTACAATGATGCAGGTTGAAAGAAGTAATAGATATTTCCTCCTGCTAGGAGAGATGGAGATGCCCGATGGATTGGGCCCTAAGGGCCAAAGGGAGGGCTCCAATGATGACATGCACTTCATGATGAGGAGGTTGTTTTCTAAAGATGATGCATCTCCTAAGAATAGTAACTCACTGCCCAATATTTTAGGTAGTGGTTCCCTAACTTTCCCCTTATACTTTATCAAAACCTTGTTCAATTTCTCTCTAAGCTAATTAAAATCATAAAGGTTCACAAAGTACATAATACCTACAAGGATGGTATCTTTGTTGGTAGAAATAATAGTTTTCATTCAGGTCTCCAAGGGTCTTTGCAACTTGGCTCACAGTGGTTCATACTTGTCTCACCAGTTCAACCACGTATGGATGGAAACATGCCGGGATCCTTTACTCGATATCTTGAATTCTCTGGGAAGGGGAACGATGATGTCAAACAACATTGGTACTTGTGTGAGTTTATCTGAATAGATCGTCAAACTCTCGATGTCACTAAACTCATTAAATTTTAGACCACTCTCTTAGAAAGGGCGCTTAGGTGGTTCATCAAATAGTCTGCTTTGCAGTAGAATCTTATAATAGATGAAGTTCAACAAGGATTCATTCAAGAATTAAAACATCCACAAACTAACCAATAAGGTCTATCTGAACTATGGGACTTCAAGAAGCAAGAGGGAGAATCCATGTGGGAAATGATGCAAAGTTTTAAGTACACCATTGGAAAGCTAAGTTGCTCCACTCATCCCAATCAATAGCAGGATTGGTTCATCATAACACTATTTCCACTCACCTGGACAACGCTGACTCAAGAGAAGATTGACTCCCTAAAGGATGAACTTGAACAATAAACAAGGATCGAAGATATGGTAGGATATCCAAATGAACACTAAGGAGGATCGGCTTCCAATGATCCTACTCTCATAGTGTTGCAGCATCATATTGTTGATTTGACTAAGAAGCTGAGGGACATGGACCCATTGCGACTTGCACGACCACACATGTGCTGTACCAATTTCCATATCGAAGGACATCACACCATAGATTTCCTAACACTGAGGGGGCTAAGAACTCCCTCTGTTTCGGTGGGTCCCTCTACATCCTTACCCACCACCAAAGTTGCAAAAATTAGTATGCAGGGCTTATATCCAGGCCACACAAAGTTTCACACCTTTCCCAATGAGTAGGGTGCATCTTTGAACAAATACTGTGAAATATTCCAAACATATAGACATCTTCCAAGAATTTGTCCAATATTATAGAAATATTCAAACATCCTGAACAATGTTTTCTCTGAATTATGTGACTTTCTCACTTGCCTGACTGATTATTGTAGGGCCTTAAACTCTCTAGTTGACTAGCTAGATCATTCTTCCTTTAGAATTAATGAAGTTCTTTGAGGGTAAGGAGGTGGAGGAACAAGTGGGGAAAAAATAGCGAAAACTTATAATTCACTGCTATAATTGTGACCAAGAAGGGCATGTTGCTAGAGACTTCCCACTACCCAAAATACCTTGGGCTCCTAGTGTAGAGTCAACACACATGCAACAAAGGATTTCCCAGAACCAATCACTAGATGGGAGGAGCACAATAGGAAGAGAGGATAAAATTTTACTAATACAAAAACATGGGAACGCAAACCAACTTTTATGTCAAACATTAACATAGTGACCTCGGGAGGAAAGAATATTGAAGTTGACTCTAGGGCCACCAAGCAACAGAGGATCATAAAGATTTCCTCATGAAAGTGCTCCTATGATTCTAGCCAGCAGAAGTGGTACTATAAAGATGCCACAAAAATATTCAAACAATTGGCTCTGACTAATGGAACCTAAGGGGATAAACTTGCAATTTTAAAGCCCACAAGCTTAAGATTGTCACATAACACTTCCCAACCTATAGTATAATGGTTCAAGTTGTTCTTCCAAATAATGAATGATGAACAGATGTCAGGGAAGTTGCAAAAGAAGCTAAAGGTTGATTTCAAAGATGAGGACCTCTTGGAAGGAATCATCCTTGCTAATTTTCCCGAAAGGAATTCTAGACGAGTGCAGAGGAAAAATAAGAGAAAAAGGAGGGAATTTTGTGTTCATGCCCATATTGTGGGGTTCTATATCAAGGAAACTATACTAGATTTGGGTTCATATATGAACATCTTACCAGGAAGACCTCAGAAGCCATAGGAAGACCTAAGCTAGAATTCTCCTTGATTCAGCTGTGCATGGTGAATCAGTATTGTATCCTCCTAGTTGGATGTCTAGAAGATGTGGAAGTAGATATATTAGGGGTAAAGAAATATGAATACTTTGAAGTCATAGACATGATGGGAGACAAAAGCCCCTATCCTGCCTTGTTGGGGATATATTAGGCCTTCAAAAAATCTATTGTCATTGACCTAAAGAGGGAAACAATGAATTTCAATGTGGATGGAATCAGGGTGATTCAACCCTTGGATCCTTATCAAGGCCCTAGGTTCACTGATCTATTGGATGATAAAGAAGAACCTAAATTATTGGTTCAATTATACTGGCTTACAACAAGAAAGAAGGAATACTACATCAATCCTACAATGAATGGGTCGACTAATTGGAGAAGTGTTCAAAGCTTCAAAGTTAGATAAAAATTTGTGGGATGATTACGAGAGAGGCTATGAGATCCACTCAAGGTGATGCGCAATTATCTATTGTATCCACTAGGTCAATACAGAGGTATATAATTTCCCTATTTTTAATGGTATGGGCTCTATCATTGATTTTATTGATGAAATTTATTTGAGCATTTTGGAGGCACATAAGGTACCCTTACTAGATGTTTCCCTTCAAGAGATACTGGAAAAGTGGTAGGGTTCCCATCGCAACCTCCTCTGAGGTTGGGATTTGGTCAAGTTTGTGTTGATATATAGATTTGGGTATTTAAAACACTTATCACCCAATATCTTTAAGTATGAAGGGTACACCGATCCTCACCATCATATCCAACACTGTAAGGGTAGGTGGGCTAGGGAAGGACTTCTTGAGAGTTTTTAGGTGCATATCTTCGTCCACACTTTCATAACATTACCCCAAGATTTGTACCTTAATGAATAAATAAAGAGGAAAACTAGTGACTTGGATCACATAACATACCAATTCATCCTTGATTTCTCCTTTGCATATGACAATGAAAGGAAATAAGTTGCCTTGAAAGTATTCAAGAGGGTCCTCTTCCCAACAGGAGACATTATTGAGAGTTATTGCAACCAAGATACCTTTAATCATACCTATGAATCAAGTTTCACAAGATTATCGCTTATAGTATTTAAATATTGAACTTGACAAAGATGATTTAGAAGGGTTAAGTCACTTGACCTTTAAGGAATCCAAAGGGGAATGAGATGTAGAAGATGGCCCTATAAAAATTGGACCATAGCTACAACCTCTGAAACTATGGAATCATAATAATGGGACCAAAGAGAAACCAAAATTGGCTTCCATTAGGGACTATTGGGATGAACATGCCACCAAGGAGATCTTCGATCTTCTGAATAAGTATGAGAATCCTTTTCCTTCATCCGTTGTAAAGATCAAAGGAATTAAAGGGGCATTGAGAGAAAGGAAGATCATGTTAAATCTAGATGTGAGACTAGTGAAACATCGCCCTTATTGACTAAACCCAAGGGTCAAGGAGAAGGTGAAGAGAGAGATTGACAAGATGCTGGCAGTGGGCCTCATCTTTCCAGTTGATGAAGTTGAGTGGGTTAGCCTAATTTTCATTCAAAATAAGAAGGATTATGAAGAGATCTAGGTCTGTGTAGATTAAAGGAGCTTGAACAACACTTGTGTCCATGATCCCTTCCCTACTCCATTTAGTGATGAAGTCCATTATAATGTTGTAATTAATGAGGCCTATTACTTCGTGGATGGTTTCTCTGGCTATCACCAATTTCATATTGCAGAGGAAGATAAGATGAAAACCACCTTCACTACTGAATGAGGCTCTTATGCCTACCATGTTATGTCATTTGGATTGAAGAATGCACCGACAGTAGTTTCAAGGATCATGATTGCTACCTTCCATGAGTATATGCATAAATTCCTGGAGGTTTATATGGACGGTTGGACAGTCTACAACTTATTGAAAATACACTCCATTTTTCTCAGGGTAATGTTTGATTGCTGCAAGAAACTAGAAATATTTTTGAACTTGAAGAAGCACATTTCTGTTGGCTCTTTTGGAATGTTGATGGGGCATTTAGTTTGTAAAAAATGATTTTTTATCAACCCTGTCAACGTTGTGATAATTATAAATATGACTCCACCAATCAATGTCAAACAGTTTAGATCGACCCTCAGCCATACAATATACTACCATAGTTTCATTCGTAATTATTCCTGTTGGGACAGGGTCCTCGGGGGTCAAATTTTGGCATTAACTTTTTGTATAATTGTAAAGTCTCCGTGTTTTGATGAAGAGGAGCACCAATCTCATAAGAGTCAAAGGGGCTTTAGTCCCTTAGGTGGTTATAAGATAGGGCATTTTGAGAGCCGCCCATGGTCCACGAACCATGGTATTGTAAAAGCAAAGGCTATATATAGAAGAGTCATAGCGAGTCGAGGAAGTAACTCATAACTAGAAAATCATTGTATGGGTAAGTAAACAAAGGCAAGAAATTTTGTTCCCTATACTTAGGTAAAGGGAAAGGCTCTTGCAACTGAATGCATGGAGACCTTGGTAAGTCTGCAAGCTGAGTATGCAGGCCCCTGCAGCTAAGGGCGCACGGAAGAAGAGTTTGTAACTCAAAGAATACATCTAATAAAGAGAGTTTTGAGCCATGATTTGTGTATATATGCATATGTAATTACTTCTGTAGTTTCTATATTTTCGCTCTATATCTACATTTATATGAATGAATTCTTAATAAATGTGTGAAAGTAGTAGATAAACTTAATTTATTGATGTTATGAATGTTTGAAGGCCTTCATGAAGGTATAGATTCTATTTATATGAATTACTGCAATTATCTGTTTTGGAAGGATTAAGGTTCACAAAGACCGAACTAAGCCCTAGAAGCCACAAGAACCCATCACACTGACCTCTGGATGCAGAAACCTGGTTCTTTCATCCCCCAATACTACTTAGGGTGAGACTACAGCCTACGCTACACAGGTTATTTCCAAAAGGGCCAATAGTTTAGGATTTTGTTGGTTGGCATAACTAAATTTGAACCTGGGTCAGGACCCATCAAGACAACAAATGGTTCTGTTTCCAAGATCGGGATATATTTTAGGAATATGTGATAAGTGGTTCCTTAATAAGAAAGAAATTTAAAAGTGGATAGGTCATAAACTGCACGTGTTTGCAGCTTAGGAAAATAGGAATCTGCTCTTGTCAAAGGAAGAGTGGTTGAATATGTTATCACCCAGTAACTTCCGAAGGTTAAGGAAAGAGATCACCGGGGTAACCACAAACTAATATTTTAGGCTTAGGCTCTAGCCAACCTAAGTCCAGAGAGGGCTCTCTCTTTATAATTTAGTTTTGTTTTTTTGCAATTTTAGGCTAGTTCTTAATGTTCCTTGGGGTTTTGATTTTTAATGTTGAGTGGTGGAATTCTTGGAGCAGATGGATAGAGCTAGGTCCCCAAGCCATTGGGCTATAGATTCAAAAAATGGATAGCATAACTAGACCAGATCATTAAAGGGAATGTTCATAGGGCAGGCTAGCAAAGAAAAATGCAAATCTTTAGGCCTAATGGGTGAAGTAATTCTAACCAGGGTTAAAGGGCGCTTAAGAATCCTTGGACCGGAATTTAAATGTATAACAAGGAATTATATCTATGTTATCACCCAGTAATTTCCCAAGGTTAAGGAAAGAGATCATCGGGGTAACCACAAACCAATCTTTTAGGCTTAGGCTCTAGCCAACCTAAGTCCAGAGAGGGCTCTCTCTTTATAATTTAGCATTGTTTTTATGGGATTTTAGGCTAGTTCTTAGTGTTCATGGGGTTTTCATTTTGAATTGAAGGTTGGGTGGTGGAATTCTTGGAGCAGATGGATAGAGCTAGGTCTTCAATCCATTGGGCTATGGAGTCGACAAACAGATAGCATAACTGGACCAGATCATTAAAGGGAATGTTCACAGGGCAGGCTAGCAAAGCACAATGCAAATCTTTAGGCCTAATGGGTGAAGTGATTCTAACTGGGGTGAAAGGGAACTTAAGAATCCTTGGACCAGGATCAGAATGAAGAACAGAGGATTATCATGAACAAAGGGCAATTAAGAATCCGTTGCTATAGACCAGAGGACAAACTACAGAAGCTAAGGAGTAGTTAAGAATTCCCTAGCTAAGATAGCTTAGGAGAAAACATTAAGAATGTAAAGCAGTCAAGACAGAGTGCATTCAAGAAATTTATGAAATATCATTCCTTGATATAGATTTAGATTTTAGAAATTTACACAAAATATTATGGAAAAAACATAAGGAAAAACAACATTGAACATGAGAGAATACTTATTTGTATTTCACTTTACACAAGAATCCTGTAAAATATCTGATCTTTATTCCTTGATCCAGCAAGCCAATCCAGTCATTGATATAATAGAACTTTGATTTGAGAGAAAAATTCTATAGAAATGTCTTAAAATCCATCAAAATACTTCAAATGAAGAAGTATTTATACAAATTCTAAACTGAAATATCTTGAAAAAATATCAAGATTGGTTTTACAAATATCTCAAACTGTTTTACATTAATAGAACTCAAATAAAGGACACTCAAAACGAATGAATCTATTTGGCACTATACTTATGGATTGACGGTGATAAAAGAAGAGAAATTCGAATTTTATAGCACTCTTAATTGATGATGAGGCATCCCAGTCACTAACTCCATCCTTTCTTTGTGCATTTTTCCCCAACAATTTTTCAAAATTAGGGTCCATTGATACCTTTTTATATCTCAATCCCAGATAAATATGTAAAAATTGAAAGAGGTTGTTGTAGATAAGTATATTTTTGGGATAAAACTCTCTCAATTCCCCAACATTCAGCTCCCGCTATTCACAATATTCTCTGCAAAAAGATGTCAAAAACAGGACTTTGCACAGTCCGACAAAAAGGCTGTGAAGACATACACTTAGCTCACTTTTGGTAATACCTGTGTAAAAAGTGAGATAGGTTTTTGTAGATTAGCTTTTTAAGAACACAAACCTTCTCTAGTTTCTAGAAATTCATCTTGGATTGGCCGAACTATTTCTAAAAAACTATGACTTAAACAGGAAATTTCTGAAGAATGTACCATTTCTGCTCTGATTTCATCTTTTATCCTTAAATTTCGTTTAACTGTTTTTCACTTTTACTTTGGATAAACTTTATTGTTGGTGGTGAAAGTGTTTTTAGCTCTGTTTAACCCTTACTTCCTCCATGTTTACTCTTACTATTTACTTTTACTGTTTACTTTTACCACTCTGTTTTTTTTCATCTATCTTCACTTTGACATGAATATGTATGCTTTGTAACTGTCTTCCCTACTGCTTGTCTTCATTCTAGCTGCTTTACTTGACTTGGTCTTCAATCTGATACTCTTTAACCATGATACATTTTGAATATTCTTTACTGTGTCCTTTTACCTTCACTGTATATTTTAGGTTTTTACTGTCTATTTCAACAGTAAATAATTTAATTTCATGTTTCCTCTGCTTGTCTTTTAACTGTATGTTTTATTTTCCATCTCTGTTTGAATAGTTTTAATAACAATCTCAGAGTAAACAGGTCTTATGACTAGTATTAAGATTGTTTATCCAATGCTGTGGTCTTTTGATCGCTTGTAAAATAAAACAAACTGTTAAGAAAATGTTGGGTTGACAGGGAGGGTTATTAATGGCTTTATCGAGCTTTATAGGTCTATGGAGTGAGTCCAAAGTGCTTTCAGGAGGTAAACCATGCTTGAATTGGTTAGTAGAGGCTTTAGGTGGCAGAGAAGGGTTACACAGGGTTTTACTGCACAAACAGGTGAAAACGAGCAAAACTGGGGTCTTCCTGCTTAAACGAGTAAACGTTTGATTTTTTTGAATTTTGGTGCAAATTGAACAGTAGACGGTTTTTTCATTTAGAGAGAGGGCGGATAGCGGTTTATTTCGCACCGCTTTTGTGCATTGGGTGGTTTTCAGGAGGGGCCACCCGATTCCACTCATCAGCTGACATGTAGCATCTAGGGCTGGTGGACAAACCACTTTATCGGGAAGGTATCATTCTGTGAATGTGTTGGCCTGATATGGATAAGGGCCGTCGAATGTGGAGGGAAGTGATTGCACGATGATCAAGTGGGGAAGCTGCACAGAGGCTAATGGGGGGCCCGGTGGGCGCTTAAGTGTGGCGGTATCAGGGTTAACAATCGATTAAGGTGGGATTAACGACTGAGGGCGGGACTTTAATACTTTTTAGGGATAAAGGGTAGTACTATAGTTTATAACTAAACTAATGGGTGGGGTTATTTTATATAGAGGAGTTAAATATATATGGGATAGTGGGTTTTTTGGAATTAATATATGAAATTAGTAATTAATATGAATGGGCGGAAAAGGGACACAATACACTAAGAAAATGCTTTTTCGCGATTCAAATGTTTTTCACATATATGCATTATAACTTAGGCTAATGTGTTTTGGTGGGTTTTTGATATGAAAATTCTTTATGTGGGGGGGGGGGGGGAATGCTTTTCCTAGGAAAAAGTGTTTTATCCTTAGGAAAGGAACATTATTTAGGAAAATGAATGAACTGAAGGGGGGGATGAAATTTTATGAGGGGAATTTAGTACTTAACATCCATAAGTCATTAAGTCGAGGGTCTGGTCCCTCCAAAAGTCAGAGAAATGCTCTGAGCCTCTTTGACTTAAGGGTTTAAGTACTTTGAACTTTATTTATGGGAAATTAGTAAAGTAAAGGGGTGAAATGAATGGGGGAAGTTAATTAATTGACTTTGTAAACCTTATGCATGCTTAATTGCCCATTCACATTTGAAATACATGTTGAAAGATGATAAATGTGCTTTTGTCTAATCAATCATCATACTTCTGCAACCTTTCTTCTACTTACCCATCTACTCATCCTACCATTTTTTCTTCATTTTATTAGGGTGAATTTAGCTTAGCAAACCCTTGTCAATCTTTTTCTTTTCTTTACAAAGTAAACTATCTAATTCTAACCTTATATCATCCAAGGGCTCATATTAAGCTTATGAGCTCCTTTTATTTTCTCTACCTAACTATGATCTACCAAGATTAAACTGTTTGGTTAGATTTTGTTCTCTAATCTAGAAACATGAAATTCAAATCATGGAATAACAAAGATTAAACTATTTGATTACCATGGATGGTGGCATGAACAACAAGTTGCACACTTATGCATAAAAGTAAATAGTAGTGGCATTTGGACTTGCACACTTTCTTGGTATTTTTGTTTTTGGGGTTCATATACTTTAACTTTTTTGACCTTCTCTTATTCTTTTTGTCCTTTGATTTATCTTTTTAAAGGACATACCCTCTTTACATTTTTTATTTTTTTATAATATGGAAAACATTTGAAAAAAGCAAAGGTATGTACAATATTACAAGCATAACCTTAGTCATTCAAAATTATGACTTCTATTGGTATATGAACCTAACAGTGGCTACACATGGGGATGGCATTTCCTTATGAAATGTCAAGAACACCATTGACTAGTAGCCTGATCCATTGGGACAATCCCATACATGTATATGCTATGTTGTATATTCTTTGTGACTAAAACTTTTGAATTGAAAATACACCCTTTTCTGCAAACTGAAATATGATCTAACATAAACTTGCTGCTGAAAACTGAATTTATTCAAATTGAAATCCTAGCTACTTACTCTAATCAGCTTTCTAACTACTGGTTAGGTAAAATGAAACAACCAATGCAACCACTCAAGAATTATATACATTGATGGATTTTGCTACTTGGGCTTGTTTGTGATTAAAACTGAAGTTCTAAAGCCAAATATAACCTTGTCAACCAATGAGAAGATAAGGAAATACTTGCTTTCCTTTGTAGACTCTAAAAACTATACAAAAGGATCTTCCAAAATATATACATTATTGTAGAACTGATTTAAGCAACTGCACACTTGTTTTGGATGGCTTCCATGCCATGAAACTAAAATGTCACTTTTATCTTTAACACCCTGCAGACTTTCAGATGAGCTTTGTGATGATACTTCTATTGATTGAAATGTTTGTCTGGTGAAAACATTATCATCTTGATTTTGACTCTCATAGTCTGTTAATGGAGAAAAATTCTGATTGCATTTATCATCCAACCTATCAACTATTGGATCATAAAGAACTTGGAAGGAATGTTGCAACTTATTGCATATAGGTTTGAATGGAACTTCATAGGTTTCTACAAGCTGCTCATCCTTTTCTTTAGAGATGTTATACCACATTTCCTTTAAACACTCAAATGATTCAAAACAAAGAGGCAAAGAAGCTTCACTTATTTCCAAATTTTTTGCACTTTCTTCTTCACTTTCATAGCTGATATGGATAAAATGATCACTGTTTTCAAGCTGCTGAAACTGAATTTCCTTATTCCCAAAACTAGCTTCTAATTTCTCTGTAAAGTTAGTTTGGATTTGAAGAACATAATTATCATCATACTGATCATATTTGGGCAAATCATCAAAAGAAGTAATGTCATCAAACATACACATTAGATCAGGAGATTTCTCCTCCACATATTTCTCTATGAATCTATCTTCTGATCTATGGTAGTTGGAGTTGGTAGGAATTTGTTCATGAATATCAACCTTTTCCTTTTGTGAAATAAATGTGTCATGGTGATTTTGAGCAAAAAAATCATCTTTCATGGTGATCTTTTGCATCATTTCCTTTGTTTTCTTCATCAAAATGTCGAGTTTTTCCTCTTTTTCTGCTTTCAACTTTTCTCTTCTAATTTGCAGATTAACTTCTACATCTACTACAATGTTCTACATATGTTCCAGTGTTGAGGGGTTTCTTTCTCTTAGCTGAAGTTCTATCTCTGGATCAAATGCTCTTGTGTAATGAAAAAGAGCTGAATCGGGGGGATGTCTTATATTTGATGGCATTGAATAATAGGCTTGATTAAATCTGTTTGAAAATTGTTGTATTGTTTCATTTGGCTGTCTTTTTAACTGATTATATTCTTCTATGATCACAAGAAGATTGACTTTGATTATCCATCTATCAAGGAAAATTTTGACAAACTATTGGAAATTTGAGATGCTTGCAATAGGTAAATTCTTGAACCAACTCTTTACTCTACTTTACAAAGAAACAACAAAAAGCCTGATAATAACGTCATCTTCATCAATTTCAAACAAGTCTAGATAATTCTCAAAACCTTGAATATGTTTTTGAGCAGTGATATCATTCTCTCCATCAAACCTAGGGAGATACTTGAAATAATTGTTAGGGAAATCATGGAGTGTAGGTGGTAAAATGAGTGGCTTATATCTATCAGGAACTTTATGAGGTACTGGAATATGTACAGGGATTGTATGATTAGTCTTGATTGTTTGATGCTCCTCAATTGGAAAATGATCTTCATAAGAGTTAGAAGACTGTTATTCAAATGTGTAAGGAGACTTTATATCTACAACTTTTAAAGGGAAATAATAAAAAATTAATCTAAAATCTTCTCTAAAATACAATATACATTGGAAAACTTTATTGATGAGAAAGAACACAATGTCTTGGATAACAATCCAAGTTAAAAGCCTGATCTTTTCATATAGTTCTTTCAGGTTCATTCCTCCAGTGGAGTCTTGATTGTGGAATTGATTTGGAGTCGCTAGGTGGATGATTTTAACCTTTGTGTGTCTGATCACTATCCACCATCATAGATTAGATCTAAACCTATAAAAGATTTCTGAAGAAAATGTTAGTTCTCCCCAGCATAGTTGCCACTATGTTATCTCCCAGTAATTTCCCAAGGTTAATGAAAGAGATCACTGGGGTAACCACAAACCAATCTTTTAGGCTTAGGCTCTAGCCAACCTAAGTCCAGAGAGGGCTCTCTCTTTATAATTTAGCTTTGTTTTTATGGGATTTTACGCTAGTTCTTAGTGTCCATGGGGTTTTGATTTTGAATTGAATGTTGGGTGGTGGAATTCTTGGAGTAGATGGATAGAGCTAGGTCTTCGAGCCATTGGGCTATGGGGTCAACAAAAAAATAGCATAACTAGACCAGATCATTAAAGGGAATGTTCACAGGGCAGTTTAGCAAAGCAAAATGCAAATCTTTAGGCCTAATGGGTGAAGTGATTCTAACCAGGGTGAAAGAGCACTTAAGAATCCTTGGACCGATATTATAATCAAGAACAGAGGATGATCATGAACAAAGGGCAGTTAAGAATCCTTTGCTATAGACTAGAGGAGAAACTACGGAAGCTAAGGAGCAGTTAAGAATTCCCTAGCTAAGATAGTTTAGGAGAAAACATTAAGAATGTAAAGCAGTCAAGATATTGTGCATTCAAGAAATTTATGAAATATCATTCCTTGCTATACATTTAGATTTTAGAAATTTACACAAAATATTATGGAAAAAAACATAAGGAAAAACAACATTGAACATGAGAGAATACTTATTTGTATTTCGCTTTACACAAGAATCATGTAAAATATCTGATCTTTATTCCTTGATCCAGCAAGCCAATCCAGTCATTGATACAATAGAACTTTGATTTGAGAGAAAAAGTCTATAGAAATGTCTTGGAATCCCTCAAAATATTTCAAATGAAGAAGTATTTATACAAATTCTAAACTGAAATATCTTGAAAAAATATCAAGATTGGTTTTACAAATATCTCAAACTATTTTACATTAATAGAACTCAAATAAAGGACACTCAAAACTAATGAATCTATTTGGCACTATATTTATGGATTTATGGTGATAAAAGAAGAGAAATTTGAATTTGATAGCAACTCTTAATTGATGATGAGGCATCCCAGTCACTAACTGCATCCTTTCTTTGTGCATTCTGCCCCAGCAATTCTACAAAATTAGGGTCCATTGATACCTTTTTATATCTCAATCTGAGATAGATATGTAAAAAGTGAAAGAGTTTATTATAGATAAGTATGTTTTTTGGATAAACCTCTCTCAGTTTCCCAAAATTCATCTCCCGCTATTCACAATATTCTTTGCAAAAAGATGTCAAAAATAAGACTTTGCATAGTCCGAAAAATAAGATGTGAAGACATGAACTTATCTCACTTTTGGTAATACCTATGTAAAAAGTGAGATAGGTTTTTGTAGATTAGCTTTTTAAGAACACAAACCTCCTCCAGTTTCTCAAAATTCATCTTGTATTGGCCGAACTAGTTTCTGAAAAGCTATGACTGAAACAGGAAATTCCTGGAGAATGTACCATTTCTACTCTGATTTCATATTTTAACCTTAAATTTCTTTTAATTGTTTTCACTTTTACTTTGGATAAAATTCATTGTTGCTGGTGAAAGTGTTTTCAGCTCTGTTTAACCCTTACTGCCTCCATGTTTACTCTTACTGTTTACTTTTACCACTCTGTTTTTTTCATCTATCTTCACTTTGACATGTATTTGTATGCTTTGTAACTGTCTTCCCTGTTGTTTGTCTTCATGCTAGCTACTTTACTTGACTTGGTATTCAATCTGATACTCTTTAACCCTGATACACTTTGAATATTCTTTACTGTGTCCTTTTACCTTCACTGTATATTTTCAGTTTTTATTGTCTATTTCAACAGTAAATCATTTAATTTCATGTTTCCTCTACTTGTCTTTTAACTGTATGTTTTATTTTCCATCTCTGTTTGAATAGTTTTGATAACAATCTCGGAGTAAATAGGTCTTATGACTAGTATTAAGACTGTTTATCCAAGGCTGCAGTCTTTTCATCACCTGTAAAATAAAACAAACTTTTAGGAAAATGTTGGGTTGACAGGGAGGGTTATTAATGACTTTATCGAGCTTTATAGGTCTATGGAGTGAGTCCAAAGTGCTTTCAGGAGGTAAACCATGATTGAATTGGTTAGTAGAGGCTTCAAGTGGCGCAGAAGGGTTACACAGGGTTTTACTGCACAAACAGGCGAAAACGAGCAAAACTAGGGTTTTCCTGCTTAAACGGGTAAACGTTTGATTTTTTTGAATTTTGGCACAAAGTGAATAGTAGATGGTTTTGTCATTTAGCGAGAGGGAGATTAGCGGTTTATTTCGGATAGCTTTTGTGCGTTGGGTGGTTTTCAGGAGGGGCCGCCTGATTCCACTCATCGGCTGACACGTAGCATCGGGGGCTGGTGGACAAACCACTTTATCGGGCGGGTATCATTCGGTGGATGGGTTGGCCCGATATGGATAAGGGTCATCGGATGTGGAGGGAAGCGATCGCACGGTGATCGGGTAGGGAAGCTGCACGGAGGCTAATGGGGGGGCCAGTGGGTGCTTAAGTGTGGCGGTATCAGGGTTAACAATGGATTAAGGCGGGATTAACGACTAAGGGCGGGACTTTAATATTTTTTAGGGATAAGGGGTAGTACTATAGTTTATAACTAAACTAATGGGTGGGGTTATTTTATATAGAGGAGTTAAATATATATGGGATAGTGGGTTTTCGGGAATTAATATATGAAATTAGTAATTAATATGAATGGGTGGAAAAGGGACATAATACACTAAGAAAATGCTTTTTCACGATTCAAATTTTTTTCACATATATGCATTATAACTTAGGCTAATGTGTTTTGGTGGGTTTTTGATATGAAAATGCTTTATGTGGGGGGGGGGGGGGGGGGGGGAATGCTTTTCCTAGGCAAAAGTGTTTTATCCTTAGGAAAGGAACATTATTTAGGAAGATGAATGCATTGGAGGGGGGGGGGTGAAATTTTATGAGGGGAATTTACTACTTAACATCCATAAGTCATTAAGTCGAGGGTCCGGTCCCTCCAAAAATTAGAGAAATGCTCTGAGCCTCTTTGACTTAAGTGTTTAAGTACTTTGAACTTTATTTATGGGAAATTAGTAAAGTAAAGGGGTGAAATGAATGGGGGAAGTTAATTAATTGACTTTGTAAACCTTATGCGTGCTTAATTGCCCATTCACATGTGAAATACATGTTGAAAGATGATAAATGTGCTTTTGTCTCATCAATCATCATACTTCTACAACCTTTCTTCTACTTACCCATCTACTCATCCTACCATTTTTTCTTCATTTTATTAGGGCGCATTTAGGCTATCAAATCCTTGTTAATATTTTTCTTTTCTTTACAAAGTAAACTATCTAATTCTAACCTTATATCATCCAAGGGCTCAGATTAAGCTTATGAGCTCCTTTTATTTTCTCTACCTAACTATGATCTGCCAAGATTAAACTGTTTGGTCAGATTTTGTTCTCTAATCTAGAAACATGAAATTCAAATCATGGAATAACAAAGATTAAACTATTTGATTACCATGGATTGTGGCATGAACAACAAGTTGCACACAATCATTATTATGCATAAAAGTAAATAGTAGTGGCATTTGGACTTGCACACTTTCATGGTCTTTTTGTTTTTGGGGTTCATATACTTTCATTTTTTTGACCTTCTCTTATTCTTTTTGTCCTTTGATTTATCTTTTAGGACATACCCTCTTTACATTTTTTAATTTTTTATAATATGGAAAACATTTGCAGAAAGCAAAGGTATGTACAATATTACAAGCTTAACCTTAGTCATTCAAAATTATGACTCCTATTGGTATAGGAACCCAACAGAATAAATACCTATTCACAAATGAACATGAGATATTCGTCTACTTTTTTCCATGTCAATTCCATGAGTGGTTTTCCGAATTGGAGGACAGTCAAGGTACATGGAAACTTAATGACCCTATTGTGTGGACCCCTGAACTAGTGAAGTGCTTGGAGGCTTCAGAAAATAAAATCTTGCAGGTTGTTGTCCACTGGATCGATAGTATTATGGGAGGATTCATTACTAAGTTTGCAATTGATACGTCCACTAGTTATAGTGAAGCAGAGCAAAAGTTTTTTAAGGGACCAAGAAGTAAGTACCTAAAATCCCTGAAGACCTGGATTAAGATTTTATTGTGCGAGAAGCGGTTTATGCCTTTAAATTGATGTTTGGGACTATGCGAAGTGGGAAAGAATTCAGAGGGAACCTAGATTCAGGCTCTGAATATTTTATGCTATTGTGATCATCTGGTAGTGACAATGAAGGTAGTATTCTGAAGACACCACGAAGTGCGTTGCAGATCATAAGTTAGGCTATCACAGGGATACCTCATCCATCCACTCCACCTCCACCTCCACCCGACACACCTACACCTCTGCCTCCACCTCCACCTTTGTCATAAACATGGAAAACACGATGGGGATTCTTGTATTTAAGGGTCTGGGGACTGAAGACCCTGAGAAATTTTGGTTCGTTGCATATGCTTTATGGAAGGTACAACAGATCAATGATGACGACATGAAGAAAGAAAAATTGGGCACAACACTACAATAGAAAGCGTTGAGTTGGTATATCAAGTTTTGCTAAGGAAAACCCAATGTGACTGTTAGAAACACAACAAGTGCTCAAAAATGAATTTAAGAAACCCAAGTCACAAGCCCAGTTAGTACCGGAGTTTAAAGAGATCCGACAGCGGATAAATGAGTCTACATGGGACTTTGATCATAGACTAAAGTGTCTAATTCAATAGGCTAACATGAGAATTGTAGATGATCAAAATAGGGATTGGTACATTGCTTCACTCCTACCTCATCTGATATTCCCACTGTCACAACCGAAAATATGAATGCAAGTTGAAGCCTTAGAGATTTCCATGTGATTGAAAGCTTCACCTGTGCAAGATATGAATCTAGGGGTACGATAGATTCAGTCACAACTAGCCAGCTTACATATGGAGTTACAGAGCCTTAAGAATGCAAAGGAACTCCAGCTCGAGGTGCGCGTGGAGGTTTGGTGCCTGAAATGTAAGGGTCATGGTCATGATAAGGACCACTGTCTAGTATACCAGAATTATCTTATTGGGGGAGGTCCTGTCACACTGAAGCCAGAAAACACCATAGGGCCAAGCACATGAGTAGCCTTATCATGTGCTATTTGTCAAATTTGTAGGAAGCACACAACTGATAACTGTGATCTCCTACAAAAGTTTGTGTAGACCCCACAATAGTTGTTTTGTACTTTCTGCAAGTTGGTTGGACATGATGAGTGCAACTGCTGAAGCTATGAGCTAATGATGGAGAGGACCCCTACATATAGAATGCAGATGGAAAATAGGCCTCAATATTAGGGTGCGGGTGTAGCACACAAAGGATTCTAAGGCCTAGGAGGAGGAACTGGAAGCGGTCACAGACAGGTTATTTGTTACAATTGTTGAGAGGTAGGCTATTTTGCACACGACTGTCAGAATCTGATGTACCCCTCTTGTCATTATTATCGGCAGTTTGACCATGTCATAGAATATTGCCTAGTACTTATAGAAAATATGCAAGAAAAGAAATCTCAAACACCTATGAAGAATATCCAAATGATGAGAGTGGAGCCTCATGAAGAGGAGCATAGCATCAATATCATGAAATGAAGCAGGTTAGACACAAAAGAAGATAAGGGGAAGAAACCAAAGGCTGAAGGATGGGTATGCAATCCTACTGAGAAGGAATTCAGGTTCGACCGAAGCCATGCAAAGGAAACTTTTATGGAAGCTAAAAAGAGCCCTTTAGAAGCTTCTACCTCAGAAAGTTAGGAGAATCTTGGAGGAAACAAAAGTGCACAAGACATAGACCCTTCATTGTTAACAACTTTTTTGAAGACTTGTATGAAGCTTCTACAAGATAGAAAAGTGGTAGAATATATACAAGAGATGATTCATAATTGTACAGGTAATATTAAAAATCCTCCAGCACATCGTTCAGTACGTAGAGTGGGAAAAAGAAAGAAGAAAACAGATCGCGAGATAAGACTAACTGAGCAAATTGGGGAGTATGAGATGGACCATGTAATTCTCGATCTAGGATTTGATGCGAATGTTTTACCGAAGGAAACTTGGGAAAGAATGGGTAGGCCTACACAACAATGGTATCCTATCCAACTACATATGGCAAACTACCAAAATATCATTCCTATGGGGTGCCTGTATGGGGTCACGATAGATATTGAAGGAGCAAGCACCCTAGCTAATTTTGAAGTGATCGAAATAGTTGACGATAGTAACCCTTACCCTGCACTATTAAGCATTGATTGGGCCTTTGATATGGATGTAATTATTAATCTCAAAAAGTGCACAATTATGTTCGAAAGAAAGGATATTTGGGTCATTTTTCCATTGGATCCAACTGAAGGTGTGTGATATATACTGAAACGGTCTGCGATTATGAAAAGGAGGACAATCTTGTTCCGATTTATAAGATCACTGCACATTATGAGGACTAGATAAACACTACAGTGGATGGATGGATCGAATGGGATAGGGATAGTTCCTACACTTCAGATTTTGATGAAGAGCTTAGGCATTATCATAACCAATTACATGAAGTCTCCTCGCTGCACTGTAATATGATGAAACAATCACTTTGATGTGCCATATCCACTAAGGTATGAAATTTACCTTATTATGATGGGTTAGAAGATGTTAATTTTTTTTTTCGATAAGTTTGAAAAGGATGTGCTAGAAGAGCATCGGTTCCAAGCACTAGGTCTAGCACTGCAAGCTATGCCTACCCGTTGGTGGGGTATGCATAAGGACAAATTTGCTGATTGGAAAGAATACTAGAGAATGATGAAGATGAGTTTTGGGTATGCCAATACTCGTATGACAGAGAAATACATAGGGAAGGATGATCTATGTGAACATTTTGCACAATGGACTAAAGCATGGGGAGAGGAACCACAGCCAGAATGGGTTCACATCTTTTGTCACACTTTGGATACCATCCCAATGAACTAGTACTTGGAAACTGAGTTGCGACATGGGACAATTGAATGGGATATCCTGAAGGAAAGCTTCCTATTAACTTTCAGCTTTGAATATTCCTTTGAATGTATTGATGAGGCACTCCAATAAATCAAAGCAACGATCTTCAAAATACCTGAGGAACCGGTAGAATGGGTTCAGCCAGATTGGAATATGCAACTGCACCATGCGTTGGAATGTTATAATGTGACTACAGAAGAAAGTGAAGATGACCCCAGAAACATTAATATTCTCGAAGTCGAAGGATAGCATGAGGTTGAGGGACCTAAGGCAGCAATCCCTAACATATCGAAGCCTTTAAAGACTAAGAAGATAAATATTGGATCATACGCGCAGCCGAAGTTTCCTAAGATATGTGAATATTGGGATGATGATACAGTTGATAAGGTCGCAAAGCTGCTGCGTGAGTATTAGGACTTGTTTCCCACCAAGTTCTTTTATCTAAAGGGGATTGTATGGGATTTGGGCATCATGAAGATTACTTTGAAGCCAGATGTGAAGCCTGTAAAGCAGCGCCCCTACTGATTAAATCCAAAATATAAGGAAAAGGTGTGCAAGGAGTTGGATAAGATGTTAGAAGCTGGGATCATTGAACCTATGGAGGAATCGGACTAGGTAAGTCCCATGGTAGTCCAAGAAAAGAAGCAGCAAGATGAAATTTAAATATGCGTAGACTTGAGGAAATTGAATGATGCATGCGTCCATGACCCATTCCCTATGTCATTTATCGACAAGGTGCTGGAGAATGCTGTAGGGCAGGAAGCCTAATCGTTCACTGATGGGTTCTCAGGGTACCATCAGATCAAGATCGCGCTGGAGGATCGAAGTAATACTACCTTTGCAATAGAATGGGGTTGTTTTCAATACATGGTAATGACTTTTGGGCTGAAGAATGCACCTACAGTCTTCTCAAGAATGGTAATTACAGATTTTAATGACTTTATCCACAAATTTTTAGAGGTATACTTTGATGTCTGGATCGTGTTTGGGTTGGTCAAGCACCATGTTGCTAGTCTGTGCCTCATGCTGGATACCTGTCGAAGACACCAAATCTCCCTTAACCTAAAAAAGTGCATCTTCTACGTATCGTATGGAATATTGCTGTGTCATGTGGTTTGCAATTAGGGTTTGGTGGTAGACCCTACCAAGATAGTTTTCATTGTTAATATGGAGGCCCCAAAGAACGTAAAATAGTTGCACGCAACATTGGGACATACTGGATATTATAGAAATTTTATCAAGGCGTATGCGCAAATAAGTGCACCAATGAAAAGACTGTTGAAGAAGGATGCAACATTCTGCTAGGACAAAAATTGCCAAAGTCACTATGCCCATTTTGGTGTTCCCGGATTGGAAAAGGGAGTTTCATGTTCATGTGGACGCATCCTATATTATGCTAGGTGCGATGCTAACCCAACCAGGTGAAGGAGAAATTAATCATCCTATAGCATTTGCGAGTAGGAAATTATCAAATGCGGAGAAGAACTACTCGACTACAAAGTGCAAAGGACTAGCAATGGTGTATGCACTATAGAAATTTTGGCACTATCTGTTAGGTGAACACTTCAAAATGTATATAGACCATTCTTTTCTAACATACCTGGTAAATAAGCCTATTTTGGGGGGTAATATTTGTAGGTGGTTGTTGTTATTCTAGGAATATTATTTTGAGGTGATTATGAAGCCCAGACACCTAAATGCTGGTACTAATCACCTATCTAGGATTGAGACTGGTGATGAGCCTACCAGTTTGGAAGAAGGGTTACTTGATGCACAATCTTTGTCGTTCCTGTCATAGATGATCACTTAGCATATATAATTTAGTTTTTGTCTACTAGAACATCCCTAGAAGGATATCCGATGCAACAGAAGAAAGAATTGGTGGTCTAAGTGACTAAATTCTCTATGATCGCTAAACACTTGTACAAAATGGGCTTTAATGAGATACTGCATAGATATGTCCCTGAGTATGAACGACCAAGAATTATTGAAAAGGCACATGGAGGAGGGCAGGAGGACATTATGTAGGAAGAGCGATTGCGCAGAAGATCTTACGTGTAGGGACTTCGTGACCAATAGTGGATAAGGACTCAAAGATATATTATCGAGCATCTGATGCTTGTCATTGGATGGGGAGACCATCATGAAGGGATGAGTTTCCATTAAATAAATAACCTTGGAGGTGTTTGAAAAATGGATGATATACTTTGTGGATCCAATTCAGCCACTAGGGAAAAAGATCGGGGCGTGATACATTATTACAGCGACTGAATACTTGACATGATGGGTGGAGGCACAACCGATAAAGGACTATATCACAACTACCACTGCAAAGTTCATCTTTGCTTTTATTTTGTCCCAATTTGGCTGTGCTAAAATTTTAATGAGTGATAGGGGCACACACTTCTTAAACGAAACAATTGCTTCGATTCTTGAGGAATTCTAGGTATATCATCAGAAGAGTACGCCATATCACCCTCAAGCTAATGGTACAACAGAAGCCTTCAAAAAAATCTTTGAGAGAACCTTGACAAAGGTTTGTGACACGAAGGAAAATAACTGGGAAGTGCACATACCAACAATCGTTTGGGCGTATAGGACCACTTGTAAAATGTTGATAGGCCAAACCCCTTTCCGACTGGTATATGGGTAGGATATTGTAATGGAAATGGAAAACAGTATGCCAAGTCTGTGGATTGCAGCGTTGATAAATATGGTTGATCTTGATACTATGGAGGAGCGTGTCGCGCAGTTGGTAGAACTAGAAGGAGATTGTTTCCTAGTAGGATTTCATCAACAAGTGCAAAAGGATCATGAAAAGTCATGGCATGATCGGCATATAAAACAATGCACCTTCCAAATTAATGATCTGGTATTTTTATATGATAGTAAATTTACAAAATTCCCTGGGAAGTTTCAAATGCATTGGCTGGGACCCTATGTTGTGAAGGAAATTACCAATGGTGGCGTAGTTCAAATTGCAAAGCTAAATGGAGAATTATTTCCAGGAAATTTCAATGGTAGTCAATTGAAGCTATACAGGGGTGGTCCCGCCCTTGCACAATGACTATATGATGGCAGGTTAGTATTAGTACTCTAGCCAGCTGCAAGGAACTACGGGACTATAAACTACACAGCCCAAAAATGGGAAGACTAAAGTAAGGGGGTTGCATGATGGAGGGAAGTAAGATGCTAGGGGGAGATGCGCCACAAGGTCTACTGCCATAGGGCCTCGTCAAAAAGTAACCGTTGGAACCACTGTAGATGATTGGATGGCAGAATTTCCATTGGAAGGAGTGAGGAAGATGCATTTATGGAGCATATCTTTGGAAATATGCCGACATATATGCATTAATGATAGAAATTGGAGGGAATGGTTGGATTCGAATTCGAATTCACCTATAAATACGGCATGCCACCCCGCATTCAAACACTTTGCTTCCTGAGAGTTTGTATTGCAATTTTTTACCTTTCTTTGTGCCAAGTGTTGCACTATATGTCTAGGCTAGTTTGGGAGTAAATTCTTTCATAGCTGGAGTTCGCCAACTTGCATGATTGGAACCAAAAGATAATCTTTGACAAGATGATTGCAAATCCCCCTTAGATGGATGCAGCACCATCTGTCCCTATGGGATTTTTTACTATGGAACCTTGGTCTTCCAAACCTAACCCTTCTGTTCCATAATCTTTTGCTTCCAAGACGACAGATAAGAAGTAAAAGAAACTACAGCAAATCCCGGTGAGGAAGTCACTATGGAAAAATCCCATGGAAATCCACCAAAAGGGGAAGATGGATCGATCTCAGCAACCAACTGAGCCAATGGATTTGGAGGAGGAAGAATTGTGCGAAGGTGTAGAGGATATTGATGTTGAAGAGGATGAACCAATGACTCGGCTGCCAAGTATATCCCACTGCGCAAGGCCACAACTAAAGTGCCTAAAGATCCAGACAATGCAAAATTCATGGTGTCTGCACCACTATTGCCGTAGAAGGCGATGTTTTAGGGCATGTTGTTGGCCCGCATACCAACCCTAAAATGAAAGATTGACACTTAGGGGATCACGACAAGTTCCCTCAGTTGGAGCCAACCCAATACCTATCCAAGGTCTATTATGAAGAATCATAGGTTATGCAGTTGGAGCCGATGAAGTGGGTTGTTGGTGTTAAGATAGCAGGGCTCCTGAACATGCTCTGGGTGCCGCATTTTTTGTCGCACCGACATAAACACTATTTGTGTGTGCCAATATCTCACATTAGTGCATGATGGGTGTCTCTAGCTAGGAGAACCCATCCCAATCACAAACATTCTGGTCCACCAGCAAGGATAATTTTAGGGGCGAATGTTCGCCCTTTGGCGAAATTAAGGGCTTTTAAATTTTTAGTGGGCGAATATTTTGTATCATAGTACATTTTTACAAATCACCTCAAATAGCCCACCTTATTTTAAGGGAGAGGGTGAAACAGGTAAATTTAGCCCTTGAAATTAGGACTTACAACCTTCCATTCGCCCATTTTCAATAATAGGTTTTATTTAAGTGAATCCATTCGCCCATTTTCAAGAATAGGTTTTAGTTAAGTGAATCCTATGGGCCAAATACCATATTTATAAAAGAGGTATGGTAAATTAATAAAAATATAAATAAATGAGAGGTATGGTAAATAAATAAAACATTTTTTATATTTACTCCATAAGTCACCTTATATACATGTAAGGGTGTAAACAAATAAAAATATAAGTAAAGTGGAGGTATGGTAAATAAATAAAACGTCTTTTTATACTTATTCAAAAGTATGGTAAATAAATAAAAATATAAATAAACTAGACGTATGTAAATAAATAAAACCTATTTTTATATTTAGTCCATAACCCTCGTTCTATTTATGAAGGCTCAAGAAAGAGGTTTTATTTAAGTGAATCCTATGGGCCAAATACCATATTTGTAAAAGAGGTATGGTAAATTAATAAAAATATACATAAATGAGAGGTATGGTAAACAAATAAAACATTTTTTTATATTTACGCCATAAGTCACCTTATATTTATATTTACGAACACTCAAAAAATGGGTTATATTTAGGTGAAACCTATGGCCAAAATACTATGGGACAAATACCATGGACTAGATTGTTATTAATACCATGCAAAAAACCATTATTAACCCCTAATATTAGAATTAATAAAAATAAAAATGGCACATGGTATTGACCCATGGTATTCACCAAAATGGCACATGGTATTGACCCATGGTATTCACCTGGAATGTAGCCTATTTAAATGGGGGAATTAAACCAGCATGTAGCCTATGCTAAGATTCACTAGGACTTTACAAAGTTTTATTATTTAGTGAAAGACTCGCCAAGATCTTACAAGATTTTATAATTGAGTAAAATATTCTTATAAAACTAAAAATGGCACATGGTATTGGCCCATGGTATTCACCAAAATGGCACATGGTATTGACCCATGGTATTCACCTAGAATGTAGCCTATTTAAATGGGGAATTAAACCAGCATGTAGCCTATGCTAAGATTCACTAGGACTTTACAAAGTTTTATTATTTAGTGAAAGACTCGCCAAGATCTTACAAGATTTTATAATTGAGTAAAATATTCTTATAAAAATAAAAATGGCACATGGTATTGACCCATGGTATTCACCAAAATGGCACATGGTATTGACCCATGGTATTCACCTGGAATGTAGCCTATTTAAATGGGGGAATTAAACCAGCATGTAGCCTATGCTAAGATTCACTAGGACTTTACAAAGTTTTATTATTTAGTGACAGACTCACTAAGATCTTACAAGATTTTATAATTGAGTAAAATATTCGCCATGCCTGGTGAGAGATTCGCCAAAAAATTATATATACATATTATATTATTGATAAAATCGCCTTCCATTTTTCCTATATACCATGGAGATTTGCCCATTTATTATATTTATAAATTTAGGGGGGCTTCTTAAAATTTTCCCTGTCCACCAGATCACCTTGTTTCCCTATCAAGGAGTGTATATGGTAGAATAGTTTGGGGGGAAAATGCAGGAGAATAAACTCGCAGACCAGATGAAGAGAAAGTTTGGCCTAATCAATAAATCGCGTAGATACTCTATTCGCTCTATCTCGAATCCCAAGGTGTATTTTGTCACATAGATATTGGTGGGAAAGATCATGCGTAAGTGCCCCATAGAAGAAGTTTTGGCACCGACAATATCTTTAGCTGTGCAGTGCGCCAAATGAGTCTAGTATAACTGGGCTTAATACTTATGCAAGAAATTCTTCGATAACTATAGGGAGGCCCAAGATGAGAGAAAGGTGTTTCATTAAGCCTAGTTGTTATTGTTGATAGCTCTGGTGGCATGGATGACTCCAGAAGATAGTTAGTTTCCTTCCTATGAGTCGGTCCTTTCGAAGGTATTGAAGTTCTCTTCGCTCTGGGCTACAAAGGACCCCGTGCATGTTAATGAGGCAAAGATATTCTAGGTCCTATTCAAGATGGATTTTCTGATGGTGATTATCCATAGGCCGAGGCTGTCACCCACACTATATTCCCAATACAAACCTGTAGCTGATTTCAAGGAAGATTTCCACAATTTGCATGTTCACGCAAGGAGGGATCCCCGGAAGACATGGCACAAGTTTCCATACTTGGTGGTTGAGGAAGACATAGTTGGGATTGTGAGCAAGTGGCCAAGTGAATGGCTTACCCCATCATATGATGGTGCAGGTAAAAGTCAGGCCGCAGAGGATACCACTACGTAGACGATGGAAGCAGAGAAAAAGAAGGAAGCACAGCATGCTTCCGCCCGGGAGAAAGATGGCGGAGGAAAGAAGTTGTTGCCAAAGAAAGGAAGTGGTAAAAAAAGAGCGAGTAGCACAAGGGACCAAAACGTCATAGGCCACCATCAACATTGAAGAATCAGACACACAGTAAACACTGGAGTAGGAAGAGACTGAGGAAGAAGAAGAAGGGGTGCAGAGCTCGAATCCCCCTTCGTGCTAAAGAAAAGGAAGAAATAGACATTGACAGGGCCACGTAAGAAACAAAAGTTTGATCAATCAGCTGATGTAACCTCTTTAGTCCTTACTGAAGGAGACTTGGATGAGATCGGTGACATGGTCCGAGACACAACGACTGACCTTTGGGGCCATTTCGAAGAACAATAACAGCAGGCACTGGGAAAGGTTCAACAGGATCTCCTTGAGTTGCAAATCCAGACAAGCAGGTTAGAGGCGAGCGTGGGACAAGCGAATGGGGTGCAAGAGAGCCTGAATCAAGTGAGCACATCAGTTTTGGGTATGGATAAAACTTTGGATCTCCATGTAGTTCAGTTACCCGATGGAGCCCTGTGCGGTAAGACAGAAGAAGAAACAACCCAACTACTACAAATGAAGAATATGGGCTTAAAAATTGTGGAACTCACTATCCAAACCCTGCATGAGCTACATCAAGGGGTATTTGATGAATTACAGATTAGGGAGTAGCACGTGCTGCTGGTAATCACTGAAGTAAAAATGAAAAACCAACAGATTTTTAAAGAAAATGCACGGGCGCTGAAAGAGAAAGAATAAATCACCATGCGATGCCAACAATTAGAGGCAACCATTGCATAGGCTTGTAGTGAACTGCTAGAGCTCACTATTCTGGCTGAAGCAGCTTCCACAGAGAAGATCCAAAAGCTAGTTGCTGTAGTAAAGGAGTCTAAGGATTAAATTGGCTGTGTTCGGTTTGAGCTGTAGTTACAGATATCAGAACTACAATTGAAGCTACATCCCACAACTCCTCCAGAGATTCGAGAGCAGTGTGAAGTGGCTATCAAAGAGGTCATGGTGACTTTATAAGAAGTAGTCAAGGGCTAGAATGAGCTATTTGAGCATTCTATGGAGTTATGGACCTCACTGCAGGAGGACATGACTCTGCAGAAGATGCATGGACATTGGGGAAAATTAGAGGCAATTTGATGAAATCTGATAGCCTGCGCAGACACTAGCGCCAGTATAATGGTTCATGTAGTTGTAGGAAGGTAAGATGATACAAAATGAAATTGATGAGTTGCTCCGCAAGGAAGATATTCTCACTGCATGAACAAATGCATGGACTGATGAGACCAAACAGTTGACTCTGTCCATATAGAGTAAGCTTAAGGCGATGAAATAGACTCATAGGACTAAGGACCTTGCAGTTGAAGGCCCAACTACTGAAATGTTGGTCGCATAACTGCAGCATGATGCTACGCAAGAAACAACCAACCTACAGGTTTTGAAGTTGGAGTTCCATGAATTACAAGCAAAGATCGAAGCACCTGTAGAGTGACTCGAGGACGAGTCACAAAATTGTGTTGGGGGCTTGTTGGGACAGGGTCCCCTGGGGTCAAATTTTGGCATTAATTTTTTGTATAATTGTAAAGTTGCCACGTTTTCAGGAAGTAGAGCATGAAGTTTATAAGAGTCAAAGGGGATTTAGTCCCTTAGGTGGTTAGAAGATAGGGAGTTTTGAGACCTACCCATGGTCCGCAGACCATGGTATTGTAAAAGCAAAGGCTATATATAGAAGATTCATAACAAGTCTAGGAAGTAACTCATAACTAGAAAATCATTGTATGGGCAAGTGAGTGAAGGCAGGAAAGTCTATTTCCTGTACTTAGGTGAAGGGGAAGGCTCTTGCAGCTGAGTGTGCAGAGCCCTTGGTAAGTTCGCAGGCTGAGTGTACAGGCCCCTGTAGCTGAGGGCATACGGAAGAAGAGTCTGTAACTGAAAGAATACATCTAATAAATATAGTTTTGATCCATGATTTGTATATCTATGCATCTGTAATTACTTTTGCAGTTTCTGTATTTTCACTCTATATCTGAATTTATATGAATGAATCTTAATAAATGCGTGAAATTAGTAGATCAACTTAATTTATTGATGTTATTAATGTTTGAAGGCCTTCGTGAAAGTATATATTTTGTTTATATGAATTATTGTGATTATCTGCTTTGGAAGGATTAAGGTTTGTGAAGACCGAACTAAGCCCTAGAAGTCGTAGGAACCCATCACACTGACCTCTAGATGCAAAAACCTAGTTCTGTCATCCCCCAATACTACTTCGAGTGAGACTGCAACCTGCGCTATGTGGTTTGTTGCTGAAAGGGCTAGCAGTTTACGGTTTTGTTGGTTGGCGCAACTAAATTTGAAACTAGGTCACCCATCAAGCCAACAATGCCCATATTACTACACCATTGGAGAAGCTACTGAATAAATCTGAGAAATTCACCTAAACTGATGAATGCGACATGGCCTTTAATACACTAAAATAGAAGATGGAAAGTGCACCAATCTAGGTTTACCTAGATTGGAATAATAATTTCATGTCCATATTGATGCATCTGGGATCACTCTGGGAGCTATTTTGGCCCAGCTCAGAGATGGTAACTTAGATCACCCAATTTATTTCACCAACAAAAAAAGGTCCACTTTAGAGAGGAAATACACGTCTACTAAACATGAACCTCTTATGATAGGGTATTCACTGCAAAAATTTAGGAACTATCTTCTAGGTGGTCCCTTTAAGTTCTGCACTAACCACTCTACACTAAAGTATCTGGTAAATAAGCTTGTGCTAGAAGGGAGGATTTGTAGATGGATCTTGTTATTTTAGTAGTTTACATTCGAAGTCATTATGAAGCTAGGAAGGATGAATGTGGGGCTTTACCATCTACCCTAGCTAGAGTCGGGCGAAGCAAGGGGGTGAATAGATGACCAACTATCGTACAATGATTTGTTTCAGGTTAAGGCCATCCTTGACTATTTGGAAGAAATCACACTATTTTTAGCCACTGTAAAAATGTCCGGAAGAGTACAGAGAAACATAAATAAGTCATATAGTAGTTTGAGTTACGGACTACCAACTGACCGCATGCAAATTATACAATATTGGTCTCGACCAGATATTGTGATGATGGGTCCTCAACCATGAAAATCAAGATGTGCTGTGGGAATTCCACACTAGAGTTGTGGGAGGAAATGTAGGGGGGAAGCTACCACAAGAAAAGTACTACAAGTAGGGCTTTGGTAGCCAACACTCTTCTAAGATGTGAAAGAGTATGTTAATAAATGTGATGCTTACCAACAGATGGGGTAGCCATCACACAAGGATGAACTTCCTTTGCAACCCGTACACACACTTGAGGATTCAAAAAGTAGGCTTGGACTTTGTGTGATATATTAATCTCCAGTGCGCCACTCATATGCATGGTACATTATTACTACTACAGACTATCTCACCCATTGGGCCAAAGCTGCACTATTTAAAGGTTGCACTACTGACACCGCTACCCAGTTCATCTTTGAAAATATCATCACTCAATTTGGGTGCCCCCGGAGCCTCAACAATGACTAGGGGATCCACTTCATTAATGCAATAGTCATGGCATTGTTGCAAAACTTCATGATACAACATCATAAAATCTTCCCATACCATCTGCAATCGAATGGCACCATTGAAGCTTTCAACAAGATCCTAAAGAAGGGCCTCACCAAGATCTGTTCTTCCAAATAAAATGGCTAGGATGAGCAGGTACCATCTACCTTATGGGCCTCCCATGCCACCATCAAATGATTGCATAAACATACTCCGTTCCAATTTTTTTATGGCCAAGAAGTTTGTAGTACCTGTTGCATTTATCATTCCCAACCTCTTTATTGCACATGCCACTTAGATGATAGAGGTCGAGCCAATTATAGAAAGGCTAAACAAACTATGGGAGTTGGATGAAGCTAGGTTTCTAGCTGATTTTCACTAAACTATTGAAAAGGAGAGGCATAAAGCACGACATTACCAACACATAAAGAGGAAGTTTTTCATAGTTGGGGACAAGGTTATCCTATATGATAGTAAGTTTCTAAGACATCCTGGGAAGCTCCAAATGCATTGGCTTGGACCATTCATTGTTGTGGAAGTATGAGATTCTGGAGCTATTAAGCCTATGCAACAGGACAAGATTTTGTTGTTTGGTTGGGTGAATGGCGCATGCCTAAATCCCTTCCACAACCCACCAACTTCCTAGTTAATTAGTGTGATCTCCAAAAGGGGATCATAGTTAGGTTTAGGATAAATTCAATTATGTAGATTTGAAGTTGAGTCAATTATGTCAGTTACGAATAAAGTTTCTTGCATCCCTCTGCAACTGATTATGGTCAATGGAACATAAGTGGAAGTCATCTTGTCCATCATAATCAGTAATAATTTGTAGCTTCTTTTCCAATTTTTCTTTAATCTCTCCCATAATATCCTTGACACATTCTAGTTATCGTCTTTTTGGTTTTTCCATTATTTCGTAATAACTGGGCATCATGACTATCTGCCTTTTGAGATGCACGTTATCCAAATCAGGTTTACATCATAGTCACTATTAATGCCATGGTTTGAATCAAGTATAGCAAGTTGTCATATTTATTACTTAAAGAGTCTAATCAAGCACTGCTCCAGTGCGTTCCAGGCCTCTGCGCCCCTCTGTCTGCCCAGCCTCATCAATGGAGGCCAGCGAGGACCCTGATCCCCCTCCTTCGCCGCCTCCGGAGGTATTAGCCTTCAGATCAATGATAGCTGCTGGTCCAAAGCGCCCACCCTCTACTTCTTAACAGAAATTCGTAAAGAAACTAGACACAATTCCATTGGTAGCCCTTCCAGAAGAAGAAACTTGTAAAGCTGCATTGAACCTTGCGGAGAGAGGCCTAATAGGTCAATTCACTGGCCTCTGGCCATCTCCCAAGTCGGTGGAAGAATGGACCCAAAGGAACTGGAAGCCCCTGATCAAAGAAGGAGTCAAAAGTTATTTTGTAGGCAAGGGTTTCTTTGTGTTTGTCTTTGAAAATCGAGATGACAGAGGTTTAATCTTTAGAAATGGACCGTATTTCATGGGACCCCAGGGCCTTTACCTGAACAAATGGTCCCCTGATTTCGATCCCACCCAAGACATCCCCTCTACTGTCCCGGTTTGGGTTAGGCTCCCACATTTGCCTCTTCACTGTTGGAACCAAAAATCCTTACAAATCATAGGTAACGCACTGGGAAAATACATAGATCAAGCAGCGAGAAAAGACCAGTATTCATGCGCCCGAATCTGTGTAGAAGTGGACCTAGAAGAGGGGCTACTGGAAGCTATCAAGCTCACTGTAGCTGGGTGGATGCACGTCCAGGAGTTGGACTACGAATAGATACCCTTTAAATGCAGACATTGCCATGGCCATGGTCGCTTTGCAAAGAACTGTAAAAAGAAAGTAGAGGAGCAAGTAGACAAACAGAATGGGGAACAATGGACCCTAGTCCAGAAGAATGCAACCTCAAAAAATGGCACAAGCAAAGGCAACATGGACGGAGGCCCTAGTAGCACCAAAGCCAACCAGGAAATGAAAGTAAATCCAAAAGGGATAGAAAGTGCTCAGAACAATCAAGTTATCCTACCCCAGGAGAATGTAGAACAAGCGGCCACTCCACCTTCAAACAAGGAGGAAGGGGAAGCAATCCAGACCAAGGCCATCCAAGGTAGTCCCTCCAACCCTTCATATGCAGAGATAGCAAGGAAAAAACTAGTTGAAAGCTCTGGTTCCTCGGAGGATGAAACCTACGAGCGACAAACGAAAAAAGCTGGAAGGAAATCCCGCAAAGAAAAAAGGGAGGAGGAGGCAGAAAGACTCAAAACACAAGGAAGCCAAGCTACCATAGAAATGTCTATTGGGCGAAATATCAGACCAAGGCCTTCCAAGGGAGGCCTCAATACTCCCTCAAGTAAATAATGAATCTCGTCTCTTGGAACTGTAGAGGATTGGGGAACCCCTCCAAAATAGAAGCAGTTAAGGATCTTATGAAAGCAGAGCCCTCAGATATCCTCATGCTCCAAGAGACCAAAATAGAAGGCCAAGCCCTTCTAGAGATCAGCAGTTCAAAGTGGAATAAAAGAGCAGGCAAAGCTGTCAGCTCAAGGGGAACTTCTGGAGGGCTGGCAACTCTCTGGAACGATGACCTTTTTCATCTGAAAAATCATCAGGACACAAAGCACTGGATCCACACGGAATTGAAGCACAAAGCAAGTAAGTTGTCTATTTCCCTTTTTAATCTTTATGTCCCAGTTTCTTACTATGAAAAGCGAGAATGATAGAACACCCTTTCAGCCTTCTTAGAGTAGTCATCCCCTAGCAATATCATCATATTAGGGGATCTCAACATCATTATGAAAGCAAAAGAAAAGATGGGGGGGATAAGCAATAGAGACCCCATGCTAGACAAGGTGGAGGAACTCTTTTAGCGCTGGGATCTTCTGGACTTCAATCCTATCAAAGGCATTTATACCTGGTCCAATAACAAAGTGGGATCAGATCACATCTCAACATGTTTATACAGATTCATGGTACAAAGCTCCATAATGATGAACAAAAAGATAATCATCACTAAAATCCTGCCTAAACTTGCTTCTGATCATAAGCTTATTCAGCTACTCTTGGAAGATGAAGAAGAACTGGGTCCTATTCCATTCTGGTTCAGCCCTCTATGGATCGAGAGGGAAGGTTATATAGAGACAGTGAAGGCAGCTTGGGCCAAAACATTCACGGGATCCCCAAGCTATGTCTGGGAGCAAAAATTGAAAGCCACAAAGCAGGCTCTGAAGAACTGGATAAAGAGACCAGCCCTCACTCCTACCGAGCAAAGAAAGGAGTCAATCCAATCATTGCAGACTCTGCAATTAGAGATGGAAAACAAAGACATCACAACAAAGTTGCTGGAAAAAGAAACAAAAGCCCAATGTTCTGCCCACCAAACTTTCAGAAAGGAAGAAGAATACTGGTGATTAAAATCTAGAAGTTTGTGGTTGAAGGCTAGAGATCGAAACACCTCCTTCTTCCATCGAGAATATAGAGCGAGATTGTCAAGGAACCACATAGCAGAAATCAAAACAGCAGAGGGCACTGTTTGCAAAGGTTTTAACCAAGTCAAAGCTGCCGCTGAAACCCACTTTAGGAATCTCTACAGAGAAGAAACTCACAGAAATAATGAGGAAGCCATTGATTTCATTGCCAACATCCCTTCTCTCACTAGCCCTAAAGAAAACGCAGCACTCTGCAGGCCAACCACGGAGGAGGAAATCATAAACGTTATCTGGTCCATGGACGCAGATAAGGCTCCCGGGCCTGATGGATTTACAATCCATTTCTACAAGTCTTGTTGGCATCTTATCAAAGCTGATCTCTGCAAAATGATAGCCTGGTTCATGAAAAAATCCAAGGTAGGTGGAGGAACCAACTCCACTTACCTCGCTCTAACCCCCAAAGACACCAATCCGGAGACATTCGCAAGATTTAGGCCCATTTCGTTCAGTAACGCTTCATATAAAATTCTGGCTAAACTTCTAGCAAACCGGATCAAGCCACTGTTAAAAAGACTGATCTCCCCTCCTCAAGGTGGTTTCGTGGAAGGTAGGCATATTCTAGATAATGTAATTCAGGTACAGGAGATCATTCACTCTAGCAAGCAGTGGAATGAAAAAGGCATGTTGATTAAATTAGACATGGCAAATGCCTTCGACAGAGTGGATCGCACATTCCTCAGCAACGTCCTTCTCTCATTTGGCTTTTCGACCCAATTCGTAAATCTCATTAAAGCTTGCATCGACAAACCATGGATAGACCCTTTAGTCAACGGTCGCCCCACAAATTTCTTCCAAAGCTAGAAAGGCATCAGGCAGGGATGCCCTCTCTCCCCATTCCTGTACATCATAATGGCAGATTCCCTCAGTCGTAAACTCACTGCAGAAAGACTAAACGGCAATATCCCGGGTCTCAAACCTTCCCATGGAGCTGAAGCCCTGAACCACACTCTATTCGCTAACGATTCCCTTCTCCTTGGCAGAGCCTCCATCAGAATTGCCAAAGCCATAAACACTGTTCTCAAAAGTTATTGCAGAGCCTCAGGGGCATTAATAAATGAGAACAAAAGCGAATTTTTCAGCTGGAATATAGAACAGAGGGAGCTCTCCGGTATAACCACTCTCCTCAGATTCAAAGGACAAGCAACTTGGGATAGATTCAAGTATTTGGGCCTTCCCATCATATCAGGAGCCAATAAAAGAATGCTTTGGAGTGAAATAATCTCGAAAATTAAAACAAAAATTGCAGCATGGGGAGGATATTGGCTGACGAAGGGAGGCAAAGTAATTTTAATAAAAGCCATGCTGTCGGCGGTACCAATCTATCAGGCAGTGTTTCTCCTAGCACCAAGAAATGTGTTGGAGCAAATATCCAAACTGCTTAGAGACTTCTTGTGGAACGAAGGAAAGGGAAACGAAAACAAAATACATCTGGTGAACTGGGACATGGTGAAAAAAACAAAGGCAGAAGGAGGGTTGCAAATTAGAGACCCAGCTCTTGTCAATTTAGCACTGGGAGGAAAATTCTTGTGGAAGCTGATCCACGAGCCCTCCCATCCAGTTAGTGTATTGCTGCGCACTAAGTACAGACCCAACAATTCCCTCTGTAATCTTCAGAATGCAAACACAGTCAACAACACACAGGTGTGGAAACTTTGCTGCAGGAGCAGCAAGTTCTTCAACAAACAGGTTTACAGGATCCCTGGCAATGGCAAACGCACCCACCTGTGGCTTGACAGTATTATGGTGAAAGAACCTCTGAAGAATAATGAGGATATAGCTGATCTCAGGGACTGGATGAAGCAAGCAGGAGTCAAGACCATATACGATCTTTCAAATTGGGATCGGTGTGGAGATTGGGCAGGATGGGATTTTCATGGAGTCCCAGCCCGATTATCCCATCATCAAACCCTGCTTGAAGATCTGCTGGAGGAACCAGCCCCTGTCAACAGATCCATGAAAGACAAATGGGGTTGGGATCAGTCCGGAGTCTACACCACAGCAGCAGGTTACAGAGCATTGCAGGCCTCAAGAAATAGCAGACAAACCCTGGCTTTTTGGAAGAATGTCTGGGACCCCCTAGCTCTACCAAAAGTGAATTTCTTCTTCTGGACCCTGGCCCATAATAAACTCCTAACTGGTGATAACCTGGAAAAAAGGAATATAGCAGGGCTGCACAGATGTGTGTTATGCAGTAGCAATTTCGAAACAGCCCAGCGCCTCTTCTTGGAGTGCAATTTTGCAGAAGAGGTATGGGGAATTATTTTACATGAATTTCATATTATATTGCCTTCACAAATCTCTGTTGCAGATCTCTACGCCACATGGAGTCGATTCTATCCCCAGTGCATCCCTTCCAAATCATTCTGGAGTAAAATTTGGACAGCTATCCCAAAATATGTTTGTTGGCAGCTTTGGCTGGCTTGAAATCAACAGATTTTCAGAGAGATGAGGCACTCTCCACTGCAAGTTGCAGCAAAAGCTAAATCCTTTCTCCTGGAAGCAGCCCAATAGTAGTATTTTAAAGAAGACCCTTTGCTACGGCCTGAAGAAAAAAGATGGATAGGCCCGTTAGAGCCCTGCCCGCATAAACAGCTCCTCTCTCCACAGAAGGCAAATCAGGAATGGCGCATAAGGGACGAAGATGAAAAATTCCAATCATGGTGGTGGTCACAAAACTTAACCACAATTTTCTTCGATGGAGCGTCTAAAGTTAATCCTGGAGCCGCTGGTGCTGGGGGGATCATCTACTCTTCGGATGGGGCTTCAAAAGACTGTTTCAGCTGGGGATTAGGTCAGAAATCTAACAATCAAGCGGAGATTCTTGGGCTTCTCAAAGCTTGCCATATTGCAAGAGACAAAGGTGCCAAAGACCTCCAAGTTTTTGGAGATTCAGAGTTAATAATAAAAAATCTAAAGCTGGGAAATCTATTTAGCAATGCTAGCCTCAACAAAATACTGGACAGATTGAAGAGAGTTCTCCTGAAATTTGACACATGTAAGTTTTATCATATTCTTAGAAAGTCAAACAGTGAAGCTGATCAGATGGAAAACAAAGGCAGCTCTCTGATGAAAGGACTGCTAATTGTAAACAATGAAAGCATTGTACAAATGCCCTAAAAATCTAGCAGACCATAATCAGCAACAGTTAGAAATCTGCAATGTAATAGGAGCCGCTTGGGCAAAGACCCAAGAGTTTTTCAAATAAATAAAAATCACAACCGTTTTAGTTAAAAAAAAAAAAAAAACTATCCATTGTAAAAGGTTAAGTGGTCAAGATGCTCACTCTGGCTTCAATGTCGAATTCCCCTGGCTCTTAGTCCAAATTATGGCCCCTTGTTTCTATTGCATACAGTTAACGAGTTATAGTCATGACTTGAGTATCCAAAGTTATTGTTCCTACCCCTCCATCTAACCCCAGAGACATAACTTGAAAGTATTTTTGGCAAATATGAGAAAGATTCATTTATTGACAATGATTTATCAAACTCCTTTCATTTCCCTGTGCTCAAGCACAAAATATCCATAGATGCCACAACCAAGCAAGATGGAAGCCAATCATCCATGCTAAAAGAGGAATTCAGAGGATTACAGCAGTCCATGCTAATGAATTTGAAAAATTTACCAGTATTTGGTGCTTTAGGTACGTCCATGCAATGCAAAAACTTCCTTATCAACCAACTATATGGGGGATTGCTATGGCTCGATTGAGAGTACTCAATCTACGTCAGTGACCTCCAAAGTGTTATCACCTAAAAAATGATCACCTGGCCATTTCTAACTAGGTGTATTGAAATAAACCATGCAGGATTAATGTTACCATAATAAAATTACTTTCACCATGGGAAATAATTTAGTAAACCATTTTTTGTTAAATTATTTCTAATTAAAATTACAAAACCCCATGAAAATAATTGAATAAATCATTATGTATTTACTTTTCTCTAGGAATAATTATTAAATCATTATTTGATAATTATTCCTTGTCACAATTGACTAAATCACCTAGGAATAATTAAATAAATCCCTACACTACAAGAAAAAAGGTCATTGGTGAGGGTCATTCTTGTGACAGACCTTTAAGGTCCATCACCAATGTCGCATATGGTGACAGTCCTTAAAAAAACGTTGGTGTAAGTGTATATAGTGATGGTCCTTTAAGGTTTGTCACCAAATCCATTTTTAATGACACTTTTGGTGAGGGTCGTTAAAGGCCTATCACTAATTCTCTCTTTCGTGACACTTTTGGTGAGGGTTGTTAAAGGCCCATCACTAATTCTCTCTTTGGTGACACTTCTAGTGACGATCTTTTATTGAACCTCACCAATTCTCTTTTTGGTTACTTTTGGTGACGGTCAAAAAATGTTTGTCATCATTGATCATTCCAATGAGTTTTTAATGACGTTATGTACCTGTTACTAAATTTTTTGTCAAAAGATAACGATTTAAGACCATTTTTCTGGAGTCCTTTTCATTATGTGTCCAAAGCCATAGTGGTTAGAGTCAGTCAATTTGTTAAGAATTCATTAGTGTGTATCATTTCTCTCAAGTCATAAGAATATAGTTTTCCTATTAGTCAAAACATTATTCATCTCTATTAGGTTTATTATCTAGAAAATTCCCTTTAGATAAAGTTCCACTTGTGTGTGTAGGAACTATATTATTTAATACATAATCAAGCTCTGCCAATTCTATTAATGAGAGAAACCTAGCACTCCTCAACACTCATGGCACACCTTAACATGCTTTGGAACACATTAACATTCTTTGGCACCTCACATGTCTTGGAACATCTTTGTACCTAGAACATCTTGCCATGAGTAGGACACCCAAGCACATATTGGCATGCCCTAGAATATAATATCACTCCCCCAGCATGTGTTGGCATGCCCTGGAACACCTTGGAATAATATTGCATTGACATACATTAGCACTTGGCACACATTGGAACTTGGCATGTATTAGAACATATTATTAGTGTGAGTAGCATTCCCCTTTTGAAAAAGATAAATTCCCACCTTATTAACCCTCTTATGTGTTCATTTCCTTGAATTTTAGCTTGGTTATTCCTTTTGTTTCCTTGAAACTCCTTGACGCATATTGGCATACTTTAGCAACCAGAACATCCTAACATGTCTTAGCACATGGCATATCTTAGCATGCCTTGGCACTATTTGTCACATGTTACCACACCCCATAACTACCTAGCACACTCTAACACTTCTTGACATGTCTTGCTATTCCCTGGCAGGCCTTACTCGTGCTTAGCATACCTTTTCACTCCCTCCTTGGCATGACAGCTAGCACTCATTGACACTCCATGACACACCATCATATACATTCACTTGCATGCATTTTGACCTAGCGCTCCCTTTTGTTGTCTTAGTACTCCCTAACACTCCTCAACATGCATTAGCACTCTCTAGCACACCCTAGCACTCTTCAATGTGTTGTTCCACTTCATAACATGCATCACACTCCCTGACACACATTGGCACTTGGCACGTGTTGGTACTTGGCACGTGTTGGCAAGTCTTAGTATGTTTGGCATGCGTTGAGATGGCTTGGTATGCTTTGGCATGGTTTAATATTAAAGTTTTTTGATATCAATTATTGGAAATTAGATGAGAAGCAACAGAGGAATATTTGGCACTTAGAATGCACTGACACTTGGCACTTGGAACCTATTGGCACCTACTGTTGGTGTGCCTAGCATTCCCCTCATGGAAAAGGTAAATTAATGACTTATTAACCTTATTATGTGTTCATTTCCTTGTAGTTTAACTTGTTCCTCCCTTTTGTTGCGTTGACAGTCCCTGGCATGCATTGTCACACCCTTGCACATCTTGGCATGCCTTAACACTTGGCACATCTTAGCTTGTTTGACATGCCTTTGCACTATCTAGCACGTGTTAGCATGCCCTAACATTCCCTAACACACCTTGGCATTTATGCCCACATCTAGCATTACATTTTTCCACGACTTGGGAACCTTACATTCCCTAGAACACCTTGGCACTCCCTAGTTGGCATGCCCTCATAGATAACCTTATTTTTTCTATGACTTGAGAACCCAACCAATTCATTAGAAAAACAATATTGTGCCCAACCCAAAGTCTCCCTTTCTCTAAAATTGCTTTGTCCACGACTTATCATAATCTTAGGCTTTCCACCTGGAAGTCCTATTCTGAACTTCTCCTAAAACAATTCATCCTTAGGACACATAAAATTCACTAACACTCCTTGGCACACACTCTTATTCGTTCATTTCCAAGCATTTTGACCTAGTTCTCCCTTGTGTTCCCCTTACACTCCCTAAAACTCCTAAGAATCCATTGACATTGTCTTCCATGTGTTAGCACACCTTTTCATTCCTTGGCATGCCCTGGCACTCCTTAGCTATCATGCCCTCACAACTACCCTTACTTTTTTTGAGACTTGGGAACCCAACCAAGTCCTGCCTCGACTATAACAACTTAAACAAGTTATAGTTACTACAATTAGACTATGTCTTGTTCACCTAAGAACTGCCTATAACACACCTTAGGCTACTCATGTCCAATATCAACTCATCCCACCTAACAAGTTACCAAGTTAAGGCTCACACCCAATCATGGCCATAAAACAACTAAGCAACAGAATTTACATCCTGACATGCCATAGCACCTGGCACGTCTAACAATCCCTTAGCCCTATGTGGCGTGTGTTAGCATCCTTTGCATTTATTGGCATGCTTTGCACTCCCTGACATGCCTTGGTACTCTAGCATGCCTTCGTAATGCCTAGGATATAACCTTGTCACTCCCTCCTTAGAACACTTGGAAATCATTGAAACTCCCTATCACACACTCTTATCTCTTCATTTCCATCCATTTTGAACTAGTTCTCCCTTATGTTTCTGTGGCATTCCCTAACATTCACTCACACGCATTGACACGCCCTGGCACCTGGCACATCTTCGCATGTTGCCCTAACACTCTAGCATTCCTTAGAACTACCTAACATATCTTGTCACTCACTAACACTCTCTGTCACACACTTATTCATTCATTTCTGTGTATTTAAAACTAGTGATCCCTTTTGTTTCCTTGGCACTCCATAACACTCCCTGGCATGCATTGGCACACCATAGCACCTGGCACATCTTGGCATGTTACCCTGGCCTCTAGCATGCCTTAGCATTGCCTACTGTACCTTGTTACTCCCTCAACACACCTGTATCTCACTGACACTTCCTGTCACAAAATCTTATTTGTTCATTTGCATGCATTAATTTGACCTAGTGCTCCCTTGTGTTTCCCTGGCACTCCTTGACACTTCCTAACACATGTTGACACACCCTGGCACCTGACACATCTTGGTTGCATGTCTCCCTAGAAATCTAGCATGACTTAGCATAACCTAACATACCATGTCACTCTCTTCTTAGCACACTTGGAACTTGCTGACACTCCCTGTCACACACTCTTATTCATTCATTTCCATGCATTTTGACCTAGTTCTCCCTTATGTTTCTTGCCACTCGCTAACACTCCTTAGCACACATTGGCACATCTTGGTATGTTTCCCTAGAACTCTAGCATTCCTTGGCACTTCATAACATACCTTGTCACTCCCTCCTTAACACACCTGGAACTCGTTGACACTTCATTTCCATGCATTTGAAACTAGTGTTCCCTTGCGTTTCCTTGGCACTTGGCCCTAACACTCCATAGCATGCATTCGTGCCACACCCTGGCACCTAGCACATCTTGGCATGCCTTAGCAATTGGCTTGTCTTAGCATGCCTAACATGAATTGGAATTGTCTAGCATGTGTTAGTACTTACTATCATTCCCTGACACACCTTGGCACTCCCTAATTATCATGCCCTTGTAGATAGATTTACTATTTTTGTAACTTGGGAACCCAACCAAGTCATTGGAAAAACAACATTGTGCCCAACCCAAAGTCTCCCTTTGTCTGAAGCTACTTTGAACAACCCCTTATAGTTGTAACCATAGGCTTGAATCCTACAATTCCTATTATGACCTTCTCCTAACACACTTTGTCCTTGAGACACCTGGAATTCCTTGACACTCCTTGGCACACACACTCATTTGTTCATTTCCATGTATTTTTACCTAGTTCTCCCTTGTGATGCCCTAACACTCCCTAACATTCCTCAACATGCATTGGAATGATAGACATGTGTTAGCATGCCTTTTCATTCCTTGGCATGCCCTGGCATTCCTTAGCTATAATGCCTTGACAACTACCCTTACCTTTTTTGGGACTTGGGAACCCAACCAAGTCTTGCCTCGACTAGAAGAACTTGACCAAGTTACAGTTACTACAACTAGAGTATCTCTTGTTAACCTAAGAACTGACTATAACTCATCTTAGGCTACTCATGTATAATTTCAACTTATCCAATTTAACAAGTTACAAGTTACCATGTTAAGGCTCACATCCAACTGTGGCCATAAAACAACTTAGCAACATAGTTTACATCTTGACATGCCATATCACATGGCACATCTAACAATCCCTTGGCACTATGTGGCACATGTTAGCACCCCCTACATTCCTTGGCATGCTTTGGTACTCCCTAGCACTCCCTGACATGCCCTAGCAATATAGCATGCCTTGGCACTTCCTAGCATATAACCTTGTCACTCCCTTCTTAATACATGTGAAACTCACTAACACTCCCTATCACACACTGTTATTTGTTCATGTCCATGCATTTTGAGCTAGTTCCCTCTTGTGTTTCCATGGCACTCCCTAACACTCCTTGACACCTGGCACAAATTCCAATTTTCTTATTCTTGGCTATGGTGTTCTTCTATTATACATGTGACCCTTGACCATGCCATGAAATCCTCCAAAATTTTCTTAAAGGATGGGAGCTCCTCTTCATGCATGAAGCTAGTGGAATGTGACAAGTTATCCAAAATTCATCGACATATGTAATTTGTGGCTTGGGAAATGTGAAATGTACCCCTGGTGGAAAAACATGCATACATATTTGTGACCAAGTTCCCTAAATGTGAGATGTTTTCCACTTGTCAATTGTGCCTCTTGTTGATGATGAAACTGAGGCTCTAGTTGTGCAAGGCTCACAAAGTATCACTTTGCTTCAACTCAAGGTTGTTTCCATTGTCACCTCAGCAACGAATCCTCTCAGTTTGGATTAATTATTGAATCCTAGGGGTGTCCCAAAGCACAAATTTATGGGTTCTTTTATGTGACTAGATCACTAGCATTGAAAACCATCTTTACATTGGATGGTTTAACATCTTGATGATCCTTGTCCTATTGACCACAACTTTTGTATTCATTATTTCTTTCATCGCAACACCTCCAATGGATATTGATGGTGTTCATGGGCCTATTTTTAGTTTTGATAAGGGGATTAGGGGCTCCATTATCACAACCCATAACCCTTAATGTGTTCAATCCCTTAGCCAAGGGGGGCCAAGGGTGTAGTTGTAGGGGCATTGGGACTAAATTTGGGGGTTCATAACATTAGGAAAAGTGGAATGGCATGACCAAAATGGTTGTTGGGGGGTATGTTATTGTGTATTGAATGGGGAAAGGGGACACAAGGGTATCATGGATGGTAGAAATCAGAGGTACAAGCATGGTTTACTAATATTTGTAATCCTATCATTAGAGAATCAGAAGGGGGTTTAGGACTTAATTTCATAGGGTCTATGGCACCTAAAGGGAAGGTAGCAAGACCAATTGATAGGGGAACCCCCAATAGTGGTGATAAGGAGATTAGGAGTCCAATTATCACAAACCATAATCCCTTAACCCATAACCACTAAATTCCCTATCCCCTTAACCCCCAATCCATAATCCCTTAACCCCTACACTCACAACTCATAACCCATAAACCCCTTGACTCATTAAATCTTAAGACACTAACCCCTAACCTATAATCCATGAACCAACTTCTAAGCCATAACTCCTTATCCTCTTAACCTATGACCCTTAACCCCTAACCCTTCACCGCCTAAACACCTTAATTGCTAACCCCTTAACCACTAACACCTAAATCCCCTAAATCTTAAGTCCTTAACCTCTAAACTCAATTGTGTCAATGTAGAATAATATATATAAGAGAAAATAAAATGATATTATCCACATCAATGCTTGAAATAGCCTTAAATTATCCATGAGTGGTGAGCCAGGGGGTGAATGTGGGGCACTATTAAAGTTACATCATGTTTAAATTCCTTTTACATTGTGAGGTTGTTCTCCAATAGGGTTGAAGCATCATCACAAGAAAGCATGACACATTTTTTGGGGGGAGAGATTAAAGTTGTAACACAATTCAAGTGATTTACACCTCCAATGTAAATGACATCATTGTATGTTTGTGTCAGGTTGTTAGAGAGGTTATTTATAGACAATACATTCAATGTACTTAGACTTCATCTTTTCAGGGCCTCGACTCTAACATGGATTTGTACCAGGAACACTTCATGCAAATGAAAGGGGGCATTTTTGTTTAACCACATACACACAAGAGCACAGGATGCTACCCTTCAAATCCCCCTTGGTGCGTTCAAAGTGGGTTTACATTCGCACCAAGTTGAAACTAATAATAATGACCTTCCTCATCTTAATAACATCTGCTATCTTTTCCATATACACAATATACTAGAATTAAAGGATCACCTCATCTGTAGATGCCCCCATTTATTATGAGATTCAAGGGATGTTCTATTGTCTTTATCAAAATTTGGATCGGTCATTATCCGCATTCTTTAAATACATGTCTAGAACTTTTTATGAGGGAGGTCCTTTGATTTATATCTTTATATAAGACCTCATGTTTCCTTCCCCTACAAAACTCTTTCAAGGGGATTACCTCCTTCCATGTTTCCTTGCCTACTAAGGGCCAAATTGACAAACCAAGATTCAAACTTCTTCAACTACCAAATTAGTGAGGCATCATACCTCTTCTTGACCTTAGCCTCAATGAGACATATTTCTTCAGAGATAATTTGAGGATTTCCAACCATAGATCATAAGTTGGATGTCATGGGATCTAGTACCCCATTTTCTATTTGGGCTTTTAGAGGATATTTTAAAATTTTGATTATGTTAAAATTGGCAACTAGGACCAAATTCCACCTTGGGATAATTCATTTTATGTTAGTCATTTTAATTGTGTACAATAAGTAACATTTCAATGAATGTAAAGCCACTAGGAAACACGATGAGAAAAATATCCTAACCCACAAGAAGAGCTCACCACCATTAACATATAGCTCAATGTAACGTCAATAAAAGACTTAAGTTCACTACCATCAACATAATACATATGGTTGTTTCCATCAACATAAGACACATAACCATTACCTCAATACGATACAACCTTATCACCATCATTAGAAAACATGTGGACACCATCATACTAAAAATACACATGCACATTGCCATCACTGGAAGGTTGTTAAGTTGTGTAGGATAATGTGCCTTTGAAGTAAGTCGATGAGGTTGACTTACTATGAAAATCACATAGAACATGAGAGAAAGCCTTTGATCTTGGTCATAGAAAACACGTAACATGAATCCAAGTGATATTTAGAGGTGTTGTCGCTCTACTTCTCCCTTGAACTCAATGACCTCATTGCTTTGCTTCGTAATCAAGAAGCCTTGTATAATCTGAACCGTTCAAAGGTTTAAGGTAGGTTCCATTTAGTTGAGAGGGAGATGAGTGCCTCTTGTCATCTTCATTATCAATAATGTATTAACTATTTGTATCACTCTCCATTATTAATCTTCATTGTCAATCTTCATAATCTACATGTAACTATTTGTATCACCATCCATTATTAATCTTCGTTATCAATCTTCATAATTTACATGTAACTATTTGTATCACCTTCCAATCTAAATGTGAGAATGAGATCATTGGTACCTTTTCAACCTCAATCAATAGTTGATTCAAAAAAAATTGTAATAAACAATAAATTGATGAACTAATATATTATAAGGGAATTGAATATGAGTGAGGAGAAGAACATATTCCTTTTTTAATCTCCCAACATAAACTTAATATTATAGAGATAACATTTCTTTTTTTTTCCAGAGAAAAAATTGAACTTTCTATTAAGGCAATAAAACATTACATAGTATATGCACTTAAGAATTATGTAGATTGTATGTTTTCATCTAAACATAGAGTATTAAGTTGAGCTAGTAAGCAAAAGATACTTTCCCATCCCAATGTTTGCAAAAATAAGCATTGATTTGAATTCCTGGGCCTCCTCATATGAGGAAAAGAACCAAAATAGGAAGAGGAATCAACAACCATTATGTTATATTGTTTTCATTATTTAAAAAACCAAGCTGTAAAAATAAGCACACATGTATGATTGTTTATCCCTATATACATTTTATGAGTAAAACCAAGAAAGTGTGGTCCTAAAGCAACAAAAAAAACATAATCGCGAAAGCGAGGCTAGAAATGATATGTACTTCAAGGCACAAAAGGAGGATGATCTGAACATGTTCTATTTTTATTATACACTAACTACCCATAGCATGTTGTAAACCCTCCTTAGATAGGAGGTCTACAACTATGTTTCATTCCCTGTAAATATGGCACACACTAATAGAATTAAAATGTTGTTTTAGATTTAAGGCTTCTTCTAACAAAGGAGTTAACATATAGTTTTGACATATGCACTCTTCATTAAACCATTTGATGGCATTCTAAGAGTCACCAAAAATCTGAACCGATCTTAGTCCCAGGTGTATAAACCAACAAAGAAGTAGTTTTAAGGTTTGTATTAATTGTTTATTGCTACTCCTAGCCCCACCGAGGCTTTTAAGCATCTATGAGCATTTAAGTTGATTACAATTCCATCTCCACCGATGTTCCTCTGATTAGAGGCCTCGTCAAAGAAAGCCCAACAGAAATCACCCGTAATATGTTCCTCCCTATTCCCCCTCACATTTGATTTAGGAATTGGTACTGGTATGATTTCATAGATAGTTGCACATTCAATCACAATGTGTTCATGAGATGGGATCTAATCCTTGAAAATTATCCGGATCCAGGCCAACCATGTGCCCCATTCTATTATTAGAGATAATTTCGCATGGTTTCCTTCAGGGTGTCCATCCACCAGTTTTTCCACACCTCCCTAATTATTTCTCCAGCCCATATTTTGGTTTTCTTTGTCAACCTCAAAGTCTCGAGCCATACACCTCTATTGAAAGGAAACTTTAGGAATAAATGTTGAATTGATTCTTATTCTTTCCTGCACAAAGAACACTAGCCTGGTCCCATCTTGGATCTCTTCTGGAGATTGTCCCATGTTGGAACCTTGTTCCTTAGTATACACCAAAAAAGCATTGTTTCTTTGGCTGGATATTTTAGTTTCCAGATAAGTTTTTCCCACCACTCCAGATTTTCCCATCCCTTCTTAGACATAAGATAGTTATAACCATACTTTGGGGAGTAACTACCTGTGGGGGCATGAACCCATCACAGGGTGTTTGGTCTATTTCTAAGGTGTACATTCGACCTATGAAGTTCCATAGTGAAATGATGTCATTCCTCCTCACATTCAGTTTCAAGGTTTAACTCCCCTCCGGATAACGAGGCTTGATGCCAGATTGTTGAGTGTCCAACCTTTTCTATCTGACTCAAATTATATACCCCTCTTACTTTCAAGTGGTCGATGATTCCCAGAGAGGGAAAAACCCTCATTACAACCCACCCATAGGTCCTGCCCCACCCTTACATGCTCTCTATTACCCACCTGCCAGGAAAGCCCTTGTTCAATTATCTTGATTGAGTCTAGAGTTGCTTTCCACACCACGGACGCTTGCGAGTTTTTCTTGTCTGGCTTCCTGATCCACTCATCCATTGGAGTTGGATCAATGTATTTTCTTTTAACCACCAACGTCCATAGATTTTATTTTGTTAACAACCTCCATCCCAATTTTGCTACTAGAGATGGGCTGAAGGTTGTGAGGTCTTTGATACCCCATCCTCCCCATTCCTTCGGTCTTGCCACTTTCTCCCATGCCACCCATGGGAGAACAAAGTCCTCTTTTGAGCCAACCCACAAGAATCTACTATAGTTTTTCCTTACTCTTGCAAGTATTCATTTGGGCACTCATGTTAGTGCTGACTAGTAGACTAGGATTGCCATGATGACGAACTTTATCAAAGCTAGATTTCCTGCTCCTGATAACCATTTGTAACTCCAATGTTTAATCTTGTTCTCGATTTTCGCCACCAACCAGAACCAATACTGATTTCTGTATGAGTTAGGCTTTAAATGGAACCCCAGGTATTTGACGCTATATGTTGTGGGGAAAAGTATCTGACTCGGAATGACCCTATCCCTACTCTAAGGGTGATAGTTCCTTAGCAACAACTGAAAGTAAAGCTTTGATATTTTTCCTTTATGAAAGTACAGAGAAGGAAGAAAAGATTGACCAACCGATGTCTTTCGCTTTTGTCGATCCTGTCTTCTCTCTTTGCCTCTTGTTCCCAGCTCCTTGCTCCCTTTGCCGGCCCAGCTACACAAAGATCCTGCAAAAACAAGAGAGGGAAACTACAAGAAACATGTACTCATAACTGATGCATGGATTAGAATGGATCAAATATACAGATAAAAACAATACATCATTGCAATACAAGTATATAGGAGAACATCAAAAGCTTTATTGATAGAAGAAAAAGGTTCTGAGAAGGTTACAACCATAAATGGCTCCAATCCAGCAGCACCTCCCCAGCAGCAAGAAATCTCCTCTTCCCCTCTATAAAAGCAATCACCCAATAGCTCTAACTGTAAACCAACAGCACTTCCTTGCTTTGCACAAGATTCCAGCCCCCTTAGACCTCATGAGAGAGCTCTATATATAGGAGATTTGGAGAAAGGATGAGTCAGCTTGAGGCTGGCATAAAGCTGACTAGTGTCCTCTCCCACTTTAGTTAATCTTTAGTTCTTGAGTCCACTTGGAGAATCTTGCTTCCACTTGGAGATCAAGACCTTCTTACTCATCATAGGGCGAATCCCTTGAACCAAGTGTCAGTTTGGAAGCTTCCTGGGCAATTGACACCTTGCAGAATGACTGTGCCACTTGGCCAATCTCGCCCAGTGCAGGTAGCCTTCATTGGTTTTGACTTTCAGCGCAGGTACAAGGAGGAGCAGTTGACATTCAGCGCAGATGCTCAGTGGAGCAGCTGACATGATCCAAAAATAGCCTGTTTTTGAGTGTTTTCAGGTGGAGAACTGATAGGAAGTGCTGTAGTTTGCTGACCTTGTTCCTCTAGGGGTAAGAACAACATGTTTAGGGACTTTGGATCCCTGTAATTATCGACATTTCATGCTCCATGCTGCGAGGCACAAAAATGTCTATAACAGTTGCCCCCTAAAGTATGAGGCCGTTTATCGGGTGAAATGCTTTATCCAGAGGGTCCGAAGTTCATTCAAGTGCTGAGAGGTGCCCTGTAATACAATACAATACAATACATTATTTTTCATTCTGTTTTCATGATCTAGCTGAGGCAGGCATTCCCATGCTCAGCTTTATAAATACATTTTGGTACATAGAACAGACGATCGTCTGATGGTAGACTGATAATTTTCTGCTGAAATTATCATCCTTTGAGTAGGATGATCATCTGCTGCAATGATGTACATGACAAATGCTTTTATATTTCCTGAATATGTATCGCAGCCCGGATGGATGAAACTAGATCCGGGGTCTTCAAACTCGTTCGATCTTCACTCTAAGTACAAGTCGATCCATGTGAGAATTTTGCTGAAGTCGAACATGGAAAGACATCGCTTGATTACCGGTCAATGATGAAAACTGTTAACAAGCGCGAGAGGAATCACCGATAATGATAATGACCCTCAAGGTACTACAGTACAATTCACGTGGCGTGAATAAAGGACTTGGCGTCGAACGCCACGCAAAATCTTCTGGTCGAAGGTCATTGATGTATACCTATCGCCAGAAGTGAGAAACTTGCCATTGAGGCATGCAAGCTTCAAAGTACTGAAGGGGTTGTTCCTAGATCAACTCCTTGGATAATGAGCTGATGTCGACAAGGAGCGATCCGTCAAAGGAGGGCCTTAATGAATCCCACATCAATGACACGGAACGGAGCTAATGATTTTAGTGGAGGTGAAAACAAACTGTGATATATGATTCAGGGTGGCGATCATGAATGGATGAAGGATAATGTATGGCAGTGGATGGGACACGGTTGACACTTTCAGAATGACCTCTCTTGAACATATAACGACACTGATGTGATGGATCGGTAGCATTACCTCAACTATGGATGGTGTGGCGAGGACCATGGTGATGAGACCGGTGAATGAAACAACCCAACCTGATGTGATACGGAGGACAAAGTGTCATGTTCAAGAGCGACTTGCTACCATTAAGCTTTGATGTTCTCCCAATTTTTCCCCAGTCATTTCTGACCAGTACCTCTTTATTTTTGTCAAGCTTGAGGAGGATAACATATGCTTGTTCTATAACCTGCCCTTCGGGCAAGCCCATCGCTATGATTTAACGAGCTTAGCGATAGGGAAACTCGTTCTCGTCTAAAGACAAGTTTGTCGCTATTTAATAATTTTAACGAGTCTAACGACAAGGAAAACTCGGTCCTTTTCATTTTTAGAGAGTCTGAAAAGGTACAGAAAGTTAACTCCATAATTCCTTTTTCGTCATCTAATCCCTTAAGTCCGAAAAAGTATAAAACAATACAGAAGGGATGATTTTTCGGTACTTTTAACGAGCCGAACAAAACAAGCGCTCGATCTTTTTGTGCAATAATCCCTCAGGTCCAAAAAGATTAAAATCTAGAAGAGGGATAGCTTTCCGGTCGCTTTAACGAGCTGGAAGGCCAAAACTCGGCAAACTTTTCATATTTTACGAGTCAGTGAAAAGAGCTCAAAGAAGACTCGTCTTTTGAGGAACGAGTGATAAACAGGGTAGCAGCAGATTCCAGGTACAGGTTGGAATATTCCAATCACGACAGTGTCACAAGGATGGCTAGGTGAAATCACTCTTCGAAGCTGTTCCTCAAAAGAAGGTAAACAATCATATGGAGATGAACGATTGGCCAAATGAACGGATGGAGGTGATGGCATATAAACACGACCAAGGGCTTTTAATATGGCAGTCAAAGGTTACATTTTACCAAGGTTATTTACCGGTTCATTTTTTCTGGGTGAGCTTGAACTCTAGGGAAAGATTGCTCACAACTTATGTTTATTTTTTAACGAGCATGAACATTACTAAAACTGCTCGAATCTTGCGTTTATTTTTTAACGAGCATGAACATTGCTAAAACTGCTCGAATATACCAGTCATAATACAAGGAACGCCTCAGGTGAGGTAATCTTATTTAAGGAGCGATACCTCACTAATTACTCCAATTTGGCAAGTTTTAACTTTTGCCCCACACCCTTTCTTTGTGCAAGCTGGAAACGGCTAATCCTACGAGTTTAACGGGTTAGACCTACAGGTTTAAAGGGAGGACCTAAAAATTTAAAAAATAAATAGTCGTCCCGTGCTTGCACTCCAAAAGGTTCGCATGCCCCCAGGTATAAAGTATAATTTCGAGGCGCTGCCTCTTTCTTATTATCCGAAAAATGGTTTTATTTGCTGCCGCAAACTAAACTCTTTTTCCCGGCGATGTCTAACATTAGGTTACTAAAGATGGCGACCACTTGCTGCAGCAATAGAATCTCTTTCTTTGGAGGCTGCCCCTACTTATCCTTCAAAACATATGTTTTAATGGGTGAGGCTTGTCTTCAAAGATGGTTACTACTTGCTACCGCAAATAGTTCTCCTCCTTAGGAGAGCCTACTTTTTTAGACAAAGGGAGCGATCCTTCCGCTCACATAACTTTGACAAAAGAATAATATTCTAGAACAACCCTCTCTTCCTTCCTTCGGACGGGGTACGGACTAGTCATATTCTTCTGCGGAAATCAACTTTATACCCAAGGTTTCCTCTGCCCAAGGCAGGCCAGGGTGCATGCCCCCTGGGTCCCAGTTCTTTCTTTCCGAATCACTCGCATTCATCGGGAAGTAGAACCGGGGGTGGAGGCATTCCTTGAGTGAATAAACCGTTAAGGGATGGTATTTGACTATTTGCGATGCGTGATCCTGGAAATGAAAGTTGGTCTACGAGCTTGACCATTCTTCCTTCGTGCGGAAAACACATAACTCTAAAGAGTGAGGACACTATCGCCTCCATGCAATATATATAGTCTCGTCCAAGGAGTAAATTATATGCCAAGGGTCCTTGGACGACCATGATGTTCATATGAACTGTCTTCCCTTTCAATGTAACTGGAACATTGGGGAGAATCCCTAACGGGCGACTGGTTCCTTTATCAAAACCTGATAGATTTCTCATCTCAGGTAAAAGCGCCGGGCAACCCAGTGCTTTCCAAGCAACAGAGGAAAGGATACTCACAGATGCCCCTTCATCAATGATAGTTCCAGCCATTACCATTCTATAGATCTGAACAATGATTCTGAATGGGATACTGGCTGGTAACCGGGGTCTGCCTAGTTGATTCCAGTCAAAGGATACAACTAGGTTGCTTGGTGGTGGGACCGAATATACGGCCGGATACGACCCTGACGATGTTCCTTCCTACGACAAAGGAATGGGCGCATTGCCCTCATGCTCATCATAGTCTATGTTGATGAAAAGAATATGGACGGTGTCATCCTTATCCTCTTCAGTGAGGGTGTCATTTGAAGATGGATCTTCAATGACGGTGTCATTTGAGGATGAAACCTCTGAAGGAAGAACCGAGTCAACTGCCGTTTCGACCTTTAGACTTTCGTCTGGTCTGGATTCAGTTGGTTCATTCTCAATGACCGACACTTCAGCTGACCACTTGAGCGGGCCAGCTGGATTTTCAATTATCGAGGGATTAGGCATGAGTTTTTGGTATCCAGGAGGAAGTCGTAACGGTGATACCGGATGATCTTCCAAAACTCTCTTCGCCTCATCTAAGAATGGACATCGGTGAATGGCGTGATCGCCTTCACACAACATACAGGGTGATCTTGGTCTCCCTTTTCGTCCTTCACTCTCGCTAGTTGATGGATTGCAATCAACATGACTACCAGAGGTTGATGCTACCGGATTGTGCAACCTGGGGGACCAGTCCCTTAGTATCTGGGGAATACAAGGACAATCACGATGGAAGTGGGTCCCTTTGCAAATGACACATGGCGATTTAGGCCCGGTCGGTGCAGTGTGTGGGTTTTTGTCAGCTGTCTTTTGCTTGCCCCCAGTCGCCTTCGCCATAGGCTCCTTCTGCTTCTTTTCTTTCTTCTTCTTTTCCTTCTTCTCTTTGGGAGGCTGACTTTTGCCGGCTCTTCCTTGTGAAGATGAAGGATCAGAGGAAGAATTGTAAGAAGTGGAAGGCTGGTGGGTAGTTCTAGACTGGTCTGACTGTTGATTCGACTGCTCAGGATTAGTGGCGATTTGAACTACATTAGTTGAAAAGAGCCATACAGGTAGGCCAATTGTCAATCCTGGAAGCGACAATGTTGCCATATGAGGCGCACCAACATCTCCCCAAGAGGAGAAGGGATTTGGATTTCCGCCAAGGTTACTTCCTTGGTTGGTGGGCTCCATACTTTTCAACTGAAAGATCAACGTGGGAATAATAGGTGATTATGTTCCGCTTAAAATAAATTTTATTAACGACGCTTTTAGACACAAACTTGCTTTTTCATGTTTTAAGAGTCGAGAAAAAGCTAAAGATGACTCTAGTCGCCTTCGATGTTTTAACGAGCCCGAAGTGACAAATGCTCGGATGGACTTTTTCAGTTATAGAGTTTGAAAAAGGCCAAAAGAAACTGCTCTGGAGTTCTAGGCAGAGGGTGTGCCAAACCTTTCGCAAAACCACGGAATACGTTTTACGGTACGTGTGGTCAATCTTCGTGAATGCTGTGTTCACTGCATTGCGATCAGTAGGGCGGCCGACACGGCTTCCTATGGATAAAGGCTTTGTTCCTATAGGGGTCTCCCAATATATACGCGACGGTACGTGGGAGCACAAGTCCGTATTAGTGCCACCGACTCTCAGGAGGAATCACCCACCTTCGTAGAAATCGATAGTCACTAAGTTTAACGACGCCGGAACACGTCTCTACCTAGACCTCTATATGTTTGCGTTATGTTACAAAGCGTTGTTATGTAAATTGGATTTATTTTAATGTTGATCTTGCTTAGCAGTTTGCCTTTAAGGATCACCACGAGATGTATATATACAACTTCCTAAATGCAATCTAAGATGAGAAGCAAAACTTTTCAATCTTTCAACTTTGAAAACCTTAATCTACTGAGGGAAAAGAAAGACATCAACTTTTCACACAGATCATAGAACACACACTAAATGCACTTTTTCCTAAATCAACATGCAAACAGTCAAATGCAAAATGCACAATGCATGTATTTTCTTTTCTTTATCCTTAATGTTGATGTAAGACAAAAAGGAAACTGTTGTATGACTTTGAATCTAATTTCAAGCGAAAGTAAACAAGCTTGTCCAAAATCAAAAGACACCTTAAGATCGACTTGTTTAGACACTGGAAATGTATAGATTCAAACCACAAAATGAAAAACAAACAAACTCAAACAGCCATGAACAGTAATAAAACTAGCTCTTAAGATCACAAAAACACCTTTACAGTTCAGGATCTAAGAGGCCACAACTATACTGGTTTGCTTTTCACAATGGGAAACTGTAACTGAAACAAGAAATACTGAAAGAACAATCACAGTTTCATCACACAACTGAGGCGGAATAATGTCAAGGAAAGTTGGTTTACAGCAAGTACAATGACAAGCAATCAGCAGCAAAATAACAGTGAAAACAGGGCCAAGACTCAGTAGGAAACCTCAGCAAGACACTGGCTAACTGGTCCAGCGCAGGCTCTGGTCTGTCAAACTGACTTTCAGCGCAGTTCCCAAAGGGAGTACCTGCGCTGAAATGCAGACTGCCTTTGGACAGCCTGCACTGAGACACGAGAGTTGCGTTTACAAGGATTTCCGGGTCATAAAAAGCTCAAAAATTCACTGTTTTTGCTGAAATAAAAAGCTATAGGTCAAGTACAAGCTAAGGGATGATTAAGAGGATGAAAAGCTATCACAAAGAGCTTACAAGGATCTTTGTAGATCAGCTCTTCAAATCATGAACTTGCTCAGAAATGAGCTGGAGTAGCTGCCCTCTACTTCGCTTTTGATATAGTCAAAAGCTTTTCGATTTGGTACTCTTTTGTTCAAGAAATGAATAGCAAAATACTACAAACAATCAAACAGATACGATCCCCAGCGGAGTCGCCAGTTTGTTGTGGGGAAAAGTATCCGACTCGGAATGACCCTATCCCTACTCTAAGGGTGATAGTTCCTTAGCAACAACTGAAAGTAAAGCTTTGATATTTTTCCTTTATGAAAGTACAGAGAAGGAAGAAAAGATTGACCAACCGATGTCTTTCGCTTTTGTCGATCCTGTCTTCTCTCTTTGCCTCTTGTTCCCAGCTCCTTGCTCCCTTTGCCGGCCCAGCTACACAAAGATCCTGCAAAAACAAGAGAGGGAAACTACAAGAAACATGTACTCATAACTGATGCATGGATTAGAATGGATCAAATATACAGATAAAAACAATACATCATTGCAATACAAGTATATAGGAGAACATCAAAAGCTTTATTGATAGAAGAAAAAGGTTCTGAGAAGGTTACAACCATAAATGGCTCCAATCCAGCAGCACCTCCCCAGCAGCAAGAAATATCCTCTTCCCCTCTATAAAAGCAATCACCCAATAGCTCTAACTGTAAACCAACAGCACTTCCTTGCTTTGCACAAGATTCCAGCCCCCTTAGACCTCATGAGAGAGCTCTATATATAGGAGATTTGGAGAAAGGATGAGTCAGCTTGAGGCTGGCATAAAGCTGACTAGTGTCCTCTCCCACTTTAGTTAATCTTCAGTTCTTGAGTCCACTTGGAGAATCTTGCTTCCACTTGGAGATCAAGACCTTCTTACTCATCATAGGGCGAATCCCTTGAACCAAGTGTCAGTTTGGAAGCTTCCTGGGCAATTGACACCTTGCAGAATGACTGTGCCACTTGGCCAATCTCGCCCAGCGTAGGTAGCCTTTATTGGTTTTGACTTTCAGCGCAGGTACAAGGAGGAGCAGTTGACATTCAGCGCAGATGCTCAGTGGAGCAGCTGACATGATCCAAAAATAGCCTGTTTTTGAGTGTTTTCAGGTGGAGAACTGATAGGAAGTGCTGTAGTTTGCTGACCTTGTTCCTCTAGGGGTAAGAACAACATGTTTAGGGAATTTGGATCCCTGTAATTATCGACATTTCATGCTCCATGCTGCGAGGCACAAAAATGTCTATAACACTATATGACATCTTCTTTTCCTCAAAAGGAGGATCCTCTACTATCCTTCTAGTTTTCGCGCTTGAGAAACCTTCCAATATCAGGGAGGATTTTTTTTTTATTAGTACACATACCAGTAGCTTTTAGGAACAACTATAGGATAGATTTTATCTATCGTGTTTCACTCATGCTACCATTACTAAAGATAAGAATGTCATCCACGAACAGAAAATGGGATATATGAAGGTTGACAGCCACTTCAATACCCTTTATATCTCCTCTTCTCCTTGCTTCAAGGATCATTTGACTGAGTCCCTCTACTGCTAGGAGAAAGAGGAGTGGAGAGAGAGGGCATCCTTTCCGAAGTCCCCTCTGGTTGTGAAAGAAATATGTGGCCGCCCCATTGATCAGAATGAAAAATATAATGTTTTTCATACATCCCATAACCCAGTTTGTGAAACCAATGTTGAACCCTAAGTGGGTGAATAACATTCGAATGTACAACCAGGTGATTCGGTCATATGATTTTGATAGGTTTATTTTTACAATAACACCTTTCCTCCAACTCTTCTTTATGCTATTTAGAGTCTTGTGTGCCATGCCCACTGCTTCATGGATCTGCCTTCCATCCAGGAAACCAAATTTCTCTTTTGATATGTTCCTTAAGGAAATCAGTTTCAATCTAATTGTAATAAGTTTAGCCATAATTTTGTAAATATAGTTACATAGAGATATCAGTTTGAAATCCTCAAAGGATGACAGGTCCTCCTTCTTTGGAATTAGGGCTATAAAAGTGGCATTGAAGGGTTTAAAAATCGACCCTTTTACCCTGGATTCTTCAACTACCTTTGTATGTTTGTTTCCAACAGACTGAAAAAAATGTTGAAAAATCTCCACTGTCCAACCGTCCAGACCTGAGCTCTTATCCTTTTTCATTGACCTTATTATTCCTTCGACTTCCCCTTTTGTCACTTCGCCCATGATGATTTCATTATCCTCCTCCTCTAGATACCTTGGGAAGATTTGTGTTGTCCTAACCACCTTGGTGATAGACACCTCTGCAGGGGCTTCAAAATGTTTTTGAAAGTGATTCCTTCCCAGGAGGGACAATTCCTCAAAAGACTTGGTTTAGGTTCCTTCCTTTGATTAATTTTAAACTACATATTGTATTAATATTTTTCCGGCCTTTTGCATAATTCTATTTTTTTTTTTTTAATTTTCATCCCCTGTTGCCAACCAAATATCTCTGCTTTTTAGTCTCCACTGCTCTTCCCTGATTGATAAGATATTTCTTCGATTGGACTCCAGCTATTTGATCTTGTCCCTCTTCCCTTCCATCTCATATCCTTCCTCTTCCAGGCTATCTAGCAAGTCTAATTCCTCTCCTATCTGCTTTAGTTATGATTCTTCTTTGTCTTTCTTAATTTTGGCCCATTCAATAGTTGCCTTTTTCATTCGCTTTAGGTTTTCCATGAACAAAAAAACTTTCCCCATGTCTTGATCATCTGCTTCTAATCTCCAAGTAGATTTGAACAGATTATTATAAGATTCCTCCTTAAGGCAGGTCAAATTGAATTTAAAGGGGACCCAGGATTTTTGTTAGGGCCTTTAATTTCTAGCAGGATGGGAAGATGGTATGAGTCTCCTCCTTCCCCCACCCAGTGTCTAAAGATCGGAATCCTAGCCACCACTTCTTCTCTAAGGAGGAAATGGTCTAGCCTCTTTTCCACTGTAACTTCCCCTATTCTCCTATTCCTCCATGTTGGCCTGAGATGGATTAGATTGATGTCCATCAATTTTCTAGAACTAATGTTATTCATAAAGAAATCAGTTAGGGGATTAACATGTGTTGATGGTCCCCAGGTTTCTGACAGGCCCATAGAGAAATTCAAATTGCCCCCTATAACCAAATTCAGATTCTCCGGCAATGATTTTGAGAACAAATTGTTCCAGTAAATCGCCCTGTCTTGATAGGACCCATAAATGTTTAGAATTAGAATATTGGTGCAAAGCTCCAGAGAGTAAAAATCTACACCTAGAGCCTAATCAAATCCCCATGTTGTAAGAACCTTCAACATTCCTTCTTTCACTCCTGTAGCCAAATTTCCAGATCTACCTTTAGCATCTAGTGACTGAAAAGGCCACCCAGGAAATATTTTGTGTAAAGCTCTACTATTCTCCTCACCCAATCCAAGGGTTTCTTGCAACAGAAGCACATATGGATTATAGGAATTTATGAGAGCCTTCCAGCACCCATTCCAGTGCTACCTTTCTGACAAATTTGATCATGAAACAACCCTTAGCTAGAGTTGATACCTCATAGTGTTTGTCTGGCATCTCCTGCTAACTTTTAACTGTCCATTTCTGAATGTAGTTTGCTAAATAATTTTCCCCTTTTCCCTACCAACCAAGGTTAACTCATCTGCCTCATAGCTTCGTCGATCTGGAGATCGACTCCTAGAACCAGATTTGGGGTTATCTCTTTCTTCCTTATTAACTTATTTTTCTTTCACTTCTCCCCTGTCTTCCTGTGTTGCCCCCCTTCCCCAAACCCTTGTGAGATATCCTCTGTATTGATAGTTACTTCCTGGAGTGTCTTTGAACACCCCTCTGACGAAGTGTTCCTGAGGTTTTTTAGACCTCCTTCCCCTGCCTGACCTTCCTCTCCCACCTGATGTGGTGTTCCTCTTGCTTCTTAACCACCCTCTCCCCAAGAAAAACCTTCTCAATCCTATAATATGGGAGGAGCAAAAGAAACCCCCTATTGGGCGCAAATTTTCCCCCTCCCTTCCTCCAAAGTCTTCCAAACACCATTCAGAGTCATCCCCCATCCATTTAACCCTAGAAACTCCAATTATAAGTTCGCATCTTAGCTAAGGGTTTCTCCTCTTTGTACATGCAGAGGACTTCTACATGTGACTGTGCTATCCAATAGAAACACTCTTACGGCTTTTGTCGGTCCCATATCCTCCACAAGGAAATATTTCAACCCTTCCTACCCCTTAAACCTAACACAGATAACAATGTCTTATAACCCTCCCATGTAAAAATATTTGAGCGAGCTAGACATTTGGTTACTTACGTAGAAGACTGTCGCTTCTTTTGTTGCATAATCTGTCACTAGAAGTAATTCCCCCTGCCTCCCTTCTAGCTCCTTTTCTGTTCCCCAGCTCTCCTAATTAGTCAGACAAAGGCTTTCCTCCGAAAGCCCTAAAGTTTTCCACTATCTCCTACCCTCACCCAAGCCACATCTCTTCTTGCCTGGCAGTCCAGTTGGACGAATATACTTCTCAATGTTTTGATCCATGACCTCCAAACCCCACACCGAAAAAATATCCCTAGGTTCGAGGTCCAAATCAATAACATCTCGTTCCTTCCACTGATCGTAGTTTGTAAAACTCCTAGTTCCTGGAATGCATTTTTTCCTTCACGGGGCGTGTGCAAACTCTTACTGTCAGTAGCGTAATGATGAACAAAACTCAAAAGACTAAAACCTGCCTCCATCCTCTCAAGTCCCTAAAACCCCTGTTCCCCTTCTCACTATTCCCAATGCTTTCTTTCCTCATGACAAATCCCCTCCAGGTGCCCTCCCTAACCTGACACTCCACTTCATGCCTAACCAGCTGTGGTGCGTATGGCCTCCCTATTGTAGCTATCGTCATCCCTAAACCTCTAGAGATATCATTTCTCTCTCTCTCTCTCTCTCTCTCTCTCTCTCTCTCTATATATATATATATATATATATATATATATATATATATATATATCTGTATATAAAATCACCTCATCCATTATAAGGTAATTAGAAAAAAACACATTTAAAGGGCTCACATTCCAAATTTTTGTTGGAAATAATACTGAGAGGGGGGGTGAATCAGTATTATCAAGTTCTTTTAATAAATCTTCCTTATTTATTCTTTGAATTATTTTTTGCATGTTAGTACCATAAAATAATGAGCATGAACAAAGAAAACAGATAGTCACACCAAAGAACACAAGATGTAAGGTGGAAACCCAATGTGGGTGAAAACCACCTGTTGCAATATGTCTCTATCTTCTTTCAAATTAGAAACTCCTTTTACAATGGTTTTGTACTGGTGCAGTCCTTTACCAGTACGCAGGCTGCAACCTGCAGAGAGCTACAACTCTCTCTCGTTTTCCAGTCTCTCCTGGAAGGGAGCTACAACCTCCTACTTCTTTTCTTTCAAGGACCACTTTTCATAAATTTTCAAACTGGATCCAAGAACATCAAAAACCCATCAACTACACTTGCATCATCAATCTCTGATTTCACCAAAGCCAACCCGCATACAGATCTGCAAATATTTCCTTATAACTTTGCAGTTGTTACATCAGACATACCCAGATCATAACATGTGTAAAATAAAACATGCATCAATAATTTAGACCCATATTATTAGATTTATAGATCAAGCGTATGCCACATATCACAGATCAAAATCATATAGAGATACCACTATTCCAGCCTTAAGATTTTGACCCATCAATAGAACTTATCCTTCTCCTTACGCTCAGGTTCCTTGTTCATTCAGATCCAGATCTGCACCGAAACCCAATCACAATATTCCAGATCTAGCACTTTATCAGATATTCGATAATTCAGAAGATGCTTTGCCAAATGATCTCCTTCCTCTTTTATAGTCTTAGGCCTTTCACAATACCACGGGCCAAAACCATAGGATCAAAAAACTGTTGGACTAATACCATGAACCAACCATGAAAGTACGTGAGATCAACACTTTTGGATGCAATACCATGGGCCAAAACCATAGGATCAAAAACTGTCGGACTAATACCATGAACCAACCATGAAATTGTGTGAGATCAACACTTTTGACGAGATACCATGGTCCAAAACCATAGGTTCAAATACCAAGGACTAACTACCATGGACCAAAGGTAAGTTCTCCAACATATACACGCTTTTCCTTGCGTGAAAGTGCGTACCATGGTCCAAAACCATAGGTTCAAATACCAAGGACTAACTACCATGGACCAAAGGTAAGTTCTCCAACATATACGCGCTTTTCCTCATAGGTTCAAATACCAAGGACTAATTACCATGGACCAAAGGTAAGTTCTCCAACATATACACGCTTTTCCTCATAGGTTCAAATACCAAGGACTAACTACCGTGGACCAAAGGTAAGTTCTCCAACATATACGCGCTTTTCCTTGCATGAAAGTGCGTGAACTTTTTCTCTACATGAAATAAACTTTTCTCTGCATAAAAGTGCGTGAAATTTTCTCTACATGAAATAAACTTTTCTCTGCATAAAAGTGCGTGAACTTTTCTCTACATGAAATAAACTTTTCTCTGCATATAAGTGCGTGAACTTTTCTCTACACTATAATTTATTATCTGAGATGAGTGGGTTGCCATCAAGTACAACATATGTATCATAATGCCAACAAACTCCCCCTTTGGACTTGATGGCAACAACAACCAATCACTCTCCCCCTTTGACATCAAGGGCAAAGGGTTATGCTCCCCCTAAGAACATGCTCCCCCTGACTATAAACCAGATCTGCAAAGAAGAACCATAATCCATGACCATGAAAGAGATAGAGATGTATTGCAGCAATATTCAGACCAGCATCCATGATCTCCTTCTGTACTTCCTCCATAATGCCAACAATGCATGATATGCTCCCCCTGAACCTGTGCCATTCGATCTTTGACCAATCCGCAACCGAGCACATGTACGCATATACTTCAGATGAACCTTGCGTACAACCAACAATCAGAAGAGATTCAACAACAAGATGATGCATCAACAACCCCCAGCTTTTGCCTGAGGTATTCAAAGGTCTCCCTAGGCAATGGTTTGGTGAGTATATCAGCAACCTGTTCCTTAGAAGGAACATACTCCAACTTGACCTTTTGTTCAAGCACTTGTTCCCGGAGAAAGTGATACTTGATCGGTATGTGCTTGGTTTTTGAATGCATGACTGGGTTCTTTGAAATGCTGATTGCACTTGTATTATCACATAAGATGGAGATGGGTGGTGTACAAGTGATTTGAAAATCCTGCAAGGTCTGCATCATCCAAAGGAGTTGAGTGCAGCAAGATGCAGCAGCAACATATTCTGCTTCAGCTGTAGACAAGGCAATTGAACTCTGTTTCTTGTTGAACCAAGATACTAATCTGGAACCCATAAAGAATGCACCACCACTTGTGCTTTTCCTGTCATCCACGCTTCCAGCCCAATCTGCATCTGTATAAGCATGAAGTGTGAGATCTGTATCTCTAGGATACCATAAGCCATAGTTTTGAGTCCCTTGAAGATATTTGAAGATTCTCTTTACTGCCTGAAGATGAGTTTCCTTTGGATTTACCTGAAATCTTCCAACTATTCCCACTGCATGCATGATGTCTGGTCGGGTACCTGTCAAATAAAGTAGACTTCCAATCATAGATCTGTAAGTTGGTTGATGCACTGCTGCTGATTCATCATTTGCACTGAGGTTACATCCTGTGACCATGGGTGTACATACTGGTTTTGCTTCTTCCATACCATATTTTTTCAAAATCTGCTTGAGATACTTGGTTTGAGACAAGAAGATCCCTCCTTCATTTTGTTGGATTTGCAAACCAAGAAAATATGTCAGTTCTCCCAGCAAGGACATTTCGAATTCTTTCTGCATCACTAAGGCAAAGCTTTGACTCATAGCTTCTTCATTGCTGCCAAAGATAATGTCATCTACATACACAACAAGTATCAACAATTTGTCATTTTCAACTTTTATATAAAGATTGCTGTCTGCTGATCCTTTTGAAAAACCTTGTTGATGAAGATATTTGTCCAAACGATAGTACCAAGCCCTTGGAGCTTGTTTGAGGCCATAGAGAGCCTTTTTCAATCTGCATACAAGATTTGGATCATTTCCAAGAATGAAACCATCTGGCTGCTCAATGTATACTTCTTCTTCCAAGTCTCCATTCAGAAAGGCTGATTTCACGTCCATTTGAAATACTTTGAAGTTTTGAAAGCTTGAGAGAGCAAGGAACATTCGGATGGCCTCAAGTCTTGCAACAGGAGCAAAAGTTTCTTCAAAATCTATTCCTTCTTGCTACGCATACCCTTTACAAACAAGTCTGGCCTTGTTTCTAATTACTTCTCCATTTTCATTCAATTTATTTTTGAAGACCCATTTTGTTCCTATAACATTCTTATCCTTTGGTCTAGGAACTAGCTCCCAAGTGTTGTTCTTTTCGATCTGCTCAAGTTCTTCATCCATTGCTTTGACCCAACATTCATCTTTGCATGCCTCTTTCACATTTTGTGGTTCAGTGGAAGAGAGTAATGCCAAATAGCTTGAAGCTTCTGCAATTGTTCTTCTTGTTTGTACACCTGCTTCTTTCTGTCCCAAAATCTGAGATTCTGGATGATTCTTTTGAACATATCTGGATGGAGTCTTCTCTTCTATCCTTATCTGCTCCTCTGGTTCTTCTTGAGGTTCTTCTTCTTCATCATTCTGTCTTTGACGATGGCCTTCATCTTCTTCGATATCTTCATGATTTACTTTCCTAGGAATGTATCCCTTCTCATCAACCACTACATCAATGCTGTCAACAATTCTTCCAAGTCTTTTATTATAGCACTTGTATGCTTTGCTGTGTGGAGAATAACCAAGAAGGATGCCTTCATCTGCTCTAGGTTCAAGTTTTCCAAGTTGCTCATTAGTATTTTTAATATAGCATTTGCTCCCAAAGATTTTGAAGTGCTTTACCGAAGGAGTCTCACCATACCAGAGCTCATGAGGGGTTTGAGTGTTGTTCACTCGGACATTTGTTTTGTTGAGAATAATAACCGCAGCATGTGCTGCTTCACCCCAGAAAGTTGCGGGAGTTCCAGATTCATCAAGCATAGCACGAGCCATTTGTTGGACAGTTCTGTTCATTCTTTCCACCACTCCATTTTGCTGAGGAGTTCTAGTTGCAGAGAATTCTCTTCTTATCCCATGTTCTTCACAGAAATTGAAAAATTCATTTGAGGTAAACTCCCCACCTCTGTCGGATCTAAGACACTTAATTTTGTATCCTGATTCATTTTCAACCAAGGCTTTAAAGGATTTGAATTTTTCGAATGCTTCATCTTTGTGCTTCATAAGTCCTAACCAGACAAACCTGGAGAAATCATCAATGAATAATATCAAGTATTCTTCTCCTCGAGGTGTCCTTTTCCTGAATGGACCACATGTATCTGTATGTACTAGCTCAAGAGGCATGCTAGCTGATCCTTCCTTTTCCGGAAAGGTAGTTCTGGTTTGCTTTCCAAACTGACATGATTTGCATATGGTGTTGTCTGGAACTTTGATATCTAGAAGACCACGAACTGCCTGATATTTGCATGCTTTCCTTATTTGTGAAAAGCTTAGATGCCCCAACCTCCGGTGCCATAACCAGTGCTCATCATCCTTGCTCAGATAGCATTGTTGTTGTCCTTCTTCAAATATGTATAGATTATTTGGAGTTCTTTTACCTTTGATCACTGTTTTACCTGTATCAAGATCACGAACAAGACATCCATTTGATCTGAATATCACCTCGGTTCTTTGATCACACATCTGGCTGACACTTAGAAGATTATGTTTCAATCCATCAACATACAAAACATTTCCAGCTTTGACCTTTTCTTTTAACTGAGCAGTGCCTTTTCCTTTTATAGTTGTAGGAGTATCATTTCCAAAAGAAACTTTCTTTCCTTTTTCTAGAGCAGAATATGATTCAAGTTTTTCTTTATCACCTGTCATATGCTTCGAACATCCACTGTCAATGTACCATAGATTTTCCTGTCCCTCTGCATAAAATGCTATCCCACATCTTTCTGTTTGTGGTTCCTTTATTCTCCATGTTTTGGTGCTTGAGGCTTGTTCCTTTGTCTGCTGAAACCTGCTCCTGCATTCAGAATCTTCATGACCAAAGTTATTGCAAATAGAACATTCAACTTCATTTTCAAGAATCGAAAAGTTGTTATAGGTCCTTTTTGTAATCCCGGTCATACTTCTTTGTTTTTGAGCTTCTCTAGTCATGATCATTTTATATGCAACACATTGAGCTGCTTTGTGACCAAAGTTATGGCAAGAAAAGCATTGTCCATTGAAGAAATTTCTGCGGTTATCAAATCTTCCGGCCAAACGATTGTAATTTCTATTGTCATTCATTCTTGAAGCAAATTGAGAGGATTTTACCTATGGCTGGTTGTAGCTTTTGTTCATCCTTAAGACAGATTGCCCCTGATTTGCCTGATAGTCTTTGTTTGTAATTGGTCCCTGCTTTACTTGGTGATCTCCATTGTGCTTTTGCTCATTCCTTCTTGCTGCATCAAGATAACTCTTTGAGGTGGATGCTTGAGAAGTTTCTCCATTATAGCCCAGACCTGTCTTGTTTAGAGGAGAGCGCTGTACATTGATGATCTCATCCAGAGTTTCAGATTCTTTGACAAACTTAAGATTAATAGCCTTTGTTTTCTCAATCTCTTTTCTAAGACCAACAATTTCGCCTTCTAACTTTTCAAGATATTTTTCTTTTTCATCAATTTGAAGTTGTAGAGTATCAATGATCCTATTTTTTTCTTCTATACATGTCTTGAGTCTAGAAATTTCTTCACAAAAGCTATCCACATCTATAGCATCCATGTAATCATCATCTTCAAATGCCATTAAGAGTTTATAGTCATTACCTCGTTCATCTTCGTCACTATTTGATAGACCATCACTATCTTCATGAGTGTAGTAGCTTTTCTTATTTACAATCTGTTTCTTGTTCCATCTAGCAGGTTCCTTTCCTTTATCCTTATGAGGACATTTTGCAGCATAATGACCTACTCTTCCACAAGCAAAGCATTTAAAAGGTAACTTACCTCTGAACCTTCCAGTTCCCCTTTGAAGATTTCTGACAAAATTTGATTCTTCTTCTTCTTCTTCTGGCACGTGACTTGCTTCATAAGAGTCTCCTTTGCCTGAAGCCTTGAAAGCAGCTTCTTTTCTGTCTTATGGACCTCCCTTTCTCATTTCATAAGCAGTTAGAATTCCGTGTAGTTGAGACATAGTAAAAATTCGTAGATTTTCCTTTTCTTCTATTGTAGACACTTTAGATTCAAACTTGGGGGACAATGATCTTAGAACTTTTTCAACCACAATAGCCTCTTTTATTTCTTCACCCAAGTTTTTCATGCAATTAACAATCTCATCTACCCGAAGGAAATAGTTAGCCACACTTTCATCATTATACATTCTGAGATTCTCATACTGAATCCTGAGGGTTTGAAGTTTAGCACGCTTTACCTATTCATCTCCTTCGTAGCTCAAGACAATCTTGTCCCATATTTCTTTTGCGGATTTATATTGCATAACCTTCATGAATTCTGTTTGAGATAAGCATCCCAGCAGAGTATTGACTGCTTTAGCATTTGTTTCATATTTCTTCTTTTCGGTCGTATCTGTAGGAGTAGCTGAAGGAAAAGTGTAGCCTGTATCTATGATATCCCAAACTTCTGTACCAAGAGATTGAAGATAGGTAGTAACTCTTACCTTCCAATAATTGAAGTTTGTCCCATCAAAAATTGGTGGCCTGATTGATGCTTCCCTCTCGTAGTTGCTCATGATGAATGATCTTCCTTCAAGCGATCAAGCTTCTCTGAAGGACCTACTCTGATACCAATTGTTGGAAATAATACTGAGAGGGGGGGTGAATCAGTATTATCAAGTTCTTTTAATAAATCTTCCTTATTTATTCTTTGAATTATTTTTTGCATGTCAGTACCATAAAATAATGTGCATGAACAAAGAAAACAGATAGTCACACCAAAGAACACAAGATGTAAGGCAGAAACCCAATGTGGGTGAAAACCACCTGCTGCAATATGTCTCTATCTTCTTTCAAATTAGAAACTCCTTTTACAATGGTTTTGTACTGGTGCAGTCCTTTACCAGTATGCAGGCTGCAACCTACAGAGAGCTACAACTCTCTCTCATTTTCCAGTCTCTCCTGGAAGGGAGCTACAACCCCCTACTTCTTTTCTTTCAAGGACCACTTTTCATAAATTTTCAAACTGGATCCAAGAACATCAAAAACCCATCAACTACACTTGCATCATCAATCTCTGATTTCACCAAATCCAACCCGCATACAGATCTACAAATATTTCCTTATAACTTTGCAGTTGTTACATCAGACATACCCAGATCATAACATGTGTAAAATAAAACATGCATCAATAATTCAGACCCAGATTATTAGATTTATAGATCAAGCGTATGCCACATATCACAGATCAAAATCATATAGAGATACCACTATTCCAGCCTTAAGATTTTGACCCATCAATAGAACTTATCCTTCTCCTTACGCTCAGGTTCCTTCTTCATTCAGATCCAGATCTGCACCAAAACCCAATCACAATATTCCAGATCTAGCACTTTATCAGATATTCGATAATTCAGAAGATGCTTTGCCAAATGATCTCCTTCCTCTTTTATAGTCTTAGGCCTTTCACAATACCACGGGCCAAAACCATAGGATCAAAAAAACTGTTGGACTAATACCATGAACCAACCATGAAAGTACGTGAGATCAACACTTTTGGATGCAATACCACGGGCCAAAACCATAGGATCAAAAACTGTCGGACTAATACCATGAACCAACCATGAAATTGCGTGAGATCAACACTTTTGACGAGGTACCATGGTCCAAAACCATAGGTTCAAATACCAAGGACTAACTACCATGGACCAAAGGTAAGTTCTCCAACATATACGTGCTTTTCCTTGCATGAAAGTGCGTACCATGGTCCAAAACCATAGGTTCAAATACCAAGGACTAACTACCATGGACCAAAGGTAAGTTCTCCAACATATGCACGCTTTTCCTCATAGGTTCAAATACCAAGGACTAACTACCATGGACCAAAGGTAAGTTCTCCAACATATATGCACTTTTCCTCATAGGTTCAAATACCAAGGACTAACTACCATGGACCAAAGGTAAGTTCTCAAACATATACGCACTTTTCCTTGCATGAAAGTGCGTGAACTTTTTCTCTACATGAAATAAACTTTTCTCTGCATAAAAGTGCGTGAACTTTTCTCTACATGAAATAAACTTTTCTCTGCATAAAAGTGCGTGAAATTTTCTCTACATGAAATAAACTTTTCTCTGCATATAAGTGCGTGAACTTTTCTCTACACTATAATTTATTATCTGAGATGAGTGGGTTGCCATCAAGTACAACATATGTATCATAATGCCAACAATTTTTTCCATTTTATTTGCAAAATTTGTGAAAAGAGATTCTTTTTCCAAATAGAAAAAAAGGAAAATGGTGCACAATAAAATTGGGCTTGAAATTAAGAGATATGTCAATTAATTAATTAATTAATGAAAATGGAAAAAAAAAAAAAAAAAACAAACAAAAAGTTGCATGATAATGTAGAGTTTGAATTGTTATGATAGCTGGAATTTTTTTTTGTCGGTGGGTAGATTCGCACTAAGAGTTATGAAGGGAAGACAGGAGGATGGCGAAGATGGAGGGAGGGTGAAGAGGAGGAATCAAAGGGAGAAAGAGTTCGAGGTGGCTATTTTAAGAAATTGATAATAATATTTAACAAGGTGTCTTCATTCTCGTGTATTTGATCTGAAATTGTCGTCGATTTCATTGATGACATCTACTCAGAGATCCCGCCATAGTCATCCTGACCTCACCTTTGTAAATGTAGAAATGTTTCATTGATGGCATCTATTCAGAGATCCCGCCATGGTTAGCCCCGACTTCTGTAAATGCAGAAACACTCTTAGCTGAGGGCAATGAGAAGCATCAAAATGTTTTAGGTATATTTTATTTTTGGCTTTCAATATCTTCTCTTCTGTGTCTCTCCAATTACCCCAGTTGCTAAATATCATTCCCAAGATGAATATTCAACTAAATGTTCGATATATTAAACAAAATATAGGAAATGAGACTTGCGATGGCTATATTTCAGGTACTATTTCCTTTGTATGTGGTCCCAACCTATATAATCATGCTATTGGATAGTCAAATCTTGGTTAGCGGCCACACATGCCCCATCCTCACCACCATTAGATCATGACCTCATGTGGGATGCTATATGTTATGCATGTAGGACTGATTTTGGTTGGTAGGTTTCATATATTTCTACATTATCACTGACTATTATTTCTTACTAACAAAAGGCCCATGGACATGAAGTGAAAATTCATTTACTGAACCTAGATATCGATAGAATCCTACTACAAGCTATAATTATTATGATTTCAATGTTTCTCCTTCAAGAATTAGACTTGGAAGGCATGTCAAGAAGTGGACCCTTTGCCTTGGCTTCCTTCAACCTTCTTTCCTCTCTATTTCTTGCGGATTTTTGAGCTTGAGTAGTGCATTTTATTTCCAGTGGACAACCTCTAAAAATATAGGATTGTCCCTCCATTTAAGCTGACTTAATTTATTGTTAGCAGGCCGACTTTGAGGGTTATTTGTAGGCTGACTTGGAGGGCAATTTGGTGGCTGATTTGCTGAGCAGATTTCACACATTTTCCATGGTGGTGTAGCATGCTTGAAGGAGCTTCTTGAAGGTGTCATTACATAGGATTAGACTTGAATTTTCTTGGAGGTTTCCCTTTGAGTTTAATATATATTTATACATAATGTAACATGCCCTTAAGGCCTTCAATATTTTTTCTTGACTATTTGACTCACCTATAACACTTTGACATGTGCTAGACCTACTTCAATGAGCAAGAAAATCATTGACATATATTATAAAAATAATATTTATTTTCTTGAATAAGTACAAATATCAAAGGTACATCTATGAAGACCGAACCTAGTTACACTTCCTTCAACACTCCCTCTTAACTAGGGAGGTATTCATACAACATTACAAGGTGTTTGGCTATTATCAATCTTGAAGAATTCACATAAGAGAAATCAGTTTAATAATCCATCTGTTATAGCATCATATCCATCATCATGGTCATAGTTCAAGGCCTTGATTAATAACTCCATCTCTTTATGAGACCATGAGCTACAATGTTCGCGAGACGAATGATTTATAGACACCTTCATCATTGTCTCTCAAGTTACATACCCACCCGAGTGTTCTTTGAGTATGACCTTCTAGGAATATTCTTATCTTGGGTTCTCGACCCTCAAAGAATGTCAGTCCTCTTGCCTACTCTTGTCTTGGATGCCCTACACATCCTCAAAGAGTGTCATATTCTATATGATTACCTAATCCTCCCATTATTTCTTCCAAGTGAAGATAGGAATGTTGTGTCTATCTTGTGTCTACATTTCCATTCATGTCCTTCATCTAGACTTACGACTGTTAGTCCTAGTCTAGTTCATGACCCATGAAATGGAAAACACAATTGTCACTACTTTGTAATCAGGGGTGATTCAAAACTCCCTCTTGATCAGGGACTTGTTAGAGCTCCCTCTTAACTAGGGACTCTTTCCTTCATCAACAACTTCTTCTTCATGGGTCCTTCAGCTGCTTGATCTCCTTCTTTTCTTGATGTCATGAAGTCTTTGTTTGAACTTCTTCTAGGTAGGGCACCATCCATCAATCACTTTCCTTCTTGGTTTGTCATGTCATTGCTTCATGGAAAGTGACTATCAGGTTTTTCTTGTCATCTTGGCTACTCCTTTGTCATCTTGTCCATGCTTCGAAATACTCTTCTCATGGATGCTTCATTGTACTTGCTTGATTACATGCTTTGACCTAGTAGCCCATCATGACTTCATCTTGATATTGCTTCAACATTGCTTTTTCTTTTGTTGGATGGCTTCTTCATCACGACATCTCTGTAGAGTAGAATCAGTTATCTGCACCTTTTGTATCTCCAAGGCCTTCATAGGTGTTGAGGGTCCTTTCTTCCCTTATCAGAATTGTCTTGCCTTCTTTCGGGAGATATCTTCAAGGAATTTTGTCAAACAGTTATTCTCGGTGATCATGGTGTTATTCCTTTTCCTAATCTCTTTCTTCATTTGATTCTTCTCAGATAGATAGGTCAACCATCTAATGCTTCTTGTGAGAGCATTCCTTCATTGCTTTCTTTCTCGACTTGTCAGCATTTCTTCTTGCTTCTTAGTGAGCAATATTATGCTCCTTATGTGAGCATATTCTTTTGTTGACCTTCATTGCATTGTGGTATGTGCCTTCAAGCATGCTCTTGGTGAAAGAGATTCTTTCATTCTTGATCATGTTATAGAACTATACCCATGACTCAATAATATACAAATGATAACATGACTTAAAATTTGATGCATACATACCCCATCTGGATTCTCCTTTGATCATCCTTTGGTGTCGCCCTTCTTGCTTCACCTTAGCTTGCCTGCATATCATTATTTTCTTGAAACCCATGAATGGGATTCCCAATGAGACATCTACTTTGGTCCATGAGCCTTCTTTTGAAGATTCCATCATAGGATCTTAAAGATCATTGCCTTGCAAATGTTTCCTTTATTTTGATGATGTAGGTCTTCTAAAATTCTTATCATGATCAATTTTCTTTCATCATGTATGAGGTCCTATACTAGGTATTCTTTTTCTACATGAATATCTTGAGCTATATCTACTGTGCTCCTATATTCTATAGGATATTTCTACTTATGCATTTTTGTTCTTATCATAAATGCTACATCTACATTAGTATCTAGAACTCTATGTACATCATGTTGCTAGATTCTAGAGGATGTTTCTAGTCATGCAATTTTAATTTATTCCTTCATGCTCCTATTCTACTCAAAACTTTGAAAGAAGTCTAGAAGTAAAGAGTTTGACCTAGTCATAGTAGAGATCTAGGGGATCTTCCTTCTTTTGCTTCTTTCCTTCTTATTTCATCTCTTGAGTTATGTAAGCCTCTTCCCTCTTCCTTCCATTTTTGTCCTTCTAAAGCTTAGGACAATTCCTTTTGTAGTGTCCATATTCTTGGCATCCAAAACATTGGATCTTGGACATGTCTTTGTTGTTTGTTCATCATGGACCAAACTTGCCAAATTTACCCTTTCTTTTGGCCATGGTAGCAAATGCTTTCTCCTTTGATCCCACATATTCTTTTGCCTTAATTATGGTTTCCTATGTTCTGTATAGACACCAAATTTCACTTAGAGTGGTTGCTTGTTTCATGGTATATATGCTACACGTGAAGTTTCCCCACTCCTCAGGTAGAGCATTAAGTACTACAGTTTTCATCTTTTGGTCAGACATGACTTCCCCAAGCTCTTGAACTTGATCTCTCATTTCATATATTTTCATGAAGTAAGAAGTTATTCCTTCCTTTGTTATATTCATCTTGTATAATTCATTCCTTAAAGATATTTCTTCTCCAGTTGTGGATACCGAGAATAACTCTACTAGCTTATCATAAATTTCTTTTGATGTCTCAAACTTGGAGACATAAGGAATGAGAGATTCTTTGATTGATTCTACCAGAATCCTTTGAGCTCTTGGCTCATCCTTATTGTACTTGGCTAAGGTTTGAGCATGTTCCTAAGCAGGGATAGTGATATTCCCTTTGACATGCTCTAGGAGTTTATTCTCTTTAAGTAGTAGATCAATCCTCTTCTTCCATGCAAGAAAGTTATTGGTGCCTACCAATTTATTGCTTTCCTTGCAAAAAGACATTGATGTATATTCAGAAGGGGACATGTACTTACTTGATAGATTTTGAGATGTAATGGATTTTCTTCCTCCTTGAAGGCTTGATGTCTTGTCTTCATTGGATCTTGATGTTCTTCAATTTTACTTCTCCAAGTGGACTTGTTTGGTGATAAGGTTTGCTTGAAGACTTGTATCTTGATGTAGGTCCCACTTTAATCAGCTCTTCTTTGTAGGTGCCTTTATATAAGTCTCTTCTTCTAGCTTTGTAGACCTCCTTGATGAATGATGGATTGTAGACCATTCTTGTCCTTGAAGGGATTGAGACTTCTAGGCTTGATGCATCGACTTTGTAGATTCTTCTTCTTGATGAGTGTTCTTGAGTTGCCCTTTCCTTGATGTGTCACCTTAGCTCTGATACCATGTTGAAGAATCTAGGGCAAAGTAGTGTAGTGAGATTCCTCATTACTTGATAACAATTTGTGGAGTCTTTTTACTTTTCTTGTTAGCTTATTCTTATTCTTTTTCTTATTAGTGCATATGTGTGTACTTCATCAAACTTCCACCAAAACACAAAAACAAGAACAGAAGATGGTGTCTCTCTAGCAGGGCAAAAACCACTCTTCTCTTGAGAGGAAAACTCTTTGATGAATTTCTCTTATTTAAGCTTCTATTGGTCAATGCCAAACCTTAAACCCCTCACAATAGTATCCTCCAAGCACAAGTCAAGTGCTTCCTTCTTTCTACACCTTATTCCCTAGCACTTTGTTCTCTGACACTTTGTCCTCCTTCTTCCAGCACTTCATTATCTTATGAATCCTATCCATAGATAGACCTTTTTGAGTGAGTCTTCTAGGTGAGGTGTTCCTCTTCTATCCCTTGCACAAGTGGACTTCAACATTGATAAAACGATATCCTTATTGAAATATAGGTGTATGACAATGATGTTGTTCTGCTGCCCTAGTATCTCTTACATGTGGGAGGATTACTAGGTTTATGTGCTCTTCTCCCCTTCGTTTGAGTGTCTTTCTTCCATGTTGGAGTAGGAGGCCTTGTAGGCCTAGTTTTCACTCAAAACAATGAGGTATGGTGAACTGCAATCTTCTGCTGATATGGCTGCAAGAAGAGTCTTCTCCTTTCACACGTGTGCCTGTGAGTATTACCCTAGAAGAAGTCCTTCAAACTTCAATGTTCATACTCCTCTCTTCGTCGGCTTAGTGGACCCTTTGCCTTGGCTTCCTTCGACCTTCTTTCCTCTCTATTTATTGTGGATTTCAGAGCTTGAGTAGTGTGCTTTATTTGGAGTGGACATCCTCTATAAATAGAGGATTGGCCCTCCTTTTAGGTTGACTTGATTGACTGTTAGCAGGCTGACTTTGAGGGTTGTTTGTAGGCTGACTTGAGGGAAATTTGGTGGCTGATTTGCTGAGTAGACTGTTGGTGTCCCAAATTTCCCTATTCCTACCCCATTTCCACAAATATTGGCCTATGTTTTATCTCAATATAGACCCCTCTTTCTTGCACTAGTCCCGGATAGCTACCCATTCTTGCACATGCTCATATTTTATATTAAGATTTATTACAACACTTTATTAATCACTTTTATATGGATTTCATTCCTATTTACATACCTCTTGTAACTCATGTTAATTTCCTAGAGTAATTGTGGAACTTAGTATTAATTATGAGTGAGTATGACTAGTGCAAGTAGATTCATGCACTGCCATGAACACTTTCTAAGATTTTCGTGAGCCAAATCTTCCACGAGGATGGGTCTCGATCCTTGACTCTGAGTTTAGTTACTGATGAAATAAAGAAGGATACCGGTGGCACGCAATTAGGGAATGTTTTCCAAAGTTAGTCTACGGCCAAGCGAGATACATGTTGCATTATAACTGCTGGCCGATTTTGTAATTTCAGTTTCTAGTCTGTTTGACCGAAAGGCCTGAATAAGAAAATGTTTGTAAGTAGTGAAAATGGCTAAGGCCGAAGGGATGTATAAGATATAGATCATAGGTAGGATTTGATTCGATATTGAAAAAGGTATTACAAACTATGTGTGAAGTTGCCTATGTTACTTAGTGCAATGGATCGAAAAGATTGCAAATAACATAAACACTTAAAAAATTAGAAAACACATTTAAACACATCAACACAACCAAATTTAATAAAGGAGTTCACCAGACTTCCTGGCTATGTCTCCTAGTCCTTTTGCTTCCAGTGCTGACCTCTTAATTATGTCTTCAAATAGTTGTTACAGGTGTGAGCTCAAAAATAGAGTCTCAAACATGAAAATGGATCTCACCATTGTGTATATCTCGAGTTTTTGAGTCAAAATGAGGATACACTCGACCGTACTTGGTCACTATGACCTCCAGACCCCTTGGAATGGTTCAAAACACACTTTGTCAACTTTTCTGTGTTATGGTATTAATATACCATGTTTTAGTTACAAACTATGACAATCAAGGAATAATATGTTTACATTAAAAATAGAGTATTAACCAAAGGACCGGCGGGTGCGTGGTGGACCCCGACCATCCGGCCTTTTCTCAGCACTGATCTCAAGATCAAACAATCTGACGGCTATTTTGTCCCACTCATCAACTACTCCAGAAGATCTGCACAGTCGATCTGTCCTGCAGGATCCAATGACTGTCGCATGATCTCGTGCTCCAACTAGCACGTCTGTTAATTCTCTGAAGGCATGCGAGAAAGAGGTTTCACGATGTTACATGTCAACTGCTGAGTGGAATCGCGTAGATTTCTGGAAAATTGTTTCCTACCTTGAAGGAATGTGAGAAACCACTTACTGCTTCCCTGTCGGAACTCAAAGGAGTTTAACTTCTTTTGCATAATCTCATTGCATCAGTTTTCTAGGATAACATGTTTGCATGTTTCGACGTGATATGCATCGATCTCTACTCTTGTTCGTTGATCCAATCACCTATGGTATGAACCAATCACAGAATGCCACATCACCTTCTGCGCTGACATCATCAAGAACCTATGACTCTTTCCCGAGTTGCCACATGTCCTGCTGACGTAGGCATTGACTTTTGGCCTAAATATTTAATTGGCTCTAATTTATTCATCCGAACTTGGATTTATACACTATTTGCACTGTTGGCTTCATGTTAATGAGCACTTCAATGTGATCCCACTTTCACCTGTATTTGAAGACTTTTGATCTGGAGGCTATACTGAATCCATTTTGGATCACTCCTCCCCACTGGAAGCTTTGGTCCACCAAAAGTTGGTTTTAGCTATCGAGTAAGTGAGGATAAAGTTCCTTCACTTTTCCAATCTCTATTCATCGTGATTTACTTGGATTTGTACCTTTGAGTCCAACTCGAAGATACTCAACATTCCCCCGTCACGAAGTTGTTATCCTCCTGTCAAGAATTGTATCCTCTCGTAACTCATTGAGATACTTGGGCAACAGATCTTCAATGGAAGGTAGTTGACCTTTCTCTTCGGGATCTTCAATCAATGAAGGTTCATACAATCGCAAGTTTTCAACATTTATGACGAAATAGATTTTCATATAAGCTGGTAGATCTAGGTGGAAAGCATTTTCACCAATTTTATCAAGTATTTTCAAAGGACCATATCTAATTGGTTTCAACTTTTTACCTTCCCCTTGTAGTTTTTCTTTGCTGATGTAAAACTAGACTTGATCACCAACTTGAAAACTATGCTCAACTCGATGCTTGTCATGTTGTGCCTTATACTTTGCTTGGATTCATTCTAGTTGTTCCTGTAATGCCTGGTGAATTTCCTGGATTTGTTCAATGAACTTGGTTGCTTTGTCCACATCACTGTGTCCATCAACTGCTATGTCTTTACCAAAGACAAAATCCAAGGGATACTTTGGTATAGAACCAAAACAAATCTCAAAAGGAGATCTCTGAGTAGAATAATGTTTTACATGGTTGTAAGCATGTTGCACATAACACAAATGCTCATCTCAAAGTTTGGGATGCTTGCTATAATATGCTCGAAGCAACTATATCACTATCCTGTTGACCACTTCTGTGTGGTCAGCTATTTGTGGATGAAATGCCGTGTTCTTCTTTAACTTTGTGTCCATTAACTCCCATAGACTTGACCAAAATTTCCCTACAAATCAAGAATCTCAATTAGATACAATAGAAGTGGGTAACCCAAAATGAACCCATACATTTTTAAAGAACAACTTTGTAGTTTGCTCAGCTGTGACCTATTTATTACATGGTGTCAAATTACCCATCTTACTGAACCTATCCAAAACTACATACAAATAATCATGACCCTTGTAGACTTTGGAAATCCCCCAAAAAAATCCATGGAAACACTTTCCCAAGGGCGAGAAGGAATTGGAAGTGGAGTATACAAGCCTAATTTTCTATTACTTGGCTTGCTTGTAGCACACATAGTACATCCTTTAATATATCTAGAAATTGTCTCATTCATTCATGGCCAATAGCAGAACCTTTGTAATTGTGCAGCTGTTTTACTTACACCAAAATGACCTGATATGAAAGAAGTATGTGCTTCTCGAATTATATTAACTCTTTCAGTTTGGAATGCATAACTTTCCCAAATGATATGAGAGTTTTTCCTTTATGAAATAATCCAATTCTTCTACCTACTTGCCGTGACTTCAAGTTGCATATACATCCTTAAAATCTGTGTCTTGAGCATATTATTCAATGTAACTTTCATGAATTATTGAAATATACTTAAGTATTGTGCATGCATTTATAATTGGTCTTGATAACATGTATGCAACCTTATTATGTATGCCTTCTTATATCTGATAATAAGATGAAATTGTTATAGAAAACCCATCCACCTGTAATTTCTTGATTGTTGCAATTTAGTTTGTGAGTGTAAATATTGAAGTGGTTGATGATCTGTGTGTATGATTGTTTCTTTACCCATTATGTAGTGTTTCCACTTTTTGACACTCTGAAATAATGCATACAATTCTTTATCATATGTAGGATAGTTAACTACTATTGATGTAAATGTCTTAAAATGAAAGCATATAGTCTTTTTGTGCTGCATCAACACTGCCCCCATGGCATATTCACTTGCATCTGTCTTGATCTCGAATGGATGCTGAAGATTTGGCAGTGCTAGTACTAGTACTAGTGTTGTACTGATCCCTTCTTTCAATGTTTCGAAGGCTTTATGTTTTTTACCTCCCCACTAAAACACTTGTTTCACACTTGTCAAAGCATATAAAGAAGTTTCAATCAAAGAAAAGTTAGCTATAAACTTTCTCCAATATTGTGTTGCCCCTAAGAAACTTCTAACTTTTGTAGTATTATTGGGCTTAGGCCAATTTACAATGACTTCAACCTTAGAGGGATATATCTTCAATTCACCACCCCCTACAATATAACCCAAATAATTCAAATATGCTCTACCAAATTCACATTTTGACAGTTTTACATAGAGATTTTCTCCTTTTAAAACATCTAAAATCTGCTTTACATGCTTTATGTGTTCATCCCATGTTTTACTAAAAACAATAATATCATCTAAATAGACTATTGCAAAATCATCAATGAATGGTCTAAATACATCATTCATGACTTGCATGAATGTAGCAGGAGCGTTAGTTAAGCCAAAAGGCATAACCAACCATTCATAAAGTCCTTGCTTTGTTTTGAAAGCAGTTTTCCATACATCTTGTTCTGCAACTCTGATATGATGGTAGCCACTTCGCAAGTCTAATTTAGAGAAGTAAACTACATCTTTTAATTGATCTAATAAATCATCAATACAAGGAAGAGGATAACGATTCTTTATTGTGATTTTATTTAGTGCTCTAAAATCAATGCACATTCTCCACGAACCATCTTTCTTTCGCACTAACAGAATAGGTGATCCACATGATGATGTGTTTGGTCAAATAAACCCTTTATCGAGCAACTCCTGTACCTGCTTCTTTATCTCTGCATTCTCTAGAGTTGATAACCTATACATTCCAATGTTAGGTAGTGGAGCATCTTGCTGCAAATAAATCTCATGATCTATCTCTCGCTTGGGTGGAAGCCCTTTAGTTTCTTGAAACAAAATATCATAATCGGAAACAAATTTAACTAGAACTACTTTTTGTTTAGGATTACAGCCTTGGAATGCATCAGATTTATCAAGATCCTTTGCTTTTACAATCATAAGTAAAAAATTTACTTGAATTTACAATTCTTTTCATCTCTCCTGAATTTATGAGAAAGAAATTATCTTTGAGTTTATGAACCCTTACAATATATTCAATACCATCCTTAGTGATTTGATACTTATTTTCAGCTCGATAGAAGATACCATTTCTATCATACAAGTATGGACTTCCTAATACAATTCCACATATGTCCAATGGGACTATGTCTAACTCAACCTCATCTACAAACGTTGACCCAATAGCAAAACGAAGTTTACATTGTTTCGTAACTTGTAGCTCTATTTTATCACACACCCAACCTAATGGATATGGATTTTTATGAGGTTTTGTTTCTAGACCCAACTTCTTTACAATTGTTTCAGAAATCAAATTAACTTGTGACCCACTATCAGATAAAGTATCAATTTTAGTGTGCTTGGAAATGACTAATATGAAATAGCTCATTTCTTTTCCTCTCATCACTTTCATTATTAACATAATGCAAAGAAGTACTTGTAGATGCTTTAGAATCTTTACCTTTTATATCTGTAGTTGTAACCGTTGTCTCGTCACTTGAGTCTAATCCCAAGTCCTTTTGAATAGCAACAACATTATTTTGCTCTTTACTCCCAAACTTCTTAGACTTCAATTCTAGATGCAAAGACTAGCAGTGTGCCTCATCGTGTCCTTCCTTCTTACAATGAGTGCATGAAGGTTTATCATTCTTCACAGTGTTTGTTTTCCTCTCCTTCCATTTTATTTTCTTCTTGTCTTTATTCTAGATTTCAATAGATTTGGATGATTTCCCAACATCTGGGGTTACATTTTTACCTCTAGCCTCTAGATGAGTTGCTTGAACTGATACATCATCTAAGCTAGTTGGATTAAACATAAGTATAGTATGCTTCAAATAACTATGAAGACCACCTATATATTTTAACAATGTCTCTAGTGAGTCCAATGATATGCATAAGGTTAAAGCTCTCTTACCAAATTCCTGAGTATAACTTTGAACACTTTGGCCCTTCAATTGACATAGTGTTTGCCAACTCATTGTTGCTTGCTGCATATAAGCCAAAGGATTTTACCATGTTTTTGGAGATCTGGTTGTGTCTTGCCTTCCCACCACACAAGTGTGGTTCCTCCAAGTTGAAGGCTAGCCAGCTAGATCTTCTTCCTTTCTGAATCAACTTTCTGCACCTTGCAATATACATCAATTTTCCTTATCCAATTATCAAGCTTTTCAGCATTAAGTTCTCCATCATAAATTGACAAATCAAATTTTACATCTAATTTGATCAAAGAGGATTTATTTTTCTTCTTCTTAGAAGAACTAGTTTTATGAGAAGAAGATGATGATGATGATGATGATGGTGATGATGGAGGAGATGGTGGAGGAAGCATTCCTCCTTTTCCTTTATCTTCTTTATCCTCTTTATCTAGAGGGACAAAAAGAAAAGGTTCCTATGCTCCTTTGTTTGGTTTAGGTGATGAAGTGCCTTCACCTTTGCCCTTTTTAAACTCATGATACATCTCTTCCACCATTGCACGTATCATCATGAAACTATCCAAGAACTAGGATTCTGACCCAAGTGGAGTTTCATCTGCCATCCTTCTTTGTGAAAAGACCCTTCCAATCTCTAGATTCACCTCAACAAGTTCACCTTCACCTCGTCCAAGCCTCAACCTAGTAAGCATTCAAATCTCCACACAAACTTGTCAAACCTTAAAAACCTCAAGCTCTGATACCACTTGATCCGATATTGAGAAAGGTATTACAGACTATGTGTGAAGTTGCCTATGTTACTTAGTGCAATGGATCGAAAAGATTGAAAATAACATAAAGACTTAAAAAATTAGAAAACACATTTAAACTCATCAACACAACCAAATTTAATAAAGGAGTTCACCAGAGTTCCTGGCTACATCTCCTGGTCCTTTCGCTTCCAGTGCTGACCTCTTAATTATTTCTTAAAATAGTTGTTACATGTGTGCGCTCAAAAATAGAGTCTCAAACATGAAAATGGATCTCACCATTGTGTTCAGCTCGAGTTTTCAAGTCGAAACGAGTATACACTCGACCGTACTTGGTAACTATGACCTCTAGACCCCTTGGAATGGTTCAAAACACACTCTATCAACTTTTTTGTGTTATGGTATTAATATACCATGTTTTAGTTACAAAATGTGATAATCAAGGAATAATACATTTACATTAAAAACAAAGTATTAACCAAAGGACCGGTAGGCACGGGGTGGATCCCGATTGTCCAGCCTTTTCTCAGCGCTGAACTCGAGATCAAACAATCCGACTGCTATCGCATCCCACTTAACAACTACTCCAGACGATCTCCACCATCGATCTGTCCTGCAAGATCCGACAACTATCGCACGATCTCGTGCTCCGACTAGCACATCTGTTAATTCTCCAAAGGCATGTGAGAAAGCAATTTCAGGATGCTACGTGTCGACCACTGAGTGGAATCACATAGATTTCTAAAAAACTGTTTCCTTCCTTGAAGGCATGTGAGAAACCACTTACCACCTCCCTGCCAGAACTCAAAGGAGTTAAACTTCTTTTGCATAATCTCATTGCATCCGTTTTCTAGGATAACATGTTTGCATGTTTCGACGCAATATGCGTCCATCTCCTTTGATCAGATGATCTCCACTCTTGTTTGTTGATCCAATCGCCTGTGGTATGAACTAATCACAGACTACCACATCACCTTTTTCACTGACATCGTCAAGAACTTGTGACTCCTTTTTGAGTTTCCACATGTTCTGCTGACGTAGGCATTGACTTTTGGCCTAAGTATTTAATTGGCTCTAATTTCTTCATCCGAACTTGGATTTACACGATGTTTGTACCATTGGTTTCGTATTAACGAGCACTTCAATGTGATCCCACTTTCACCTGTATTTGAATAATTTTGAGTTGGAGGCTATAATGAATCCATTTTAGATCAGGATTAACTAGAGAACCATCAACAGTAATTTCATTTTCATGTAATCTAGGTATCGCCTTAGCTCTAGGACTGGACTTGCACTTTATGTACATTTGCTGAATCGAGTAATATAAGAAATCTGCCACGATTTTCATACACAACATTTAATTTATATTTGATGCATATTTGAGTGTTGAGCCTTTTCGTTTCTTAGATAGGAAATGATCTAGTTGGCTAAGGCCCAACCAACCCAGCTCGTTTACCCCTCGTGCTTTCGTTATTCAGAAAGACAGTGTGAATACTTTCTTTGCAGCTATGTGATGTTACATTTTTAATATTTATTTCTCAAATTCTTATTTAAGTTTGTTTTGTAGTTAAAGTGTCAAACGGATCCATGGCTTGAGAGTTGGCTGAGTTTATTTCATTTATGAAATTCATTTCTTGCATTTTCTTTACTCTCAATCCTTGTCTTAATTCGCTTTCAATCAGATCGTGCAGGAAGCTCTTTCCTGTGCCAGTGCATGTGGTTGCTTGCACTTTGGTTCAGTCATTCGTTTTACAATGAACATTGAATTACTTACCTGCATATTATTTCTAGTTATTTTGCAAGTGAATGAATCGTTAACTTTAGTAACTGTCTTCAGCATTAAAAGTACATCTTTATAGGATCTGAAAGGAGTTTCATAAATTTATCATGAACATGTTATATTTGCAAAGAACATAATCACTTTGAGTGAATTACAAAATTTAATAAACACATGAAAATCACTTAGACTATTGTTTGATTCCTTTGAGTTGCTTTTATTTCATGAAGTTTTTTTCTTTTGCAAGGTTTAATGAATTAAAGCATTTTCTTTTCTACAAAAATTTACTTTAGGATTTTATTTACAGTTGTAATTCCTTTCGAAAGTAATTTGGAAACTAGGTGAAGGAAAATTTTCCTCAGTGCAAGAGTTGGTCTCTTGTCACAGAAACATAGTGCTCTAAGCCCTAAAGCTTAGAGCACCTTCACCAAGACATAAGTCTTCAGTAAGGAAGGTTAAGTATACTTTTACATAGAGACACTGTACCTGCACTAGTGCAAGCAGATTGCAATAGTGCAAGAATAGGTTGTTTGTGTGGAAGGAAGATCGGGAGGGAAACAGATCTTTGCAAGGGCCCACTTTTCAGACAGTTAGCCATCCATCTTAAGATGAATATAGCATTTCATTCTATCATTTAATATTTTTTCAGTTGTGTGAAGTTCCTTTACTTGATTTACTTGCAAATTTTCTTTTACATTCCAGCACTAGAGTTGCCTTGGTGTCAATTTCCTTTACGATTGTTTTCTGTTTGATTCTACAAGCATTTCCTTTGGGAAGTAGGATTAGGAATAGGAAAAGTTCATACCATTTCTGGCATTACCTGTGCTTCGTCTCTAATTTTACAAAACCCCCAGGTTGACAATTAAGTGTTGAGGAGTTTGCTTAAGTGCAATTCCTGCACCCAACATTTTGCCGTCGTTGCCATGGAGGCGATTTGAATTGGTAAGAATTTTCGATTTTCTTACAATAGGGGTAAGTCTGCTATTATTTTTTCCTACATTGTGCTTCTATTGTTTGAAGGAATTTATAGGTGCTGATTTATTTTTTAAAAATTGCAGTTTTTATTTGAATTTCATTTTGTCATTTTTGAAATGAATGCCTAAAAGAGGTAGGGTCCAAAGCCCACTAGGGGCCAAAGAAATACTGAAAAATATGAAACCAAAACTCATATTGGGCCTTCTTTTTCAGGAATAAAGTCCAAACAAACTCAGACTCATCACGCAAGAATAGTCCACCTAGGTTCTAGCAGTAGCAGTCCAAGTGTCACACAACCTATAAAGGGGAAGAAGGGGACTGTTGGAATCCATAGTCAGCCTTCTCAGCCTATTGAGAGTGGTTCGTGTGGAAGAAAAACAATGGGCGATATGGAAGACCATGCAGAAGGAAGTGGTGAAAATCAGGTAAATGAGGAATAGTCCACTTTCGGATTCCCAATTGTGGATCCTGATACACAAGTATAGATGAAAAATATTTCACCATCAGCTCTTCCTCATTTTTATGGTAAGGTACATGAAGATCCAGACTCTTTCTTATTTGAGCTTGATATTTTGTGTAGAAGTTATGATTATTCATCTGATGCCTAAAAGTTAAAGTTGTTTCCTGCAACTCTCAAGGACGCAACACTCTGCTAGTTCATGGGACTAGGAGGAAACACTATATCTTCTTGGGAGAAAATGAAGAGAGTGTTCTTGTCAAAATATCACGAATATTGTAAAACTAGAGATTTTCAAGATGAAATCTTTACTATTGTGAAAAATGATGATGAGACTCTAGAGGACTACTTGGAGAGATTCCTGTATATCCTTCAAAGGTCAAAGCACAAGTTTGATCCAAGTACCATTAGAACCTTGTTCTTACATGGGCTCATTGATGATTCTAGAAATAATTTAAATATGTTAGGACAAGGGGATATTGCTCAAAAAAATTTGGTCAGATCTGTGACTTGTGCAGGAAATTCTCGAGGAACCAATATATATCCAGTAAAGGAATTCAGAATAGAAACAGGAAAACCAAATCTACTGATGCTATGATTGTTGGATTAGAAAACAAAATGGATAATATGAAAATTGAAATAATGAATATTGTTAGTAAACAAATAGACTCTTTGAAGTTTCAGTAAAATCTTGTAGAAGAGAAAGAGATATTTTCTATTTATTGTCCTAAATGTAGAAGAAAGCATCCTTTAAGAGAATGTCCTCTCAATATTAAAGAAAATAATAAATGTGAAATTTGTGTAAATAACCATGCTATAGAAAAATGTCCCTCCATACCTGGGCCGAAAGCTTTACTTGAAGGGGGACAACTTGAGGCTGAATCACTACATGTTATGGGAGAACAAAGAAATTGGCCTCAAGTAAGTGCAAGTATGGTTCCTAAACTTCCACCACATTTTTTTGGTTATAATACACACTCATATTCCTATCCTAACACTAGTCACTCTCAACATTGGTAGCATGGGAATCAATATCAGTATGGACAACCCTCCCAATCTTGGCAACAAGGATGGAGAGGGCCAAACCATTCACATCATTCCTATCCCACACCTATGCAATCGTACCCTCCTACATATGCACCTTACACGATGCCTCAACCATCATTACCTTAGCTGAGTCAACCTATGCCACCATTACCTTTACCTCCACCATTTCAACCTTCTCAGTTGCCTGCTCAACCTTTACCCAACCCCAATAATAAATCGGTGCAAATGATCCATTCTTTGAACCCGCTTTCATCCAGATATTAGACTATGCTAGTTGGAGTCAATGATCTCCAATTGAGATCAGGGAAGGTAGTAACCTCAAAAAATCAAATGCAACCTATGGTGATTATCGATGAGAAAGGAGAGGAGGAAAATCATGACCATTCTGAAAAACGTGACACCATTTAGCCTATCCCTGTACATTATGAGCCCTTGTCATCTTCCTCCAACCAACCTCCCTATCTAGAGAGGTTAGTTGTGGAGAAGAAAGACCCCATTCCTGAGTCTAGCCTGGCTTCTGAGCTTAGGAACCTTTTCATAAGGGTACCTTTTCTCCAAGCTATCAAAGAAATCCCCATATGTACCAAAATAATTAGGGAACTCTGTCTCAAGAAGCCAAGAAAGAGAAGATTGGAACCTCAAACTATTCAATCTGTTGGTAAAGCAGTAGAGTTGATGACAGGGTGTATGCACATGGAAGAATATACCGACCCTAGAAACCCTGTTGTTTCTATTCAGATAGGTGATGTCCTTGTCTCCAATGTACTTATAGACCTAGGGGTAGCCATTAATGTTATGACCAAGCAAACCATGGATCAACTTGGATTGGTCCATATTCATCCTACTCCCATTGTGCTTGAATTGGCAGATAGATCTAAAATCAAGGTGGAAGGGGTGTTGGATGATGTGGTCGTTTTCGTAGATTCTTGGGAATATCCCAAAAATTTCATTATGCTTTAGCCAAAGAACCCTGTGGAAGGGCATCCCTTGATCTTGGGATGACCATGGCTTGCTACGGTCGATGCTTATATTGGATGTCATTATGGTGATATGTATATTTTCCATGGATATTCCAAAAAGAAAGTCACCGTATATCCACCCACTAGATCCATTCAAGAGCTCTGAGACACTTTATGGTTAGACTACATTAGTGATGAGGAGACTTAGCCTGTTTCCTCGATACAACAGAATGTTGAGGCCTCATAGGAGGGTGAGATTCAAGACTTCCTGAACAATCTAGACACCATGCCCAATTTCGAGTAATTGAGTCAGATTTTTAGTCTAGATTTTCAGGAAAGATATGAATCTATACTTCTATCACCACCATCTCTAGTGACACCTTTGTGTACTCTTGAGCCTGATACTACTCTTTTTGAGGTTAGTCTAGGTAAATCCTTGTATATCAATTCAAACTTGGATCCTTCTCAACAAGAGCAGCTTGGTAATTTGTTGCGAAACCACTTGATGCTTTTGCATGGGGTTATGAAGATATGAAAGGCATCCCTCCTAAAATTTGTACACACCATATCTATATTCAGGATGGAGCCTGACCTATCTGATAACCCCAAAGCTGAATGAACCTAGCTCTAAGAGACATTGTAAAGGAAGAATTGCAAAAACTCTTAGATGCTGATTTTATCTATCCCATTTCTGACAGCCAGTGGGTCTCTCCATTAGTATTAGTTCGAAACAAAGATCGGAGATGGTGAATTTGTATTGACTACGGAGAATTGAGTAAATCCACTCTCAAAGATTACTTCCCCCTTCCTTTCATCGATTAGGTACTCAATACCCTTGCTAGTAAGAAGTACTTTTCTTTTCTAGACGACTTTAGCGGATATAACCAAATACAGATAGCAACCCGAGGATCAAGACAAAACCAATTTGACATGTCCATGGGGTACATTTGCTTACTAAGTGCTTCCCTTTGGGCTATGTAATGCCCTGACTACCTTTCAAAGGGCAGACTTGGCTATTTTTGCTAACCTTAAGTGTGTAGAAATCTATATGGATGATTTCTCTGTGTTTGGTGATTCATTTCAGGAAGCCCTCAAGAATCTAGAAAAAGTGCTTCTTTGCTACCAAGAAGCTCATATCGCCTTGAGTGACAAGAAATGTAGATTAATGTGCAAGGTGGGACTGGTTCTTGGCCATGTTATTTCTGAATAAGGTATCCAGGTTGAACCTGCAAAAATAGAAGTCATTTTTAGTCTTCCTATACCCAAAACTCAAAGGGAAGTGAGAGGTTTTCTAGGACACGTGGGCTACTATAAGATATTCATTGAGAATTTCTCAAGGATAGCTACCCCCCTTTTCTGACTTTTGTTTAAAGATAGTGAGTTTTCTTGGTCCACAACTTGCCAACAATCGTTTGAGACATTGAAGGAAAAATTAGTCCAGGCACCAGTTTTGGGAGGACCAAACTGGTCCCTGCCATTCCATATTTCCTCTGATGCCTTAGATACTGCTATTGGTGTAGATTTAGGACAGGAAGAAGACAAACAATCTTATGTTATTTATTTCATTAGTAAAAACTTGTTACTCGCTGAACTCAATTACACAGTTACTAAGAAAGAGTTTTTAGCTATAATTTTTTCTATTAATTAATTTAGACATTATATTACAAGATATGAAGTCTTTGTACATACTGACCATTCTGCAATAAGATATTTGATGAATAAACCATTAACTAGTGGTAGAGTGACTAGGTGGTTGCTATTATTACAGGAATTTAATATTACTATTGTTGATAGACCAGGAAAATCAAATGTAGTAGCAGATTATCTTTCAAGATTAAAGAATCCTATTGATGATGATTTTCCTGACGAACATCTTTTTTCTATGTCAACAAAATCCCCATGGTTTGCTGACATAGCTAACTATTTAGTCACCAGAAAATTACCACCTCACTTATCCGCCCGTGAAAAGTGGAATATCATTCAGAAAAGTGCTGCATATTCCTGGATCCAAGGATACCTCTTTTACATAGGAGCAGATCTCATTATCCATAGATGTGTAAGAGAGGAATAAGTGTTTGATATCTTAAAATCTACCCATGATGAAACTTGTGGGGGTCACTTCGCTGATAAGTGGACTGCACACAAAGTGTTACGAGCTAGCTATTTTTGGCCTTCCTTGTTCAAGGATGCCAAACAATATGTTAAGCAGTGTGACAGCTGTTAGCCGGCTAGCCAGCCTAATCAAACCAATGAAATTCCTTTATGTCCTCAGGTTATGATTGAGCCTTTTGAAAAATGGGCCATTGATTTCGTAGGACCAATAAATCCAGCATCATCAAATAAAAATCATATTTTTGTTTGTATAGATTTTGTTACAAAATGGATAGAAGCTAAAGTTGTTTCTTTTGCTACTGAAAGAGTTGTTTTTTATTTTCTTTTTACTGAAATCTTTACTAGATTTGGTGTGCCAAGAGAAATTGTTTTTGACTATGGACTGAAGTTTATTTCTAATCTGGTACAGGGTGTGATGGAGCAATACAAAATACGGCATAGGAAATCTACACCGTATCGCCCGCAAGCAAATGATTAGGTGGAGTCCAAAAATAAGGTGATTGAGTCCATCCTCACAAAGATGCTAAACATGCATAGAAAGGATTGGGCTAACAAACTATCAGAAGCATTATGGGCCTATCGAACCACTTGGAGAAACAACACATGACACACACCATATGAGCTGTTGTACGGGAAACAAGTCCTCTTTCCGATAGAATTCCAGATCAAGACTTTCAGGACTGTATTCCAATTGGGACTAGATCTCTCTGAAGCACAGCAGGAGCGTCTCCTACAATTAAATGAGTTAGATGAATTCCAAAGGGATGTTGTTCAGTACAACATCTTGGTTCAGCAACAACATAAGAAGTGGCATGACAAGTCCATTCAGAAGAAGTAGTTCCAACCAAGTGATTGGATACTCCTTTATGATTCAAGCTTCAAATATTTTAAAGGAAAATTCCATACATGCTGAATGGGACCTTATGAGGTGGTCAAAGTGTTCGAAAATGGAGCAATGGAAATCAAAACTATTGATGGATGGAATTTTGTGTTCCTGATAAACAGGCATAGATTGAAGGTATATTTTCAACCCCTTACTAAAGGAGATTTTATGCAACAAGTCCAACAGCCATTTGAAATGGAGTTGGTAGGTAGTAACACCAACTTGTGAAGAATTGATTTCTTCTTGTCCTTATTAAAAAATAATAATAATAAAAATAAGAAAAAAAATTACAAAAATAAAAAGTATAAAAAGAAAAAATTCCTGTAATTATGAAAATCAGTTGACTGACATGATTGCAGAAGGATCAACCTGAAAACTAACATGCTAGCAGGAAGGACAAAATTTTAATAAAAAAGGAATGTTACTTGATTTTTACATATGTTGGCTACCACCAAGAAGAAGCAAGTTCACGAAACCGAGCGCTTACCCAAGTTTGGGGTAACTAGCATGGACATTTTTATCCAAGTAAATACTTACTTCCCGCTGCAGTTATTTTTTTTCCTGCACCAGTGCAGGTAGATTTCAAGGTAAAAAAATTTCTTTCTTCCATTTCCCATTTTGAAAATTCCCACTAGTTTCTTTTCTAAAATCCCCAATGAGTTACCTTCCTCTTTTGTCTAAGAAACTACCCTTGCCTGATTTTGTAAAATCCCTCTTTTCCCTTGAAATTTTTTCGACATCCCATTTTGTTTATCTCTCTTGGTGATATTGTTTCTGAAATCCCTGTTGTAATATTCCTTCACATTCTAAATTTTTTACCCCCTTCCCACTTCTTTATTGCCTCATAAATTGATTGCAGAATTGGATGCAGTCAATCCAGAAGGCATGCTCGAGAAACACCAAAGGATGGTGAATAATTTTTCTTGTATAATGAGGAAAAAAAATTAAGTCCAGCTACAGAAGTATGTCCTATCAGATTCTCTGTTTAAGTCTCTGGTGCAAGCACAACGCAGTGCAAGCAGGTTTAGTGCAAAAATACAGTTGATTGTGAAAGAAAGTAAAATTTACACAGTCCTAGAGTGGTTTATCAAGGATATTTATGGACCTATACTTTCTTGTACATGTGTATTGATATATCATAGCATTCCATGTTTTAATTGATACTCTGTTTCATTATTTACTAACCTAGGAAAAATCTTTAAAGTGAAAGATGTATAAGGTTTGAAATCTAATATTTTTAATAAGTGTTGAAGTATGTCTTGATTAAATTATGATGCTGACTGTGGGATGGTACTATTGTCCGATAACCTGCATTCACCCTCCTTGAAATAATTCTGCATTGTCTGTCCATTATTACCTTACCCGTAATCTAATCATTGTAACCATTGCGCCACCACCGCCTACACCTCCATTACACCCAATCATTATGATTCACCCGTAGCGGGTTGACACGAATCAACACCTGATATGGGGGGATGTTCCATCATAGCCGGGTGAGTGGGTCTGAAAAGACGGAGGGTGACGAACCTCCGGCATAAAACTCTCGGTGAATGTTGGAGTCACTCAGAAATTCCTTCGAGGGTGTGATCAGAGAGGGTGAAGTGTAGTTCGAAATGGCACCTGTGAGGAGTGAGTTGTTGTCTTTGCAAGAGATTGAGCAAACCACAGAGTACAAGAACAGTCTTGCACTGTTGCAAGAATCTGGGTTCCTACCATTCCTACAGAAGTTTGACGGGTTTGACATGGCATTGTTTTGGAGTTCACAAGGACATTGAAAGGAGGCTGAGCCAGGGTCGGGTCATTAAAGTTCAAATTTATAGAGGAGTTTATTGCACAAGCCACATGCTTGCCACTTACAAGAGAGCATTGGTTTAAAAATGAGTAGCTCACGAAGAAATGTTGGCACCAGTTCGTGGTTGACAAGAAAATTAAGGTGGACTGGAGGAAGGGACTTCCACAGACTTCCATGGTCGGGAAGTGGAGAGACCTATTGTTTATACTGTAGAAACTTGTAACTGGGGAGGGATGCTATACATTAGTGTCTATATATCACCTTCGGTTGTTGTTGGATTTCAAGTCGGGAAAATTGATTAATTTTCCCTACTACTTGCACACGAGTCCTAAGAAGATGGCGAAGGGTGTGTAGAGTGGAAACGCAAGCCAAGTTGCAACCAATCTCTACCATCATGGGCTTGTCACGATTCTGGTCAAGAGGATGTTGGAAGAAAAGGGAGTAACTTGGGAATCATTTCTGAAAGAATTTCGAGCGAAGGGTGCAGAGAGTCCTGCTGGCACGAGTACAAGTAAGAAGAGGAAGGTAGAGACATTGTCTCCTGCCAAGCAGCAAGGTGAAAGTACACCAATGAAAGCAAAGAAGAAGGCCTTTGAAAATACTCCACCTACGGAAAAGAAGAGAAAGACCAGAACCTCGGTGAGGAGGAATACTGTCTCCCAAGGGATGAACCAATCAATTTCTCCGATCATAATCGACGAATCATCCTAAGTTTCCCCTACAGTTCATATTCTCTCGGTGCTTGCACATGTAGTGGCACACACTGCGGAAGATGAAGAGAATGCAAAGGACAATGTATTGTTGTCAAACTTTGTCAGCAGGTTAAGGAGCAGGAAGACGACACCGAATAGGAGTGAAATCCAAGCAGAGGAACAACATGTAGAGACCCTTGATAATTTTAGTGAACCATACATGGATACCCTCAATGATTTTGAGGAGCGGGGTACTAAAGCCCCTACTATTGTAGAAGGTCAGGGTACTGAAGACACTATGCTTTTAGAAGGACAAGGTACTGAAGCCCCTTCAGTTTTAGAAGGATAGGGTATTGAAGCCCCTACTGATTTGGAAAGATAGGGTGTTGAATCCCATGAGAAACTGGAAGAACAGGGTGTTAAGAGCCTTGAGGAATTGATTGCACAAGGTATTGAAACCCTTGGCACAAAGAATGTGGAGGGCATCAAAACCCTCAGTGACAAGAAAACCCCAAGTGCAGAAACCCTCCACGATGTCATAATGTAGACATTTGACAACCTTGACCTTAACGACGATGGGACCTGTTTCGAGTCTGTTGTAGAGAAGAAATTCACACCTGAAGATATTAGCATGACACCCTCCACTCTCTACCTCAACAGCTGAATAGTAGATTTGGAGCATCAAGTTCATGACCTGGAGGCTTTGAACTAGGTCATGAAGGAGCAGAGTTGGTAGAAGCAGAGCGAGGTGGAGTTACTTGCAGAGGTAAAAAGGCAAAAGCAACAAGTAAAGGTATGGAATTATCGGGCTTCCAAATTCTATAAACACCTCAAGAAGGTGACTAAGTAGCTGCGAAGAGCCCAAGACAAGAAGCCGAAGATAGTGGAAGCAGGGATAAACATCGAAGTTTAGGATTGAGGAGCTGGCCATTCATTTTTGAGGACTTTTTGCAGAAGGTAAAATGTTGTGTGAGGACACACACCAACTTAGGGATGGGAGGATGTTGGTGTCCCAAATTTCCCTATTTCTACCCCATTTCCATAAATATTAGCCTCTTTTTTATCTTGATATAGGCCCCTCTTTCCTGCACTAGTCCAAGATAGCTACCCATTCTTGCACATGCTCATATTTTATATTAAGATTTATTACAACATTTTATTAATCACTTTTATATGGATTTCATGCCTATTTACATACCTATTGTAACTCATGTTAATTTCCTAGAGTAATTGTGGAACTTAGTATTAATTATGAGTGAGTATGACTAGTGCAGGTAGATTCCTGCACTGCCATGAAGACTGTCCGAGATTTCCGTGAGCCAAATCTTCCACGACGATGGGTCTCGATCCTTGACTCTGAGTTTAGTTTCTGATGAACTGAAGAATGATACTGGTGGCATGCAATCAGCTAATGTTTTCCAAAGTTATTCTATGTCCAAGCAAAATACATGCTGCATTATAACTGTTGGCCGATTTTGTAATTTCGGTTTCTAGTATGTTTGGTTAAAAGGCCTGAATAAGAAAATGTTTGTAATTAGTGAAAATAGCTAAGGCCGAAGGGATGTATAAGATATAGGTCATAGGTAGGATTAGCTAGTGAACCATTGACTGTAATTTAATTTTCATGTAATCTGGGTATTGCCTTAGCTCTGGGGTTGGACTTGCACTTTATGTACATTTGTTGAATCGAGTAATACAAGAAATCCGCCATGATTTTCATACACAGTGTTTAATTTATCTTTGATGCGTATTTGAGTGTTGAGCCTTTTCATTTCTTAGATGGGAAACGAGCTAGGTGGCTAGGACCTAACCAACCCAGCTTGTTTACCCCTCATGATTTCGTTATTCAGAAAGACAATGTGAATACTTTCTTTGCAGTTGTGTGATGTTATAGTTTTAATATTTATTTCTCAAATTCTGATTTAAATTTCTTTTGTAGTTAAAGTGTGAAATGGATTCATGGTTTGAGAGTTAGCTGAGTTTATTTCTTTTATGAAATTCCTTTCTCACATTTTCTTTAATCTCAATCCTTTTCTTAATTCACTTTCAATCGGATCGTGCAGGAAGATCTTTCCTGTACTAGTGCATGTGGTTTCCTGCACTTTGGATCAGTCATTCGTTTTACAATGAACATCAAATTACTTACCTGCATATTATTTCCAGTTATTTTGCAAGTGAATGAATTGTTAACTTTAGTAACTATCTTTAGAATTAAAAGTACATCTTTAGAGGATCTGAAAGTAGTTGCATAAAATTATCTTGAACATGTTATATTTTCAAAGAAGATAATCACTTTGAGTGGATTACCAAAGTTAATAGACACATGAAAATCACTTAGACTACTGTTTGATTCCTTTGAGTTGCTTTTATTTCATGAAGTTTATTTATTTTGCAAGGTTTAATGAATTAAAGCATTTTCTTTTCTATAGATAATTTACTTCAAGATTTTATTTACAGTTGCAATTATTTTTCAACACATCTTTCAGTCCTTTCGAAAGTAATTTGGAAACTAGGTGAAGGAAACTCTACCTCGTGCAAGAGCTGGTCTCTTGTCATAGAAACGGAGTGCTCTAAGCCCTGAAGCTTAGAGCACCTTCACCAAGACATAAGTCTTCAGTAAGTAAGGTCAAGTATACTTTTACACAGAGACATTGTACCTGCACTAGTGCAAGAAGATTGCAACAATGTAAGAATAGGTTGTTTGTGTGGAAGGAAGATCAGGAGGGAAATAGATATTTGCAAGGGCCCACTTGTCAGACTGTTAGCAATCCATCTAAAGATGAATATAGCATTTCATTCCAGCATTTAAGATTGTTTCAGTTGTGTGAAATTCCTTTACTTGATTCACTTTCAAATTTTATTTTACATTAATCCAGCACTAGAGTTGTCTTGGTGTCAATTGCCTTTACGATTTTTTTTCTATTTGATTCTACAAGAATTTCCTTTGAGAAGTTGGATTAGGAATAGGAAAAGTTCATACCACTTCTGGCATTACCTGTGCTTTGTCTCTAAGTTTACGAAACCCCCGGGTTGACAATTAAGTGTTGAGGAGTTTGCTTAAGCGCAATTCTTGCACCTAACACAGACTTCACACATTTTCCATGGTGGTGTAGCATACTTGAAGGAGCTTCTTGAAGGTGTCATTACATAGGATTATACTTGACTTTGCTTGGAGGTTTCCCTTTGAAAATAATATATATTTATACATAGTGTAACATGCCCTTAAGGCCTTCAATATTTTTTCTTGACTATTTGACTCACCTATAGCACTTTGATATGTGCTAGACCTACTTCAATGAGAAAGAAACTCATTGACATATATTATAAAAATAATATTTCTTTTCTTGAATAAGTACAAATATAAAAAGTACATCTATGAACATCGAACCTAGTTACACTTACTTCAACAGGAAGGAGGAGTGCTCCTCTACAATCATCAAGAATCGAATTTGGAAGGACTCCTTCTCCATCAAGGATTGTGGGAAGGTTGAATGACATGAATGCATCCTCCTATCCTATCTCCTAAAACAATTGGTGCTTAAACCAATGTTGTTACTCGGACCTCGGAATTTCAGGATTATTTCTAATTATTCCTAACATATTCATAATTCTTATTTCTATCTAGTGGCTTGTATTTATATATGTAATTACTGAATCTTGGAAAATGAGCATAATATATAAGGGGATTAGCTTACCAGGCATGATTATCCATTGCTATAATTACTGGTCTATAAATTTTTGGACGCCAGCCAGATAGTTGGTAGAATTACACTAAAATTCATAAGGGTCGCCTCTAAAGACAGTCTCAACTTCACCATTAGCCAAAGATACCAAACTGGACTCATAGGCTAACAAGGTCAGGTAGAAGACCGAACGATAAGGATGGTTCATGCTTCAAATGACGTTGATCCTGGGAAAAGTAGTTAAAGTAGCGCTCTATGCATGGGAAAGGACTTGGGGTGGGAAAGGTGATGGAGATCACCTCAGGAAATTTGACACATCTAATACGAGTGTAGCATATGGTTCGAGAAATGGCTATGATTGGAGGCATCATCCAATGCAGGGTGATCTAATTGATGCCTATGGAAATTACAGGAGCCAGACATCCTCGTGTGGACTACTTTCACATGTAAAACCACCTAAGGAAATTGGTATAATAATTACTAAAATGGTGTCTTGAAATTTAGAGGAAGAAGAATACTTGTGTGAGGAATCAGGATATGAGCCCAATATTGGAGAATCATGGTAGAGGAAGTGATAACTCAAGGAAAGATGATTATTTTCCTGGTCACCTAAAGAATTGGTTAGGTTTAGAGAGAGAAAATAATGGGTCTGGAACCTGCTCTTCTTAACCATGATTTCTAGATGCATGGACCCTTATCTCATATGGATAGACCTATGATGAGCGAGAAGGATATACGACCTCCTAGAAGGGTAGCCTTCTTTTCTCCCTACTATCTTTTTTGATCTAATTAGTTCGATGATAAATTATTCCCCATTTCCTTTTTTAATTCATGTTTTTTTAGTGATTTCCTTAGCATGTGAAGATGAAGGCTCCATTTGGTTGCAGCTAGAAGTAGTCCTCAAGCATTATGAGAGACATCTCTACCATCACACCATTCAATAAGTTTTAATACAATGGAAGGAAAGACCACTTGAGGTGGCACCTTCCAGCCTGCTAACATTCTACACCAATTTCCACATCTCAACTCTCGAGGATAAGGTTGTTCTCTAAGGGTGATCACATGTTAGGGTCCTAGCCTGCCTAACCCTTAACAAATATATTAATATATGGTTATATAATAAAGGCCATCATTATTAGACAATGATGGCAGTAGCGTGACTGCAACAATTACAGGAGGACTTGCTAGAAGGTTTTCCTCCTCTAGAATGTTGTAGAAGGTTAGAAAGTAGTATATATAGAGGTAAAAACATTGTAAAAAATGCCTTGGATTACTATTGTAACTAAACTTTACTCTACTAGAGGTTCCCTCCTAGAAGAGGCATGTGAACATTGTGCTCATAATAATCAAGGTATCTTATTTTGGTTACCATTACAATTGCATTGATTTTTTTTATTACTTTATTCTAAATATATGGATGTTATTTGCATTTATGTTTGTTTCTATAGGGTATATTACACTTATCTCATAATACAACCTACAAAATCCTCAAAATATACTTATAGATCATGTGAATTCCATTTACCCTTACTACGTCATACCATAGAGGTTGTTATATTAATTTCTTATCATAGAGTAGAGGAAAACCCCTATGAGCATTATCAAGGTTTGGAGAGTAGAATACAAACCTTAGAAGAAAGATCAAACTCAAGTTATTAGGGTTGGTCGGTTTTTGGTGAAATTACATACAACGGACATTCTCAGTTCACAACAATGAATCTAATGAAGTCAAGAGAAGATGCTGAGATGATGACACTAACTAAGTGCATCCCTTAGAAGGAAGCTATGATAGATACATCCATAAAATAATGCACCTAGAAAATCCAAGAGGCCAGACTAGAAACTTGTGTTTAATGAGTTCAACAGATTCAATGATTCTATTATACGAGAGTTCCCTGAATTTGAGCCCCTTTTTTATTGGTAGGATGATGGAACCAACTCAGTGATGAGATGAAAGGCGTGGTTAGTGAGTTTTTGTGGCCTTGTTTTATCTAAGTACTAGCATAGATATGAGTGCAACAAAAGATGAATCTGTAGAGTATCAAAAGCCACAGAAGCCTAAGTACGTGAAATCCAAGGAGTCCTCTTATACATCCTCTATGCCTAGTCTCTTTGACCCTCTATGCAGGTTTATAAAGGTGGAGATCCTATTGTATGATTGGGTTATAGCTGGTAGATTCCCTAGTATATTCCATAATCTTTTGTAACCACCTAATTTGCCTATATATATGAGGATTTTCATGTATCCGGAGAGGTTGTAGAGGTTGTTATCCATTATGATAGAGATTTATTCAGTTATTGAAAGGATTCTATGAGTTATGGGTTCTAAACATGACTTATTCTATCATGTTTCATCTACTAATATACCTCAAACAAACCTTAGAAGATTCACATACCAAATTATTCTTAATTAGTAAGTGCCTTGCTATCTTGGTTAGGGTTTCTACACTGCCCAACAATTAATAACAACCAAAATATTGTAACACACTCCCTTACATCCTGACCCAAAGGAGGTGGTTATTAGGTTGACCTGACTCCCTAGGTGTACTTAAAATAATGGGGTCTATTTTTTTTTCTAAATATATAAATCTCCAAAATATCAGAATGCTTAGGGATTTCTCTCACAATCCAACCATGAGAACCAATGAGGAAATGCATCTCTATTTGTAAAGAGATGTTCAACTAACCAATGAGGAAATGCATCTCTATTTATAAAGAGATGTTAAACTAATATTTTAAGGGAAGTCCACTAATATAACAAATGGAGAAGTAAAACACAGTTCCCTACCATTAACCAATCCAAAACACATAAATTATGGGTTATTCAAGCCACATGTATAGTAATCAAGTGAAATAAGCCCCAAATAGAAAGTGATTGGATCCAATTACATTGTTAGAACTAGTATATCGAAATTGGATGTATAAGGCTCCATTTGGTTGCAGCTAGAAGTAGTCCTCAAGCACTATGAGAGGCATCTCTACCATCACATCATTCAATAACATTTAATACAATGGAAGGAACGACCACTTGAGGTGCCACGTTCTAGCCTGCTAACATTCTACCCCAATTTCCACATCTCAACTCTCGAGGATAAGGTTGTTCTCTAAGAGGGAGGACATGTTGGTTCATAGCCTCCACAACTCTTAACAAATAGATTAATATATGGTTATATAAGAAAGGTCATCATTATTAGACAATGATCGCAGTAGTGTGACTACAATTATTATGAGAGTACTTGCTAGAAGGTTTTCCTCCTCTAGAATGTTGTAGAAGGTTAGAAAGTAGTATATATAGAAGTAAACCTTGGATTACTATTTTAACTAAGCTTTACTCTACTAGAGGTTCCCTCCTAGAAGAAGTAAGTGAACATTGTGCTCATAATAATCAAGGTATCTTATTTTTGTTACCATTACAATTGCATTGATTATTTTTATTACTTTATACTAAATATATAGATGTTATTTGCTTTTATTTCCGTTTTTATAGAGTATATTACACTTATCTCACAATACAAGCTACGAAATCCTCAAACTCTACTTATAGATCATGTGAATTCCATTTACCCTTACCACGATATACCATAGAGCTTGTTATATTAATTTCTTATCATAGAGTAGAGGACAACCCCTAGGAGCATTATCAAGGTTTGGAGAGTAGAATACAAACCTTAGAAGAAATATCAAACTCAAGTTATTAGGGTTGGTTGGTTTTAGTTGAAATTACATATAAAGGACATTCTTAGTTCACAACATTGAAGCTAGTGAAGTCAATAAAATATGCTGAGATGATGACACTAACTAAGTGCATCCCTTATAAGGAAACTATGATAGATACATCCATAAAATAATGCACCCAAAAAATCCAAGAGGCCATACTAGAAACTTTTGTTTAATGAGTTCAACAGATTCAATGATGCTATTATAAGATAAGTCCCTAAGTTGGAGCCCCTTTTTTACTGGTAGGATGATGGAACCAACTCAGCGATGAGTTGGAAGGTGTGATCAGTGAGTTTTTGTGGCCTTGTTTTTATCTAAGAACTGGCATAGATATATCTAGAATATGAATATGAATATGAAGAATACCTAGAATATGAATATCTAGAATACCATAAGCCACATAATCCTAAGTATGTGGAATCCAAGGAGTCCTCTTATACATCATCTATACCCAGTCTCTTTGACCCTCTAGGTAGTTTTATAAAGGTGGAAATCATGTTGTATGATTTGGTTATCGCTGGTAGATTCCCTAGTATATTCTAGAATATTTTGTAACCACATAAGTTGCCTATATATATGAGGATTTTCATGTATCTAGAGAGGTTGTAGAGGTTGTTATCCATTATGACAGAGAGTTAATCAGTTGTTGAAAGGATACTATGAGTTATGGGTTCTACACATGACTTATTCTATCTTGTTTCATGTACCAATACAATTGAGAACTGTTCTACTCAAGTGTATGTGTTTGTGATGTATCTTAATGATCAATATGTTTTGTCTTCACTATGCATGTTGTTAGTTTTGTTAGCCTAAATTATTGTTATTAGTGGAATTGTAGAATTCAAGTTTGTTTTTTGATCTATCCCACCTAGGCCCAACCTTAGCAAGACAGTTTCTCCATCAAAAAGCATCCATCTTGGGCCTTAGCATGATGGCCCAAACATTCAATGGCGTGATGCCTATTATGACAAGGATTATCCATGTAAACCACCATTACTTATGTATTGCTCAAGGCTACCTCGAGTTGCCTTTGGAACTGAGTGAATTGCTTATGCCACTTAATCAACTAATGAAATATCTCTCGTTTCCTTGACCTTTGAACACCTTCGATAATTTCATCTTGGTTTTAGTAGAGTGCCAATGGAAATGATATTCTCTCACTGGATAGTCTCACCTATAAGAGATTTATTTACCATGGTCATCTAAAGTCTATCCTTGCAATATAGAGCCACATTTCCCCTTCTTTGATCAAATCCAAAAAATCATTGAACTTTCTTATAAGTCAAGGCATCCCTCTAGTATGACATCATCTTCCCTAAACAAACTACATGCATGAACACTATGCATTGTGGAAAAATATTTTTTTTGAATCTTCTTCCATTGATTTTCAAGCTAGTAGTCCTAGATTGGATCCTTTCTTGTCCATCAATCAAGGGAGAAGATAGATCATATTACAGTTCAGTCTGATTTAAACTTGCCATCAAATATTGAAAATGTATTTTCATCGAACTAATATACTAGGAAGTAGGGCCAACTCAAGGTTATATCTCCACTACAAGTACTGTAATTCACATGTTAAAGAAGAGCCTTGGTGTGCATTATTGAATCAGAGGTTGAATTAGATTTATAGGCATGTTGTAATTCTAAACATGTTGTTCTTAGCTCACTTCCTAGAATGTTATGTTACAGATTTAATACGCACACTCCATTCTTTGATAACCCTACTCATATTCTATTTGTTCATTATATGTCTTCAATCATGTAGCTAAGTTTTCCAATGTCATCTACACTCTTCAGAATTTAATCATTGTTTCCAATAAACTACAATAGAGCCCAGGTTGTAACATTTAGCACTAAAAAGTCTAACATTTTACCTTACCTGGAAGGAAATGCCTCAAGGGCTTTAGTTCAACATTCTTGGATTATCAATTAGCACATTTCTTCTGCCCTTTACTAGTTTCTAGTTGACATGTATAGAAACCCACAAGATCTTGGGATTCTACATAAGTATTACTATTGTAACTTCCTTGATATTTAGAATTTATTTAAATAAAGAGAGTTGTCATGATCCCTATGGTACTAAACATCCTTTTTCAAGTAATATTTCTACATTGACATTGCTATGAAGTATGATGTCATGCATATTAAAGGGTCCCTTGATGCTTTGTTGATGCCTAGCTTGTTCCATCCTATTTTAATTTGATATTTGATGACAGAGTTGTTTTCTTGCTTCAAGTTTGGTAAGATTAAAGCTAATGTAGCTTTATAATGTGTTTCGTTGCTAGCCTAGACAACATAGACTTATTAATACTACCAAAACACTTTTCATTACGCATGACATTGTGGTACCATAAAAAAATTGAATTTGAGAATGAACAACCATGGCAGATTTTTCCACTTGGACATTTTTCTGGTATTGTTCTAAGAGTTTTTTCAAATTGGACCATTGAAAACAGTCCTTTAATATCTTTTTCCCTGGGAATGAGATATTTTTTATAACATAACATGGACCATGTATCATGTCCCTTCTCTCATAACTTGTGAAATTCTATCTCAAATAGGTCTTTTCCAATTTCCAGATTCATTGCAAACTCTAACCAACCACGTGCCAAGATTTGTATTATGTAATGTGTATGAATCATGCCATACCCTCCCTTTTTGTAGCCATCTCTTGAATCAAGCAAATAATAACATAAGTTTATGCTTTTGCCTTACACAAATACAAAATTCATAGAATATTGGCCATTCGTAAGTAATGTATTTGGGAAAGAATCTAACATGACTAGTAGGCATGTATAGTAGCTAGCACTCTTGAAGTGTAGCCCATCATAGGCCTCTTTGTATCATGTGTTTATTAAGGGGTGAATTCATCCCCATTTGGGAGGGAATCCTCACCCATTGCACATTTATTATTTGGTTTCCTAAATGAATCTAAATATCCAAATTGTAGAAATATAGCGACTTGTCAAAATTGTGGTTGTAAGTTTCTTTGAGTATTACTTCAAAGTCTCTCTACCACAATCATTGTTGACTTGTTTTAAATTTTCTTCCTAATCCCTTGATATTTGGATCCACTGAAGATGGAAATTATATAGATATATGTATCATTGTATTTGAAGATATTCCAATAAGAAAGACGGTGAACAACAATCTTGACGTTCATATAGTCTAGGAACCTATTGCTAGTAGATGTTGTCATAGTTATCATGATAGATGATTGATGGATGAACTTGCATCATTGAACTTCTCCCATATTCACAAAAAAATCCCAGTTTTTTTAGTTCAATGAAATATAACACCACAAGCAGAACATTCTTCTTCCCACTTCATTATATCTGGGATTTTCACGGGCTTATATTGTAGCCTAAAATATAAAGTAGTCGAGAAAGTGTTCAACATGTAGCAATGGTGATGCTACAATCTTCTAGTTGGAAATATAACTTCATACTGATGGAAATGGCCTCTGCATTAATTCATTCCAAATGTTTAAGTTGAATGAAAGAATTATGTTGATATTCCCATATACGATATAAAAGAAAAATTCTTATTGGGTTGTGTTGTTCTTTTATTCACTTCATTCCAACTCAAATCCCCATTTGATTGGTATGAATTGACTTAGTCTTGTATTTATAAATATAAAGAGTTGACTGAAATTTATTTAATTGAAATAATAACCACTCCTCCCTAGAATCTTCCAATTCCAATCCAAACTGAGACATTTTAAAAAGATCTGTTCTATAAGATGACTTTCAACATCTAGAATGGTAGTTGCCTCAGAATAATTTCCAATGATAACTTGATAAGTGCATTAATTGCACCTTTTTTTTCTTTACCAAATACTGAACCTATAATTTCCATCAATGGTTTAATGGATTTCCTTCAAACATTACTTCTTGAAACGACATCCATAGTAATCCCTTCCATGTTGGGAAATCCTTTTCAAAATGGGATCAAAATTATCCACAACACTAATATTCCACAAATAGTCTCCACCCGCTAGATTTACACCCACCAATTTCTTAAGGATATAATTGATAATGCAAGGTATATCTAATTTTGTACACTAGCTCATGATTTAGTTGGAGAAAAGAATGGTACATTGAATGACTGTAAATGAGAGAACTAAAGAAACAAGAACAAAGTTGAAAACTTCAAGCCCCTTTACGGAACTAGAATGCCAAGAACATATGGTTCATAGGGTGTTTATCAAGAACACCAAGTATTCCACAAGATATACATGTGTAGACCCATTGCTTTTTCTTCTCATTAGACCTTTATGTTTAGAAAAAAAATAAGGCTAGGTCTTTCTATCTTGACTTTAAAAGTCAACTCCTTTTTATATTAATAAATGAGAGGGACATTAATTAGGCATCATCGGTAATGGTGTCTTTATAATTCAATCAACATGGCTAGTTCATAATTTCCTCTAAACATAATCAATGAGTCACCCGCAACCTGTACATTTTGTACTATAGACCCTTAAGCCCATATACCAAGGTCATGAATGCAGGTAAAGGCATCATCAGAGTCATCATAATCAGTGTACATGACTTGTCTTTATCATCAAGTTATTCTGCTAGAGACTCTATAGCTCCCTATGAAGTCTTACTTCGGTTCGGTATTCATCAATATGCCCTCATCTTGATGCAAATCCATCAAAAAACATGCCAGAACAGTGTTTTTTACGTGCTCTGATCATTCAATAATGAATTCAACTTGGCAGAATCATACCTTAATATCACAAATATTTATAACTAAATGAAGATATTAAGAGACTTTCTTTGGATTTTGCCTTGGAGAGGACCACTCTGTTCCTTTTGAACTGACAACTACAAATATGACTGAGCCACAGGTGTCTTAATACTGATTCATAGTCCTTATTGGCACTATTCTGAATCTCTTCTGCTATACTTTAGATAAACTAGAGAAAATCCAAGCAATGCAAATCAAAGTATTTCTCAGCCACAATATAACCAAGTTCTGTAGATTGTTGCCATGCTATCTCATTGTTGCTATCAAGGTCAAGGACATTATTCCAAACAAGGTGATTTCCTTTCTGAAGGTTATTCTGCCACATAATATTGTCAAAGCCCTATTGTCATACTGGTCACTATTCCTTAGTCAACACAGTCAAAAGGTTAACGTGTCACTACCTTGCTATGCCCCAAAGTCACTGTATTTAAGTCAAGAATACAGTCACTGCTCACTGATATATCTACCTTATCCATATTACTGTCATCATGCCATCACTGTTTGCAAGATTGCTGCCAACCTTTATCTCAGATTCTTGCTCAGACTTATATGATTTCATTCTCTTCCAATCATATAAGGCTCATCATGAGAAGTTCAGGCTCTCAAAGAGTCATTTCAAATGGGCACTGTAAGAATACACTGATAACCAAATGTTCTTAATTCTTACACTCTGTTGCACTTGGTCAATCTGACTTCAAACAAAGTTTGATTACTATTTTAGCCAGCAATACCTCTGTCCTCTGCAACCCTTGCTTGTTTGGCAACTAAATCTCCATGGAGAAAATGTGACACTGATACAATCTCAAGGATTGATGTGGATGTAGTAACTACTGGAGTATCAGTTCAAGAATTTCATCCTTAAGATGACACTTCATAGAAAAAGGATTATCCAATGCCTATTGCTTCAATTTAGGATAGATTGTCAATCTTTGACCTTCATCAATTCTGCTACAATCTTTAAAGTGTTGTTGAGTATAGTGACAAATCATTGTTGGAATACCACATATTTTCCCATGGAATGGTCTTCAAATTGTCGATTTGAGTACTGCTATATATGTTTGTTTAGGCCTCAGCACTGGTCACCGATGCTTCAGGTCTATATTAAAACATGCCTCAAATGCTGCTACAGTTTTGTCCTGATACAGGACTGAACTGCCTCCACAAACTGTCTTAGGTTTGTAATAGAGTTTAGTGTCAAGAATTTTTAAAGTCAAATTGCTTTGCAAGGAGATACATTTTGTGAGAATTACACAGTGAAGTTATTAAAGTTGGGGTTGAATCATGCTGGAACAATATCCTTTCACACAACTTCAGATGTTCAAGAATTCTAATGCACTTTGGAAGGAGTAAAACAGCTTCAATCATCAAAATACTTCAGACCTGTAACAAGAAAATTTTTGAACTGTCCAATGGAGTCTTGGATGTGTACAGAATTCTTGTAAGAATCCCAAGCCATAGGTATTGAAGAAATCATAAGTAGAAGGTAGTTCGATCCACAAATGGAGTCATGTTTCCTGTAACTTAAAACATGCCTTAGATAAGGTCAAACTTGCTCAATTTATGTGCAAAAATGTACCCTAACAAAAGGGCCAAGCCATAGCACAGAAAACAATAACTCTAGACATGTGTGAGTGCCCAGTAATGCTAATTGTAGCCCAGAAATACTCCTTCCTGCTCAGAATTTTAGCTTCTGATAAAGAATTGTTAAAGATCATGACCAGCCAGATATAACTTGGAGTATTCACAAAAAAAATATTTCTGTCACCTGCAAAGGACAATAAATGCCCAACGAGAACCCATAAGGAAATAAATTAAAAAAAAACTTGATCCCAAATCTTCAACTTCAGTCTCCTTGCCCAGAAACATGAAACTTAAGAAATTTCCCATATGCCATTGCAGAAATCATGAGAACTTGTCAATGAACTTCCCTTGGTGATTGCTTTCTCTTTTACTCCAGCTTGGGCTTGTCCTCACCTGAGCTCTGATTCCATGTTAATTTTTAGTTAACATGTTCTTTGCTTAGGTCAGTTACTTCATTAGCCCATAATTAACTCCATTAATCCATTAGCAATCACATTAATCATTAACTTATGATAGTAATTGATGAAAGAACATTCAACATAAATACAGAAGACAAGCCAAGACAGGAGAACACAAGGATATGGCTCAAGCCAAGGAAAAACCCCAAGATGGGGAAAACCCTTGAACAATTCTTCTTATTATCAATATCAAATGTTCAACAGAGAGAGAGTACAATAATTTAAAGTCAGAATGACTTGCCAATTTACGACCCTTAGACAAAAGAAGGGCTTGATCAAAACTATAATTTTGGCACCCCTTGTAAGCTTCATCATTGTAATTCGGATCACAAGTTAGGGCACAAGTGTGGTCTGCTACAACACCCTTCTATTGACTGCGGCTTCCATCAACCAGACCTTCCAACTATATGTTTCCCATTAACCTTCTTCTAGGTTGCAAATACAAACCACACAACCTTCAGATCATGCATTCCAAACTGTGGCATCCTAGCTGTAGCTTCTTGATCTTCATAATAGGGTGTTCAAGGCCAGCGGCCTGACTGAAGGTGACTCAAGTTATTGCAGACAGCTTCTAGGAGAGATTCACCATGGGGATCATGCCCAAACTATAAATAGATCAACCCTTATGTAAGGTGGCAGCCTCAGCTCCAAACTCGGACCTGTAAGAAGCAAGAAAACACTCCAAAATCCAGAAATTGCCCACGCCTTATCTTCCCTTCTCCTGTGGTTGCCCTAAGTGAAGCATCTCGGCCTAGCTGTAGAAGATGAACCCAAAACAAAACTAACCTTCATCCTCCTTGAGCACGATTGCCTCAAATATACATTGAAGATATTTTTGGATATATGAAATGAGGATGGAGGATGCCTTTATATATAATTTGACATGATGATTGGTCCTTTTGAAGGTGAAGCCGACCTTGACATTTGGAGGCAACTTTATAGAATTTTTTTGAACAAATAATATATTTACTTATCCAAATTTGGTGATATTTAGGTCAATTTTCATCCTCTCGAGAAGAGGAATTTAATGCAATAATTATCTTCTTCAAAGGAGTTTCCCAAAGTGGAATTTGGCCCTAGTTGCCAAATTTTAACAAGATGTCTACAGTTGTGGAGAAATAATGAATCTTCTTAGCTCACCAACAACCATATAATTTCTTGACACCTTTCAAAGGGTTCCATCTAATAATCTATTGATTCTAAGTAGTTTTACAAATATCTTGGATTTCTCTCAATATTTTCATTTTTTTTCCAAGCTTTTCAGGTTGCCAATGTTTCTGATATTTTTTGAGGTTTTAGGTCAAGTTTATGCCTACCAATAATTTTCAATAACTTTCAGTATTTTCCCCAACATTTTATATTAGTTTATTTTTGGACCCTTAGAGATAGATTCCCCAAAAAAATATTTGCAACATTAACTTTGAGATCACAAGGATCTATTTCTTTAACTCATAAAGTAGTCTAGAATTTTTGCATAAAAGATGTATTTGATGGAATGTTTTTACCACCATCCAAGGTCAATCCCTCTACTCTGGTAGTTAATAAATTAGCAATGAAATTTCGAATTATCCTTCTTGGCATGCTCCATAAAGGTGCCTACTAGGCGTTTGGATCTATCGCCTCATAGACATAGTAAATTATTTATATAGCCTGTGTAAACCTTTGAATTCTAGCATAGTGTCAAGCTTAATGATTCCAATTAACGGTGAAAGTGATTGAAAGTAGGTAGAAAAATAGTAAAGTACATCATCCATAAGGGCATCTTGTCTCTCTACATATGGAAGAGAAGCTATGCATCAAATAGGGAAGTATTCTTCTAGTCCTATAATATACTAGAACTTTAAAGATAGTAATATGGTAAGATAGGTAGTGTAGCAATTGTGCCCCAAAAGTCATAGAAATAGCTTCCTCTTGTTGATTTTGTCTTTGACATGTACATTACTTTTTAGTTGGCTAACAGTACCTATTCCATATTTGTGTAGGATACAAATCTTCATAGCTCAAATATACATTTAGCAGTCTTGATTTATTCATTGGAGCATATGCATATTTTACATAAAATTATTAACTTAGTTCATATAGATTAGGATCTCAAACCTATTCTGAGACTTCTTATAGAATGGAATAAATGTATTCTACTTGTATGTTTGGTTCTTCCCAACACCTCATTTACATTGGTTTATTTACATATACTATGATGTAATTATTCTAGCACCCCCCTCAATTAATTTAGACTCTTAGAAGTACAAGAGAGAGACTCTTGGAATGCCTCAATATTTTCACATGCAAGTGACTTCGTGAAGATATATGCACGTTGATATTGAGTGGAGAAAATTGGAGTTTCATGTTGTATTGTTGAACATGTTTTTGCTTGAATTGGTACTAAACCTAATATGGAAACATATTAGCGACATAATTATCTTCCTTCTATGATTTGCTTCATTCACAGGGTTCCATATTCTTTTTGCTCAAGGAAACCTTCAACCTTTCCATAGATCAAAGCTTAAATGTGTCGGGATTAGATAATATAGTTGAAAGGGATGACTGCACCTCACAATTTAGAAACACCATGAAGGTAAAGAGTAGTGAAGATACTGAAAATCACAACCACATTACCTTGTATCAAAGTTGTAGATGGAACATTACCTTATATCAAAGTTGTATATGAAAGTAAAATTCTCAAGTGTTGACAAGGGAAAATCAGATATTGAAAACACCTCAAGCTCCAGAGAGGTCGAGTTCAATGAGGTTCACAATGGTTAGTAAAACATCCAACTCTAATTTACCTTTGGAATTTTATTTTGCTAGTGAATAACCAGATGTAGCGCGATTTATATTTGGCATAATTTTTCTCAGATGTTTGGAAAAATGACCATTCTACCCCAATCAGTTTGTCAATGGTGTGTTGGAATTCCCCTATTAGTTTTCAACTCTTATTTAGTTTTCAAAGAAAATAGGCTCATCAATGATTTTATAAATTATATATACAAGTTAGCAACTTCCAATATTTTCCTCAACATTTCTGATTAGTTTATTTTTGGATCCTCAGTGATAGATTCCCCAAAACAATATTTGCATTGCAACATTGACTCTGAGATCACAAGGATCTATTGCTTTAACTTAGGAAGCAGCCTTGAAAAATATTATAAAAGATGTAGGTAGATGGAATGTTTTTACTACCTACTAAAGTTAATCCCTTTGCTTTGGTAGTTAATGAATTAGCAATGAAATGTTGAATTGTCCTTTTTTGCATGCTCCATAAAGGTGACTACTAGGAGTTCGAATCTATTGTCTCATAGCCCTACTAGTTGATTTACATATTTGTATCAATATTTTCCAAGACTTTACAAAGTTTTATAATTTATTGAAATTTTTATAATTTACAATTTATAAAGTTTCAAGGTTTAATTTTTTAAATTCTAATTCTTTAAAGGGTGCTAGCTCAATGGAAGAGCACCTGCTTTACAAGCAGGAGGTTGGTGGTTTGATTCCATCATGCCCTGCTATTCATATGCAATGGTGACAACTAATTTTGGTGACATAGGTTATTTTGGCCAGCACCAATGAGCTTATGGTGACATTTTTCGACCCTCACCAATGAGCTTACGGTGACATTTTTTGACCCTCACCAAAATATGAAATGGTGACAGTCAATGACTACCATCATATATATGCATCAATAGCAACGACCATGAAAGGTCCATCGCCATAAATCATTGTTGTTCAAATGAAATGGTGACGGTCACTATCCGTCATTATAATCATTATTCACGACAGACCTTGAACATCACCATAATACCTATACTTTTGGTGACGTTCAATGTTTTGGTGATAGAGGCTAAGGTCCGTCACCATTTCTCATATGAAATGGTGATGGTCACTATATATCATTATAAATCATTATTGGTGACGAACCTTGAATGTCACCACAATATCTATACTTTTGGCGACGTTCACTGTTTTGGTCACAGAGGCTAAGATTTGTCATCATTGCTCATATGAAATGGTGATGGCCACTGTCCGTCATTATAAATAATTATTGGTGACAAACCTTGAATGTCACCACAATACCTATACTTTTGGTGACGCCACCTTTGGTGACGTTCAATTTTTGGTGGTGAAGGCTCTTTTGACCATCACCAATGAGCTTATGGTGACATTTTTTAACCCTCACCAATGTCCTTTTTTCTTGTAGTGCTATTTATTTAGGATTCTTTAATTCTATTTTTGGAATAATTGTTAAATCACTATTTAATAATAATTTCAATCTCACACATTTCTTGATCCTCGTGAAATAATTAATAAATGATTCTATTAGTTAGTTATTTCTAAACAATGATATTTAACCATTTTAAATATATTTTCCCTCACCAAAAATTATAATAAAGTATTCCTAATGGTTAGATCTTGATTTGGTCAATATTATTTTATTATTTTCCATTTTCAAGATCAACCCAATACTTTGTTATATATAAGAGCTTTTTTCATTCATTATTCACCATTATCACGATCATCGTCACCACTATTGTCACTTCATATTCAAGCTCCACTTTGAGTTCTACTCTTTTGTTTTGGGTTTTTCACATATCGAGAGAGAACTAGATTGTTAAAGCACAAGACCATCAAAGGACCCATCCCATGGAGAGGGATTTGCTGATCCTTTTTGTAGATCTCCTTCACTGGGTATTTTAAATAAAATATTATTCATTTAAAAAGTATTCATTTATTGGGTTATTATATCAGATATTTCTTGTTGTTCTCTATTTTGGATTGCATATGATCTCTTTGTTGTAGGGTTTTCTCATTTTATTATTGTAGTTATGAAGTTTGAAAGAGCCATCGAAGTTTAGACAGAAACCTACCAATGTCTACAAGACAAAGTCCCTCATGAAGGTTGATCAGTTCTTGATCATCTTTACTTACAGAATATATGGTCAAGAGAAAGCTGAAACCTTTCCTAAAGGGTGGGTGGTTTTACTAGACTAGTTGGTGAATTATGGGAGGCCATTCAACTAGTTGGATTTATTGGCTCATTACTTGAATACCGATGTGACTAAGGCTCAGAATCTACCCAACAATGAGCAATTGAGGTTTGACATGTCTGCGTACTTACTGGATGCAATGTGTGCCCAAGAGAAATTCCCTCACATGAGATGGAGATGGACACCAAAAAAGATAGTCATCAACATCTATTGTAAGTTTCTTTCTAACTACAATTATCGAGGAGTGATGAAAAGTCTAAGTGACAATTTTATCATCTCGTTATAGAAGCTTATCTTTGAGCAGGATCCACCTTGCATTTCCCAAGAAGCAATGGAGGAAATAGTAAACATTGTAGAGTGGTATGCCTCACCAAGTGACACCTTCATCAAAGTGTTTGACAGAGAGAAGCCTCCACATGTTCTACCAAGGTATGCCATTGACAAGATGATCATGCAAGAAGTTCTACCAAGGTTATCAGGAGGACCGCATAGGAAGAAAAAAGCACCATGGCCCACTCTTCCTTTGCTGATTGGATTATACGAGATAAAGATCTTGAAAGATACAGATGTTGAGGTTAAGGAGATAGTGAAATTTGAGTTCGGCATGAGGTATGATCCCCACGGTATTTGCAAGGACCATATTGTGATATTTTACTTTTTGTGGACCATGGGGCATGTCACTGGCCAAAGGAGGAACCTTCGAGGTACTGTTACAATGCCTCCAAACTCCATGAGTTGGTCAATATAGCAACAACATGGAAGGTTTCTCTACAAACAATAGAAGCTCCTAAAGCAACAACATTAGTAGAAGATGTAAATCTAGTGAAGGAAAAGGGAAAGAGGAAGGTTGTTGAGGACCAAGTCAGAGAGAAAAGTTGCAAGATGAAGGTATATCTTATCTTGGATAAAGCAGTTTTGGTAGCCAAAGTATAGAGGGAGCAAAGGATGAAGAGAGTAGAGTGAAGGAAGAGAGAAAAGAAGAGGTTGCAGGAAGTAGAACTAAAGTTGTAGGAGACAAAGAAGAAGCTGAAGGAGGAACATGATTTTAGGAGGAGAGAAAGAAAAGAGAAGAAAAAATATGGAGAAGAACAAAGGTAAGGCATGATGATAGAGGAAAGAACACCGATATAAGTTGATTAGCCAAAACAACCAATAGTTGAGGAAGAGTGTGAATAGATGTATGATAGGGAGCTTGCTCAATAGATTGAGCAATTGATTAAAGTGACAGACATGGAGTTGGAATACGAGCCACAAAATGAAGACATTGATCTTATGCCAAGAGCGCTAGAGGTCATCTCTCAATTTCCACCACCTCCAGTGTCAAAACCAGCCCCAAGAGAGAAAAGAGATATTTTTCTCCTTAATGATGATCTAGTCATGGATGTGCACAATCTATCATTTGACAAGTTTCATAAGAATATTGTACATGTGGAGAGGAAGAACTTTATGGATGATCATGCATCACCTGCATTCATTAAGGAAAGGGTGATAGTGTGAGGCACCATGAAGTATCCAACTTCCCTTACTGAAGCTAGCTTGGCCTATGTAGGAACAAAAATCTCAAATGTCAAGTACTTGACAATAGAGAATGAAAATATGAGAAAGAACTTGCAGGATTCCATGCAAGAGGTAGAACAACTCGGAGCATCAATGTAGAATGCAGTTTCCACATTAAGGAAAATGAGGACAGTGATACTCATTGACGTATCAACACTTGAGGGTACCATGTTGAAGCTCTATGATAGATTTGTCACTATGCATAAAGCAGTTTTCCATATGCATGGCCTACATCAGTAGAGCAAATAGTTTTTCTAACTCTCAAGAACATACATGCTGCCATCTCCCATGTACAAGTGTGGTCAATGTCGTAAAAAGGGGCCCCGTTGGACTTAGTAAATAAGATGAAACCACAAGAAGAGATGGAGAAAGAAAATGTCTAAATGTTGATCCACAACTACAAGAATCTCACCCCATTCATCAGCAGCATACAAGCCTCATATCTGCAATTGTACAATAGTTTGGATATCATGGTGAGGAAGCACAGGATCCCATCAATCGATTCCCTCAATGATGCTAAACCCAAGAGCCAAGTCCGACTAGAGATCGATGAGTACATGGAGCAGCTAAGACAAAAAGCCACCAAGGAAGACTTGGAGTTGAACACATACAACATGAAAAATTACATTGGTGGTCCTCTCAAGGTCAACACCATGATGCTCATGCTTCAGAACAAGTTGGATACAGGTTCCAAGACCATATACCTAGATGCCATGGAGGCAAGAATCTGCTTCCAAAAAGACACCATCAAACAACTTGGGGACACCATCTCACAGTACCAAGCTTGGCACCAATATGTGACTGAGAAGCATCAAGTAGATGTTATTGAGCTAGACTTTCCCCAAAATCCAGAGTCATAGTGTTATGTCTTGTCAAGTTGTTTCTATCCTATTTTGTTATATATGTACATGTGGAAAATGTAATATTATTTGTAAATATGTTGTAATTCAAATTCCAAGTGTCATTAGTGGAATGTGAAAAGTCACCATGTTATGTAATGTGTCATTTAGTGAATAATTTGAAGAGTCATGAGGGAAGTCAAAGAGTCACGAAGGGGAATGTCAAGTATCACCCCACCCTTTGTTTTAAATAGAACCTCATAACTCATAGAACATAATTTTGGGAGCCAAGCATTTAGCTAGGCTTAGGCTTAGAGAAGGCTTCTCCATAGCATAGAGTGACTATACTTACTTGGAGGAGCAGGTGCTCTTGACTATAATGTTCCACTATTGGGGCTAATGGTCATCATTGGTGTATGTATGGATGGAACTTTCACTTATAATAATAATACCAGAGCTAACCCGCATTCATGCATATGTTGTTGATGTAGCTAGACTATTCTGGTTGTTGTAGAAATGTATGTTTTTTAACTTACAAATATGTTTATGAACTACCTTGTATGAATTTGTATGAATCATGTTGAATGGGTGTTGTTGGATTAACTCATCACTTTAATTTGTGGACTATTCTGTATTTCAGTTTGTGATGTCATTCCGCTCATGTGTTTCTTTCAAGTTGTGTACTATTATAGGCTTCTAAGGGGCACACTTATTTACCCTCTCCGTGTGTTAGAACCTCCATGCATCACACTTGACTCTCCATAGGGTCCCACACTTTCTCTCTCCCAAATTTATCATACTTTCCTCTACATGCTACCACATTGAGGGCATTACACTGCCACCCACTATTGGGACTCCTAATCCAAATGGTGTGAGGTCTAGTTGCGACTTCATATCGGGGAGATCCCCTGAATTTTGGTGGGTCCAACACCGCCAACATTTTTGGCGCTAGAAGGAGGGCTAGATGACATGCTGAGCCCTTGAAGTTTGTTTTAAATTTTTGCGCATATTTCATGACTTTTGTCAAAATCAAAACCCCGACATGTTTTTCTAACTCTACTCATTTTTAAGTGTCGGTGAGTATTTTAGATGAATTTTCCAGATACAAGTTTAATGGCGAGGATATAACAACCATGTTTAGGCACACAATTTCATTTTATTGCCTATGTGATATGCATGATGTACCGTGTGATGATATTTCCTGTGGGTTGTTTGCTTTCACGTTCGAAGGGTTGGTAAAGAAATGATGACACACATTGCATGCAGCCTCTACAAACTCTTTTGATCACTTTTTTAGAGAATTATGTCGTGCTTTCATTATTTATGACCGTGAATACCTTAATAGAAAAATCTTAAAATTGCGAAAATTACCTGGCGAATCTCTTCAAGATTTTCACAATCATTTTCTTCACTACTATTTTGAATTTCCTGAAGATGAAATTGACTAGGAATTATTGGATGAAATATTTCAATATCTTATTCACGTTTCTAATAATCCATAGGAGTTGGAATCTTTCGAACCTATCCTGACATACCTTGGTGTTATAGATTCTAAATCTGAAATGTACAAGGTTTTTGTCCCAAGTGACCCTCCATCCCCTTCTCATAAAAAAACTCTAGCTTCGCAGGTCAAGGTGGGCGAAGTTGAGAATCCACCTGTTTATCTATCACCATCTCCTCCTACCCCACCTACTCGAGATTTCTCCGCAGATTTGGAATGGAACTCTGATGGTTTTCATGTGATCTTATCTCCTCATCCTCCATCCTTCATTCCCTTTGATCCTTCATATTTTGGTTTGTTGTGTTCATCTGCATTGGATCTCACATGTTATGTTCACGAGGATCAAGTTCTGGACGGAGTTAGTATTGAACAACCAACCTATGGCATCATTTTTTTTGAGTATGTGTGTGAGTCTAAACAAGAATCTACAGGGAAGGATGACTTCTTCTGTCTACACCTCGTCATATTTATCTTGACATCTTCCATGATTCTGTCAGTTTTGTTCCCTCTAGTGAAAATGAATTTTTGGGTGTTTCTACCTCTGATCATTCACATTGAAAAAAAATCTATCTTATCATTTTCACATCCTCCACTGGAATCAAGCGATCATATTTCTCAAGCATTGGAGGAGTCATATGTAGTGAGTGTTGTTGCGAAATAGAAGTTTTATTATTTCTTTATGTTTTTTCATTTTGTATGTTCAAAGGTGTGTACATATTTTTCTTCCACTCGCAATGTGTCGGGGCACCATGATACATCCACAGAGTGCCTTTCATGTGCTTTCCATTCTTAATTTTTTGTGGATGCAATCAATCTTCAAATGTATTGGCTTGCATTATTTTATCTTTCTTGTTGGTTACTTTGCTTGTATATCATTCTTGTAGACCATTCTCTTGCCTCCGTGGGCCAACCAATGCACCAATGGATGGATTGGAAGTATCACTTCACATGAGTTAGCCTATGTTCTGCCTAGGTTAGGAGTAGCAGTAGTGTTTTCTTTTCTTGTTTGTTTCCTGATTTGCTTACTTTGTCTCCCTTTGTCTTGCTTCTTTCCTTTGTTTGTTTTCTTTTTCACCTTTAGGTTAGTTTCCGCATGAATCCATGTTTGGCTTCTTAGACAAGTAAGGTGAAATCCAAGAGGAACTTGTACAAATATCAATACTTGGTTATCAGTCTATTCCCTCTCTTTATTTGAGTCTTGTGTTTGTTCTAGTCAATGATACCTTGATGGAAAATATGTTCCTTTTGGAGAGATTCATGGTGGAATCACAATTCTTCCATTCTTAACTAGTATCGCTACTCTAAGGTTTTCTATTTTCGGTTAACACTTGTCAACTCAGTCAAGTAGAGTAAGGAGGGGGGGAACCTTAACAAGTATGTTAGAGATATATAAATAACCTTATATGAAGGGACAACCTCTTTTTCTCTCAATACATCGGGATCCCTCTTCTGCCTCATGAAATAAATAAGTGCCTATGCATAGTTCTTTGAAAAATGAAAAAAAAAAAAAAAAAATAAAGGGAAAAAGAAGAGAAAATCTTCTTGCATGAAGAGGTAACTTCGTTGGGGTATTGTCTAGGCTCGCTCGAAGCGGAGAAATTCTTGTGTTATTGAAGTGATTTTGCCAAGGTACTATTGAGGCCTGTTGGCAGTGGAGTAACACCAAAGATTAAACTAAAACCCTGGTAGTATATTTTGCTTGTGCATCTATATACCCCTCATCCCCAATCGAAACAACTTAGTTTGACTTCGCTTGGTATATGTGTTGACGATAAAGAGAATGGTAGTTGCTACAAATTTAACTCAAGCTAAGTGAAGAAGCTATGATGACAGAAGAAATAAAAAATAGTTTTGGAAGAGTTAGACTCGTTTTGCATGAAGAGCCATCGAAGTTTAGACAAACACCTACCCATGTTTAAAGACAAATTCCCTCATGAAGGATTACTAGTTCTTGATCATCATTTCCTGCAGAATATATGGTCAAGAGAAAATAGAAACCTTTCCTGAAGGGTGGGTGGTTTTTCTAGACCAGTTGGTGAATGATGGTAGGCCATTCAACTAGTCATATTTATTGTCTCATCAATTGAACACCCATGTGGCTAAGGCTTGGAATCTGCCCAAGAATGAGCAAGCAATGTTTTCAGTGTACGCATACTTACTGGATGAAAATTGTTCCCAGGAGAAGTTCCCTAGCATGACTTGGAGATGGAAATTAAAAGAGACTGTCGTAAAATGAAAAAAATAAAAAATAAAATAAATGGAGAAAGAAGAGAAAGGATTCCTGCATAGAGAGGTGAAGAAAGTAACTCTGTCAGGGTACTGTCTTGTCTCGCTGGCAGCGGAGCAATGCTTGTGTTCTTGAAGTGACTCTTTCAAGGTATTGTCCAGGGCTGTTGGCAGTGGAGAAACACCATAGAGGAAACTTAAAATCTAGGAGTATATTTTACTTATGCATCTATATACCCCTCATCCCCAATCGAAACAACTCAGTTTGACTTCACTTGCTATGTGTGTTGCTGATAAAGAGAATGGTAGGGGCTACATATTTAACTCAAGATAAGTGAAGAAGCTATGATGACCGAAGAACTAAACAATACTTTTGGAAGAGTTAGACTCATTTTTCATGAAGACAAGGTCCATACAGAGAGTTGGAGTTTTACCATTATGTCACCAATGTTGTAGCAGCTACAACCACCCTCCAAAATTTTTCCTACGCTTGGATTTTGGACCCTTCCTTCTAAACGAAAGCAACTTATCTCGCACTGATCTAGGTAATTATGCTTTGACTGAGCCTTATTATTTTCGTCTTGACTTATGTTTTCTTACATAGTTCATTTTCTAACCCACAAGTTGATCTCTTGACTTGGTCTCTTGAAAGTTCCAGACTTTCCTTAGAGAATTGTGCAATTATTGAGGGAAATTGGCCTCGCTATTGGTAATTGTACAACCCTAATTCCAGTGAGCCTTGAGCTCAGGAAATGTACAATACTAAATGAGAGCAAGCCTTGAGTTGGAAAATTGTGCAGAAGGGAGAGGCAGCCCAGAGCCACTAAGCCCAAAAATTGCACAAACCTCATTATACTCAGAAATTGCTCAGTGCATGAACCAGAGAGTTGCCTAGTCTATTTTTAGCAACCCAAAGGGGTACTTGATTTATTTTAGAAACTGCCATCAAGTGTTGCTTTTTCTTTGATTTTAGGCAAGCACATCATAAACCCTAACATGACCAAATATATTTAATTGACGTTGTTAGATATCCTTTGCACAGTCGATCTTGCAGCTCTAGCATTCCCGAGGAGATTAAGGAGACTTTGGTGCAATTGTCATCACTTTTCCGTGTAGTTTTGATTTTCTCATATTTTGCTGCTTTTTTTGTTGTTTTTTGTTGTTTAGCTTGTGAGAATATTGTTTCACTAGTTTCTTTGAATGGCTTCTAGTGTTTTAACTTGTTTTAGCTTGTAGAAGTGTTGTTTCAAGTTCCCAAGTGTCACATGTGTTTTCTCGTTTTTGCACAAACAGTCACCATTGTGGAAACTCTCTTCACATGCTTCATTTTCCTTTAGTTTAATACATTCCTACACTTGTTTCACATGCATGCATTAAAACTTAGTACGATCTACACTGAGTATCACATCATCCTTAAGAACTTCTTTTTTTCACACTCCCCATGGGTATATCTGGGTCCCCTTGCTCGAATCTCACTATGCACAACTAGCACTACGCAATCTAGGAGCTCAAGGTCACTTCCTTAGGATTTGGAATTTGACTGAGCTTTTCCTGGGCTAGCACCAACTATGCATTGCACAGCTCAAGGAGCCAACCTCCAAACTTGGCCACTAAGGCTATCCAATGCGTAGTCTCTCCTAGCCTTGGCCCAAATTGAACTTCGCATTACGCAATTCCAGTCATCAAGCTTCCCAACTGACTATTGGGACTACACAGTTCCCACAGTTAGCCAATGAACTCTGTCATCCAGAATTGTGCAATCCTTCCCATCATAAGCTTGACTTGCTACTTCATATTTTCTTAAAGTTTCCTTGGTTTCTAAGTTGACATTTTCTTGGTATAAGTGTCATCTCTATCCCACATGTAAAGAAGTTGTTGAGCACCTCTCTAGCAGTTACAACTAACATGGCATCCAAGAAAGCTGCATTAAACAAAACCGCTGAGAGAAGTACTGTGGAAGCAGTTGATTAGATATCCGTTGATTTTCCAATAAATTCATATACTAATTGTTCATTGAGAAGGGTACAACACTGACATGGAAACAAATATAAGATAATTTTGCAGAGGAATTTAAGGAAGACTTAGAGGAACGATAGGTTTATCTTAGCATCCAACGGTTAGGCTTATACAAGGTTTCATGAAGGAACCCCACCTTCCCATGTGTGAACATGATTAGTTGGATTATCTCACACATGGATGAACAAACTATGACATTGAGCAGCGCCAGTGAGAGAGAGCTTTCCACTTTCAGGGTAGAGAACTTTCAGCATATGTATCACTTTCCTGAGTCGGTGAAGCGCATGGAATCACTCTTCTATGCCACCCATAGCTATGTGAACATGAGAGATATTGTCAAGCACTGGATGAAATATCCATCAAAGTTTAGTCAAAAACCTACCCATGTTTACAAGACAAAGTCCCTCATGAAGGCTTACTAGTTCTTGATCATATTTGCCTACAAAATATATGGTCAAGATAAAACAAAAACCTTTCATGAATGGTGGGTGGTCGTACCAGATCAGTTGGTGTATGATGGGAGGTCATTCAACTGGTCGAATTTATTGGCTCATCAGTTGAAGACCCATGTGGCTAAGGCTCCTAATCTACCCAAGAATGAGAAAGCGAGATTTTCCATGTTCGCAAACTTATTGGATGCAATTTATGCCTAGCGCTAGTTCCTTGGCATGAGTTTGACATGGACACCAAAATATATAGTCATCAACATCTATTTCATGTTTCTTTTTTACTAAAGCTATCGAGGAGTGATGGTAAGTCTAACTGACCATTTTATCATCCTGTGGTAAGAGCTTATCTTTGAGAAGGATCCACCTTTCGTGTCCCAAGAAGAAATGGAGGCAATAGTAAACATTGTAGATTGGTATGCCTCACTAGGTGGCACCTTCATCAGACTGTTTGGCAGAGAGAAGCCTTTGCATGTTCTACCAAGGTATGCCATTGACAAGTTGATCATGCAAGAAGTTTCATACCACCTCACTACAAGGTTGTTAGCAGGACTTCATAGGAGGAAGAAAGCTCCATGGCCTGCTCTTTCTTTGTGGATTGCATTATATCAGATTAAGAGCTTGAAAGATGCAGATGTCGAGGCTAAGGAGATAGTGAAGTTTGAGTTTGGCACCAAGTACTTTATTCTGTATGATCCCCACAATATTTTCAAGGGCCATTATGTGATATTTTACATTCTGTGGATCCATGAGGCATTTCATTGGCCATGGGAGGACCCTTGGAAGTATTGTTACAATGCCTCTCAAATTCGTGAGCTAGTCAGTATAGCAACAACTTGAAATGTTACTCTGCAAACAATAGCAACTCCGGAAGAAAAAATAGTAGCAGAAGGCAACAATCGAGTGAAGGGCAAGGGAAAGAGGAAGGTTACTGAGGACCCAGAGGGACAACAAAGCTATAAGATGAATGAAAATCCAATCTTGGGGAAGGAAGATTTTGTAATAGAAGAAAAGAGGGAGTAGTGGATGAAGAGGGAAGAGAGAAGGAAGATAGAAAAGATGAGGCTGCAGGCATCATAACTCAAGTTGTAGGAGATGGAGAAGAAGTTGAAGGAGGAACAAGAATTGAGGAGGAGAGAAACATAAGAGAAGAAGAAATGGTGAAAAGAACAAAGGAAAGGTGCGATGATAGAGGGAATAACATCGATACAGGTTGATAAGAGGGAACAACCAACAACTAAGGAAGAGGCCAAACAGATGCAAGATCGGGAGCTCGCTTAGTAGATTAAGTAATTGATTGAAGTGATAGACATGGAGTAGGAATAGGAGCCGCATAATTAAGACATTGATCTTATGCCAAGAGCACTAGAGGCCATACTTCAGTCTCCAACTATTGAGAAATGGCAACAAGAAATTCCAGTTTAAATTTTTCCTTGAATTGAAACTGAGAATTAAAATAGAATTCTATTCTCATAGCAACTTGTTAATAGTTAATTAAGTTTAATTAACTTAATTAGCTTGGGAATTTCGATTTGGAAGTCTTTCTGAAGTCATGTATATGTTCTCCCAAAGTTTTAGGGGTCCAAGATGAGTTTAAATGTGATTTGTAATTAGATAACTCATTTTACTGAGTTATTTAAGTTAAATTAGTTTCAAACTATTTGTGGAACTAACAGAGAGTTAACAGTCAGTTGGTGCACTAGTGCATCCACAAGTGTCACTATAGATAACTGAAGATTCCCTCATCAGAAACTCATGCATGTCTATTCTGAGAAAGACCCGGTTGAGACTAGAGTCCAGGGACAATGTACTATCAGTTGTATGATTTACTAAGTTGTATAGATCATGCATGAAATCAAGAAGTCAACCTAGATTAGATTGTGTAGTTTTGGAAGCATTGGATTCCCATTAATACAGGCTATTCAACCATAGGAATTGTACAAGGAAATAGGGGCTTGGAGGGCAACAGAAGAGGATAGAGATTTCCTTGAGATTGCTTGTCATCTAGGAGATTGATTATACTTGTGGAGGGATTGTTCTTGCGAGAATAAGCATTGTATTCTCATCTTGGATTTTTGATTTAATGCAATACAGATAGTATGGGTTTTGAGCAGTGGATTTCCCCAGATATATCTTTTGTTATGTGCGACTGATTTATCTTCTTGTTCATATTGTTTTCATCGATCTAGTGGCTTCTACTGGTTGAAAGTATAAGTATATTCTTGTCTTGTGCTTTAGTACATTGCATGATCTTGTGAATCTACAATATTTTCTACATGGTATTAGAGCTGAAGACAATATACCAGAGGAGATTTCGAAGTTTTGATTTTTGGGTTACCAGTGAAATTTGGATTTGCAATACATACTTCAAGATCGATAGATGGCATTCTACGGTTTGCCTCTAGAGTATGCCTTGGAAGGCAACTGGATTTTTATAGCTTGGAGGGACAAAATGGAGGCTATGTTGGAGGATAATGATTTGAAGGAATTTGTTGATCAATAAATTCCTGATCTAGCAACATCGGATGCACAAAATTGGCCGAATGGAAGAAGTGTGTGGTGAAGGTGAGGCATATAATCCTTGAGGGAGTTTGAGACCACATTGTCTCGAGTCTCCATGGCAACGAAACTCCATATGCTATGTGGAAAGAATTGATGGAATTGCATTAGAACAATACTGACCAAAGGAAATTGGCACTGAAGGACAAACTTCAAAAAATCAAAATGGAGAAAGGAGAGACTATTCAAAAATACTTGACAAAGTTCACTCAGTGTCATGATGAACTTGGAAGTGTTGGAATCACGGTTGTCGAGGATGATATGGTGAGTATTTCTCTTCTAGGACTCCCAAAGAGTTGCCATAGTTATCAGGACTCTGCCAATGGAATGGTCGAGATAAGCTGCCATATTGGGAATGATTATGGTCAGATTTGATGCAGTAGGAGATCATGAGGAACACCAGGGATGGCTCTTCATCAAAGATTGATGATGAAGAGACTCGTGCCTTAGAGATTAAGGAGAATAAGGGGAAAGGGAAAGATTCCCATTCCAAATCGGATTTTTGCTATGGAGGTAAGAAGAAAGACATGATGAAAGTGAAATGCTTTCATTGTCATGATTTGGGCCATTTTGATACAAATTTCCCACTCAATAAGTCCAAGAAGAAGTCCTCAGTTGGAGTGATGGGTGAGTCTTTGGCCTCTCAATTCGAATTGGACTTTACTCTCATTACATGCATGGTGTCATCAATGATGGGCAGTGTATGGTACCTTGAAAGTGGAGCCTCATTCAACATGACTGGTGAAAAGGGTCTTTTCAGTGATCTAGAGGAGAAATATCTTGAGATGTGTTAACTTAGGATATGGACATAACAATATTGAATAAAATGTTTTTGAAAATATATTTGTTTATTTTTTTGACTAATTTATTCTATCTTATCAAAACCAAAAATGCTACAACATTGGCTCCATCTGGGGACTGCTTTCTCCTATAGAATGCAGAGAACCTGCAGATCCATGTGCCTTCTCCCTGGCAATGGTGCCAATCTGATGTTGTACCTCTGAGATAGTAGTAGGTCAGCTACAAATGCCAGAGCATCTAAAATAATTGTTTTGGGGTTTTTGGTTTTATTTTTGGAAGACCAATGAATGAAGACAAATGTAGAATTGAAATACTTAATCCTTTGGATAATATTAATATCTCAGTAAAGGGCCGCTATAAAGCTTTACACAGTGATATAGATCAAATAGTGGTGAGAAGAAGAAAGAAAATAATATGATTATCACAGTTTCCAGACTGTAAAATAGAACAATCATAAGTATGAAAACCTTCTAAACTACGTTCCAAAGATTCAAGCCAATATACTTAAGCTTACAAAAGAGGCTGATGATTTATTAATTAGAGGGGATTAGCTAAACAGACAGTTAATTAATCCATTCTCTTAATAGATGATCACTTCAGGAGTTTATAGGAATAAATTCAGACACAACTATTCCTACCTGGATATCTCTATAAATCATAAGCATATGAAGAAAAACATAATGATTGATAACTGGAAAAACTCACAGGATAACACAAACTGTGTAAAACCAAATTCAGAGTCCTCTACTTTGTATTAAGGTTCCAAAAAGATTGAGTACATCAAGTGTCTAGAAAATCTTCCTTCAAAGGTGCAACTAGGTTCAAAGTAAAATGAACAGTCACGACTTAACAAGCAATGAACAATGAACCTTGAACCCATAACAACTTGAGAAGAGAGTTATTTATACAATAATGAAACTAAAAAAATATCCTAAAACTAATTAAGATTTATTCTAGGAAAGGAAAGATCTTCATGCAAGAAGATAGGGGCAACTGTTGAACTGCGTCTTGCTGTCCCTTTTATTTAGGTTGTGCTAGCTTTGTTGTTTGATGTTTTGACATTTAAGCTGCTTGATTGTTTGTATCATTTACGCTGGTTGATTCCTTCATTTGATATTTCATCTGATACTCTTTAAACTCTGTGAATATCCTTTGACCTTGTTGAGTAGCCTTTACTGTGTTCCTTTTACCTTTGCTGTACATTTCAGGTTTTTACTGTGTTTTTCAACAGTAAATAATTTTAAATTTTATGTTACAGGGTAAGGTGATTTGATATTATCTTCATATTTGTCTTCTAACTGTATGCAGGCTTTTTTCTTTGTAATCCTGGAACAGGGAGTTTTTACCTGCAAAACACAGAAATTGTTAAGAAAACATAGGTGACAGAGAAGTTCGTCAATGGCTTTATTGATCTTGAAAGGATATTGGAAGGAGTCCAAAGTGTATCGGAAGGTAAAATAATGGTTTTATTGGTCGCAGAGGTTTATGGAGGTTTCACTGTGTAAATGGGTGAAACAAAGCAAAATGGTGAGTTTTAGGTTTAAACAGAAAAACAGTTTACTTTTTGAATTATGGCACAAAGTGAAGTGGCCATTTTGTCATTATGCAGAAGGTGGTTTTGGTTATCATTGCACTGCTTATGAGGCGTGGGCGGTTTTTGGGAGGGGTCACTTGATATAGCCTAGAGCCTGACATGTAGCAAGGAGAGGTTGGTGGAATACTGCTTTTTTGGGCGAGTAATGCTTGGACAGAGAGCCAACCCAAAATCACTGAGGGTCATTAGATTTGAATGCATTTGATCGAACGGTGGTGGAGCGAAAGAGTAGCGGAGGGGCCCAATGATTAATCATGGCGGTATGGGATTTATTATGGATTAAAAACTGAGATTAGTGGGGTTTTATGGTTAAATAGAGGTTAGGCTGGTTCTTCGATTTAAATCATAAAAACATTTTAACAAAGAAATCCTTTGCCAAACAAGGTATGGTGGACTTGAAATAGTATGAATTCGGGTGGATAGATGACGTTGGGTTCAGGTTCATTGCATATCACAATCGCAGTTTAGCAAAGGAAGGCCCATCGTAAAGGAATGCGATAGGGGCCAGATGCTATGTGGAAAATAAATCATGGATAATACGCAATCGAGTCAGGGTTCCCATCGCATATCGGAGATCGCAATGGCAGAGGGTGTATGCTTCAGTCGAGATTTGCGATAAAGGGCGGATGCGAAATGGCCAATGAATTATGAAATATATTACGTTGGGTCCAGATCCATCACACATCGCATATCGCAATGCGGAGGAGAGTGCATGCACGTTGAAAGGTTTGCGATCCGCCAATATGCGATATGTTATGGAATACATAGTTTTATAATAAAACTAATGGTTTCAGGATATTTAGTAAAGGGAGTTAATAATATATGGGAAAGGACTTTTAGGGGTTTAATACTATAAGTTAGCGTTAATATGAAATATGAGCAGAAAGGGAAAATACACTAAGTATAATGCCTTTTCATGAGTTATTTTCTTTTCACATATATACATCAATACTTAGGCTAACCATCTTTTTGTGGGTTTTTTGAGTAAAAGGGGATTTAACATGGGGTTTTCACTTTTCCTAGGCAAAAAGGATTTTAACCTTAGGAAAAGGGGTTTTTATGGAAAATGAATGAATATGAACTGTATGAAGATGGGAAGGGGAAATTAGTAAATATATGGATGAATGGGGATGAGGGATCTTAATTAATTGATCTTGTAGACCTTCATTTGTTTTGTGTAATTGCCTCATGGACATAGAAACATATGGTAAAACATGATAAATGTACATTTTGTCCAATCAATCATTATATTTCTGCAACCTTTCTTCTACTTACCCTTTGCTTATCCTATCATTTTTTCTTCACTTAATGGGTGCATTTAGGCTAGCAAACCATTTTCCTCTCTTTTTTATTTAAGAAAAAAAAAACAAACTATCTAATTCTAACCTTATAACATCCAAGGGCTTAGATTAAACTGATGAGCACCTTATTATTCTCTACCTAACTACTGATGTGCCAAGATTAAACAGTTTGGCCAGATATTTATTCTCTAATTATAACATCAAATTTAAAGCATGAAGCAGTCAAGATTAAACTATTTGATTGTCATGGGTTGTGCCATTTATAACAAGCTGCACACAACCATTATTTTGCTTAAAAAATAGTAGTGGAATTTAGACTTGCTCACTTTCAAAGTTTATTTGTTTTCTTTTCTTTCTAACCTAACATTTTATTTGATATGGACATCATCATCAAGATGTTTTCAAAAACATTTTATTCAATATTGTTATGTCCATATCCTAAATTAACATTTTTTCAAAATATTTTTTTATTTTTATTTTTTTGACTAATTTATTCTATTATCAAAACCAAAAATGCTACATCAAGATGCATATCGAGATGGGTGACGATGAGAGGTATAATGCTATAGGATTAGGAATGGTTACTTTTTAGAGGGAGTATGCTTCTCCTCTCATCTTGAGGGATCATATGTATGTACTTGGGTTGTAGAAGAACTTAGTATCAGTCACTGTGTTGGAGGACGGAGGCTATGATGTTGTCTTTATCAAAGGAATGGTGCTCCTTAGACACATAGCCATGGGAAAGGTAAAGCAGATTGGGATTTGGGTGAAGAATCTCTATAAGTTGGAGGTAGATAATTGTCTTTCTTTGAGTACAAAAGCAGAGATGGTTTAGAGATGAGATGTTGGTGAGTTATGGCACAGGTGACTGGGCCACTTGCATCATGGGACTCTGCATATCATGTAGTGGATCTCCACCAATTTTCCCAAAGGTACACTAGAGAAATTTGATACATGAAAGGTGTGTACATTGGGTAAATACACTAAGTCTTCCTTTCATGACAAAGATAGTTGAGCAGAGGCTATTCTAGAACGAATCCATTTAGATGTGTGTGGACCATTCTCGATAGAATCCACATCCAAACACATGTATTATGTTATATTTATTGATGACTTTTCTCGTAAATGCTCTATATTTTTCATGCAGAAGAAGGATCAAAATTTCACAAAGTTTTGCGAATTTAAAGCATTAGTTGAGAAAGAGTCGAGGAAGAAGGTTAAAGCTCTACGGAGCGATAATGGTGGTGAGTATGTCTGAAATGCGTTTAAGAACTTTTGTCTAGTGGAAGGGATTAAACGAGAGCTGATGGCACCCCATAACCCTCAGCAGAATGGGGTGGCCGAGAGGAAGAATAGAAGCATAGTAGGGGTAGTGAGGGTGATGTTGCATGATCAGGGCCTACCACTACACTTGTGGGTTGAGGCATGCAACATAGCAGTTTATGTTAAAAACATAACCCACATTGGATACTTGGGATGAAGACACAAGTGGAGGCTTACTCTGGTAAGAGGCCACATGTGGTCACTTCAGGATTTTTAGGTCATCGACATATTTCCATGTGACCAAATATGCATGGAAGAAGCTTGAGCTAACACCAGAGTTAGGGATATTGTGGGGTACACTAATACACCTCACAACTATCAAGTGTACTTGCCGACCAGCAAGATGAAAGTGGTTCGTAGGGATGTCAAGTTTGATGAGAAGAAGGTCATGTGAGTTTCTCTGAGAGGGAGCTACAACTACATGCGATTGAGGAACCTTTAGTTCCTAAGATTGAGGATCCTCATATTGATGTGGAGAAACCACGTGTAGAGGATATGGGAGTGGAGACATGAACTTAGGAAGAGTCTTCCAAAGAGGGAAGAAAGAAAACCAGAGAGGTTGACACATTATTGGATGATGCATGGGAGAATGTGGGAGCACCAACTTCTTAGCACAGGTAAAGGAGGTCACCTGAGAGGTACACTAGATACATGGATTTTATGGGTGAATGTGTTATGACAGAGCCATCTTCCTTTAAGGAAGAAATGCATTAGTCAGTTTGGGTTGATGCCATGGTGGAGGAGTATGACTTGATAGTTTGTAACAGTGTTTGGGATGTGGTCCTGAGACTGGAGGACAAGTCGGTGGTGTGCTCCTATTGGATTTACAAGGTAAAGAAAGCTACAGATGGTAGTGTGGAGAAGCATAAAGGCATATTTGTGGCTCATGGCTTTTCACAGGTAGAGGGGATTGACTATGATGATACCTTTTCTCTTATTGCAAGGTACTCATTGATTAGATCTATATTGGCACTATCAGCATAGATGGGTTGGAAGATACATTAGACATATGTAAAGACAACCTTCCTTAATGGCATGATTGAGGAAGAGGTGTATATAGAGCAACTTGAAGGTTTTGAGACCTTCGACTGTGAGTTGCATGTGTGTCGGCTGAAGAGAGATTTGTATGGGTTAAAGCAAGCACCCTGTGTTTGGTACACTAGGATAGATAGCTACTTCACTGGGTTGGGCTTCACAAAGAGTGAAGTGGATGCGAACCTGTACCACATAGTGGTGGAAGGTAAATTGTTGATCATTGTACTTTGTGTTGATGATCTCATATTAACAGGTGATGATTAGCTGATCAACTCTTATAAACAGGACCTTGCAAGAGAGTTGGAGATGAAGGACTTGGGTCTCATGCATTACTATCCAGGCATGGAAATATGGCAGGGTGATGGGGAGTTGTTTGTGTCTCAAGGCAAGTATGCCAACGAGATACTCAGGAGGTTTTACATGGAGAGTTGCAAGCCTATGGAGACTCCTCTAGCTGGTAACTGGAGGAAGGAGGATGTTACTTCAAGAGAAGTATTGGAACCTTTTGTTTACTAGAAATTTGTGGGTTCACTCATGTACTTGGTGAAAACATCACCAAATATGTGCTATGAAGTTAATGAGCTTAGTTAAGTGATGGTTAGGCCTACCAAGCTGTATTGGAAGGCCGAAAAGCATGTGTTGAGATACCTTTGGAGTACTTCTCAGTATGGATTATGGTACAGATGGACAAAGGGAGTGAAGATTCAAGGCTTCATGAACACAGATTGGGCTGGGAGTCCATCCGACTGGAAAAGCACATCAAGAGCGATTTTCAGTATTGGGTCAACAGAAGTTTCTTGCTACAACAGGAAAAATACATTGGTTACACTCAGTTCGGTAGAGGTATAGTATGTGGTTGCAAGTAGGAATCATGTGAGGCCATCTAGATGAGGAAGATCCTAGTTGGTCTATTTGGTTAGTAGATAGATCCGACAGTGATTTATTGCGATAATTAAAGTTGTATCAAACTCTTCAAAAATCCAGTTTTTCATGATAGGTCCAAGCACATTGATATTCGATATCATCATCTCAGAGATTATGTATTGAGGCAGATCATGTTGTTAGAGTACATTCCCAAGGAGGAGAAAGATGTTGACATTTTGACGAAGGCATTGTCAAGATGTAAATTCGAGTTTCATCGAGATAGGATCGGGGTGGCAGATAATCCATTTCTTGTTGAAAGGGAGTGTTGAGAAATGGCAACAAGAAATTCCAGTTTAAATTTGTCATTGAATTTAAATTGAGAATTAAAATAGAAATCTATTCTCATAGAAACTTGTAAATAGTTAATTAAGTTTAATTAACTTAATTATCTTAGGAATTTCAAGTTGTAAGTCTTTCTAAAATCATGTATATGTTCTCCCTAAGTTTTAGGGGTCCAGGATGAGTTTAATTGTGAGTTGTAATTAGATAAATCAGTTTACTGAGTTATGTTTAGTTAAATTAGTTACAAATTGTTTGTGGGAATAATAGAGAGTTAACAGTCAGTTGGTGCCCTAGTGCATCCACAAGTGTCACTCTAGTTAACTGAATATTCCCTCATCAGAAACTCATGCATGTTGATTCTGAGAAAGACCCTGTTATACAACAAAATGACCCCCTCATTAGCTCAGAGGGGAAAGACATGATAGTTGAAGCAAAGACCAAGATCACATGCCTTGTTTCCACACTAACGCTGGCTATACATTGACAACCTGCTTTATAAAGCTTCTTTGTAAGCCTAAGGGAGTGTTAGTGACCCTACTAACTCTAGTTGTTAGTTCAGGAGCAACGTTAGTGGATCCTAATGAAGTTCTAAAGGTCAAAGGAGTGAATTGACTCATAAATATCTAGATATTCACTCCTGAATCTACTCAAGAAAAGCAAGGAAACATCTCAAGTTCAACCTATTTGGGGGATTACTAATCCTAATGAAGGAGGCAAATGGGAAAGAGTTGAAAAGCATGGCAACTTCATTGCTTTTACCTTAAGGAACTCATGGAGGAACTTGGCAACCCTAACTTGATTGCTACATAAGCAAAGCTAGGGCTATGGTGATAGAGGTCAAATCATTTGAAAGGATAGCTTACTTGATTGTTGAGCATAGTCTCAAATATAAGCATAAGAAGTTGGTAAGAAGGGAAAGAGAGAGAAGCTGGAGGGGTAAGGGAAGGCTAATGCAACAGATGGTTGTAATCACTCTTCCAACATTAATATAGAACTGCAGTTGTACTATCTACTCCATGGTGTTGGTACTATCATTCATTTATTTGTTTGTCCAATACCTTTTAGCATGAGTAGCTTAGTTATGTGTAACTAGATGTCTTTTATTTATTCATGTATTAGCTATCAAGGTTGTATGTTGTGATTATGCTTGTCTTTCTATGTGTAGGACTTGATCTGGAGCTGGCTCAGGGGACTTCCACCTAGCTGCATTGAGCTCTCCAAAAAATCTACATGCAGGCTTGAGGTAATCCATATGTTTTGCTTTGATAGTTAGTTAATGTTTATGGACATGCATGTAACGGTTGTAGATAATCTTATAGTCTGCCAAAGGTCCCTAGAATACCTTTGAGGGTATCTCCATTCTCCATACACCATGCATTTTATCTTATAGCAGAATTGGCGACTCCGCTTGGGAGTATACATCTAGTTCCCATTTTACCTGGACAATTCTCAGTTTCCTCCTCCTTCTAAGACCTCTCTATACTTATGCATTCCCTTTCTGACCCACCAAAGCCTTGCTGCATTTTGCCTTCATATATTCAGCCTTGAATCTGATCCTAAAAACCCTGTTTTGAGTTGTTTTCCCACACTAACACAGGTTAGAAAATGACATAGTGCTTTATAAAGCTCTGTGTTTGCACACACAGAGTGTTAGTGGACCCAGTAACTCTCTGTGGCCACTGCTATAGAGCGTTAGTCCCCCAAATCTTGACATACAGCTGTGTCTATAAACTCAAAGGGATGGTAAGCCTACTCATGGACTGAAAAGGATCTGCAGCTGCATTTTGTTAGCAAGATCGGTGTCTTGAAAGATTTTTTTTTTAGGAAATAAGTTTTTTTTTCTTTCTTAAAACATTTTTTATCAAATAAAAATCAACAATTTTTTATTCATTCTTCTGCTTAGCTGGTTACAATCTGCTTTATTTTGGTTTCAAATAGTTGTTAAGAAAACATTGGAAAGATTTTTGTTGGTTATGCATGTGTTATAATGACTATGATGCATGGAACGAATATGAATATGTGAAATACTCTCACCTATAGAATACAACTTCTTTTCATCGAATCGAATATTTTTCAAGCATTGTCTTTTACATGATTTTTGAGTTAGAGTCCCATCACATTTCATACGTCAACTCCCCTACTGAAGACACTAAAAAAGTACACATAAAATTTACCTAAAATCAATCAGTAACTCTTTATTGAGCAAACAAACATTAGTTCAAGCTAGGATCTTGGGATAGGTAGTGTGAGTAAACTGCCCAAGATTAGAAACCAAAACTAGTGTCATTAAAAGAGAGAAAACTCCTTCTACACTCATACTGCTGGGACCACTCCAGTCAAAGTGGAGCTAAATACGAGACAACATCAGACTGTAAGTGAAGGTAGCCCACCTTCGCTTGCAACTCCTTTAGGTATTCTGTGTATTGGGGATCCCTTCGGGGTTCGAAGCTGAGTCGGGGACGCAGGTATCCTTCCCACATAGTGTACTGTCAGTGACTATGTCCCCCCGGTAGTGTCTGTAATCTGAGGTATCCTTAGTGGCAAAGCTTTTAGGGACTTACACAAGGTGACTCGGGGGCCTTCCCTGGTACCTAACACAAATGGACCTACTCGAGGGTGCTCGTCTTCATGAGAGTACTTGGCCCCTCAATCTGAGGTTCGGGCAAAGCTCTAGAGTAACCATAACTATACATTTGGCCAGCCCTCTCTGTTATTCATTGTGATACTGGGTTTCATCTCCAGTGATCGGTGCTTATCAGATAGGGTCATTTCCCTCTGTTTGCTGATTGATCAACTTAGTGTATTTTTTATATTTTTTAGGTACCCGTGTGTTATCATTAAGACTTTAACAAATATCACGATAAAATTTATTGATAAAAATTAATGGTCACCATGGCTACATCTGGCCCTCGTCGTCAATCTAGACAATTTTTAGGACTTCCTCCACTCATTATGGAAGATCTGCCGAGCTCCAGTGAACTGAATTCCCCATCTTTGGGAAATCAGTCTCCTAGATCTCACATGGAATCTATTTGGACAACCGACGATTCAAGTTTTCCAGAGGATTTCTTTACCGAAGGATTTCTTCCTCCCTTTAACCCTCTGCTCACGATTCCGTTGGACCCACTCTTTGTTCCCATGGCACCTGTACTCCCTGTTTCTTTAGTTGGAACATCTCCATCCATCCCGTCGACGACTAATGGGTGGTGGAACTTTGTGGACACTTTTGGTCCCCCACCACTTCCCTAGTCAACAATCACCGCCACATCGTTAATGGCAAACCCTGCTATCCCATTTGTCCTAGGTACAAACCCTCACATGACACCCTCCACGAGTGGCACCCAACCTATGTCGGGTTCCACCCCTTTAGTGTCAAACTCTATACCTTCGACAAGTGCTACATACAACACTCCTTATAACGCTCAATATAGCACATTTAGTGTGGTTCCCATGAACCAACAATATGGTTGGCATCCATTGTATAGTTCAAACCCCTAGATTCAAGTATCTGGAGGCACTCACAATATGCATATACCGGTCAGGAACGTAACAGTTCCCCCTCCATTTTCACACATGCATGGTTAGTCACTGATTGACATGAGCGCTCCTTATCCCATTCAAGGACATATGGTTAGTTCTGTGGTGGGCGAGAATCCTCAAGGAAGTCCCAACCAATCCATGGGGACACCCTACTCACAAATTCAAATGAGTCAAGGGGGCACTGCTTATCCTGGGGGAAATTCTATACCCCAGCATCACAATCCCCATGGAAATCCACATTACAATGCCATACCCCAAGGCAACTATTATACCACGCAACATATGTATAATATTGGGACTCAAACGATGGGAGGACCACAAGGATCCTCAAGTCATATGTCATCACCTTGGTTTGAGTCGGGGGCACCACACACTCTACCTTTCTTAGCAACGTTGGATATACTTGACTTGTAAAAACTTACAAATGACCCCATCTATCATAACTTACCTTGGCCGCCAATCCCACATAAAATACCAGTAGGCATCCCCAAGTTCGAGGGGAAACAAGGGGAGGATTTGGGCACCCATATCACCACCTATCATCTTTGGTGTGTTTCTAACTCCATGGTGGATGATAGTGTCCAGTTATGTATTTTTCTCTACACCCTCACTGGAAACACAACTAAGTGGTACATTGAGTTACCACGCATGTCAATAAATACCTTCGACGCTCTAGCGATGGAATTCTTAAAGCACATCCAGCTACCCATCAATTATGAGACTGGGACAGAGCTCCTCACTTCATTACGTCAGGATGTCACCACCCACATTTCTAATCATATACATGAATGGAGATGTAGGCGGAGGATAGTCAAAGCTCCCCTCTTAGACTATCTCTTAGCTGACTGATTCTTCAAGTTCCTACTCCCTCAAGTTGCTAAGGATGTCACCTTTGGTGGTGCGGTCACAGAAGACCAATACATACATCATGCCTAGCACTTAGATCTGATATATTCATAGTCTGGCACTCTTTACAACGTAATCCCCAATGCCCCTCACAACTCCAATGCTTCCACTACTCAGCACCCCGGAGTGCACGCCGATGGGATTATTGGCATAACCTTCGGGACTACTGTAAAACAACACAGTGGTCACATTGCCCAAATGTCAGTGGACCCCTCTACGAAATTGATTGATCTTCCTACCACCGCGATAAACTCTGTGAAGTCTACGCAAAAACTTGGTGGTAAGTGTTATCACCCCAAGAAACTCACCTAGGTTGTATATCAGTGATGCTCAAGAACATTAAAAAATTCAACAGTTTTGTGGGATAAAATGATGGATAAATGGAAGATGTGCAGCACCTTTAAGCCAGATAACCACTCCTACTATGATTTACCCCGGACATGGGTGAAGACCCCCAAACTACAAGGCTTTCAACTACCAACTACTCACAGTTTAAGGTAAAAGTGATGATGGAGAAGACTGATTGCACCAGCAGATGCACAGGGCTCTGTGACAGCTAGCTGCAACTAGTTAGAGGATCTGCAATACTATTATTCAATAGACAGGGAGGATGACAACTCTCTGTTATTAGAACAACAGCAACCTGCAAGCAATTTTCAATGAACCACTAAATTTTAACATAGAGGTGGGATGACAACCCCTCAAATGCCAAATATTCATAGCACATCAACTAAATGCAAAGCAGGCAGAGCCTAGAACATAGAAGAAGTGAAAAGCGAGCAGGTGATAGCAAAAGAAGCTTGTATTAGTGGAAATCAAGACCAGAAGCTGCAGGTCTCATAGTATTAACAGTCTCTAGAAGTTAAAAGGCTACAATAAGCTCTCATTCATCAAACACTCATCAATCCTTACATTTTTTGTTCTAAGTATATATAGTGTTACAATACAAAACATCTCTGTTAAACCATGTGTGGAGGAGCCCATAAATGGCCACCAACCATATTCATATTTAGAAATGGGCCTCTGATATAAATCTGTCTGAGTTTTAAATAGATTAGACCCTCTCTGGCTCTTTGCGGTCCTTCTTGGGCAAGTGGAAAGAAATATGGGTGAAACCCATAACCATTGAATGCTCTGTCTGGATCTGTGGTGTCCTGTTTCCTCCTCGGCCATACTGCTGATTAAATGTTGTTGCTGAATCATTGAACGACTCTATCATGACTGCTTTGGTTTAAAAACAGTGAAACGATGCCCAAACCATGCATTCCCACCCATCACTGCTTCCATGTTGACTTTTAAAAGGCTCAGGCATAGTCTATTCACTATCGGGTCTGCCTTTGGCTCGCAATTCACGTTAAAACAGGCCCCTCCCTTGTTTTTTTTAATATTTGACAAATACCTGCAAAACTGCCGCAAACCATGAAAAATTGGCTTTGGCGGATTTGAAATATATATATTTGGCCTTTAGAACCCTTTCGGATCCAAAATCCCATCGCAATCGGCGCTTGCCAGGCATCCTTTATAGTTCCTCATATTTCACCATACACAGAAAATGCGCTCGAAACCATTGAAAATGACTCAAGCGCGGACTTGAAATTTTATGCAAAATGATTTATAAATCATCGGGTTCGCCTTTCGGGCCCGAACCCCATCGATGATCGGCGCTTGCCACAGGCTTCCCTTTGTATTTTCTTTATAGAAAGAAAATACACAAAATACATTGAAAACGCTATGGGCGCGGACTTGAGAAAATATGAAATGGAGTGTTGTGTGGTCGTTGGGTCCGGCCCATCAGGTCGGAGGTATATGTATGCGCGAAAGGCCCTACCCTCTTTGAAAGTGCCGATGCGATATCGGTGACCACCGCGGACCCGATAATATTATCAAAAAGGATTAATACCGCCATCGGGTCCGGCCCATCGGTGATCGCTCATCGGCGAAGTCTTGTGCCCCAGTCGTTGTGGACCCGATATTTTATGAGAAGGAATTAACACCACTGTCGGGTCCGGCTCATCGGATCGGAACATATATATGCAAAAGGCCCTGCCCCTTTGAAATCACCGATGCGATATCGGTGGACACTGCGGACCCGAAATAATATAAAGTGTAGCGTTGTGTGGTTGTCGGGTCTGACCCATCGGCGATTGCACCTGCCCCTTTGACAATGCCGATAGCGATACGCCGATGCGATATCGGCGATCGCTCATCGGCGAAGTCTCATGTCGCTGCCACTGCCCGCCTCCTCCGATTGCGATATGCCGACGCGATCTGGACCATTGATCGGCCAGATCCAACGGCTGAGATTGAAGCGGATCCTTAAGCCTGTACTCTTGGTTTTTACATAGTTTTTGGGGTATTTCCGCCTCCCGATAGTGTATTTCTGCCCTCCAAAGGGCTTTCCTCTTGCAACTTTTTTGATCGGTGGAAGACTTTTAGCCAGAATTTGAGGATTTTGACAGCATCAATGGATCCTTTGGCATGATTATAAGTGTGTTTGCAGCCTTTGAGAGTGTTTGAATCCATTTTTGATTCTTTTGTACAACAAAGCTAACACTGGCTCCTTCTGGGGATGAGATCCTCCCTGTGAGGTCTCAAGAACCTGCAGATCAATGCCTTTCCAGCAACAAACAAATTAGCCAAAATTCCTAGTGTTCCATTGGTCATGGAGTCTACTACAGCTACACTAAAAACTGATAAAAGCACAATATTTACAGCTTTTAAGGCCCAAAGACCTTAAATCACATAGTTTTTCAAAAACCGCCCATTAACTGGGCCATCAAAAACTGGTTCCCCTCCCATACTTTTCAGTATGAAGGTATTATTCCCTTGAATCTGTGAAATGATGAAAGGGCCTGTCCAGAGAGCATCAAACTTCCCATGATTTCCTTTCTTTTCTTTAAATGCATCCCATTTCATGACCAAATCCCCAACTTGGAAATTGTTTCTTTTTGTCTTCTTGTCAAAGGCTTCCTTGACCTTTAGTTGATGTGCTGTAGCTTTTTCAATCAGTTGCTCTCTGATCTGATATAATTCTGTTAAATTAGTGATTCTATTCGCCATATCATCTTCTTCATTATGCGTTGTTTGGAGCAACTTTGCCACAGGGAGGGTAAGTTGAATTGAAAAAATAGCATCAGTACCATATACCAGCTTGAAAGGAGAGCAGCCGGTAGATATTTTGATGGTCACTCTGTCTACCCAAAGTGCATATTTGAGCTTGGCATCCCAATTCTTCTTATTTTCCTCTAACAGCTTCTTAATAATCTTGATCAGACTTTTATTAGAGGACTCTGCTAGACCATTCCCTTGGGGGTAATAGGAGGTGGAATGAACAAGTTTAATGCCCATTGAATCACACATTTTCACCAACTCCTTTGCCTTGAAGGCTGTTGCATTATCTGTTATTAGCTTATGTGGGCAACCAAATCTGTTGAAATTTTTTTCTGATAAGAATTTCATGACCACATTATGATCAGCCTTCCTTGTTGGGATTGCTTCAATCCATTTTGTAAAATAATCAGTGGCAACTAATATCCACCTGTGCTGGCCACTGGAGTGTGGGTTGATTTCACCAATGAAATCCAAGCCCCACTGCTGAAAAGGTCCTTTTGCAATTATTGGTTTTAGGGGCAGGGATTTTAACTGCTACTTACCTTCAAATCTTTGGCACTTGTCACAAGATTTAACAAAATCAAATGCATCAGAAAATAAAGAGGGCCAATAGTACCCAGCTCTGAGAATCTTTTGGGCTGTAGTCTTCCAATAATGATGTCCTCCACACATGCTGCTATGGAATTGCTGCATAACTTCGATTGACTGTTCTTTATCCAGGCATCTTAAAAGCACTCCAGATGGGTCCCTCCAATAAAGCAAGCTATCATTTATGCAATATTTCGTTGCCTTGAGCTTCAACGTTCTTGCTTGACTTTGAGAAAATTCTGAAGGAACTTCTAGCTTTAGCAGGAAATTAATTATTGCAGCATACCAGCTACATGAAGCTAGGTTCTCGGCCACTAACTGTCCTCTCTGCGTTTCAGCTGTTTCATGCTCTTCTATTTGACCATTTTCTGCTACATTGCACAAGAAATCGATGTCCAAAAACCTGCAATTTTCTTCAGCCAACAGTTTAGCAAGTCCTTGACCTCTTACCAGCTTGGTGGGCTTCAGCTCTATGTTGAATTCTATCATTTTTGCAATCCATTTTGCTCTTTTTCCATCAGCATCAGGCTGCGTTAAGACATCCTTTATTGCAGCAGAAGGCACATATGCAACTATTTTGGAATGCAAGATGTATACTCGGAAAGCTTTCAAAGATTTGACAAGAGCATAAGCCTGCTTTTCAATAATGTCATACCTTAGTTTAGCATCCCTCAGATTCTTGCTGAAAAAGGCCACTGGATGCTCTTGACCTGCTTCATCTTGCTGCAACAGGACAGCTGCAATGGTATCTTTAGAGGCAAATGAAAATAGGTGAAACTCCTTGCCATAATCAGGGCTTATTAAAGTAGGAGCTTCCACAATAGCCATCTTAATGGACTCAAAAGATTTTCTGGCCGCATCAGTCCACTTTACCTCTGCTCCCTTTTTCAACATGGAGGTTATGTGCTTAACCAGCTCAGCAAAATTAGGAATGAACCTCCTTACAAAGTTAATTTTCCCAAGAAAAGACTGTATGTCTTTCTTTGATCTTGGAAGAGTCAAGGCCTGAATTGCTTTGACTCTTTCTGGGTCAATTTGAACACCTGTAGCAGACACTACATGCCCCAACAGTTTGCCTTCTTCCAAAGCAAATTGGGATTTTTTGGGATTGAGTGAAATTCCAAATTTCCTGCACTTTAAAAACACCTTCTTTAAATGCTGTAGATGATCATGATGGCTGCCAGAATAAATAGTTATGTCATCAAGATATATCAGCACGAATTTATCCTTTTCTCCCACAAAAGCAATATCCATAGTGCGCTGAAAGGTGGCTCCAGCATTCATCAGCCCAAATGGCATTTTGGCATACATGAACGTGCCCCAAGGAGTGGTAAATGCTGTCTTCTCTTGATCATCTGGATGCACAGCGATTTGATTAAAGCCTGAAAATCCATCTATAAAAGACATCACTTTAGCACCTGAGACTTGCTGCAACAAATGCTCCATTTTTGGAAGGGGATAATTATCCTTTTTGGAGCATTTATTTAGATTCCTGAAATCAACACATAGTCTGATTTCTCCATTCTTCTTCCTCACAACAACCAGATTGGCCACCCATTTAGAATATCTGAGAGGCACTATAATCTTTGCGGCCAACAACTTTTTAATTTCTTTCTCAACCAGAGGAAGAAGCATAGGATTCATTGGTCTCAGCTTCTGTTTGAAAGGAATAGTCTTTCTCAAGCAGAATTTTATGTTGAATTATATTCTTGTCATATGTTTTCAGATCACTGTACTCCCAAGCGAACACATCAGCAAATTGCCTCATTAATTTGCAATATTCAGCACTCTGATCAGCAGATAGATTAGTGGACAGATTTATGAATTTGGGCTGACCTGGACCTCCTATATCATGCTTGCAAACTTCAGACTGATCTTCTTTTTGGGCAGCTTTGTAAGGCACATCATTGTGGTCAAACAATCTCTCAAGAGGAATTAGACCCTTAGGAATATGGTTACTAGGAAGCTAGACTATGCTATTCTTGCCAATCTTATTTCTAAGTTGGGACTTGGGATCTTCTAACAGAGCATCATTATTTTGGTCAATTTGCATTTCAGAGAACTCATCAATGACTTGAAGGAACCTATTTAACTCATCATCATCATCAAAAACCTTCCAATGGTGGACATTATCAGGCACAGAGGGTCTATACTTCATTTGTACCTCATAAACTAGTTTGGGAGGCGATGGAGGGATGAACAAACTAGCAGAGACAGCAAGGGAATCAGCAAGCTGATTTTGGGCTCTAGGAATATATGAAATGCAGAAAAAATCAAAGAACTCTTTGACTCTCCATACCTCATCTCTATAAGCTCTCAGCCTTGGATGCTTTGCTTGGAATGTTTTATTTACTTGCTGAATTATCAGATCAGCATCTCCAAACACCTTCAGATTTTTTATTCCTCTATCTTTGGCTTCATGAAGGCCCAACAGCAGTGCTTCATATTCTGCTATGTTGTTTGTCACCTGAAAAACCAGCTTTAGAGACAACTGAACTGTTTCTTGTTGTGGAGATACTAGCACCACCCCTGCTCCTGCAGTCTCCTTGGTACATGCTCCATCAAAGAACATCTCCCAAATCTGACCACCTGTATCATGCTCAGCCTGAGCTGTTGGTTTCCTGATCTGCAACGCAGCCTTCTGAGATTCTTCTATTTGGAGAATGCAAGCTCCAAAATCAGTGTCCACTGCATATATGGGATGGTTTGTAGGATTCTTCTCATCACTAATGATATATGCCAGCTGTGCTTCTCTATACAACCTCTTGCTTTCTCCTCCAAACACTGGAACAGTTGTATAAGATAGATCATTCTGCAATGTTCCACCTAGTCTCTTAATCCATCCTCTAGACAACAGCATACCAAACTTCGGAGGAACATCAGCCACCACTATATCCATCATCATACTTTTCATGGGCAGCTGGGTTAAGGTAATGGCCAGATCCTTAATTAATCCAAGGCATTTTACCTTCCTTGAATCAAAAGAGAACAAATCATGATAAGGTCTAGTGATATCAAGGCCTAACTCTTCCATGACAGTTTTAGGCATTAGATTGTGGCTGGCCCCTGTGTCTAGCAAGCAATTATGGAGGATTTTATCATGGATAGTTAATGAAACATAGAAAGATGGAGAATTATTATCAGCAGGTTCAATCATGGGGCTAAGCACAATAGCAGGCTTGTCATCTTGCAAATTGACAGAGTCAATAGAGGTTTGTTTAGATTCTAGTTCAAGGGCCTCAAGGATGGGTTTTCTGAATAATTCACTCTTCACCAATTCAACCAGAGGCATGGATATTTTCAATTTCTGAATTTCTGACTCAAAACTAAAAGGAGAGAATACTTTATCAGCAGTTTTTACCTCTTGAACTGGAGCTTTGAGGGTGATAGGATCAGCTACTGGTCTTCTTTGCCTGCTATTCTGTGGCATTGTTTGAGCAGCTGCTTCTTGTGCAAAATTTTCTTTGACATTCTTTGCATTGGATCTTAGATTATATCTTTGTTGCTGCTCACCAGATTGCAGAACAACACCACTATCCCACCTCTGATTGTTTTGCTCTTGCAGCAATGACTCTTCAAATTCGGCCAATGTTAAAAATGCAACGTTGCCTTTATCCTCCATGCAGTGAATTTCATCCTCATCTTCTTCAAATTGTTCCCCCTCCATGACTGCATTTTGAAAGGGAGCTTTTACTTTATGATCTTCTTTTGCTTCTTCACCCCTTTGCATAATTTGTAGCTGCTCATTTGCTTTTCTAAATGGGTTTGGATTTCTTGGAGCAAATGTGTTTTGCTGCCTTGTTTTGCCTGAAGTCTGCTCAACCTTTAACTTAGAAATTTCAGCAGCCAATGACTCGATCATTTTAGTCATTTTCTCTAATTTAGGCTCTGAAGTTGATGCAGGGGAAGAAGAAGCCTCACCTCTCGGCCTTCTTCTATCAACTTGACTCTTTAACTTCTCTGCTGCCAAAATATTGGATTCCACCTCCAGGGCTGCCTCTTGCATATCACCCAGAGTAGCACATCGTCTTTCTCTCAACAATAAGCAGAAATCAGAGTCAAAAGCATTGGCATATGTGAGTTTAGCAGCAGTGGGGGTAGGCTTTACCTCAGCTGGTATTTTACTATACATTCTATTAAATCTTTTATTGAAGTCAGGCAAAGACTCACCCTTTTCTCTTTTCAAGTTTCCAAACTCCCCATTGCTTCAAAAATGCATCATCTAATGCTTCAATATCTATTATAGATCTTTGGGGTAATTCTCTAAACCACTTCCTAGCCTCTCCATCAAGGCTCTGGACAAAAACTCTCATCCATACATCATTCTCACTTATATCTAAATTATCAGCATAACTGTAAAAAGCTTCAAGATGTTCTTCTGCTGTCACTCCCTCTGTTCCAGTAAATTTGGGCATATATTTTTGATATTCTCCTGTAGGCATGGCATTTAAAGGCACAGGCAATACCAAAGGTCCATATCTAGCAGCAACAATCCTTTCAATCCTAGTAGGTGCTTGTTGTCCTGCCATATTTGGAATATGTGGAAGAATACTAACAGATGGAGCAGCAAGAAATAATGTAATGGATGGCAGAGATATTGGGATGTTTTGGACAGTATGAGAAGCTTTCTTTGGACTGAGATTCAAAGGGGAACTAACTACACAAGGGGCTGAACTAATCTCTGAAGGAATTTCTTTATTAACAATGCTTGGCTCTAAGACTTCAAGCTGTAATTCTTCAGTTATAAACTCATCTTTCAGAGGTAAATTGGAGTTTTTAGGCTTACCTGATCCTGATGCCCCTTTCTGTGATGATTTCTTCGATTTAACAATTTTCTCAGGGTCATGCAATGGTTTAGCTGGAGATTTCTGCGGATTTCTTCTAGTATGCCTCACAAACTGAGCCAGAACTTCAAAGTGGAGTCACCAAAGGATGGTCTTCCACCAATGGAGTCGCCAGACAGAAGATTACAACCAATACTGTGTTCAAACCTTGTCTGTCATCAAAGCTTGAAACTATGGCGTTCTCCCAGGGAAGCTTGAGCTCCAATTCTCCTCTCCCTGGCAACGGCGCCAATTAATGTTATCACCCCAAGAAACTCACCTATATTGTATATCAGTGATGCTCAGGAACATTAAAAAATTCAACAGTTTTGGTGGATAAAATGATGGATAAATGGAAGATGTGCAGCACCTTTAAGCCAGATAACCACTCCTACTATGATTTACCCCAGACATGGGTGAAGACCCCCAAACTACAAGGCTTTCAACTACCAACTACTCACAGTTTAAGGTAAAAGTGATGATGAAGAAGACTGATTGCACCAGTAGATGCACAGGGCTCTGTGATGGCTAGTTGCAACCAGTTAGAGGATCTGCAAGACTATTATTCAATAGACAGGGAGGATGACAGCTCTCTGTTATTAAAACAACAGCAACCTGCAAGCAATTTTCAATGAACCACTAAATTTTAACATAGAGGTGGGATGACAGCCCCTCAAATGCCAAATATTCACAGCACATCAACTAAATGCAAAGCAGGCAGAGCCTAGAACATAGAAGAAGCGAAAAGCGAGCAGGTGATAGCAAAAGAAGCTTGTATTAGTGGAAATCAAGACCAAAAGCTGCAGGTCTCATAGTATTAACAATCTCCAGAAGTTAAAAGGCTACAATAAGCTCTCATTCATCAAACACTCATCAATCCTTACATTTTTGTTCTGAGTATATATAGTGTTACAATACAAAACATCTCTGTTAAACCATGTGTGGAGGAGCCCATAAATGGCCACCAACCATATTCATATTCAAAAATGGGCCTCTGATATAAATCTGTCTGAGTTTTAAATAGATTAGACCCTCTCTGGCTCTTTGCGGTCCTTCTTGGGCAAGTGGAAAGGAATATGGGTGAAACCCATAACCATTGAGTGCTCTGTCTGGATCTGTGGTGTCCTGTTTCCTCCTTGGCCATACTGTTGATTAAATGCTGCTGCTGAATCATTGAACGACTCTATCATGACTGATTTGGTTTAAAAACAGTGAAACGATGCCCAAACCATGCATTCCAGCCCATCACTACTTCCATGTTGACTTTTAAAAGGCTCAGGCATAGTCTATTCACTATCGGGTCCGCCTTTGGCTTGCAATTCACGTTAAAACAGGCCCCACCCTTGTTTTTTTTAATATTTGACAAATACCTACAAAACCGCCGCAAACCATGAAACATTGGCTATGGTGGATTTGAAATATATATATTTGGCCTTTAGAACCCTTTCGGATCCAAAATCCCATCGCAATCGGCGCTTGCCAGGCATCCTTTATATTTCCTCATATTTCACCATACACAGAAAACGCGCCCGAAACCATTGAAAATGGCTCAAGCGCAGACTTGAAATTTTATGCAAAATGATTTATAAATCATCGGGTCCGCCTTTCGGGCCCGAACCCCATCGGCGATCGGCGCTTGCCACAGGCTTCCCTTTGTATTTTCTTTATACAAAGAAAATACACAAAATACATTGAAAACGCTATGGGCGCGGACTTGAGAAAATATGAAATGGAGTGTTGTGTGGTCGTCGGGTCCGGCCCATCGGGTCGGAGGTATATGTATGCGCGAAAGGCCCTGCCCTCTTTGAAAGTGCCGATGCGATATCGGCGACCGCCGCGGACCCGATAATCTTATCAAAAAGGATTAATACCGCCGTCGGGTCCGGCCCATCGACGATCACTCATCGGCGAAGTCTTGTGCCCCAGTCGCTGCGGACCCGATATTTTATGAAAAGGAATTAACACCACCGTCGGGTCTGGCTCATTGGATCGGAACATATATATGCAAAAGGCCCTGCCCCTTTGAAAGTGTCGATGCGATATCGGCGGAAACTGCAGACCCGAAATAATATAAAGTGTAGTGTTGTGTGGTCGTCGGGTCCGGCTCATTGGTGATTGCACCTGCCCCTTTGACAATGCTGATAGCGATACGCCGATGCGATATCGGCGATCGCTCATCGGCGAAGTCTCATGTCACTGCCACTGCCCGCCTCCTCCGATTGTGATATGCCGACACGATCTGGACCGTTGATCGGCCAGATCCAACGGCTGAGATTGAAGCGGATCCTTAAGCCTGTACTCTTGGTTTTTACATAGTTTTTGGGGTATTTCTGCCTCCCAATAATGTATTTCTGCCCTCCAAAGGGCTTTCCTCTTGCAACTTTTTTGATCGGTTGAAGACTTTTAGCCAGAATTTGAGGATTTCGACAGCATCAATGGATCCTTTGGCATGATTATAAGTGTGTTTGCAGCCTTTGAGAGTGTTTGAATCCATTTTTGATTCTTTTGTACAGCAAAGCTAACAGTAAGAACAAGAAGAATAAGAAAAATACTGTTCCTTCTGAGGAACAGTTGACAAAGTAGCAAAACCCAAAGCAGAATGCCGCTGCGCCTCCTGACGATGGAAAGGATAAACCCACCAGATTCCCTTGCAAAATATGTGCGTAAGACCACATGACATATCTGTGTCCGCGTCTTCAAGAATGCACAAATTTCATTGCTAAAAAGGATACTGGTAGGACCCTCACTATCCTAAATAATCCTTTCCTTGCTCAGCAGTAGCAACACCTTATTGCAAACCAACCCCAACCCCCCTAAGGGGGCAACGGTCGTTCGCGTCATCCTTCAACTGGTGAAGGATCCTCTACTGTTTACACCTTTGAAACGGTAGATCTACAAACAAGAGCCAAATCCTATGGAGCTCCTATCTCTCATGCAGAGGAACCTTCCTCAAGTCAAAACCCACCGCCGCCCAATGATTTGCATATCGAAAGTCTGGTTGCTGACAATGTGATTCTCCCCCCTAAAGGGGCACTTTGACGCAAAATGCATAATACATTTGCATGTGCCGCCCAAAACTACAACATTGTAGAAGATTTGGCACAGGCGCCATCGGCTATGTCAGTGCTCGAAGTATTAAAAACATGTCCAGCACAAAAGAAAGCGTTGCTTTCGGCCATTGGTGGTATTAACCCACAGGATTCCATGCTTGCAATCTTCAACATGGAAAAGTGTAAACCTCCCCTTTCCCACCAGCTTGCATTTCAAGTGCAAATCTTTTTGAAAGGTAAAGATATACACAGAATTGTCATCGACGAAGGTGCTTCTACCTGCATCATGTCGGCTTCATGTTGGCTCGCTTTGGGCTCTCCAACCCTATCCCCACCGTCGAATTCCCTTAAAGCTTTTGACGACCACACTTTCATCCCAAAAGGTTACCTAGCTAGCTACCCCATCACCTTGAGTGGGAAAAAGGTAACAGTGGATATCGAAGTCGTGGATCATAAACTCGACTATAATTTGCTTTTGGGCCACACTTAGACTTATGCCATTGCCATTGTGTCTTCAGTCTTCAGTATCATCCTATTTCCCTTAGATGGAAAGATAGTTACAGTGGACCATCTGTCCTTTTGCACCCCAGATTATTCTCCGTTACCTAGCAGCTCTGTACCCTTAGTGGGTGGTGTACCTGACTCTTAGGTAAGTATCGGTACTGGTCTATTGAAGGGCTCTTCCTTGATGGGTTGTTTCCCTCTTCCGACACCAGCAGTTCCACACACGGTCTCTATGGTTTCATCGATTCCTCACGAACCGAACGATCCTTTGATCCTCACGGCCCCTTCAAAAATTGACACTTACGGAGAAAAAATGTCATTGTGACCAACTAAATTGGCCTACCAGGCCATTCAATTTACATCTGAGTCTCTGGTTACTTTGGTCACGACCAACAATACCACTGCCCCTCCCATAACAGTTCCTTCTTTCGACCCCCTCAATCAAGTCCTACCTATGGATAAAGCTATTAGAGAGATCACAAGTTTAGAAGAGTAACCTTGGGAGGACTCGCACCATTGTGTTTCGATATCTGATTCGGACACGATGCCTCTTCAAATCCTATCATCTGACACACTGAAATCGTTTCCTCACCATATACAACTATCCAAAATTTGGACTCGGAGGGAAACATGGGCAATCTTTCAAAGACATTGCTCATTGATATTTCAGTGATGACAGGCATCATGGAAAACATACAGATTGGAACCAATCATAATCCTGAGGAAATTGCGAGCTTCACCTACCCTTTTAAGGACTTTGCAATGTTTTTCCTTGGTCTTATGAGGAAATGCATGGCATAGACCCTTCTATTGTCAAGCACGAGATCAAGAAAGATCGACCATTATTTTTACAGTATTTTTCTTGCTCGTTAATCCGAAAAAAGCTTGAGTCTCCTTCTTTAGGCTCATTAAAATACCACGAAGAAGATCAAGCATTCTTTTTATGGTATTTTTCTTGCTCATTAATCCGAAAAATTATCGAGTCTCCTTCTTCAGGCTTATTAAACTACCACGAAGAAGATTGAGCATTCTTTTTATGGTATTTTTCTTGCTCGTTAATCCAAAAAACCTTGAGTCTCCTTCTTTGGGCTCGTTAAAATACTACAAAGAAGATATGAGGCTTTCTTTTATGGGATATTTTCTCACTCTTAAACTAAAAAATCCCCAAGTTGGTCATCGTTGGGCTCAGTAAACACATACGACGACGGTCCGAGCAACTCTTTTTCACTCTTCTTTTAGCTCATTAAACTAAAAAAGATCATTAGAGCATTCTTTTTAGGCGCTTTTTTCTCGTTCATAAAACTGAAAAAATCTCGAGTTTTTTCTTTAGGATCGTTAAATATTTATAAATATAACCCAAGAATTCTTTTAGGTAGTTTTCTCACTCATTAAACTGAAAAATCCCAAGTTTTGTGACTAGGCTCGTTAAAAATCTACGGTAGCAACAAGAACACTTGCTCTTTTGGGACCATTTCTCGCTCTTAAAATAGAAAAATCCTCGATTTTTTCCCCTTCTTTGGGCTTGTTAAATCTATGAAGAAGGAATGAGTAGTTCTTTTACCTCTTTTTCCTTGCTCAATAAACTGAAAAAGATACCTTGAGTTTTCTTCATTTGACTCGTTAAAATTTGATGAAGGTATTGAGTTTGTTGTCACGTGACTCATTAAAAATTCACGACGAAAAATGAGTTTAGTCTATCTCCTCGTACTCGTAACAAAATGAGGTCAACATCTATTGAACATAGGTTTCTCTTTATCCAGATTCAATAGATTAACTCATGGAAAAGTAACCGATCTAGGTATACTATTAACCTTTTGTTGCACCCAGTTAACAACTATGACAAAGGGACCACCATGGAGTCATTCTTTATGATCTTTTCAGACTCTCTAAATATGAAAATACCACTGAGTTGTCTAGTCTAGACTCATTAAATTACAAAGACAAGATATAGAGTCACTCTTTTTACGATCCTTTTCAAACTCTCAAAAAATTAAAATATCGACAAGTTTTCCTGTCTGGACTCATTAAACTAATCAGATAAGGCATAGAGTCTCTCTTTTCGTGGTCCCTTTCATACTCTTAACATATGAAAAGATCGACAAGTTTAGCCATTTGGAAGCACTAAACTAATGATACGGGGAAAGTAGACAATACAATTACATTCAATATTAGAAAGCATGGTTTGGCAGCAGTCGTTCCCTTGAACATGGCACTCCCTCAGATAAACCTTCATTATGATGGCCTCTCAATATGAATCCTACCATCCTATGAGTTTAGCCTAAATACCCCGATGTTCTTGCATCTTTGTATCCTAACACTCTTTGGTGTTCATGAGTCTAGTGATGCATGGTTAAAACCGTTGTCATGCCTTCTATTGTTCAAGGGTTAACCTTTTGTTTCCTCCATCAACCCATCAAGCATATCCTTTCATCATGACCTCTGTTGTTTAGACCCAATGCTCAAAGATTCCTCAAAAAACAAATCATTCTTGTCTTGTTTCGTGTCGATTGATGTAGGACACATTATTACCTACCTTTCGACAGGTATCTTCCTATTGACTTCAACACTCTATCTAGGAAGACAACCCATAAACACATTCAGTGCCTTGGCACTTGTAGACATTAGTGGCAGGTCGCCTTGTGTTTGATCAGGGGTTCTCATTATTGAATCCTGGTTAAGAGATTCTACGGGTGTTCAATGACAAAAACATCTTTCACATTCATTAGATTGTACTGTGCATCTTGGAGACCATCACCATTATTGGTGGCCTTCCTCGCATCTATTAACCCATTATTGACTGGTAATCAGATGATTTCTTGCATGTTCGACACCAATGCATATATTCACATGTATCAATCTATGCTATTCGGTGAAGTGGAAATCAAGACCTTGGGTAGAGGCTTGCATCAATCAACCTTGCTTCCTCTCCCAAGTTGCGTATATTGTTTTTTGGAGACAGCTCATCAGAATGATCCTATTATGATACCAGATCCGCATTGTGCTTATCGGCGGCCAACATCGTAATATCTCTTTTATGAGAAAATCGCTCTGACATAGCTATTGAGCATGGGAATGCCCAACTCAAGACATGATTTTAGTAGTTATATATATATATATATATATGTGTTGTATCAGGTTTCTTGTACCACCCAAAGCTCCGATCCTCTCTCTCTTTTTGTTGAAGAAGGAATATTACAGTTAAGTAAAGTATTTCGGCCATCGTCATAGCCTCTGATCTCACACTTTAGGGGGCATCTGGTATATAGCAAAATTACCCGCTCATCAGCTCAGAGGGGAAAGACATGATAGCTGAAGAAAAGACCAAGATCACATGCCTTGTTTCCACACTAATGTTGGCTATACACTGACAACATGCTTTATAAAGCTTCTCTGTAAGCCTAAGGGAGCATTAGTGACCCTAATAACTCTAGTTGTTAGTTTAGGAACAACGTTAGTGGATCCTAATGAAGTTCTAAAGGTCAAAGGAGTGAATTGACTCATAAATATCTAGATATTCACTCCTAAATCTACTCAAGAAAATCAAGGAAACATCTCAAGTTCAACCTATTTGGGGGATTTCTAATCCTAATGAAGGAGGCAAATGGGAAAGAGCTGAAAATTATGGAAACTTCATTGATTTTACCTTAAGGAACTCATGGAGGAACTTGGAAACCCTAACACAATTTCTACATAAGCAAAGCTAGGGCTATGGTGATAGAGGTTAGATCATTTGAAAGGATAGCTTACTTGATTGTTGAGCATAGTCTCAAATCTAAGCATAAGAAGTTGGTAAGAAGGGAGAGAGAGAGAGAAGCTGGAGGGGTAAGGGAAGGCTAATGTAATAGATGGTTGTAATCACTCTTCTGACATTAATATAGAACTGCAGTTGTACTGTCTACTCCATGGTGTTGGTACTATCATTCATTTATTTGTTTGTCCAATACCTTTTAGCATGAGTAGCTTAGTTATGTGTAACTAGATGTCTTTTATGTATTCATGTATTAGTTATCAAGGTTGTATGCTATGATTATGCATATCTCTTCTATGTGTAGGACTTGATCTGGAGCTGGCTCAGGGGACTTCTACCTAGCTGCATTGTGCTCTTCAGCAAATCTACACGGAGGCTTGAGGTAATCCACCTATTTTGCTTTGATAGTTAGTTAATGTTTATGGACATGCATGTAACTTTGTGATGACTGCAGATAATCTTACAGTCTGCCAAAGGTCCCGAGAAGACCTTTGAGGGTATCTCCATTCTCCATACACCATGCATTTTATCCTATAGCAGACCCAGTTGAGATTAGAGTGCAGGGACAATGTACTATCGGTTTTATGATTTACTGAGTTTTATAGATCATGCATGCAATTAGTATGTCAACCTAGATTGGATTGCGCAGTTTTGGAAGCACTGGATTCCCATTAATATGGGCTATTCAGCTATAGGAATTTCACAAAGAAATAGGGGCTTAGAGGGCAGAAGAAGAGGATAAAGATTGGCTTGAGATTTCTTGTGAGCTAGGAGATTGATTATACTTGTGCAGGGATTGTTCTTGTGAGAACAAGCATTATATTCTCATCTTGGATTTCTGATTTAATGCAATATAAATAGTAGGGGTTTTGAGCAGTGGATTTCCCTAGATGCATCTTGTGTTATGTGTCATTGATTTATATTCTTCTTGTTCATATTGTTTTCATCGATCTATTGGCTTCCACTGGTTGAAAGTAGAAGTAGATTCTTGTGCTGTGCTTTAGTACATTTCATGAGCTTGTGAATGTACAAGACTTTCTACACCAACACCTCCAGTGTTAGAGCCAATCTCGAACAAGCAAGGAGAGATTATTCTCCTTTATGATGATCTAGCCATGAATGTGTACAATTTATCAGTTGATGAGTTGAACAAGAAGATTGTATAGGCGTGCAAGAAGAAATTTCTAGATGATCATGCATCACCTGCATTTAGAAAAGAAATGGTGATAGTGTCGGAGACCAAGAAGCATCCAACCACCCTTGCCAAATCCAGCTTGGCTTGTGCAATAATAACAAGCTCAAATGGAAAGTATCTGATGGCCGAGAATGAAAAACTAGAAAATAACTTGCAGGCTGCCAGGCAAGAGGTAGAACAACTCCGAGCATCAATGCAGAATGCAATTTCCACATTAGGGGAAATGAGGACTGTGATACTCACTATGCGATCAACACTTGAGGGTACCATGTAGAAGCTCTATGAAGTATTTTTCACTGTGCATAAAGTAGTAGTCTGTGTGCATGGCCTACAACAGTGCAGTAAAGAGTTTTTTCTAACTCTCAAGAACATACATGCTGCCATTTCCCATGTACAAGAGTGGAAAATGTGGTACAAAGGGGCCCCACTAGACTTATTAAAGAAGATGAAACCATAGGCCGAGTTGGAGAAAGGAAAGGTTCAAATGTTGATCTAGAACTACTAGCAGCTCACCCCATTTATTAGTAGCATACAAGCCTCATATGTGTGGTTGAAAATAGTTTGGATGTCATGGTGAGGAAGCACAAGATCCCATCAATCGGTTCCCTCACCGATGCTAAACCCAAGAACCAAGTCCAGCTAGAAATTGATGAGTACATGGAGCAACTAAGAAAATAGGCCACCAGGTAAAACTTGGAGATGAACACACACAACATGAAGAAGTACATCAGTGGTCTTGCCAAGGTCAACACCATGATTCTCATGCTTCAGAATGACTTCGATATAGGTTCCAAGACTATGTACCCATATTCCATGGAGGCAAAATTCCACTTCCAGAAAAACACCATCAAATCGTTTAGGGACACCATCACATAGTACCAAGCTTGGCACCAATATGTGACCAAGAAGCATCAAGTGGATGTTGTTGAGTTGGACTTTACCCAAACTCTAGAGTTATAGTGTTGTGTCTTGTTAGGTTGTCTCTAGCCTATATTGTCTTATATGGGTAGATGTGGAAAATGTAATATCATTGTAAATATGTTGTAAGTGAAAGTCCAAGTGTCATTAATGGAATGTGAAAAGTCATCATGTTATGTAATGTGTCATTTAGTGAAGAAGTTGAAGAGTCATGAGGGAATTCAAAGAGTCACAAAGGGGGATGTCAAGGGTCACCCCACCCTTTGTTTTAAATGAAACCTCATAACTCATAGAACATGCTTTTGGGAGCCAAGCTTTTGGCTAGGCTTAGGCTTAAAAATGCGTGGCTTCTCTATAGCCTAGAGCAAGTATAATTATTTGGAGGAGCAAGTGTTCTTGACTGTAATGTTCCACTATTGGGGCGAGTGGTCATTAATGGTCTATGTATGGATGGAACTTTCACTTATAATAATAATATCAGAGCCATCACAATTTCATGCATGTTTTGTTAATGTGGTTGGACTATTCTAGTTGCTTTAGAAATGTATGTTATTTATCTTACTGATATGCTTATGAACTAATTTGTATGCATTTGTACAAATCTTGTTGAATTCATGTTGTTAGATTAACTCATCACTTTAATTTGTTGAATATTCTGCATTTTAGTTTGTGATGTCATTCCACTCGTGTGTTTCTTTCAAGTTGCATGCTATTACATGTTTCTAAGGGGCACACTTCCTTTCCCCTTCCATTTGTTAAAACCTTCATGCATGGCGCTTGACTCTCCGCAGGTTCACACAATTGGTCTCACCCAAAGTTATCATACTTTCCTCTGCAAGCTACCATGGTCAAGGAAATACGCTACCACCCATTGCTGGGACTCCTACTCCAAATGGTGTGAGGTCTAGTTTGTTGAAAATCGCAACAAGAAATGCTAAAAATAGAAGCGCTAAAAATAGCACTGCTATAAATAGCAGTTTGCGTACCAGTGCTGGATTGAGCAATAGGGAATGAAAAATGGAAGTGTTAAACATAACATTGCTATTTTTTAGAAGTTCGGATGGATTCCAATTTTAGTCAGTCCCTGGACTAAAAATAGGAAGTAAAATTCGAATTTGAACTTAACAGTTGTTTGAAAATAAATTAATTAATTCACCATGAGTTAATTAGTTGTGAAAAATCAGACATGAAGTCTATGTGAGGACATGCAATAGTTTCTCTATTAATTGAGGAATTTATCCATTAGTTAAAGAGACAAGGATGAGTTCCAATTTGAGTAGTAATTAGTTGGCTTAGTTAACTAAGTCAAGTCTAGTTAGATTGATTTAAACAATTTGTTTAAATTAATGTAAGTTCAGTTAGTTAATGCATACTTGCATATAACTACTGCACTTCAGATAACTAAAGATTCTCTTAGGAATAACTCATGCATGTCAGCTCAGACAGAGACCCAGTTGAGATCAGAGGAGGGAAAATGTACTATCAGTTGGATGGAATTTTTTTCCTATAAAAGAAGCTTATCCATGGAGAAGGATTTATCTCCTTCAGGATTGCGCAGTTGGATCAGAGGTTAGTGAGTGTGTGAAGAGGCCAATTCACACAAGTGGCTGAACTGGACCCAAATCAAAATTGCACAAAGACATAGGAGGCTTGGAGGGTAGATCAGGAAGTTTGAGAGAGGCCTTTGACTGTCTATGAGCAACAGAGGTATTGCAAAGAGAGCAGGATAGCTTTTGAGCTGATTCTTTTTGTAATACTGGCTATATTTCCACTTGTATGATAATACAGAGTTGGGGTTTTAGGCTGAGGCTTTCCCCGGGTTATTTCTTCTGTGTTATGTGTGATTGATTTCTTCATATCACTTATATGTGTTCTTATTGATGTTGCTCATGTTCGATTAAGCTTCTGCTAAATTGGTTGTAGAAGTAGATCAAGTATTTTTCTTTAGTCTATTGCATTATTAGGTGATCTATAGGTGGGAATTTATACATGGTATCAGAGCATAGGTGATCAAGGAAGAATAGTATGCAAGAAGGAGAAGTTTGAAGTTTGTGATTCATGAATATATAAATCGAGTTCTTATCACATCTCTATTTCACCTATGGCATTCAATGGTTTAAGACTCAAATATGCCCTTGATGGCAGTTCAAATTATATAGCCTGAAAGGATCACATGGAAGCGGTACTAGAGGATAACGGTCTAGAGGACTTCATTGATCAAGAAGTCCCAAAGCTAACTGGTGCTGCTGAATTGGCTGAATGGAAGAAATGTGTGGCTAGAGCAAGGAGAATCCTTTTGTAGGGAGTTCGAGATCACATAGTCTCGAGTCTCCATGGGAAGGAGAAATCATTTTCAATGTGGAAAACATTGAAAGATCTATATTAGAATAGCAATGATCAGAAGAAGTTGGCACTGAAAGACAAGCTTCAGAAGATCAAGTGTGAAAAGGGCGACATGATCTCTACGTATCTAAACAAGCTCACCACATGTAGGGATGAGCTTGGAAGTGTAGGGATTGCGACAACTGATGAGGACATGGTGAGTCTTGCACTCCTCGGTCTTCCTAAGAGCTGGCATAGCTACCAGGATTCGGTTAATGGAAGAGAGAAACTGCCAGATTGGGGACGAATTTGGTCGGATTTGATGCAGGAGGAGATAAGAAAAAGCACCAGAGATGGTTCTTCATCCATGGAGGATGAAGAAAACTGTGCCTTAGTGAGTAAGGCAAAGAAGGGGAAGGAGAAGGTTTCTCATTTCGAATCTATTTCTTCCCATGGTGGGAAGAAGTTTGACAAATCGAAAGTGCGATGCTTTCGTTGTCATGAGGTGGGCCATTTTGCTATAAATTGTCCACTGAGGAAATCCAAGAAGGGATCCATGGAAGGATCAGAAGGTGAGGCACTGGCCTCATAGTTCGAGTTGGATTTCACACTGTTCGCATGCATGGTTTCATCCATGGTGGGAAGTGTTTGGTTTCTTGACAGTGGAGCTTATTTCCACATGACTGATGACAAGAGTTTGTTGAGTACTTTGGAGGAGAAAGATCTCCAGATACTCATAGCAATGGGTAATGATAAAAAGTATAGTGTCTCAGGTGTAGGCATGGTTATTTTTTAGAGGGAGCATGGAGCTCACCTTACCTTGACCGATGTCAAGTATGTACTAGGATTGAAGAGAAACTTGGTGTCGATCGTGATGCTGGAAGAAAAAGGCTATGATGTAGTCTTCATTAAGGGAAAGGTTTTCCTTAGACACATCATCACTAGACAGGTGAAGCAAAGCAGTTCACGAGTCAAGAACCTATATGCTCTTTTGGTTCAAGATGCATGCAAAGCCTTGAGGAGCAAGGCAACTGATGGAGACTTGGTGGTTGAGAGGGAGAGTACATTACCTCTCAACATGCAGTGCCAGAAGAAGTCTCAGATGATTGTGGAGGAGCCACAATTGGTGAAGCAGCTTCAAGAGGTTGTGGAGTAGCCACAATTAGAGAAGCTGAGAGGAGATCGAGTAGAGACATCTACTCATGTAGAGACCTCCAGTAGGGGGAAACTTTGGGCCAGGTGGGCAGAGGGATCACATGCAGCCATACCTACAGGTAGGTGGTGGGGTGATGTGGAGTGATCGTCCCAAGGAGGAGGGGCAGGATCCTTGAGGTACCCAACCTCTTTCATTCGACTTTGCTATAGGAGCCCCAATGAGGAGTAGTAGGACTGACTGATTGGGTAGAGACAAATGCGGATGGAATGACAGAGAGAGCTATAGTGCAGGAGTCCCAGGACTGTGTAGAGCTAGCAAGCTACAACAATGTGAGAGGCACAGGAGTGTTGCACTAGTGCATGATCGCATAGAGAGGTGTGAAATGGTGTGAGATGCATGGAGTGTTGTAACAGCTCAAAGGTCAGAGATGGAGCACTTGTTAGTAGCAGGTAGAGCTTCAGCATCAGAGTATGTTTCTAGCCCAACAGAGAGGTCAGTGGGGAGTTTTTTTGTTCCAAGAGTTGGTGGAGCAACCACACTTGGTAGAAGTGTTGCATGCAGAACATTCCAGAGGTACAGGATCGGGTTCGAGTTGAATGCCTTTATTGTTGAGAGGGAGTGTTGAAAATGGCAACAAGAAATGCTAAAAATAGAAGTGATAAAAATAGCATCGCTATAAATAGTAGTTTGGGTACCAATGCTAGATTGAGCAACAGGGAATGAAAAATGGAAGTGCTAAAAATAACATTGTTATTTTTAGAAGTTTGGGATGGATTCCAATTTTAGTCAGTCCCTGGACTAAAAATAGGAAGTAAAATTCGAATTTGAACTTAACAGATGTTTGGAAATAAATTAATTAATTCGCCATGAGTTAATTAGTTGTGAAAAATCAAACATGAAGTCTGTTATCACTCAGGTTGTCCTTAAGCTCCCGAAAGGATACGGCCGAGGTAACCACTGCAGGTTCTAGCCCACCTGCAGTCAGAGAGGGCTCTCTCTTCCTGATTTAGCTTTGTTTGGAAATGATTTTAGGCTAGCTATTGAGTTTAAGGGTTTTTTGTTTTGATTTTGGTGGGAAAATTGATATTTCCAGTTAAAGAGGCAGGTATAGTCTGATAGTTTCAAACCATTGGGCATGGAGTCAAGGAGTGGGACTGCTTGGTGCGTTTTCTTGGTCACAAGAGGAATGAGGAGCAAGGTAGCTACCCATGAAACAACCTTTAAGCTTAAAATATGGAATGAAGGCTAAGGAACGAGAGGCAATTAAGAATCTCTCGATCAAGTTAGCAGGAAGGAAACGAATGAACCCTACCTAGGAGCAGATAAGAATTCCTAGATAACAGTCATTCATATGTGAAATAGATCAAACATGAGCCATAACAGAATTCATATTTATGTCTAGATCAAGAGGAAAACATTAATAAATCACAGAACTTGGGCATAGAGTGCAGCTAAGCAAATTCTAAACCAATCTTTTGTTCTGTGACTTGAGCGTCTATGAAATTGAAATAACAGAGAGAAGGAACACTTATTGATTCATTTTGCAGCACATGAATTCCCCATTCAGTTCTTCAGAACCAGTAGCAACACATCAAACAGTCCATTCTCCAAAGCTTGTAAGCAGTCTTTGATTATAGAAAAAGTATCAGACATATAGTGCGAGTCTCAAGTGAAAATTCTCAATCAACCAACCCTTGAAACAACATAGAGGGCAGTATAAATAGGGAAAACTCTCTACAATTGTTTTTATTACAACTTGACCTAAACAGGTCCTAAAGAATGATTAATTTGACCTAATCCTATCAGAAATAAATGCATGAAAATATCCTCGGGCTGCGCTGAGGGCAGCCGTATCAAATTAAGTAAATTTGTTGTCCTCGGTGGCTTGGTACAGTGCTTCTACCATAACTGTGCATGGGTTTCTGTCCCATTGCTGCTTGGTGGCCTTAAATGCCTTAACTGTGATTTGAGAGCTTGGATGGGCTTAGACCTTTTGATTTGACTTTGTTGGTTGCCATTCAATGTTAACCTGCTTTGGGAACTGAAGAATTTTATTAAAAATATTCAACTGATACTCTTTTCCACTTCCTTGATGTGCTGTGTGTCAAATCAAAATTTAATGGCCGATGTTCGGTCCTCTACGTCCTTTAGAACTGCTTTTTTTGCTCCTTTTCTGTCCTGTCCAAGTAAAATGGTCTCTGAAAAAACATCCTCTGTTCATCTGGAATGATAATGGTGCTGACCGCTTCTGAAAAAGGTAAAATTGAAGAAAATCTACGCAAACCACGAACTCTGGGCCTGAGGGAAGCTAATCGCGCATAAAAACTGCCTCAGAAACTGATTCTGGGGCTCCAGAGTCGCGATTTCGCCCTTTGCGCCAAAAATTGCTGATGACGTCAGCAGGTGGGACCATGGTACGGTGGGTGGCGTGGCGGGTGACATCAGCAGGGTGATGTCAGCGAGTACGGAGGTGACGTGGCAGTACGGTGGAGGGACACGGTGGCAGTGACGTGGCGGGTGACTGTGCAGGGGGCTGACACAGGCAGGTGACGTCACTGGGCGGAAGGTGGTAAGCGGTTTTCGGGTGCACCGCCATTGGGCACAAGCGGTATTGGGGAGGGGGGCTCCGCCACGCCCGGGAAGGTGACGCGTGGCGGGAGTACGGCGGGAATACTGCCCATCTCCCGGATGCTAACCCTCGAGCTCTTGGTGCATGGGAAGGCCCGCCCACCGTAGATCTCAGGCGGGCCAGATCGGACGGTCGGCGGCAAGGGGAAGGCGGCGGAGGGATAAAGGACAGGTGCGCGAATATTCAAATTTTAATATTGCGCGGCGGGGAGGGTAAAGGCTTAGGAAATGTGGGTTTTTGGTGTTAGCTTGAGCAGGGGGGTTTAATATTTTATGCACTAAACATTAGGATACGGGCACAAAAATGGGTTTTGCAGGGTTAGGGCTAAAGGGAAAGGTTGTTAGTCTGACTAGGGGTCAAACTAACTCCTAGACGCGGATGGGTTAGAAATAGCCCCAGATGGACTGTTTTTTCCCGAACTTTAGAAGAAATATTGCTATAGTGCCAGGGAGGGGATATTTAATGTTTTTAGGGGAGTTATATACATAGTTTTAGTAGGGAAAGGGGAAACGGATTAGGGAGTTAGATAATAGAATTAGTAATTAATATGTAGGTGACCAGAAAGCGCTAAGGTAAGGTACCTTAGGCTATGTTTGGGGAAAAATGACTCATAGAGGAGGAATGGACCATCCTTGAGTAAAGCAGATCTTTATCAAGGAAACTGATATGGAGAATGACAAAACTAAGAGGAATCAAGCAGATCTTGACCTCTTTTAGGGGAGTTAGTAAGTGACTCGGGGAATAAGAAGAAGGGGGAGTTAGTTATATCCAGCTTGAGCTCCTCCAGATGAAAACTGCATCATGATTGTGATCTGAAAATATATAACACTTAGAAACACAAAATTGATCATAAATCATCATTCTGCAACCACACAGCTACCTACCCAGCCTACTTTCCTAACATTTTTTCTTCTTTTTGGTGGGTGCACTTACACTTGCAGACCCAATTTTACAATTTTTCCTATGAATTCCTTCCTATCTAAAACTACACTTATTTCCGCCAGGGCCCAGATTAAGCAGTTGGGCTCCTTTGATTCTCTACCTATCTACAAATCTGCCAAGATTAAGCTGTTTGGATAGATATCATTCTCTATATTATAAAACAGGAAATTGAAACTTGGGGAGGCCAAGATTAAACTGTTTGGCCTTCCCTTAACTGAAAATTCTTCACATGAGGTAACTCATCAAAATTGGAGTACAGCAGTGACATTTGGACTAGCACACTTTCATGGCTTCTTCTTTGGTCTCTTCTGGAAATATGGAACACTGCAGCCTGCAAAGTATGACATATTTGGCATGTAAAAATATCAATCATGAAAGATGAACACCTGTTGCAACAGGAGGCTAACAGTGGCTCCACTTGGGGATGGCATTTCCTTGTGAAAAACCAAGAACAGCAGGTCAAACTGCCTTGATCTTCTATTGTTCACGGTAGACTGAAACTTCTTTGTGTTGACTATTTAGGTAATTGAAACTTTGGAATAAGAACAGCACTCTCTCTCAACTGAATTGCTGTGAACTGCATAGCATCGCCTGCTTTCTTCTGCGTGCTTGATATCATATACAATGTTGCCTGAGCACTGCCCCTTTGAAACAGTCTCAGAACATGGATCAAACTTGATGCATTTGCTTTGAATTTGCCTTGAGCACGGGTGCTGATATGAACTGAAAATACTGCTCTGTTATGATACCTCTTGACCGAAGGCTGCAGATTGGCTGTGTCTTCTCAAAATTTACTGCTGCTTCTCTAACAATCAGACTGTAAAAAAGAAGAAAATAAAGTGCTAATATGTACAAATAAGACTGTTCAAAAAGATATATACAGAGCTGCATTGTATCCCTTTAAAAGGGATCATGGTAATGTTTCAGCATACGGCCATTGACAGGGCCTTCTTCAACAAAAATATCCTCTACCGACTTGAGAAAATATGTGTTGTTTCCCTGAACAGCAAAAACAACAAATGGCCCTTTCCACAGAAAATCAAACTTTGCATGTTTGCCCATGTCTTCTCTTCGTGAATCCCACCTTAGAACTTTGTCACCCATGTAAAAATCCTCTGCCTTAACTCTCTTATCAAACATCTTTTTGAGCTTTTCTTGCAGAATTTGAGCTCTGCCATAAACTTGTTCTCTGGTTTGCTGAAGATGAATGGTCTGATTAATTCTTCTTTGAATGTCATTTGGTTCAGCCTGAATCTCTTGTAACAGTTTGATAGTAGGAATGCCCAGGGATGCAGGAAATCTGGCCTCCATGCCATACACCAGCTCATAAGGGCTCATCCCAATGGATCTTTTGCTTGAAAGTATGTCTGCCCATAGGGCATTTACCAGCTTTTTGTGCCAGTTCTTCTTGTTTTCTTCCAGCACTTTCTTTATGATGTTGATGAGGCTTTTGTTAGATGATTCGGCCAAGCCATTACCTTGAGGGTAATAAGCTGTAGAGTGGCCCAGGGTGATATGAAACTTATGGCAGAAACTGATCATCTTTTTGGACTTAAAGGCAGCGGCATTGTCAGTGATGATTTTCTCGGGGCAGCCAAATCTAGAAAGGATATTGCACTCAAGGAATTGGATAATGATGGTATCATTGGCTTGTCTACAAGGAATGGCTTCAACCCACTTAGTGAAATAGTCGGTGGCTGTTAGGATCCATTTGTGCTGGCCTGAAGAAGAGGGATGAATTTCTCCAATGAAGTCAAGACCCCATTGTTGAAAAGGTTTTTCGGTTGAGATGGGTTTCAGGGGCAGGGGCAATAACTTTCTCTTACCCTCAAAGATTTGGCATTTGTGACATGACATGGAAAACTTTTTTACATCTGCAAAAAGAAAGGGCCAATAGAAACCAACCCTTAAAATTTTATCAGCCGTGGACTTCCAATATAGATGTCCTCCACAATCACTTGCATGGAATTCTTTCATGACATTGTTAGTTTCATTCATGGTTAAACAATTTAGCAATATACCTTCATGATTTCTCCAAAATAATGCACCATCTATAACACAAAATTTCAAGGCCTTCATTTTCAAAAATCTTTTCTTGGTCCTGGACAATCCCGGGGGAGCACACAGGTTTAACAATACAAAGCAAATATCAGTGTACCAGGGGCATTGCAGAAATATTTCACTGATCTGTGGAGTCGCTAGCTCCGATTCATTGTCCAGCTAGTTAATGTCTAGGGCTTGAAAGTTTGTTTCGGACATCAGTTTAGCTAAACCTTGTCCCTTTATCAGCTTGGTTGGTTTTATTTCTATGTCATACTCAAGGATGTTTGCGATCCACTTGCCTCTTTTGCCTTCTAATCCTTCTTGGGTCAATATGTCTTTTACAGCAGCGCGTGGGACATAGGCAGTCACATGTGAATATAAAATATAGATTCTGAATTCCTTGATGGCCTTAACTAGTGCGTAGGCCTACTTTTCCATGAGTGGGTACTTCAAAGGGGCGTCTCTTAAGGATCGGCTGAAAAAAGCGATTGGCTTTTCAGCTCCCTACTCATCCTTTTGCAGCAAGACAACGGCTATTGTGTGTTCAGAAGCAAATGAAAATATGATAAAGTCTTTGTCAAACTGTGGACTTGTGAGGACAGGGGTTTGAGTTAAGGCAGTTTTGATACTCTCAAATGCTTGCTTGGTTTCAAGGGACCATTTTACCTTGGCATCCTTTTTTAGCATGTTGCTTAACAGTCGTATCAGTTCAGCTAGATTTGGGATAAACCTCCTCAAAAAGTTGATTTTCCCAAGGAATGCTTGTAGCTCTTTTATGTTTCTCGGGTATGGGATTTGGAGGATGGCTTGTATTCTTTGAGGATCAATTCTAATTCCATCCTTTGAGATGATGTGGCCAAGTAATTTGCCTTTTTCAAGGCCAAAGAGGGACTTTTTGGGATTCAAGGAAATGCCATATTTCCTACATGTCATGAATATTTGCCTAAGGTGCTTGAGGTGCTCTTCATCAGATTTGGAAAATGGGGTCAAGTCATCAAGGTAAACAACCAGGAAATCATGTATTTCTTGGGAAAAATCAATATCCATTGCTCGTTGAAAGGTAGCACCAATGTTTTTCAGACCGAATGGCATCTTTACATACTTAAATGTTCCCCACGGTGTGGTAAAGGTTGTTTTGTCTTGGTCATCCGGGTGAACAAGTATTTGGTTGAAACCTGAAAAACCATCTAGTAAAGAGATTCTAGATGACCCCACTACCCTTTGCAGGATGTGGTCCATTTTGGGCAATGGGTAGTGGTCTTTTAATGAAACTTGATTTAAATTTCTCAGATCTACACATAGTCTGATTTCGCCTGTCTTTTTTCTTGTGGGAACCAAATTAGATACCCATTTAGAAAATCTGATGGGTGCTATTATGCCTGCTTCAAACATTCTTTTCACTTCCTTTTCAATCATGGGAAGAAGCATGGGGTTAATTCTTCTAAGTTTCTATTTGAAGGGTTTCTGGTTTGGCTTTAAGGGAATGGTGTGCTGGATTACCGAGGTATCATAGGATTTCAAATCCTCATAACTCCAAGAAAATACATCTTGGAACTCTTTGAACAAATCAATATACTTGGGCTTTTGATCAGGTGGCAAATTTTTGGACAGTTTGATCATTTTTGGATTTTCTGTTGTCCCAATGTTGTGCTCTTCTATATCAGAATTCAATGGCTGCATTTTCGGTTTTTTGGGAACATCATTTGCATCAAACATGTCTTCTAGTGGAGTTAGGCCGGCAGGCAGAAAGTTATCTTTCAAGTAAATGACCTCTGCCTCTGTCTTGTCTGTTTCTTCCAAATGCATTGGTTTCAGCTGTTCTATGTTTGTTTTGTCAAAAAAAGTTGGGTTCAAGATTTGTTTGGCTGTTGCAGCTGTTACAGTTTACTGATTTTCATTTGTTTGCTATTGGTCATTTGTCATAGCATCCATGTCAATGTTAATATTTGAAAATTCATGCTCAAGGGTAAGGAAATTGTTAATTTGGGCGTCATTTTCGAACACTTGCCAGTCTTTAATGTTATTTGGGACAGCGGGCCTATGTTTTATCTCAGTAGTGAAGTGATGATCGGGTCCAAAGGGAAGCTTGCATGTACTGGCAAAAGTGGCTAGGCTGTGGGCATGAATATTATGATTTCTTGAAATCTTGTCAAGCTTTGATTCAGTGAATGTATTGAGTATATTAGTGGCAGCAGTCCTATAGGCCCTCATTCTATTGTCGTTGGTAACAAAGTTACCTTTCATCTGTTGTATGATTAAATCAGAGTCACCTAGAATAGACACTTTTACAGCTCCTAGAGCTTTGAGCAGTTTAAGGCCTAAAAGCAGAGTCTCATACTCTGCCATATTGTTTATGCATTTAAAGTTCAGTCTGTAGGCATGTCCTTCCGCATGATTGTTATGTGTATTATAAATCCAAACACCTGCCCCTGCTCCTAACTTGTTAACAGAGCCATCAAACTCTAAATACCATGTGATTTCTTGCTTATGACTGATGCCTAAAGTGTCAGTCAACTTAGGATTGGGCAGATTTGAAATTTCTGTTTGGGGAAGTTCTTCTAGCGTGCGGGTTGCATCAGCTGTTTTGACAGTTTCTTTCGTACGGGCAACCGATTCTTCATTGATATGTATGTCCGGTTCTAAAGCCAACGGCTTATCATCAATTGGGAAACTTGTTTCATCATTGAATAAAATAAAGGAATCCATATCAGAATGGATTGAGTAAATGGGAAAATTTTCAGGCTTGCTCTCGCTACTTACCACATATTTCATCATCGTTTCTCTATACAGTCTCTTTGGTTGCCCAAAGACTGAAATGGTGGCATAGGAGAGGTCTAATTTAAGGGATCCTTGGAGCTTTGCTCCCCATGATCTTGATAGGAGCATACCATATTTTGGTGGGATGTCAGCCACCACTACATCCATGAGGATGGTCTTGTTGGGATATTGGACTAAGGAGACACACAAGTCTTTGATGAGGCCTAAACATTTGACTTGACTTGAGTCGAATGAATATAAATCTTTGTAAGGCCTTGTAATGTCAAGGTTCAGCTTTTCCATAACTGCTTTGGGCATAAGGTTGTGTGAAGCTCCTGAGTCAAACATAGCATTGTGCAAAATTTGGTCATGTATATGCAAACTGATATAAAATGGTGGAACAGGTCCATATGTTGATTTTCCATTAACTTCTAGACCAAACAACAGTTCAAGGGAATCATCCAGGACATTTACATCATCCTTATTCTCTGGGATTTGAAGTGACCTTTGAATTTGTTGCCTATATACATCATGTTTGGCAAGTTCTGATAGAGGGACAGATATTTTCAATTTTCCTATTTCGGCCTCTAAATCAAATGATTTTTCAGACTGGGTTTTAGCATTATGAGATGCAGGCTTCCCTTTTTCCAGTGGAGTGTCAGGGATTTCTTTTTGTTTATCAGCGCTATGGGAATTAATTTCTTGCGGTTTTACAGTTTTAGGAGGGCTTTTTGGAACGCTGTTTGAATTTTCTTTTGAGGATGACGGTGGCAAAGGCTGATCGACAGGAGGCTGTGTTTCTGTTATGTCTTCTACAGTGATTTGTTGCGGGTTTGGGATAGTTGTATCAGCTGGTTCTGTTACAACAGCTTTGCCTTTAATCTTGTTGGCCTGTTTTCCATCCTTTGTTTTACTAGGTTCAGAAATATCAATGGTTCTAGTTCTCAGTTTATACTGTTTGTGTACCTCATACACAGCAGTATCATATCCTTGTTTGAAATCAAAAGATTCACCAGACTTAGTCTGAAATTGACTAAAATCATGTTCATTTTGGTCCTCTTGAGTTAGAAAGGTTTGATGCTCACCCTTTAGATCCATCAGATTCATGTGGGTGTCTTCTATGGGCTCACTGGATGTGGATCCTTCAACATAATTGTCTTGAAAAGGGGGTCTTATGTCATGGTCTGGGCTAGACCTAGCGGCATTTGTGTTTTGTGTTTTTCTGAAGTTTGGGTTCCTTATGGGATTGGACTGTTGTCCTTCCCATGATGATTTCCTTTCAATGCTTTCTACTCTCTCTCCCAGTCTTTGCAGGCCATTGATAATATCATCAAGCTTCTGGTCAAAGGCTGAGGGTTCTTCCTTAAAGGTGGTTCTTCTTTCCATTCTGGCTCTGTTTCTTTTGGCAATTAAGTTGGCCTCTACGGTAACGGCAACATTTTGCGCGTCTACAAGGGTTTGAGGAGCTCTTTCTTTTAACTGGTATGCCATATCCGGGTCAAAACCATCAGGGAATTTGTACAAGGCAAGGTCAGGTGGAGGCCTTAAGTTCTGTGGTATTGCATTGTAAACATTATTGAATCTTGCACAGTACTCCAGAACAGTCTCTTGAGGACCTCTTTTAATTGTATCATATTCAGCCAGTATGTGCAAGGGATCTTTCTTTTTTTCCCATCTGTTGGTAAAGGATTGGTAAAGCTCATCCGGAGTGGTAATGGAATTCGTAGCAAGTGATCTGAACCAAGTTCTTACATCACCTGTTAAACTTTGAACAAAAATTTTCATTCTCACGCTATCATCATCTATTTCGTAGTTTTCAAAATAGTCTTGCATCTTTTTGGTATGCTGAAGGGCTGTGAAAGGACCAGTGGAATCAAAATATGTGATTTTGGATTGGTAATCTTGAGGTAAAGCCCCAGGATTAGCAGGCAGTTGCAGGGGTGCATATCTATTAGCCATATTCGCAGGGATAACTGGAACAACAGGGATGAATGGAACAACTGGGACAACAGGGATAACAGGGGTAACTGGAACAGCAGTAGTAGTAGTTGTGGTATTTGCAGTGAATGGAGGTGTGGAAGGAGTGCTTTGAGATGTGGATGATGAACAAGGGGAAGCAGGGGTAGACCGGAACAAAACCTTGACAGGAGTTGGAACAGAGCTAGGGTAAGCTGTTTCAGGACTCAAATCAGCAAAATCTTCTCGTCTTTCTTGCTTCCTAAGGATCTTTGGGATTAAGTTCGGGTTTTCAAAAACAGCTGGAGGGTCTGGATCTGGGTTTGACCTTGTATAACGAGTTTTCCTCTTTGGAGCCAGCTTCCGAATTTGTTTTTGGTATTTTTCTGTGAATGTTTTTAGAAATAGCAAAGAACTGATCAAAATTTGGGACAGCTATCTGTAACTTAAAATTAACATGAAGATTGACTGAAGCAGCTTTTATTTACTCCTGTAAATGCAAAGCAAGAACAGTTTCAAAGGCTTCCTGGCTGACATTCAGGCTTCATCTGTAGTTTTAAGGAATAGACAGCAATTGGAAAAATTGATTTATGGTCTCAGTGGAGCTTTCTTACCTGATTTTGAGAATTTATCTGAGGATGGTCCCCAGTGGAGTCGCCATTATGTTATCACTTAGGTTGTCCTTAAGCTCCTGAAAGGATACGGCCGAGGTAACCACAGACCAACTTTGGACTGCAGGTTCTAGCCCACCTGCAGTCAGAGAGGGCTCTCTCTTCCTGATTTAGCTTTGTTTGGAAATGATTTTAGGCTAGCTATTGAGTTTAAGGGTTTTTTGTTTTGATTTTGGTGGGAAAATTGATATTTCCAGTTAAAGAGGCAGGTATAGTCTGATAGTTTCAAACCATTGGGCATGAAGTCAAGGAGTGGGACTGCTTGGTACGTTTTCTTGGTCACAAGAGGAATGAGGAGCAAGGTAGCTACCCATGAAACAACCTTTAAGCTTAAAAGATGGAATGAAGGCTAAGGAACGAGAGGCAATTAAGAATCTCTCGATCAGGTTAGCAGGAAGGAAACGAATGAACCCTACCTAGGAGCAGATAAGAATTCCTAGATAACAGTCATTCATATGTGAAATAGATCAAACATGAGCCATAACAGAATTCATATTTATGTCTAGATCAAGAGGAAAACATTAAGAAATCACAGAACCTGGGCATAGAGTGCAGCTAAGCAAATTCTAAACCAATCTTTTGTTCTGTGACTTGAGCGTCTATGAAATTGAAATAACAGAGAGAAGGAACACTTATTGATTCATTTTGCAGCACATGAATTCCCCATTCAGTTCTTCAGAACCAGTAGCAACACATCAAACAGTCCATTCTCCAAAGCTTGTAAGCAGTCTTTGATTATAGAAAAAGTATCAGACATACAGTGCGAGTCTCAAGTGAAAATTCTCAATCAACCAACCCTTGAAACAACATAGAGGGTGGTACAAATAGGGAAAACTCTCTACAATTGTTTTTATTACAACTTGACCTAAACAGGTCCTAAAGAATGATTAATTTGACCTAATCCTATCAGAAATAAATGCATGAAAATATCCTCGGGCTGCGCTGAGGGCAGCCGTATCAAATTAAGTAAATGTGTTGTCCTCGGTGGCTTGGTACAGTGCTTCTGCCATAACTGTGCATGGGTTTCTATCCCATTGCTGCTTGGTGGCCTTAAATGCCTTAACTGTGATTTGAGAGCTTGGATGGGCTTAGACCGTTTGATTTGACTTTGTTGGCTGCCATTCAATGTTAACTTGCTTTGGGAACTGAAGAATTTTATTAAAAATATTCAACTGATACTCTTTGCCGCTTCCTTGATGTGTTGTGTGTCAAATCAAAATTTAATGGCCGCTGTTCGGCCCTCTGCGTCCTTTAGAACTGCCTTTTTTTGCTCCTTTTCTGTCCTGTCCAAGTAAAATGGTCTCTGAAAAAACATCCTCTGTTCATCTGGAATGATAATGGTGCTGACCGCTTCTGAAAAAGGTAAAATTGAAGAAAATCTGCGCAAACCGCGAACTCTGGGCCTGAGGGAAGCTGAACGACAAAGAGGCTTTCCATTTTGACCCTTTTTACCCAGCGAGGCGCTAATCGCGCATCAAAAACTACCTCAGAAATTGATTGCGGGGCTCCAGAGTCGCGATTTCGCCCTTCGCGCCAAAAATTGCTGATGACGTCAGCATGATGTCAGCAGGTGGGAGCATGGTACGACGGGTGACATGGCGGGTGATGTCAGCGAGTATGGAGGTGATGTGGCAGTATGGTGGAGGGACACGGTGGCAGTGACATGGTGGGTGACTGTGCAGGGGGCTGACACAGGCAGGTGACATCACTGGGCGAAAGGTGGTAAGCGGTTTTCGGGCGCACCGCCATTGGGCACAAGCAGTATTGGGGAGGGGGCTCCGCCACGCCTGAGAAGGTGACGCGTGGCGGGAGTACGGCGGGAATACCACCCATCTCTCGGACGCTAACCCTCAGGCTCTTGGCGTATGGGAAGGCCCGCCCACCGTAGATCTCGGGCGGGCCAGATCGGACGGTCGGCGATGAGGGGAAGGCGGTGGAGGGATAAAGGACAGGCGCGCGAATATTCAAATTTTAATATTGCACGGCGGGGAGGGTAAAGGCTTAGGAAATGTGGGTTTTTGGTGTTAGTTTGAGCGGGGGGGTTTAATATTTTATGCACTAAACATTAGGATACGGGCGCAAAAATGGGTTTTGCAGGGTTAGGGCTAAAGGGAAAGGTTGTTAGTCTGACCAGGGGTCAAACTAACTCCTGGACGCGGATGGGTTAGAAATAGCCCCAAATGGACTGTTTTTTCCCGGACTTTAGAAGAAATATTGCTATAGTGCCAGGGAGGGGATATTTAATGTTCTTAGGGGAGTTATATACATAGTTTTAGTAGGGGAAGGGGAAATAGATTAGGGAGTTAGATAATAGAATTAGTAATTAATATGGAGGTGACCAGAAAGCGCTAAGGTAAGGTACCTTAGGCTATGTTTGGGGAAAAATGACTCATAGAGGAGGAATGGACCATCCTTGAGTAAAGCAGATCTTTATCAAGGCAACTGATATGGAGAATGACGAAACTAAGAGGAATCAAGCAGATCTTGACCTCTTTTAGGGGAGTTAGTAAGTGACTCGGGGAATAAGAAGAAGGGGGAGTTAGTTATATCCAGCTTGAGCTCCTCCAGACGAAAAATGCATCATGATTGTGATCTGAAAATATATAACACTTAGAAACACAAAATTGATCATAAATCATCATTCTGCAACCACACAGCTACCTACCCAGCCTACTTTCCTAACATTTTTTCTTCTTTTTGGTGGGTGCACTTAGACTTGCAGACCTAATTTTACAATTTTTCCTATGAATGCCTTCCTATCTAAATCTACACTTGTTTCCGCCAGGGCCCAGATTAAGCATTTGGGCTCCTTTGATTCTCTACCTATCTACAAATCTGCCAAGATTAAGCTGTTTGGACAGATATCATTCTCTATATTCTAAAACAGGAAATTGAAACCTAGGGAGGCCAAGATTAAACTGTTTTGCCTTCCCTTAACTAAAAATTCTTCACATGAGGTAACTCATCAAAATTGGAGTACAGCAGTGGCATTTGGACTAGCACACTTTCATGGCTTCTTCTTTGGTCTCTTCTGGAAATATGGAACACTGCAGCCTGCAAAGTATGACATATTTGGCATGTAAAAATATCAATCATGAAAGATGAACACCTGTTGCAACAGGAGGCTAACAAAGTCTATGTGAGGACATGCAACAGTTTCTCTATTAATTGAGGAATTTATCCATCAGTTAAAGAGATAAGGATGAGTTCAAATTTGAGTAGTAATTAGTTGGCTCAGTTAACTGAATCAAGTCCAGTTAGATTGATTTAAACAATTTGTTTAAATTAATGTAAGTTTAGTTAGTTAATGCATGCTTTCATATAACGGTTGCACTTCAGATAATTGAAGATTCTCTCAAGAATAACTCATGCATGTTAGTTTAGATAGAGACCTAGTTGAGATCAGAGGAGGGACAGTGTACTATCAGTTGGATGGATTTTTTTCCTATAAAAGAATCTCATCCATGGAGAAGGATTTATCTCCTTTAGGATCGTGCAGTTGGATCAGAGGTTAGTGAGTGTGTGAAGAGGCCAATTCACACAAGTGGCTGCACTGGACCCCAATCAAAATTGTGCAAAGAAATAGGAGGCTTGCAGGGTAGATCAAGAGGTTTGAGAGAGGCCTTTGACTGCCTATGAGCAGCAGAGGTATTGCAGAGACAACAGGATAGCTTTTGAGCTGATTCTTTTTGTAATACTGGCTATATTTCCACTTATATGATAATATAGAGTTGAGGTTTTAGGATGAGGCTTTCCCCGGGTTATTTCTTCTGTGTTATGTGTGATTGATTTCTCCATATCATTTATATGTGTTCTTATTGATGTTGCTCATGTTCAATTAAGATTCCGCTAAATTGATTGTAGAAGTAGATCAAGTATTTTGCCTTAGTATATTGCATTATCAGGTGATCTACAGTTGGGAATTTCTACATAGTTGGGCCTTCATATCGGGGAGATCCCATGAATGTTGGTGGGTCCAACACCGTCAACAGTTCTGTATCTTAAGGATGAAAAAGAAAAGATACAATAGTTCTTGTGTTGTCTTTTGTAAGAATATAAAACTTCAGTCAAATTACACTTTGGACAACTCAGCTATGGAGATGGTGATTTCATTGAATTCCTCTATTCAAGAGGACAAAAACCAACCTAAATATCACTAAAATTGGATAAAGGGAAAGTGTACTTATGAATAAAATCCCACATATGAACATTTGACAAGGTGGACCCTAAAGTAAAGTGGACACCCTTGGAAGGCTATAAATATAAGTGACCTCTACCTCATTTGAACATGATCATGAGAAACTCTTCTATCTTGGTTTTTGGGTCGCACAGGTCTAAGGCTCATCCATGGAGGAACAAGTTTGCTCTGAGATGAAATTGCATAGTCCATAGCTTGCATCTCAATTTTAGGGTTTTGGGCCATAGTCGCAGGCACAACACAAGACAAAGTCAACAACAGTCACTCACACAAAAGCTCATCCATGCGAATATAACCTTCTAGTCTCACGAATGACTCTCCATCCATGTGACTGGGAGTTAGGGTTTTAGAATCCCAGTTTCTCACCTCTCCCAAACAATATTTGACCCGAGTCACTTGCATGCCACGCTTAAGGGTGTGAGTAAGATGTTATAATCGATTGCATGACTCCTCCTCTCTGTGACCAAGACCTAAATGATGGAATCTCATTTGTCCAAAAAATTTTCTCTATGACTGCAAGTTTTAGCAATTGACCACAGATAGTGCGAGTTCATAAGAGACTTCAGAATTAGAATTTTTAGTATAAGCTTTGTTGCGTTCATTTATGGATGTTGTAGTTGTTTTTTTTTTTAGTTGCATAGATGAATAAACAAATCATTGTACTCTCTTTTTATGAATTATTTAATGGCGATCTAATAAGAAGAAGAATTTGGAAGGGTTTTCCCCATAGTGGGTTTTTACATGGTCTTTGACCAATCCTGGTGTCTATAAGTGTGAATGATTTTCTTCTATTATTCCTTTATGTTTTGTTGCATTGATGATGATGATATTGTTCTTTCTACATAATTCCATATGCTACTAAATATTGATGTAAATCTGAATAATTTTATGATGTTATGGGGCGAACTTAATGTGTTAATGAAGAAATTCAATTATCAAAGCAAAGAACAATAAAACACTATGAAAAAATAGCATGGTATCAGAGTTGGACTGAAGAAAAGTCATGAAGATCACCCCCATGGAGACACCTTTGATAGAAGTAAGAGAGGATGAAGGATACCTAAAATAATTCTATGGTTTGAAGAAAACCTTGTGTGATTTGTGTATTAGGTTTTGATGGATATTATGAGATTAGGGTTTGAGAGAAACCCTGGTTTATGGAAAATATATGAGATATGAAATCTAGCATAGTCAATGTGGAAATGTTCAAGTACTTGTGTCAAAATTGATGAAGATCTAGATGGTATAGTCTCTAGTAGGCCTAGTTGTTGGTAGAGTTTTAAGGAAACATTGTTATATGGACAATGGAAAATGATGTCTCTTGAAGTATGGTCCAAGAGGGATATACTCACCTCAAATTGAAGATAAGTTCTTTCTAAATTATGATGCTTCTCTATATCCTTATTTTTGTTTGGACTTATTGACCTGATTATTCTTTTGATCATTACTTATCCTTCCTGCATGTATATTTGATTATTTAGATGTTTCTAACCTCCTTGATGAGATCTAATAATAGTATCCTTCTCGAGGATCATTTGAGATGCAAGAAATAAAATCTAGATCTAGAAAAGGTAAAGAGGTACCTGATGAAAAGATGACAAAGTGCTTCAAGTTGCCTATGTCAAATAAAAATATGCACATGTATTTGAATAGTACAAGGTATGCATGGTATATTGTTTCAATGTTATGTTTCAACTGTAATATATGATGGCAAGGTAAGCCCTAAGGTATTATGAGAATATCTCCTTCTCAATTGGTTCATGCATTCATATGAAAGTGATTTAGATACATGGTTCTTCTGATGAAATGGTGTACTTGGTATTGAACAAGTATCTTACCTTTTAGACATAATGAATTTATTAGAAAATATTGATCTTTGATATATTGGTATACTTTATGTTTGGATAACATCTATAATTTTTGGATATCTTGATCCCATGAAGAAGGCTAGCTCCTTTATTATAATAGATGGTGACTTGATGCTACTCATTTTGGTTTGTGAAAAGAATTATATCCATGATGATAGAAGTGTAACAATGAGCTTGATATTCAAGATCTTTTGTTGACCATGATTATGATTTGATGTGCTTATTAATTATGGCATATGGTAAAATTGAATGCGTTGACTTGATGGATTGAGTTACGTGACAAATAAGTAATTTTGTGATCATGATTCTTGAAGTATGGTCATATTAGTTATTTGACACTAACCCTTGATGAAATATTGATGTCATGATGTCATGGTCAAGTAGTTGATGCTAACATAAATGACCATGATTAATATGTGGATATAATATGAATTTATGATCTAACAATATATGTTGATGCATGATAGTATTATAGTCAGGTTGATGACTTGAATGAAGATGACTAAAGTGGCTTCCCACTTCAAAAGGAGAATTTCTCCAGAATATCCTTACTCCTACTACCATTGGCATTATATGTATATTATCTAATATTAAAGTATGATTTATGGACATGAACAAATATACATATGTCATTGTTGATCTACAACAAAGTTCTGATCTGAGAAGAGAGAGTTTTCCCTTACTCTGTTGAGCACAAATAAGGTGTCTTTTAGAACTCCTACATGCCTCACATTAATTATCAACCTGGGCAAGTCTTTTTGTTTCAAGAGTGTACACAATATGTGCAAGTGATGGAAATCGTTATATCTATAGAGAGTAATGCTTTAAGATATCTTATTAATTTCAATACAAGAGTAAATGGATCAAACCATAAACATCAAGCTTGTAACTTCAAGGAAATTAACCTATTCAAATACCAAAACTCAATCTTGATCAAAACCAAAACTCAATCTGAATTAAGAGGTTCTAATTGCAATTACATCAACCGAGTGCACTATAGCAATAACAGAGCTCTTTCAGCTAAATCTAAACTTCTGCATAAAAGTGATAAACCTAATTTAACCAATAACACTCTGGATTTTAATTAACAAGAAATGATTCTTACCTAATAATGAAATCAATTAGTAGAAATAAGAATTAAATGTAATGATTACGCAAACTCAACATTGATGAAAGTAAATCAATCGTAAAGTTATAGAACAGAGTAATTAAACTTGCAGTAAAAGAAAAGTAAAAGTATAACACAGGGAACAACAGTGAAATCCACCAGTGACCGTGCCTAAGCCACCAGTGATCACTGCTTGATTACTTAAGACTATTGTGAATGAACAACAACACAAATTATATATTATTTCATCAAATCCAAATGTCATTACAGCATGATGTCTCCTTCATAATAACATTCTATGTATTAAAATTACAACTGAGGTGAAAAGCGAAAAGTTAAGTCTCTTATTCTATTCATTTCCCCCCTTATAATCAAAGAGAAAAAGAGATAAATGTGATTCCTCAGGATCAGGAGATCCTTAGGAATTCACAACCAAATGATATTATTAGATAATCTTTCATCTTGTGCTAATCCTCCAAATTCGCTTCTTGATTTGACCGCACAAGACGCGCGTTGTTCTTCCTGTTTAGCCTTTGTTGTTCAATAGCTTGAACAGCAACTATTCCATTCGCCAATTTCTGCATAAAAAGCAACGAAAGTTAGTTTTGACAGCCAAATCGCATCAAAAGTAGTTTCATTAACTTTCTATCGAAATCTCATCAAAACCTTATTACATCATGGCACAAATGCATAAAAAGGAGGAAAGAGATAGTGTAATCAAGAGTAAATTTATACCTGTTACACGACGCAACATACTCCCTTGCTTACCTTGTTTCATGTCCTCATGAAAAATAAGTAGTTATTATGTAATGCGGTTAAAGAGTAAGAAGGAAAGACCTTTTCTTTATACGACCTAAAACTGTGCTTTTTTATTAAATCTGCAAAGGCTATCCCTTCTGTTATCACCTCGATTGAACCTTAGGCTGAACAGAGGCAAGCCAGGGTAACCACAAACCACGCTTAGCCAAGTAGCTAGCCCTACTAGGTCGGGAGACGGCTCTCTCCTTATGGATCTTAGCCAAGATGACTAGAACAGGGAAAATATTTTAGGCTAGGTATAGTAGAAAAAAATATTTATTGGGTTTTGAAAGTGTTTTTCTGGATCAGGAGGATCTGGGCAGTTTAGGTCTGGGAAATTAGGTCAGAAATGCAAGGTGTTCTATGGGGCAAGGTAGGCATAAGCTTTATCACTTTAGGCTTGATGGTGTGAGGTGTTTAAGACTGATGAGGTGCTAAGAAGGGCATGTGACAATCATGGATCCTTCTTAAATAGTAGAAAACATGAAATGTTGAATGATTTCCCAAGGCAGAGCATTGATACAATGGATTCTACCTATCAAACTTGAAAACATTCAACTAGAAGCAATGAAATGAATGATGGCATACATAAAACATGTAAACAAATGATCACAAAAGAAGAAATTGTACTAAAACTCCATACCACAGGGATCCCATAAAAATAGCTGCAAATCTTATTAATCTCCTTGCCAAACTACTTACAATGATGTACAATCAAGCTCTGAGCATCCAACTGAGTCCAACCTCTCACAAAGAGAAAGAAGAAGAAGATATAGACAAGCATTCAACCTCCTCCCATCTTCAGGGGTCAAATCCCTAAGATGAGGAGTTGATCTAACTGATACTAAACAAGGAACAAGAATATAGGCATCATCAACAACTTGCCTCTAAAAGTGAAAAACTGATTCATTTGACTTCAAACTAACTCCTAAAGCAATGAATCTACCCTCTACAACTTTTTAACCATCATATTTACAAGCCATGACATAATTTACAATAGTAAATCATCCACCATGAGAGAGAATCAATGATCATAGTCAAAAACTGGAAAAATAGGCATCCTGAGCAAAATTTGCTCTACGCACAGTGCCACTAGCTCAACGCACAATGCCACTTTTAGGTCCCTTTTGAAGACCTTCACGGCATCCAAATTGAGCCCACAATAGCTCATTAGAAAGGCATTCAATTATGCTTTCCAAAACACCGAGAATTTTTGCATTTGGATTTCATTTGACCTCTAAAAACTTGATTCTCCCAAGACTGCTTCTGTGTGTCCAAAAAGTGGCAGAAAGGTCATTTTTAGGATTTTTTTGACCTTTTGGTGGCCCAGTTCTGCTCCAAAAACTTTGAAACTTGCTAGGGTGCATGTCCTCACTACCATGAATCCAAAAATGCAAGCCATTTGTCCATTGGGTGCCCCTAGGAAAAGCGCAGCACCAGTGGCGCTACGCGTCTAAGCCATTTTTCTGTGTCAAATTTCCAAAAATTGCAAATGTTAAAATTTGCTCAAAATTTCCCCAAAATTTGTGTGAAGCCTCACCATCATGTGCTTTTCTGAGCCAAGGAGGCTTCAGCCAACATTCTAAGTCTATCCTCCTCTTTCTTGCCTTTCAAGGCCCACCTTAGCTTAGCTTTCATTCTCTTGACCCTCACATTGCAAATCTTGTTTCGGGTCTTATAATGATAGGCCATGTGTCTGATCATCTGATTATCTCTGTTGGCCTTCCATAGAAACTTCTCAAGGTGCAAGTTGACTCTCTCAAGCCATGTCTCCCTATCATTTTCAATTTCCTACTCAATAGGGGTCAAAGTAACTTGTGCCTATTTGCCACTTTGTCGTTTCATCTTGAGCATTTCTAGCTCCACGAGGACTTGTTTGTCACTCAATTGCTTGTTTTCTTGCTCCAAATATGTGATGACATATTTGGCCCTCTCCAAATTGCCTCCCTTTCCCGTATGATGATGTCTTTAATGGTTTCTTGATCTTGAGTCTCTAAATTAATGGTCTGAGTATCATGTTGCTCAAACTCATCATGCTCTGCTAGATCAAAGTCTCTTTCCTCCTCATCATCAAGGTCTTCCTCTTGCACCTTTTCCTTCCCTTTATGCAGCTGTTGTACCTATACCTGCTATGTTGATGAAGAAGGCAAGGCCCCTTCCACATCCCATGGAGAAAACACTTGCCTAGCTGCTACAAATAATCTCCTTGTGTCCCTCTTATAGGTTAAGTAAACTGGCACCTCAACAGTTCTTGTCTCCTTGGCCTCCTCACCCGTTTTCACTTGACTAGAAGGTCCCCTTGCTTCTTGAGACACTGGTGGAGGAATTTTAGGACCCCTGAATATGTCATGAGCAATAAATGTCTCCCAAGGGATGTTGAGGAGACTGAGATGATGAAGAACAAGGATTTTGATCAGGGAGTAGTGATAGAGGCTACTCATCTGCTGGGGGTATGGCTTCTTCTGGAAAAAATGAGCCATCTTCTCAATATTCTTGAACAAAAAGTATGGGAGGTTTAACATCTTCACCCTGGTAAAATGCATGAGGATCCTGATGTGATAAGTGTATAGCCTGGAGAATCTACCCTCACAAGTGAAATATTTGATGATGATTCTCATCAAGGGGACATACTTGTTCTCAAGAAACTTGAAAGGAAAAAGCCTCTTCACCTGATTTCTGTACTGGGGTTTAATGTAAGGCTCATAATAGTGTTCATCAAGATCTTGGGCCTTATACCACTTATCACCAACATTAGGAATCCCGGTGGCATCTGAAATGATGGATGGTGAAACTGTGATAGTTACCCCAGCAAGAGTTACTTTGTTGTTTTGAATATGAGCTACAAAGAGTCTGGTGAGCTCTGGGTGATATTGGACTCTCTCTACTTGTTCACAAAACTCATAGCAGCCAAGATATCTAAAACATGACATGACCAACTGAGAAGCTTGCAATTCCCTGAGGTTTGATGGCTCTTCTTTTATAATCCTACCTCTCCTATGAGGTTTTCTCTGTTGCCTAGCTCTATCTGTTGAGCTGTCACTAGCTATGTTTTCCTGCTCATAGTCATGGTCTTCTCTATCCATGTTTGCAAGGTTTTTTTTGGTGGCACACTCCTAGAAAGGGATAAAGGGAATGAGTGGGAGTCTTTTAGGAGTGAAGGGATGTACTAGGGTAGATTGGACAATGAAGGGTAATATGTGAATTATGAGAGTGAGGGAGGGGCATTTTAGGATGAGAGGATATAATGAGGGGATATAGATGAGGGGATAGGTAGTGATGTAGAGAGGGGTTTTGAGTTCTAATGATAAGTGATGGGAAGAAAAAAAGGGGTTTAGGTGTTTTTTTAGAATGAATAGAGTAAAACTAGTGTTTGATTTTAATCACAAAGAATGGCACTTATGACTTTCATATGCAAACAAAAAATGAAGGGGAGGAGGGTAACTTACTCAAAAAGAGGGAAAAAGAGAGCAATTTGAAGATTTTTTTAAGGTTTTGAGGGTTTGTAGCCTTTCTCTTCAACGTGTAGCACCTTTGCCCAGACGCACAGCATCGGCCCCAACACACAGCGCTCATGTAAAATTACACTGGAGAACTCTTCCAGACGTACAACACCAAGCTTCTTTTGCCCAAAATCACTCAAATTCACCTCTTCTTCTTACTTTTCGACTCCTTGCTTGCTAAATGAACATAATGATTTTTGAAAATGAAATATGTGAGCTTAAATAGGAGTAAATTTTGATTTTTCACTTTGAAAAACCTACTTTCTAATGTTTCTTGTCTTTCTTCAAAACCTTGTTTTTAATGCCTTTTCTTGTTGTGTCTTTGCAGGTGGATAAATGCTCAATCTGACTCGATTTATTTTGCAGTGTTTCTTTGTCATGCAGCAAGGAGAGGTGCTTAGGTGCAGCTGGGATCCATTATTACATATAGAAACTTAAAATTACATAAGAAATACAAATAAATTCAAAATACTCTGTTTTCACCTCAAAACCATGTTTTTGAGGTGAAAATTACATTAGGTTAAAAAGATAATATTTTCAGTAGGCTATGACTTTTCAAGCCATCATGCTTGATTTATTGATCATCCTCATATCCTTGCTGACCTTTATTTACATTTGGAAATAAGTTTCTTGACCTTGGTGATGAAACCCTAGACCTAATGAAATCATACCCTATGACCTAATGAAATGAACAGCAGATTAATTAAAAAAAACATAACTGAAGACAACCTGAAGAAGGATCAGCAAGTATAGTCTATGAGGGAAGAGATGAAGAGAGAACAACCATCAATGGATCAGGTTGTCATGACCTAATGGGATGATGCAAAAAATTTTAGTATGGGACTCCTAAAATGAAAATACGAAGAGTGACCTTTGATCCCTGATGGAAGTATGCAGATACTGACACTAACACCTTCATGACCTTCAGGCAACTCATAATCAGAATGGTATCCTTCAGGATGGTACCAAATAATAGGACTCCTAAATTGACATCCCATCCAATATGGTCCTCCCCTCAAGATAATATTAATGTATTTGACAAAACAGCCTGTGGCAGCTTTAAAATTCTTATAGCCAAATGGTTCTCTGTTCCTGACACTATTGGTAGAGGCCATCCATCTCTGTTTGGATGCAATCAAGGACCTTTCCTGAATGGATAAGAAATATTTCGTCCTTGTTTGCACAATTTTTTTATGCATAGGCCCCAGAATCTTAGTTACGCTCTCCTGTGTCATGAGCCTTTTATGTCTAACAAAAAGTTGCAAGGGGTGCGTAGATTCACTCCTTACCCACAAATCCAGTGCATGTTCTTTTCTTTGAAAGGCATTATAAGCCTTGGACCACTTGAGTTGGTTTGCTGCAAAAGAAATAAAGGCCTAGAACTAAATGTCCCCAACAAAAGGGCTAGGGTTATTATCCACCTCCCCTTCCAATACAAAATTATGCAAATAAAATTCACAGAGAAGACGTTGGAATTTTATCCCATGCTCCTTACAGAAATTTATAAATTCTTCAGTTGTCTTCAACTCAACTGACTTGCCGGCCTTAACGGCTTTAATCTTCAACAACAAATATCTTTCCAATAAAAACAGAGCATAATTTGTGGCAGGAGACCTGCAAGATAAGACATCAGAGTATAAAGAGCAAATAGCATTGATCTGGCCCACAACCTTATCTAACTTGGCTTTTACTTTCCTCTACTTTTCTTCCTCCTGCCTGAACTTATCAAAAGTTTCATTCTCAGTTATGGTCAATTCTCTGCATTGCTTTTGCAACTCCTGATACTTTTGCAGAGGAACTATCTCCTTCTGACATTGCGCTAAAGCAAGCTGGGCTTGTGCCAGCTCCTCTTGTAACTCTAGAAGAATATGATCACTGCATGATGGAGTGTTATTGATTATTTCTTCTGTCTGGGTGCTTTTGTTGTGAGAGGGTAAACCCTTGGTCTTAGTAGTCCTATCTATCAACTCTATGAGAAAGCTTCTTTGTGTGACCACCATCTGAGTAGAAATAGGTTCGATCTGGGTTCCTATTGCCCTACCTTCACATATTTCTGTTTGTGTGGTGACAGTGACTAACTCAGGAGTAGTGCTCTGGGCTTCCCTATTTGCAGTCTCTTTCAATTTCTGACGTAGCCACTTAACCGTCTTCTGAAGGTTTTAGTATTTTTTCTCAGCTTCCCTAACTTTGTTTCGGTTAATTGCTTCTTTTGAGGAGCATCCTTTGTAGAAACAGGTTGATCAATACCCTTTGTATCTAAGGGTTCTTGGTGCTCATCTTAGCTATGTTCTACAATAACCGTGTCACCTGATTGGTTATCAGATTCATGAATCATTTCTGTGTCTACTTCCTTTGCCTGGTGTGCAGCTTCTGGGGAAGGAAAATTTTCTGTGCGACCAGAATCTTCTAAGGATTGAACTTTGTTCATATTCTGGTCAAGTGATCCTCCAGGTTGCATATTTGCATTCAAATTTGCAAGAACCTAGGCCATCCCTTCCTCAAAGTCCTGCAAGAAATTATCTTGGGGGCTCATAGGTGGTGTTTGAGAAGGCCCTGCTTCATTTTCTAGTTCATCATCATTTTGAAAAGAATGTTGTGTTTCCCCTTGTTCTGGGTCAGAATTGCATTCTTCCTCGGGTTCTGATTCAGAATTAGGTTCTTCCTCCTATTTTGGTTCAGAATTGGGTTCCTTCTCCTGTTCAGGTTCAGAGTTGGGTTCCTCCTCCTGTTCCTATTTAGAATTAGGTTCTTCCTCTTGTTCTGCTTCAGAATTACCTTCTTCCTCTGGTTCTGGTTCAGAGTCCTGTACAGTAATTGGACTAAATGGTTTTGCCAGCCATTCAGCACTACCTTGAGGATCTACGAAATTCCTCTGAACTGGGTTTAGCCTCACTGAATGCCTGCGCTTATGGGGTCCTATTGTTCCTATTGTTGTATGAGAAGTTCATTTACTCTTTGGAACAGGGTTCTGCTGTTCAATTTCCATGGTTGCAGGGGTTTGGACTACATGGTTTGTCCCTATCTCTAGCGGGGCTATAAAATTATCCCAAATTAAATTTTGTTGTGCAAGACTGTGACTAACAATTAGTCTGATCAAACCATGATGACTAACTACAGTCTCAGGATGTTTATCCCATCTTATTCTATTAGTTGTGTCATGAAATAATGAATTTAAGAAAAATGGTAAATTGACAGTAAGCTTTTGCTTTAAAACGGCTAAGAGTTTAAGTTGTCGTGGTTTTACCACATCCCGTCGACCATCACAGGTGATGTACTTCTGGATGACACTTGCCAATTCGCACCATGGTTCTCCCAGAGAGGACGGTTGAATGCCCTTGCATTTTCGTGTTAATTCCTCCCTTACATCTCTGAAAATATCCACTGTGTCATGCAACATTATGTGATTTTTAGGCCATACTGCTCCTTCTGCTGACAAACCAGAAACTTCAGCTATCACAGCCTCCGATACTGTTATCCTTACACCTTTTACTATGGACTGCCCATATTGTAAGTGCTGTAAAAACTTGATAGTGATTTCTTCACTAGGGGCCTAAAGTCTGGTGAAATATGATATCCATCCTGCACGCACCAGAATTTCCTTGGCTCTGTCAAAAATCTCCAACACTAAGGGTTCTCAGCGAACTGATTTTCCACCCATAATGCTCGAATTCTTCCAATATTCACCCTACAATTTCAAGGATTAACAGAACAGAAAAATGCAGTAGAGAACAACGATTGCTTTGGTACAATAGAACAACAAGTAGATGTAACACTTAAATTTCATAATGTTAAGTAGAGTTTCCATGATAATTAATAATATTAATTCAAGGATTATCATGCTGCCACATGCCATTTGATCATGGGATATCTCAGCAACATATCAAATAAGTGGAATAAATACAACGCATGCAAAGGCGTAATGGGAATCCTCCCCCTCCTTAAAAAGAGAGGTCGCCTATGACCGAGTAGACAAGGAAAGAGTTGTTCTGACAGTAAGGCAAGGGAGTGAACAATATGGTAGTAAATGAAACAGAGTACGCATGTCAATGATAGGGCGGCAAGAGGTATGGTTATAATGAGAGCGGAGTGTGTAAAGATAGTTATGAATAAGAGATAGGACACTTTGAATTGATGATAAGTTATGCGAGAAAGAAAAGGATAGCAATATGCCAAAAAGATACTCTATTGATGGTATTCTAGCTGAGAATGATACGATTGATCAAAAGGCAGTATCTCATGCATAAAGGTTCTAAACAAGGAAAAATTAAGGAAATAATTTCTCCGAAAAAAGAAAGAATAAGAGGGTATTATAGTGGTAATTGACAATAATATATAACTTTAATACCCTAAGCAGAGGATTTTCTGCCAGCAAGCATCCATAGCCTCAACAGGGTTGCTTTTTAACCCATACGAGCCAGGATCCTCAATTTATAAATAAAGAGTTCCAGTGCTATTCTATAGGAGAAATCAGTGTGCTGGCATGGTAACCAGATAACCACACTGCCATTCACTGGGATGTAGCAAAAGTGATCAAGCTGGCTCGTGATGGGACCTCCTATTCCAAGGACAATTTGGCTATCCAATGGATCATAACCCCGGTGTGGTGGCCATAATGGGAATGTCACTTTTCTACAGCCTTATGAACATGGTAGGCTGGCTCGTAATGACACCCCCTATCCTCCATTTGAAAACAAAATTGTGTTGTTATTACACATTTTTATGATAAATAGAGGGAGGCTCAATACTCCTTAAGAGCATGGATGGTGGAAGAAGTTGAATGTGTCAATAGAAAAAGTATACCCATAGTCTTATTTGTTATAGACAGAGAAGATTATAACTAGGAAGGGTGGAACCAGCATGGTGTTAAGATGATCAGTATCATGTATAGCAGAAAATGATGCAATAAAGTGGTATATAAATAACTGTGTCCCTTTTCTTGAAAAGAATCTATCATCAAGAAGTTGTCCTGTTAAAGATCATAACGTTAATGATATTAACTCCCCTCAATAGAATCCATAAATTATTGTCCTCATAAAAGTAGTGTACATCATGCCATGAAAAGAAAACAAAATGAAAAACAAAGGAAAAATGGGGCTGAGATAAGCGAAGAGCAATCACACAAAAAAAAATTGTTGTTTAATTGGGTTGAACAGTGACTGTTCAAAATATTGAACAACAGTTGTTCAATTAAATGGTCAACAAACAACGCAAAAAGAAAAAGAGGTGTTTTTCACTAGATTGAACAGTAGTTGTTTAATTAAATGAACAACAAAACACGCAAAAAAGAAAAGAAGTGTTGTTCAATCTATTGAACAACAGCTATTCAATTAAATGAACAATAAACAAGAAAAGAAGTGTTGTTCAATCTATTGAACAACAACTGTTCAATAGATTGAACAGCAGATGTTCAAAAGATTGAACAACAGTTGTTCAATTAAATGAACAACAAACACACAAAAAGAAAAGAAGTGTTGTTCAATAGATTGAACAACAGCTGTTCAATAGATTGAACAACAGTTGTTCAATTAAATGAACAGCAAAACATGCAAAATGAAAAGAAGTGTTATTCAATAGATTGAACAACAAATAACGTGAAGAAAGAAAGTGTTGTTCAATAGATTGAATAGTAGCTGATCAATAAATTGAATAGAAAAACGATGAAAATAAAGAAAGTGTTGTTCAATAGATTGAACAGCAGTTGTTCAATAAATTGAACAACAAAACAACGAAAAGAAAGAAAGTGTTGTTCAATAGATTGAATAGTAGCTGTTCAATAAGTTGAACAACAAAACAAGCAGAGAAAAAGAAAAAGAAAATAAAATCAGCAATCATATTTACATATTTTAGAGAGGAAATAAATTTTATAAAGATGAAGCTGCTGAAGGATTGCCTTCTGTAGCTAAAACTTGCATGGTGGGGTCCTCACATATCTGCTGATATAAAGATTCTCTGGTAAGTGGTTTTTGGTAGAGGCGCACACAATGCTCGTTTGCTTTAAAAGAAGAACCAGATCCATCGATAGTGGCCATCGTAAGAGTGCCATTGTCATGCACTTTCTTTATTTCATAGGGGCCTAACCACCTAGTTTGCAGTTTGCCAGGGAAGTCTTGAAACCTGGAGTCATAAAGAAGTGCCCAGTCGCCCTCATGAAATGTCTTTTTCTTAATTAGGGCATCATGCCATTTGGCTCTTTCTTGTTGAATGAGTGCATTATGTTGTAGAGCCAGTAGCTGAATTTCATCTAATTCATTCATCTATTGTAACCTGTTAACTTGGGCTTCAGTTAAATCCAGTCCCACTTCCTGGGCTATCCTCAGCGTTTGTATTTCAAATTCTATGGGAAAAATGGGTTCCTTACCAAATACCAGTTGATACAGAGAGTATCTAGTAGTGTTTCTCCAAGTTGTACAATACGCCCACAAGGCCTCTAGCAGTCGAGCAGTCCAGTCTCATCGATGTGATGAGACCGTCTTTGTTAGAATAGCTTTGATAACTTTCTTGGTGCTCTCCACCTGCCTGTTTGCCTACGGGTGATATGGAGAAGTAATTATGTGTGTGATGTGATGATTCTTCAGTGTAGCAGCGATCTTGTGACCCACGAATTATGGTCCCCCATCAATAATTACTTTTCTGGGTAAGCCATATCGCACACAAATTTTGAAAAGAAAATTAATAACAGTTTCCTCTGTTGCTCTTAGTAATGCTACTACTTCCACCCACTTAGTTACGTATTCCATTGCAACCAATATATATGATTTCTGGTTGGATGATGGTTTGATCGGTGCAACAAAATCTAATGCCCAACACTCAAAGGGTTATATCTCTAGCTATGGATGCAGGGGCATTTCATCAGATTAGCCAAGGTGGCCCATCCTTTGGAAACTATCACATCCCTGGACAAATTTCTTTGCATCTTGAAAAATAGTGGGCTAGTAGTAGCCCATCTATAGAATTTTATGTCCAGTTCTGTGATCTGCGAAGTGTCCACCGCAAGGTTCATCATGACATGCTTTTAAGATATCATACATTTCGTCTTCCCTGATGCACCTGCAGATGTGCATATCAGCTCTTGTGTGGAAAAGGTATCCTCTAATCCAGGAGAAATGAGCGTTACGCTACACAATCAATTTCCTTTCTCTTGGTGTTAGATGTTTGGGCAATTTTCTGACTACTAATTAATTCACCACATCTACATACCATGGCATTTTATGGCGACAACAAACAAATGTTCATCCGAGAACTGATCCTCCACTACCACTATGTTGTCTGTTCTTGGCACTTGAGAGAGGAAGTCTGCCACGAGGTTCTCTTTCCCTGGTCAATCCCTTATAGTTATGTCAAATTCCTGCAAAAATAGTAACCAGAGAGTCACTCTTCCATTTGTAATTGGTTTATTGGCTAAGTATTTAATAGCAGAGTGATCAGTATACACAACTACAGGGTATCTAGTTATATAGTGTCTAAATTTGTTGATAGCATAATTAATAACTAAAAACTCCTTTTCTGTTACTGGGTAATTCAACTCAGCGAGAGTTAAGTTTTTGCTGATGTAATATATAGCGTAGGGTTTCTTGTCTTCTTCTTTGCTAAGAACCGCTCCAATAGCTATATCGGTTGCATTTGATGAAATCTAGAAGGGTATATCCCAATTCGGGCCTCGTAATACTGGTTCTGTTGATACTAATCGTTTCAAATTTGTGAAGGAAATGTCACATTTATCAGTCCATATAAAGTCAAAATTTCCTGTCAAGGCATATAATGGTGCATAAATTTGTGAAAAGTTCTTTATAAATCTACGATAATATCTAGCAAATCCCATAAAACTACGTACCTCTGTTTGAGTGCAGGGAGTAGATAATAAGAGGATTACTTGTATCTTTGCTGGATCGACCTGAATTCCAGCTACTGAAATGTAATGACCCAGAATCAGGCCTTCTGTCATCATCATATGACATTTCTCATGACTTAAGCAATGTTTAGTAGTAATACACCGTTCTAGTACTTTCTCCAATGTCTGTAATGCCTTATCAAAGTCATCCCCATAGGGTGTAAAATCGTTGACATACACCTCCAATCCATCATTTATCATGCCTGCAAAAATACTAAGTATGTCTCTTTGGAATGTAGCAAGTGCATTTCACAATTCAAAAGGCAATACCCTATAAGAAAATGTTCCCCAAGGGCAGGTGAAAGTAGTTTTATCTTGGTCTTCAGGGGAAATTTGAATTTGGTTGTAGCCACTGAAGCCATCCAAGAAAAAGAAGAACTTCTTTCCTACCAATGTATCTAGCACCTGGTCCATAAATGGAAGGGGAAAATGGTCTTTTTGCGTTGCTTTGTTGAGTTCTCTATAGTCAACACATATCTGCCATTTTCCATTCTTTTTGGGGACAACTACTAATGGAGAAACCCATTTACTGTCAGATATAGGATAAATAAAATTCACATCTAACAATTTTTGAAGTTCTTCTTTCACAACATCCTTTAGATGAGGATTTAATCTATGCTACTATTATTGAATGGGTCTTGCATATTTTTCAATGTAGATGTGGTGCATGCATAATTGAGGGTCAATCCCCTTCATGTCTGGGTAATCCCATGCAAAAACCCCTTTGTATTTCCTAAGGACTTGGATGAGTCTCTATTACTGGTCATCACTCAGATTACTGTTCATATTTAGGATTTTCCCTAGCTCGATTTCAATAGGCTTGCTATTATAGACAGTGGTTGTTGGTATTGGTTGGTCATTGATGTCTCTCAAGGAATATTCTTCACTATCATTGTCAAGGGTTGCTTTAATCATGTGACATTTCAACTTAGACACTGTAATAGGGTGATTGATAAAGGTGTTAATGACATCATCTTCTATTGGGTTTTTGAATTCAAGCGCATCTGCTACAATCAACAGTGAACAAATATTTTCTGTTAAATATGTTACAGGTTGTTTCCTAGTTTTTTACAATGGTTAGGCTTGGCTGAGCAGGAAGGTATAAAGCTAGATTATTTACATCACTTCCTTTGGTTATGGTCATACTACCTGTTCAGTAGCCTATGTAAGCATCAGTTGTTGCTAGCCAAGGCCTTCCTAGTATTAAGGGATGTCCATCTAGCTAGTTTCTAGGGTTGATAGTCAAGAAATCTATCGGATATTCCCAAGTGTCCACAGAGATCATCACATCCTGTAATGTTCCTTCTGGCTTAATGATTGATCGGTCGGTAAGTTCCAGCAAGGTAGTCGTTGGTTCTAAGGCTATGATGCCAAGCATTTCGCAAGTTTTTGTTGTGAGGATGTTAATCGCTGCCCCTAGGTCGACTAAAGCATTGGGAAAAGAGTGACCATTTATTTGGATTGTGACAATGGGATTCCCCAGATCTTAATATTTTACATGTGTCTCTTTGCCTAGTAGTAATTTAGACAAAGTCTCGACGAAATGGACAGTTGGTGTTATTTTTGTTTTCCTCATAGACTTCTTTGCACACAACTCTTTAATGGTATTAGCATATATCGGAATGTCTTGAATGGCCTGGAGGAGGGTATTTTTATACAGAGATTTTTGAGTTCTCCCAGAAGATCAAAGTCAGGATATTCAATTGGTCAAGGTATTATCAATCTTTCTAGGAATGTGGGAGAAGTAGTTATGATTTGTTCAGGGTTTTTCTTCCTGACTGTATCTTCTCCTTGATTTATTTGCTGATTTTCTACAGTCAAAGGCTTATTCGAATATGCTTCTCTAACTTCAAGATGCATATTTTTGTCCTCATCTGGAGAAATTACACGTCCAGATCTTAGCTTAAGTTCATTACATTCTCCCATCTCAACTTCGGGGTCCAGACTCTCTATAATTTGTACTGACTGGATCGGTCTGCTGTTAGGATTTGGAGTTGGTTGAGCTGGGAGTTGCGACCGTATATTAGGTTGAGGATTTTTCTGCAACATGTAAGGTGCTGGCAAGGTTGGTTGAGACAGAGGAACTGTTCCCATAGGCTGGCTTGTGAATCGTTGCCAATTCAGTTGCCAATTCTGATTTTGTGAGGTAGAAGGAGACCATTGAGAGGAATAGGGGTTGTTCTGCCAGAATGGAGTGTAATAGGGATTTGGCCAATTATTGTTTGGATTTGATTGGTTGGGCCATGATGGCATAGAAAATGCTTGAGGTGGCCAAGTAGAGAAAGGTGGCTAGTTCTGCCATGCTGCCCTTGGATACTGCTGAGAATTAAAATGCGAGGAAGGAAAGAACGAAGAGGGTTCCATAGGAATACCTATCAAACATGCTTGCCATTGATGGTGCTGGTTCATCAGATATACTGGTTCTGCTTCCTCCTTTGCTTCCTTGAAAACTGCTTTTAATCCAGGAAGCGATGTACAACCTTCTGTAGCATGATCCTTAGTGCAAATGGTGCATGTTTGTATCATATCTACCAGACATTCTTTATGATTGTGCTTCTTTCTGCAACATGGACCGAAAATGGCCAGGTTTTGTTCTGCTTCGGCCTATTTTTGTTTGGCTTGCATGATGTCCAATTGTGTCATTAGGGTCCCCAAGATATCAGTGTTGCAATCTTCCAGCAGATTTCCAATTTCCACTCATGTAATGCTTCCTTCTAAGGGTTTGTTGTCTCTGGTACTGCCTCTGGAACCCATGATGCACAATTATACAATATTGTCATAATCCTCTTGATAAATATCAACCTTCCCAATTAAATTTAATGTTTCTACCCATTGGTGTTTCATACCTTTGATCATCGTAGTTTTAGGAACTTCAGGAGGCAAATTTTCATAAGGAGATATTTGCAGATTATATTGAAAATGTTCTACATATTCTTCAAGAGTCTCGTTAGTCTTAGGTACCATTTGAAAAATTTCATCCTTCAGTTCTATAGTTCGGCAAAAATCTTGGTGTTTTTTTAGAAATGTTGTTTCCATTTGATCGCAGTCATTAATGGTACCTCCACCAAGCCCCGTAAACCAACGTAGAGCTGCTCCCTTTAGAGTAGAGGGGAACAGCTTCAGTTTCTAGGGGTCAGTAGTGTAATCATATCCCCTACATAAAACATCGAATTCAAAAAGGAATGCATTAGGATCCTCTGAAGTTAACCCATGAAAGGTAGGAATATTGTGTAATGGTATATCTTTCATGGGAGCATTGACAATTGTATCAACAATAGGGTATTGTAATGTAGAGGTCTGGGGTTGTTGCTGATTATGAGCCATTTGGTCAAAAATATGCCAATATTCTTCAGGGATTTCCGTGGTTGGAGATCTATTCCTAGGGGAGTCAGAAGAGACTTTTAAAAATATTTGAATAACACTACCTTGGTTCAGAATACTTGGTGTCCTCTATTCAACTATTGCTTTAAGAGATTTGGGTTTTGATGAATTAATATTTTCAGCGTTACCTGTTTCTCCTTCTCCTTCATGGAGATTGCAAGAATTCCCTTCTTGTAAAGGGCTAAACTGCAAATTTTCAGTGTTCTGAAAACTCTGTTCAGACCCTTTAGTCTTATTTTGAATCTCAGCATCAGCTGCAGATGATGATCCTACAACCTGAAGGGTTACAGTAGCATTTCTTGTGGAAACGATTCGGGGTCCTATTGATGACTGAGACTCAACTTTCCTTATGATTTCATCGATGAAGGTTGATCATCCAAGGGGCACCAATCCCTTAGATTTTTCAGATCTAGGCAGAGGAATTAAATCTTTTTCTACTCTTTTCTTCTTAGTCATTCACTCAGAAATTCAAACATTTATTTCTACTTTAATTCCTATGCAATTTGCTGAAAAGAAGGAGAGGGAGCAAGCACTTTACTTACTTGTATGCAGGTTCTTACCTTTCGTTTTTAATACCCAGTTCTTTCACAGCAAACAAACATTAAACATCTATTCCTACGCAATTGTGCTGAAAAGCAGGTGAGGGAGCAAGCACTTTACTTACTCGTACGTAGGTTCTTACCTTCCATTTTTAATACCCAGTTCTTTCACAGCAAACAAACATCAAACATCTATTCCTACGCAATTGTGTTGAAAAGTAGGCGAGGGAGCAAGCACTTTACTTACTCGTACGCATGTTATTACCTTCTGTTTTTAATACCCAGTTCTTTCGCAACACACAAACATAAAACACACATCACCTTCTGTGAAATGGAAACACTCTCCTTGGCAACGGCACCAAAATGTTGGGTGCAAATAAGGTGTCTTTTAGAACTCCTAAATGCCTCACATTAATTATCAACCTGGTCAAGTATTTTTGTTTCAAGAGTGTACACAACGTGTGCAAGTGATGGAAATCGTTATATCTATAGAGAGTAATGCTTTAAGATATCTTATTAATTTCAATACAAGAGTAAACGGATCAAACCATAAACATCAAGCTTGTAACCTCAAGGAAATTAACTTATTCAAATACCAAAAGTCAATCTTGATCAAAACCAAAAATCAATCTGAATTAAGAGGTTCTAATTGCAATTACATCAATCAAGTGCACTGTAGCAATAACAAAGCTCTTTCAGTTGAATCTAAACTTCTGCATAAAAGTGATAAAACTAATTTAACCAATAACACTCTGGCTTTTAATTAACAAGAAAATATTCTTACCTAATAATGAAATCAATTAACAAAAATAAGAATTAAATGCAATGATTACGCAAACTCAACACTGATGAAAGTAAATCAATCGTAAAGCTATAGAACAGAGTAATTAAACTTGCAGTAAAAGAAAAGTAAAAGTATAACAAAGGGAACAATAGTGAAATCCACCAGTGACCAGGCCCAAGCCGCCAGTGGTTACTGCTTGATTACTTCAGACTATTGTGAATGAATAGCAACACGAATTATATATTATTCATCAAATCCAAATGTCATTACAGCACAATGTCTCATTCAGAATAACATTCTATGTATTAAAATTACAACTGAGGTGAAAAGCGAAAAGTTAAGTCTCTTATTCTATTCATTTTTCCCCCTTATAATCAAAGGGAAAAATGGATAAATGTGATTCCTCAGGATCAAGAGATCATGAGGAATTCGCAACCAAATGCTATTATTAGATAATCTTTCATCTTGTGTTGATCCTCCAGATTCGCTTCTCAATTTGACCGCACAACACGCACGCTGTTCTCCTTTTTTAACCTTTGTTGTTCAATAGTTTGAACAACAGCTGTTACATTCGCCAATTTCTGCACAAAAAGTAATGAAAGTTAGTTTTGACAGCCAAATTGCATCAAAGCAGTTTCATTAAATTTCTATCAAAATCTCATCAAAACCTTATTACATCATGGCACACATGCATAAAAATGAGGAAAGAGATAGTGTAATCAAGAGTAAATTTATACCTGTTGCACGGGCCAACCTACTCCAAACCTTAGTCGCACAGAAACAGGTTTACAGGCGCGACTGTAACCTCTCAGCCCCATGAAAATAAGTTCAACGGTGTGACTATAGTCTCCCAATTGCATGCAGGAAGACCTATGGATGGGACTATGCCTGCTGGACACAAAAATGAAGTTTTGTGCACAAAATTTTATGTTCACTTGAAGGTTGTCAGTCCCACAAACATGAAGTAGACAACATAAAGATATTTTTTAAATGTTTAGTATAATATGAATATATAGATTGAACTTGTGTTTGCAGGTGACCGAGACATGTATATAGATATCTCATTATGTTTGAATTTTTTGATACAAGCATTTAACATGATTTGGCTACTTAATATAGATAAGCAGCGTTTGGAGTTTTGACATGATGCTTGATAATGACTTAGAAATTTGACTTGATTTTGAGATATGTTATGGACTATATCACTATGATAGCGAATTTGGGATTTGACATGATGACTAATGATTTGATTTGACTACTAATGATTTTACCTGATGACAATTCCATGTAGGCAGAGTGACCTTCAGTGAATGATATGGGTGTCTGATAATGGTTTTGTATTGGCCTCCTTGTTCCTAGCACAATGGTTGAAGTATTGACAATTGTGATTCATTATGAAGTAGTTTCTCAATAAATTGATGGAACCAAAATGACTTGTTCTTGGTGTATGGATTTGGATCTAGTGAGTTATATTATGATCATAAGGATGAATTGATGAAATTTGGATTCATATTGTTTGATAAATGACAACTTGTTGGAATGATAATAGATGAAGTCATGACTTGATGACAACTCTACCTATCACCTGGTGTAAATAATGTTATACAAATGATATTGACGAGTTTGATATTAGTTTTGATCTGACAACAATGATTCATGTAAGGCTAAGTATATTTCTTTGGTAAAGTGTTATGTTTGAAGAAATCTTTGTGTAAAGAAAGCTTCCCAATCTAGATATGTACGCATTGTCATTTATCTGGTGAATCCAAGAAGATGTGTTGATCGAAACCTCTACTTCAAAAGTGTTCCAAGGTATGAATTTGATTTTTAATTTAGTTTTATACGTTGATGGCCTACTCTTGACAACAAATGAGCTTGTGATGATCTAAGTAAGAGGGAGATTGATTTTGAAGCTAAAAATACTGAATCATGGTATGAAGAATCGATTTTTGAAGTTAGGAAAAGAAAATCTATATTGCAAAGCTATTGAATAAGTGGAAATGTAAATCCTTGGACACTCCGAGTGAATTTTAAGAAGTTGTGAATATATATTGTTGAACTCAAATTGGCAACCGACAATTGATTGAATCATTGATGTTTCATCTTGAACATTTGTCCATATATATATATGATGTGCATAGAACCTGGATGAATTCATGATTAAGCCACTTCATATACATTGAGTTTCCACTGAGCACCCTTTGAGATATTTGCATGGGATGATCTATTTTTGGTTTGAGACGTTCTTCCTGTGATATGTGAATGCATGGATGTACTAATGATGTTTGGTATTATTATTGATGAGAACATCTAGATGTTTCCTTAGTATGAGATCTACCACCATATGAGAGGTTCGTAGCTTTAAGCACGACTGAGGTTGAGTATGATGTTGCTAGCATGACTAACTATGAGGCAGGATGAAGAAACGTTTTGGAGAGATGTTTGAGAAATTTATGGAAATGACATCGATACATTGCCATGACAAAGAGTGGGATCCAATTGGCAGAGAATTCCATTTCTAGCTAGCACTAAGTTAACTTCATATATTGAGATAAGATCAAGCTTGTGGTTGGAACCTCCTTGAGAGGGATGATAACTATGGTATCCTTTTTGTGATATATATATTTTTCTTCAAATATTATATTTGATTTGATGTCCTGTATGAACATGAGGCAAATGGTATTGAGACATGATGGTTTCCAGATATGAGTATGATGATACATTATTGATCTATAGAGAGCATCACTAATGAAGGACACAAAGTCAGCTCTTCCCCCCTATCTGAGCTCCCAGGTGTTAGAGTCGGTCTTATCAGTCCTCCGTCAGAGATCAAAACTCTTTCTGCATTTCATTTTTAGGTGTCTCGCTCCATTCACTCAGTTGCATTCTACTAGGGGCATGCCATAACCTGACGGAAGGGCCTTACCATTCATTCCCCTCGTGTCTTGTACCTGCTGGCTCAGGTCTTTTCATCAATGTGTATTAAAGTCCATGATAGTCAATGTTTGATCTTTTAGTGGACAAGAGTCATTTCAGTCGTTAAGTCTAGGGATTAGTCATTAGGTCTTCAAACAATGTCCAATAAAGCCAGCAAGGTCAGAGGGAGGCTCTTATGAAGTTGTGATTCAAAGACTTTCATCGTCATGTTGATAGAATACGACTGTTCTTCAAAACTCTATTTTGAAGAAAAGTCAACAGTTTGTCATTTGTAAAAATTTTCAAAAGTTTCTCAGTGGATTTCTCCAAGCGTAGCCCTGGTCTCCTTAGCCAAATTCCATGTTGGCTACCCCTGCAAAAAATCGCCAAAAAAATTTCATCATTTTAGTCAAAGAAATCAAAAATAAGTGTGAAAAGCATAATTGTATTAATTGTGAAAAAGTGCCAAAGTGAAAACATTACAAAATGGGTTTTGGAAGAAGGAAAAATCAAATCCAACTCTTGCAACATATTTCTCCAAGTTATATAAATCATTTGGGTCAAGTTACATTCATAAATCTCATAGCAAAGTCGAGTTTGGAGGTTGAAGAGCAAACAGCAGTTCGAAAGGGCCGTGACTATGTTAAGAATTGGAGCGCGGCGGACAGGTGGAGGGGCGCGGCGCACATAGACCGCGCAGCGCACTGGGGATTTCTGCCCAGTGTCAAATTGAACGAGTGCGACACACATAGAGAGCATGGCGCACTGGGTTCTTGGCGCGGCGCATATACACAGAAGCCTGATTTTGCTCAGAACTTGCAACCAATCGCCTTCAATCCCTTGAAATTGCCAAATTTCAACACATCAAAAAGGGCAGTTCAAGCACAGTTCATACACAACAGTCATCTTATCTTCAGGGTATTTTGCATAGCAATCATGGCATCTGAGCATTCATCGGACTATGAGGTAGAAACCCAAAGTGACTCTCCCTTGGAAGAACAGGCACCCCGGAGGCCTCATAAAAGTGGCAGACATGTTAGAGAAGAACTGACCACCCTTATAGAATTGCAGGCCTGCCCTCTTGCTATGTCATGTTTTCAGCATCAGTCATGCTATGAGTTTTGTCAAAAGGTGGCAAGTGTACAATTTCATCATGAGTTGGCTCGTCTTTTTGTGCTGCACTTGCACGGAGATCAAGCTATCTTGGCTGGTGTCACCTTCACACTTACACCAGAATCCGTCTCATTGGCAACCGGTATACCGAACATTGGTGAACCATGGCACAAGAAAAAGAAGATTGACCGGCAGCATTATGAGCCATACATCAAAACCAGTTTCTTAAGGCATCTCAAGAGAGTGTTCCCATTCTGGTATCTGAAAGATGAATATGCTCCACTAATGAGATTGATAATGAAATATTTCAGTTGTGAGGGGTGATTCTCTCGTCTTTATGCTTAGCACATCAGGTTGCTCATGCATTTCACCAGGATACGGATGATGAACATTCCGTATTTCATTTGATGGAACATAGAGAGGATGACCACCTTTATACAGCGCAAAACACCTCAGCATCAACTTAACAGTGTCTATCATTTTTCTCTTATTAAGATTTTGGTGGTTCATCAGCTTGGACTGCAGGGCATCACTTGGGATGATTTCATTTCGCGTGATTTCTTTAGAGCTTCATGGGGAGTAACAGAGGTTAAGTATGAGGGTGAACCTTCTCATCGGTATGAGCGCCATGAGACTGCTAGTGTGCTGGTTTTCATCACATATCAGAAAGGCACCAGACGTTTGTTTGCAGCGGCAAAGCGAGTGTTATCTCCACCTGGGGTGGAAGGGGCCTCGCTTCCTCCATCAGCATCACAGGAACAGGACAAAGGCAAGGAGCCAATGCAGGATGAGGGGCCTTCAGGTGAGCCATCAGGTGAACGAGAGACCGAATTCGTTCTCCTTCATGATGATGATACAGATACAGATCCGACAAGTGCACAGCTTAAAGAGATCATCCAGGAGCAGCAAGCAGAGATTCAAGCCTTGTCCCTTGATTTGGAAAGAGCCAAATGGAACATGAAATATCTGGAGCAGAGGAACAAACAGCTGGAGGATCAGCAAGCGATCATGGAGCTACAAAACATTCGTGAGCATCGCCAAGCTGCACAAAGGAGAAGAGTTGAGCTCACGTCATTAGAGCAAGAGATTAATGAGGATCGGGAGGCCAATCTCGAGAGAGTTAACATGCACTTAGAGAGGTTGCTAGACAAGGCCAACAAGGACCATGCATTGCTGAGACACATGGCTTTCCACTACATGGCGCGAAACAAAGTGTGCAAGGCCCGAATCAGGAATTTGAAGGCAAAATTGAGGAAGGCAATCAAGAAGCAAAAGAGGCAAAGGGAGCTCGATCGACTTCAGATATTGGCCAAAGCCTCTTTGGCCCAGCATAACACTTGATAAGGAAGCTCCAGCCCAAATTTCAAGAAATTTGGGGCATTTTTGGTGTTTTTGGAAATTTTTGTGCAAAAAACAGGGTTTTTCTCCCTGTGCGCCGCGCCACCTGGCGCGCGCTTACAATAGGGAGCTCCAAATGACAAAAGGTTTACATTTTTGGATTTTCCATGGAAAATCATGACTGTTGGTGCATTTCCAAGTGTTGGACACCTAATCCTAAATGGGTTAGTGTGGAAGCCGATTGGACAAAAGGAGTCCAAGAGACCTTGGGATGTGAAACCCAATGGTCAGATATTGTACTATAAATGTAAATCATTTGTTAATAAAAATTGTACTGCATGTTTTATCTTTCATATTCTCTCTTGCTGTCCATGTGTGTTTAACATGGTATCGGAGCTATGATGTGTGGCCTGTGTAGTTTTCTTCCTCACAGTTTATGCCTTAGGTAGAAAAAAAAGATAAAATAAAAAATGCCATGTTATTATTTCCTGCGCAGCTGGTCTGAGTCACCCTGAATAGTGCTGGCCTGGTCTTCATTACCTGTAACGTTCTATGCATACCTGACGCTCCTGAGCACTTTGCCTTCCTGCGGCTTCCTACTTGTCAGAACTATCATTCCTTAGCCTCGTATGCAACGATTTTTCCCTGAGATATTATGCCCTGACATGACATTCTACTGCGCCAATTGTGTTAGGTAGAAAGGAATCAAATGCTTATCTTTTGATATCTATTGTTAATATTTTCTAGTTACGCATTAGGTTTTCTACCTTGCAATTCCATACCAACTCTGTCAATCCTGACATTTCCTTAGCGTTGTCGATTCTCTTTCGCCATGAATAAGCGTTGGTCTCTGTCCCATGCAATTTGTAAATAAATTCAAACAAAGAAAAAGGAAACGGTCCCTGCTCGAATTAGAGGTCAGTTTGTGAGGAAAACTAATGATATCGAAGCAGCTGGTGCTAATGGGGTTGTTTATGGTGTCGATTCCTCTAAAGATGAGGATGATGGGTATGTACATGGTTCTATCATGCCTGTTCAAATGCTTCTTGTAATTCTGTTGTACGTTTAAGTGACAATTATTCATTTGTTATTGATTTCCTCGGAAAGAATCAAGAAGTTCCTCATTGTACAACAAAGCATATGGAACGTCCTGGTCGTTATCTTCGCGTCGGTCATTGTTGAGAATGTGTTGAAAGAATGAGTTGAAACTCCTGCATGGTGATGTATGAGGTTTTTGTTTGAAGACTGTGACTTAACTATTGTGCTGCTGAGACTCTTGGTTTCTGGCCCTTTTCACAGAAGATAAAGAGGTTGACACCATTTCGATGTCATTTCTGGCCCTTCTTGTATTGTGCTTCTGAGAGTCTTCGTTTCTGGCCCCTTTCACAGCAGATAAAGAGGTCGATACCAATTCGATGTCATTTCTGGCTGACAAAATGTTGGATGCCAACTTGATAGGCGACTGCTCAAAGTGACGCTGATTATAATTTGATAGGTACACTCTCTGCAACTCAAAATTGTGAAAAACTGTGCCACTGGAAACAAATAAAGAATTACTAGGCTACTACCCTACGACAGGAGGATACTGAAAGCCGTTAGTTGGCCGGTTATTGAGAACTGGATTCGATTTGCTTGCAGTTCGGTCATTGATATGGGCATTCTGATGTCCTCCCAGTGCCTTAGAACTGTGGAACACTTTTGAGCAATAGCGACAACGAAAGACCTTGTTTCTGAGCTGTTGCTTCTTATGATCGCCGTCTGAAGCCATGGATCTACTGAATATTTGTATATATGACTTCTGGATTTCGTAGCATTATATTTCTAACATCGTTTTCCATATATACATAGATATAGACATACTTCCTAGCATTCTGTTCCCAAGGCTCACAATGGCTCCACAATGGCCGCATACTTGCTGGCGCACAATGGCTCCATAGGTGAGAGTGAAGAGCTCCGCATTCATGCGTTCAACATTTGCAAAGACTGCATCGCCTGATCTCGGTACGAGGGGAGCCATGATAACCTGGATTATACTTCCTTTCTCCTTCCTTCTGCTATTGTTGGTGTTGTATTAAACTGATGCTGCCTATGTGTGCTGATGATCGGAGTCCTGAAGCTGAATATACACAGATTCTCCAAGTGATAAATTGATATGTTGTAGGCCGAGGTAACTCTGAGGCTGGCATCATTTCCTGAGGCTTTTTGGAAGTCCGGCCACAACCTGTATCACACCCGCAGTCACCCAGTACACACTGAGATAAGTGCGGAAGGGTTCCTAAGTCTCGAAATCTATGAGAAGCTCCTGTAGTGAAATTTGGAAGATTGGTTTAGGCCTATACAGATTGGGATTTTCACTGGACTGAGGTAAAAAAATAAAAAAAAAAAAAAAAAAATTTGGGATGAGTATCTGAAGCAAATCGCAGGCAGAAGCATTCTCTCGGGACAGATTTCGAAAAGGTTCTTGCAAGTCTTTGAAGCAGTTATAGGATAAACTCGAATTGTTGATTAGGGTATTATTGTTCGTTTTTGAGAACTGTTGGATTCGAAACTTTGTGGAATTATACTAGACTTTGAGAATTTTCCAAACTCCTTCACACAAGCTGTCAAGGGGGTGAAGATTTCTCCTCAAACGAAGCCCAGCTAACTTATTTCCTGTATATGTTTGAAATGATTCTTGCTCATTTTCATTAATCACCTTACACATCTCGTTGTAAAGTCTAGCTAATTCTAGGTGATTTGAATCATTATCAAAAGCATGTGTTGACACCTCTTCTGGATCTGGAATCAAAACTTTGGGTCAACTTTCAGCAGAAACGCATAAATATCAACCTAGGGCTGATAGAGTAGAAAAAGCAGTGCTACCAATTTCTACCAGTGGTTGATTTACAGGGCTTGGTATATGTGCATCTCTAGCCTCTTGCTCAGGTTCTTCATTGATAGACTCAAATTCCTTCTGCTCTGCAATTATTGACTCCTTATAGTATTCAGCATTCAGTGCTTTTTCTAGAAGTGATACCCTCTTTCTAATAAACTCAAGGAGCCTCTTTTGTAAATCTCTTAATTGCGCAAGAAGACTCTCTAAAGATCCAGCTTGAGGCAGCTGGCTTCTCTTCTCAGTTGCCAATGTTGCTACCACTTCACCAACACCTGCAACATCATAAGCACGTTCTACAGAAGGTAACCTCACTTGACCTTCTACCATGCTGCTATAGCCATCATTTCTGAAGGAGTATTTGAAGGATCCAAGCAAGTTTACAGTTGCTGCTGCCCCAGTTGTGGAATTGTATTTAAAACTCATTATAGTTTCTATTCCTTGATTCATTTGCTGCACATTTACAAAGGATTTTTCTGTGTCTTTGTACTGTGAGTGGGTGTTACTTTTACTCATTGGGTCATAGTTGTAATCAGTCTTTTAAAGGGGTGTAATTTTGACAATGAAGAATATGCCTCGAATTACTGAAATATTAGAGTTCTTAAAAACTCTGATATATTCCTCTAATCATGAAACATTCCAAATCAGCAAAGGCTCTCTCTCAGAAATTCAGACATGTCTACAATATGCACAAGAGAAAATTGATTTTTTGCAGCTTGAAACACAGCTACAACAAGAAGAATTAAAACAAAGGAGTCATTCTGAACCTGTTTCTGTTCAGAACAATGAAGCAGACTCCCATAAACAGCAAGTCAATATTGTTCAAGTTCATTCAAATCCAGTACCCAATAAAGCAGCAATTGTACATGCAGATGCAGAAACTCAGTCTGCACTTCCCAAGCCCATCATCAGACCTTGGGAACAGCTTGTCCACAACAAGCACAGAACTAGTCTTGGATATGACAAGGACTTGTCCTTTCATATTCTAGACTACGCCAAGCCCATTCAATTTCAGAGTGCTGGATTCATTCATGACAGTTCACCTACTCCTCATGACAGTTCAGCTTCAGCTGTTCCAGATTCTGCCCCTCTTCCACATCAACAACAACAACAACAACAATAGATCGTGAAATGCCAACACTGTGACCGAGTTGGCCATCTGAAAGATCACTGTTTTGATCTTCATCCATGTAAGCACTGCCATAAAACCAGTCATTCTTCACACAGATGCTTCAGAAACAAACGTCCTGCAAGAACAAAGATTCATCTTGGATGGATCGCTTCTTGGCAATGGGCATCAACAGCCAAGAAGATATTCCAAACACATGTCAGAACTTGTTCCAGAATATTGAACAGTCTTGTAGTTGAGTTTCCTCCATCATCTCACCTTGTATCTGACAGGGGGGAAAATGATGGTCATCTAGAAGCTTCAAAGTCACAGCGAGCCTGAGCCACAACCTGCCAATAGGATAAACTCGGATTGTTGATTAGGGTATTATTGTTCGTTTTTGAGAACTGTTGGATTCGAAACTTTGTGGAATTATACTAGACTTTGAGAATTTTCCAAACTCCTTCACACAAGCTGTCAAGGGGATGAAGATTTCTCCTCAAACGAAGCCCAGCTAACTTATTTCCTGTATATGTTTGAAATGATTCTTGCTCATTTTCATTAATCACCTTACACATCTCGTTGTAAAGTCTAGCTAATTCTAGGTGATTTGAATCATTATCAAAAGCATGTGTTGACACCTCTTCTGGATCTGGAATCAAAACTTTGGGTCAACTTTCAGCAGAAACGCATAAATATCAACCTAGGGCTGATAGAGTAGAGAAAGCAGTGCTACCAATTTCTGCCAGTGGTTGATTTACAGGGCTTGGTACATGTGCATCTCTAGCCTCTTGCTCAGGTTCTTCATTGATAGACTCAAATTCCTTCTGCTCTGCAATTATTGACTCCTTATAGTATTCAGCATTCAGTGCTTTTTCTAGAAGTGATACCCTCTTTCTAATAAACTCAAGGAGCCTCTTTTGTAAATCTCTTAATTGCGCAAGAAGACTCTCTGAAGATCCAGCTTGAGGCAGCTGGCTTCTCTTCTCAGTTGCCAATGTTGCTACCACTTCACCAACACCTGCAACATCATAAGCACGTTCTACAGAAGGTAACCTCACTTGACCTTCTACCATGCTGCTATAGCCATCATTTCTGAAGGAGTATTTGAAGGATCCAAGCAAGTTTGCAGTTGCTGCTGCCCCAGTTGTGGAATTGTATTTAAAACTCATTATAGTTTCTGTTCCTTGATTCATTTTCTGCACATTTACAAAGGATTTTTCTGTGTCTTTGTACTGTGAGTGGGTGTTACTTTTACTCATTGGGTCATAGTTGTAATCAGTCTTTTAAAGGGGTGTAATTTTGACAATGAAGAATATGCCTCGAATTACTGAAATATTAGAGTTCTTAAAAACTCTGATATATTCCTCTAATCATGAAACATTCCAAATCAGCAAAGGCTCTCTCTCAGAAATTCAGACATGTCTACAATATGCACAAGAGAAAATTGATTTTTTGCAGCTTGAAACACAGCTACAACAAGAAGAATTAAAACGAAGGAGTCATTCTGAACCTGTTTCTGTTCAGAACAATGAAGCAGACTCCCATAAACAGCAAGTCAATATTGTTCAAGTTCATTCAGATCCAGTACCCAATAAAGCAGCAATTGTACATGCAGATGCAGAAACTCAGTCTGCACTTCCCAAGCCCATCATCAGACCTTGGGAACAGCTTGTCCACAACAAGCACAGAACTGGTCTTGGATATGACAAGGACTTGTCCTTTCATATTCCAGACTACGCCAAGCCCATTCAATTTCAGAGTGCTGGATTCATTCATGACAGTTCACCTACTCCTCATGACAGTTCAGCTTCAGCTGTTCCAGATTCTGCCCCTCTTCCACATCAATAACAACAACAACAACAACAGATCGTGAAATGCCAACACTGTGACCGAGTTGGCCATCTGAAAGATCACTGTTTTGATCTTCATCCATGTAAGCACTGCCATAAAACCAGTCATTCTTCACACAGATGCTTCAGAAACAAACGTCCTGCAAGAACAAAGATTCATCTTGGATGGATCGCTTCTTGGCAATGGGCATCAACAGCCAAGAAGATATTCCAAACACATGTCAGAACTTGTTCCAGAATATTGAACAGTCTTGTAGTTGAGTTTCCTCCATCATCTCACCTTGTATCTGACAGGGGGGGAAATGATGGTCATCTAGAAGCTTCAAAGTCACAGCGAGCCTGAGCCACAACCTGCCAATAGGATAAACTCGAATTGTTGATTAGGGTATTATTATTCGTTTTTGAGAACTGTTGGATTCGAAACTTTGTGGAATTATACTAGACTTTGAGAATTTTCCAAACTCCTTCACACAAGTTGTCAAGGGGGTGAAGATTTCTCCTCAAACGAAGCCCAGCTAACTTATTTCCTGTATATGTTTGAAATGATTCTTGCTCATTTTCATTAATCACCTTACACATCTCGTTGTAAAGTCTAGCTAATTCTAGGTGATTTGAATCATTATCAAAAGCATGTGTTGACACCTCTTCTGGATCTGGAATCAAAACTTTGGGTCAACTTTCAGCAGAAACGCATAAATATCAACCTAGGGCTGATAGAGTAGAAAAAGCAGTGCTACCAATTTCTGCCAGTGGTTGATTTACAGGGCTTGGTACATGTGCATCTCTAGCCTCTTGCTCAGGTTCTTCATTGATAGACTCAAATTCCTTCTGCTCTGCAATTATTGACTCCTTATAGTATTCAGCATTCAGTGCTTTTTGTAGAAGTGATACCCTCTTTCTAATAAACTCAAGGAGCCTCTTTTGTAAATCTCTTAATTGCGCAAGAAGACTCTCTAAAGATCCAGCTTGAGGCAGCTGGCTTCTCTTCTCAGTTGCCAATGTTGCTACCACTTCACCAACACCTGCAACATCATAAGCACGTTCTACAGAAGGTAACCTCACTTGACCTTCTACCATGCTGCTATAGCCATCATTTCTAAAGGAGTATTTGAAGGATCCAAGCAAGTTTGCAGTTGCTGCTGCCCCAGTTGTGGAATTGTATTTAAAACTCATTATAGTTTCTGTTCCTTGATTCATTTGCTGCACATTTACAAAGGATTTTTCTGTGTCTTTGTACTGTGAGTGGGTGTTACTTTTACTCATTGGGTCATAGTTGTAATCAGTCTTTTAAAGGGGTGTAATTTTGACAATGAAGAATATGCCTCGAATTACTGAAATATTAGAGTTCTTAAAAACTCTGATATATTCCTCTAATCATGAAACATTCCAAATCAGCAAAGGCTCTCTCTCAGAAATTCAGACATGTCTACAATATGCACAAGAGAAAATTGATTTTTTGCAGCTTGAAACATAGCTACAACAAGAAGAATTAAAACGAAGGAGTCATTCTGAACCTGTTTCTGTTCAGAACAATGAAGCAGACTCCCATAAACAGCAAGTCAATATTGTTCAAGTTCATTCAGATCCAGTACCCAATAAAGCAGCAATTGTACATGCAGATGCAGAAACTCAGTCTGCACTTCCCAAGCCCATCATCAGACCTTGGGAACAGCTTGTCCACAACAAGCACAGAACTAGTCTTGGATATGACAAGGACTTGTCCTTTCATATTCCAGACTACGCCAAGCCCATTCAATTTCAGAGTGCTGGATTCATTCATGACAGTTCACCTACTCCTCATGACAGTTCAGCTTCAGCTGTTCCAGATTCTGCCCCTCTTCCACAGCAACAACAACAACAACAACAACAGATCGTGAAATGCCAACACTGTGACCGAGTTGGCCATCTGAAAGATCACTGTTTTGATCTTCATCCATGTAAGCACTGCCATAAAACCAGTCATTCTTCACACAGATGCTTCAGAAACAAACGTCCTACAAGAACAAAGATTCATCTTGGATGGATCGCTTCTTGGCAATGGGCATCAACAGCCAAGAAGATATTCCAAACACATGTCAGAACTTGTTCCAGAATATTGAACAGTCTTGTAGTTGAGTTTCCTCCATCATCTCACCTTGTATCTGACAGGGGGGGAAATGATGGTCATCTAGAAGCTTCAAAGTCACAGCGAGCCTGAGCCACAACCTGCCACACCAGTTTCAGAGTTGTAGCCAGAGACAAAGATGCCCGTGAACATGCCTTCAGTTGGCAATCTGGGACACTTGCTCTAGCAGAAGACTTCAGCTTCTTGCCAGTTTCGAAAGCATTCCAGGAACACAATTGAGAACACTTCCTCTAGCAGAAGACTCTAGCTTCTTGCCAGTTTTGGAAGAGTTCTAGGAATTGCATTAAGCATTCCAGAGTTGTTGGTCATCCTTAAACCATCACAGGTTGAGACTTCCCTTTTCAGGTTAAAGTTTTACCTTTTATGTGGGGTGAGACCTCCCTTTATTGGTTGAAGGTTTCCCTCTTAAAAACAATAGGAGCACTTCCTCTAACAGAAGACTTTAGCTTCTTGCCACTTTGGAAGAGTTCCGGGAACTGCACTAAGCGTTCCAGTGTTGGTGGTCATCCTTAAACCACCGCCTTTATACCAACATTTCATAGAGCACATTCAGCCTAGTGTTGCCATGCATATTTGCACATTTTGTATTACAGCTCTCTTCTTGGACTCATACATAACCCTTCAGATTAAGGGGGGGAATGTTGGACACCTAATCCTAAATGGGTTAGTGTGGAAGCCGAATGGACAAAAGGAGTCCAAGAGACCTTGGGATGTGAAACCCAATGGTCAGATATTGTACTATACATGTAAATCATTTGTTAATAAAAATTGTACTGCATGTTTTATCTTTCATATTCTCTCTTGCTGTCCATTTGTGTTTAACACCAAGAAGTTTGGGCCAGTTTTGAGTCCTCAGGAGGTCAAAAACACCCAAAAAATGACCTCTCTGCCCCTATTTTGACACACAGGAAGCAGTCTTGGGAGATTGCAGTTTTGGAGGGGCAAATGGGCACCAAATTCAGAAATTCCACTTGGGTTGGAGAGTAGATAGGTAGGGCTTTCCAACAAGTACACTTGGGCTCAATTTGGACTTCGAAAAGTGCCTCAAAACCAGCTCCAAAGTAGCGTGATGCATATAGTTTTTGGCGCGGCGCACAGAGACCCAAAGGCCAAAATCGCTCCCACTTCGCGAAATTTCGATTCGCAATTTTCTCCAAGTGGGCCCGCTCATTTACAATACATTTTTCCCGGCATTAAAGGCAAAGTTTAAAAAGCATTTTTGGCTTCTATCCAAGTGGCCAAATGAAGGCGAACAGCCACCCACAAAATCTATGCTCATATTTGCTTTTTTCTAATTGGTCTTCATAGAAAATTAAATGTAACTGCTGATGGTTGGCTCTTCACTTCTTGGGTTGATCGACCTTCTCATGGCGAAGATTATTTATTTTATTGAGAGTCATTTTGTAAAGGGTTGGAATTTCTGGGAAACTGTGGGAGATAAACTCAATCACTCACTATACATTTTGACAGAGAATTAATGAAAGATTGTAGCTCTGGTTCATGAGATTCCTGTGGCATGAGTTTAGAAAATGTATCTTCTTTATGTTTCATATGTATTTCATTATGTTTCGTATTTTCATTCAGATTCATTTCCAGTGAAAGCTTTCTAAGTAAAATAGGTAGAATTCAGTGTATTGCTCTGCCTTGGGATAGTTTTCACGTTCTATGTTTTCTTCTGTTGAAAAGGATTCATGTATTTATGCCCTTTTCACACTCTTAAACAATCTCTCCACTCCATATTATTTCGAAATCTAATTGCTGGACTTTCCGCCTGTCTTGCCTCACGAAATAATCTGCATCTTTGAGTTAAATTCTCTGCTCATGTTGTTCCTTGTCCCCCACACATCCCAGAAAACTCAGTCATTCATCAAAATACCTCTATCACATTTATTTATCTAGCCTAAGATTAGTATTCATTTTCGAGTCATCTCAGACCCTATCGTTTATTTTCCTGAGTGTGACCTGGAGAGAGCCCTCTCCTGTTCTGGTAGGGCTAGCTACCAGACTGAGCGTGGTTTGTGGTTACCCTGAATTTTGCCTTCCTTCATCCTAAGGCGAATTTAGGTGCTAACATAGTGGTGACTCAACTGGGGACGAAATTCTTTATTTGTTAGTCTTCTCCATTGCGTAAACGACAGGCCTAACCTACGAACACCCCATACTTCTGATAATTCTAAGCTTCCGGATGATAAGTTTAGGATTTGATAGGCTAAGTAAGTTGTTCATGTACTTCTGATTTTTTCGAAAATAGCACGTTGGCTTCAAGACAATATACCAGAGCCAATCCACATCCGGATCCTCTTCATATCTACGAAAACCCCAACTTGATTCCAAGACTCCTTCGTCAAGAGAGCACTATAACTCCCGTGTTCAAATCCCATTCATGTCCTGACATTTTTGAATATCTTGAAGAGCTTGAGTTTGATGAGCAGTTTGAAATATCATTGTTCGAGACCAAATCCAAAAGGGCTGTTGACTATACTATCCCCAATCCACAGTTTCTTATAGACCTAGAAACTAAAAGGGCTAACCAGTCAATTGATAATTATATTGCGACACAGCTTCAAACTCAAATTATTAATTCCCTACAAACTGCACACACTCATCCAACACCTCCAAGACCAAATCCACCAAGAGTGATGGCTGCCCGTTTTGCACCTCTTGTGCTGCCTCAGGTTCTAGATGATATGCCCGCAGATTATTAAAGCAAAATCCGTTTGTTTGATGGTGCCACTAACAGTGTTACCACTCAGCAACATGTAGAAAGAATGGTAGATTTCTATGACCTTCATGAGATCGACGTAGAAAATGTAGCAATGAGACTCTTTGTACAGACATTTGCAGGTGAAGTTAGGAAATGGTTCAGAGGTTTGCCAGTTGCATGTATCGCTACCTTGGCCGAACTGCAAAGACAATTTTTAGACTGCTGGGAAGTGAAAAAGAACCCCCTTCAAATTCTTGCTGAGTATGAGCAGATCAAACGAAATGCTGGTGAGTCGGTCCAAGACTACTGCATTAGATTCAATTCCGTTTATAATGAAATTCCTGATCATCTAAGGCCACCTGTGGGACTAGCTATGATGAAATTTCCGGATGGTTTTGATGCTAACATGGCTTACCAACTGAGAGAGAGAGAGCTGGCCATAATGGAAGACATGCAGAAAATCGCGGTCAGCGTTGAAGCAAATCTGTTGTCCAAGAGAGCTAGAGCAAAAGCAGAAAAGAAGGTCACAGTCAAGGAAGAGTCTTCCTCGATGGATCAATTACTCAAGAAGGTAGAGCAGATGCTTGAAAGGGTGAAACTCGACAAACCTGAGCCACAAGTTAGAAATCCTAACTTCCGTGGCCAGCAGCAGCCACAATATAGGATAAGGCAGAGAGATCAACAAGCCCAAGATTAAACAGCACAACAGCCAGTACAAACACCTCTTCAGCAAAATTTTGTGAATGGAATGGACTCTAATGAGGAAGGGAAAGTAATAGGGGAAGAGAACCACTTCTTTACTCCGGATGATCTACCTACTTATATTACTGAAGAGGAGGAGTATGCGGAAAGTTCAGCTACACACAAAGACGCAGATTTCATTCTAGCAAGTGACATAGTTTTAGAAGAAGAATCAGAGGAGTACCAAAGAGGCTATATGAATGCTCTATCTGCGCAGCAATGGCAATATTCACTTAGAAATAGAGATGTGCCAGTTAACCCAATTCAGAAGAGGAAGGAAGTTTCGGCATCAAAGAATGATTCGTCAGTTGCACCAAAGAAAGGAAAAGAGGCACTTGGACCTGACAGCAGCAATTCACCATCAACAGAAAAATCAAATCAACAAATTGTATCAAGAGAAAAGGAGAGGAAAGAAGTCCCGGTCAAAGAGGTAGAAAAGACTTCCGTCTTTAGTTTAGAGAATGAAATTTCTAAATTGAAGGTATCCATTCCCTTGACTGAAATAATGAAGAACAACAGTTATAGAGGGCAAGTTTCTAAGATTTTGAATTGTGATCCAATGTCTGATATGGTGAATGTCGAAGATGATCAACCCGAAATGATTTTTGGACCAGCATTGAATGGTGAGTCTCCAGACAATGATGTGCCACCTTTTTATATCAGTTTAAGACTGCATGATTTTGTGTTACACAATGCCATGTTCGATTTCGGAGCTTCTCACAATCTCATGCCCAAGGCTATCATGGATAAGCTGGGTTTGGACGTCACTCGGAAATACCATGATCTCTATTCATTTGATTCCAACAGAGGAAGATGTATCGGGCTCATCAAAGACTTGGTTGTAAGTCTGGATCAAATCCCAGTGAAGAATGTTTTGATGGATATTGTTGTAGCGGATATTCCTCCCAGGTTCGGCATGCTTCTTTCCAGGTCTTGGGCAGCAAAATTAAAAGGGACACTACAACTAGATTTCTCCTATGCAACAATTCCAGTGTTTGGCCAGATGAGAAAACTATATCGGGAACAAAAAATGAAATACATGATTACAAGCAAGGAGAAACCCATTAATCATCCAATTAATTATGTACATACAGATCTTGAGTCTTTTGTTTTGTATTCAGATAGTTTTGATGATGTAGATTGTCAGTTAGTTGAAGCAGAAAGCATTCCAGAAATAGTAGAAAATTTCAGAGAAGTTTTGAAGAAAGAAGGACGAGAACAGCAAAACACCATTGAGAAATCAGCTGAAGATAATGGACAGCAAGTAGGAAAAACAGAGCCAGTAGAATTTTGTCACTTGGAAGAAGAGGAAGAAGGTTTGTGGACCATGGATTTCGATGGTGCAGTGGGAAATGATGGTGCTGGAATTGGTATTTGGGTACGCAGTCCTTTTTCTGCCCCGAACAAGGTGCCTAGTAATGTGCGGGTATGCTCTTACAAATTAGCTTTTGATTGTTTAAACAATGAGGCTGAGTATGAAGCTATGATTGTTGGCCTAAAGATTCTAAGAAAGCTGAATGCTAAGAGGATTGCAGTATATGGCGACTTCGAATTGGTGATTAAGCAGGTCAGAGGCGAATATCAAGCAAAGCATCCTCGGATGTGGGCTTACCGGAATGCAGTCCTAGACATCCTGAAATTATTTTCAGAATATACCTTGACATGTGTGCCTCATGTTCAAAACAGCATTGCTGATGCTCTTGCTAAGGCAGCCAGTAGTTTGAAGATTCCAATGAACTCCAGTAATAAATTCAAAATCCATGTCAAGCATCGTCCGACTGTCCCCGACAATCAGAGGTATTGGCAAGTTTTCCAAGATGATGAAGAGATTGATGATTTTCTGCAAAACAAAGGTAAGTTCAAAGAGACCTCAATTGATGAAGAAAATGATGATGGCAAAGATGAGGTGCAGATCAATCAAATGGACGTATTGCAGCTGAAGGACAACATCATCCCTAAAGGCTTGATACCTTTAGAAGAACTCTTTGATCAAGATGACGTAGCCCACAAACCAACATTGAAACCAACAGAGAAGGGTGTTGAAGAGGTCAATATTGGAACAGCTGCTAATCCTAAAATGGTAAAACTGTCTAAAGCATTGCCACAAAAGATGAAAGCCAAATATATCAGTTTGTTGTCTTCATTTGCTGACGTGTTTGCTTGGGATTATTCTGACTTGAAGACATACGATACTAATATCATTCAGCACACTATACCCATTAAGCCTAATCAGAAACCTTTTAGACAGAAGTTGAGAAGGCTAAATCCAAAACTGCTGCCATCAATTGAAAAGGAGATAAACAGGTTGTACAAATTAGGAATCATTGTTCCCATCAGATTTTCGGATTGGATCTCCAATTTGGTGCCCATGCGGAAGAAGACAGGTGAGATTCACTTGTGCATTGATTTTAGGAATCTCAATAAAGTTTCATTGAAAGATAACTATCCACTACCAAAAATGGATCATATACTTCAGTGAGTAGTTGGGGCATCTCGTATGTCACTACTTGACGGTTATTCTAGATATAACCAAATTTCAGTCCATGAAGATGACCGAGACAAGACAGCATTCACTACTCCATGGGGATCTTTTCATTATGCTAAAATGCCTTTCGGTTTGAGGAACACGGGTGCCACCTTTCAGCGGGCAATGGACTTGGCTTTCACAAATGAGAAGGATGTCTTTTTGGTTGTATACCTTAATGATCTGACGGTGTTTTCCAAATCTGATGAAGAACACATGTATCATCTGAAAACTGTCTTTCAAAAGTGTAGAAAATATGGTCTATCACTGAATCCGAAAAAGAGCTTGTTCGCCATGGAGGAGGGCAAACTACTTGGGCACATTATCTCAAAATATGGCATTCGTATCGATCCTGCACGTGTACAAGCTATTCAGCAAATCGATCTACCCCGGAATAAGAAGGAGATTCAGTCTTTCAATGGTAAAATGAATTTTTTACGCCTCTTTGTACCTAATCTTGCTGAGCACCTAAGAGAGATCACAAACATGCTTAAGAAGGACAGCCAAGTGAAGTGGACAGAAGAGGCTGTAAAATCTTTCAATTTAGTCAAATTGGCTCTTTCCTCAGCTCCAGTTCTAATCAGCCTGGAATACACTCAGGATTTTATATTGTTTTCATTCACTTCATAGCATACTATGGCAGCGGTGTTGATGCAGAAAAGAGATGATCACGAAAGACCAATTGCTTTCTTCAGCCGGACTATAAGAGATGCAACCTTAAAGTACAACATCATTGAGAAGCAAGCCCTCGCACTTGTGAAAGCATTGAAAGATTTTCGGGTATACATTCTGCATTCTCATATTTTGGCTTATGTTCCTAACGCTGCTGTCAAAGATGTTTTAGTGCAGACCGATCCGGAAGGAAGACGAGGCAAGTGGATCACAGCTTTGTTAGAATATGATGTGGAGATAAAGCCCACAAAGCTGGTTAAAGGACAAGGATTAGCAAAGTTAATGGCCGAATCAAACTTGCACGCCTTAGACATAAATCTGATCACTGCTATGTCCGATGAGAATGAGGAAGGTTCGTCCATTTAGGTATCTGAAATGTTTTCTCTTTCTCCGTGGTATTCAGACATCATATATGTGCTTCAAAATTTGTCACCACCACCCGGCATGACTAGAAACAAAGCTAGAACTCTCAAATTAAAGGCTGCCAAGTTTTGCATTCTAAATTCTGCACTTTATTGGAAAGATCTCGGTGGTGTTCTTTTGAATTGTTTGGTGGAAGAAGAAGCAAAGCAGGTCATGGAGGATTTCCACGAAGGGGATTGTGGTGGTCACCTTTTTTGGAAAACAACAACAAATAAAGTTTTGAGAGCAGGATACTATTGGCCAACATTGTTTGCTGATGTGTATAAGGTTGTCAAGAGCTGTCATAAATGCCAGATTTTTGAAGGAAGGCAGAAATTACAGCCTTTGCCGCTTAAGCCCATTGAGGTGAGTGCCCCTTTTCAGCAATGGGGGTTGGATTTCATTGGTGAAATTCATCCCGCTTCTTCCGGTCAGCATCGATGGATTCTCACGGCAACAGATTACTTCACGAAATGGATTGAAGCAATTCCCACCAGACAAGCTACAGATATGGTAATTATTTCATTCCTTGAAAATAACATCTTGTCTCACTTTGGTTGCCTGAATAAATTAATCATTGATAACGCAGCAGCTTTCAAATCGAAAAGGATGGTAGAGTTTTGTCATAAATATCACATCATTTTGGGTCACTCAACTGCCTATCATCCACAAGGAAATGGATTGGCGGAGTCCTCTAACAAATCTTTGGTCAACATCATTAAGAAGCTGCTGGAAATCAACAAGAAGAGCTGGCATAAGAAGTTGGTCAATGCACTTTGGGCAGATCGGGTCAGTCAAAAGAAATCCATTGGTATGTCCCCCTTTGAGCTTTTGTATGGAGTTGATGCCTTGTTTCCTACCTCTCTCGTAGCCCCGGTAGTCAAACTTCTTCAGGAAGCCGGCAATGAAGATGATCCTATGCAGAAAAGATTGAATCAAATGATCCATTTGCAGCAGACCAGAGAAGAAGTTTTCCAAAACACATCCAAGTTGCAAGAGAAAATTAAGAAAATTTATGACAGAAAAGCAAAGGTGGACAAATTTCAGCTGGATGATGTAGTACTGAAGTGGGATGCAAGGAATGAGGAAAAGGGTAAGCACAGTAAATTCGAGAATCTCTGGAAAGGTCCCTTCAAGATTGTAGCATATCGGGGTCAAAATGCCTTTCTTCTGAAGGAAATGAATGGGGAAGATTGTCCAGGAGGGCCGATCAATGGTCGGCTGCTCAAGCGATACCACTTCTGAGTTGTTTCTACTGTTTCCATTGTCACTGTAAATACCATTTTATTTCAGTTTTGGTTTGAGTTTGTCTAGTCAGTCTTTGAGTCATTTTAAGTCCAAATTTGAGTCAGTCCGAGTCAAGTTTCAGTCAATAAATGAGTCAAGAGTTGCGTGTCATTGGTCGAAATGATGACTCCATAGCCCAATGGATGAAGGCACTATCTGCTCTCCCAAATATCTACCGTTCTTGGCACCTCCAAGGAGCTACCATCCCCCATTGGAGCCAATGTTAGAGTCGGTCTTGTCAGTCCTCCGTCAGAGATCAAAACTCTTTCTACATTTCATTTTTAGGTGTCTCACTCCATTCACTCAGCTGCATTCCGCTAGGGGCATGCCATAACCTGACGGAAGGGCCTTACCATTCATTCCCCTCATGTCTTGTACCTGCTGGCTCAGGTCTTTTCATCAATGTGTATTAAAGTCCATGACAGTCAATGTTTGATCTTTTAGTGGACGAGAGTCATTTCGGTCGTTAAGTCTAGGGATTAGTCATTAGGTCTTCAAACAATGTCCAATAAAGCCAACAAGGTCAGAGGGAGGCTCTTATGAAGTTGTGATTCAAAGACTTTCATCGTCATGTTGATAGAATACGACTGTTCTTCAAAACTCTGTTTTGAAGAAAAGTCAACAGTTTGTCATTTGTAAAAAATTTCAAAAGTTTCTTAGTGGATTCCTCCAAGTGCAGCCCTAGTCTCCTTAGCCAAATTCCATATCGGCTACCCCTGCAAAAAATCGCCAAAAAAATTTCATCATTTTAGTCAAAGAAATCAAAAAGAAGTGTGAAAAGTATAATTGTATTAATTGTGAAAAAGTGCCAAAGTGAAAACATTACAAAATGGGTTTTGGAAGAAGGAAAAATCAAATCGAACTCTTGCAACATATTTCTCCAAGTTATATAAATCATTTGGGTCAAGTTATATTCATAAATCTCATAGCAAAGTCGAGTTTGGAGGTTGAAGAGCAAACAAAAGTTCGAAAGGGCCGTGACTGTGTTAAGAACTGGAGCGCGGCGCACAGGTGGAGGGGCGCGGGCCACACAGAGCACGCGGCGCACTGGGGATTTCTGCCTAGTGTTAAATTGAACGGGTGCGACACACACAGAGAGCGCGGTGCACTGGGTTCTTGGCACGGCACATATACACACAAGCCCGATTTTGCTCAGAACTTGCAACCAATCGCCTTCAATCCCTTGAAATTGCCAGATTTCAACACATCAAAAAGGGCAGTTCAAGCACAGTTCATACACAGCAGTCATCTTGTCTTCAGGGTATTTTGCATAGCAGTCATGGCATCTGAGCATTCATCGGACTATGAGGTAGAAACCCAAAGTGACTCTCCCTTGGAAGAACAAGCACCCCGGAGGCCTCATAAAAGTGGCAGACATGTTAGAGAGGAACCGACCACCCTTACAGAATTGCAGGCCTACCCTCTTGCTATGTCATGTTTTCAGCATCAGTCATGCTATGAGTTTTGTCAAAAGGTGGCAAGTGTACAATTTCATCATGAGTTGGCTCGTCTTTTTGTGCTGCACTTGCACGGAGATCAAGCTATCTTGGCTGGTGTCACCTTCACACTTACACCAGAATCCATCTCATTGGCAACCGGTATACCGAACATTGGTGAACCATGGCACAAGAAAAAGAAGATTGACCGGCAGCATTATGAGCCATACATCAAAACCAGTTTCTTAAGGCATCTCAAGAGAGTGTTCCCATTCTGGTATCTGAAAGATGAATATGCTCCACTAATGAGATTGATAATGAAATATTTCAGCTGTGAGGGGTGATTCTCTCGTCTTTATGCTTATCACATCAGGTTGCTCATGCATTTCACTAGGGTACGGATGATGAACATTCCGTATTTCATTTGCCGAAACATAGAGAGGATGACCACCTTTATACAACGCAAAACACCTCAGCAGCAACTTAACAGTGTCTATCATTTTGCTCTTATTAAGATTTTGGTGGTTCATCAGCTTGGACTGCAGGGCATCACTTGGGATGATTTCATTTCGCGTGATTTCTTCAGAGCTTCACGGGGAGTAACAGAGGTTAAGCATGAGGGTGAACCTTCTCATCGGTATGAGCGCCATGAGACTGCTAGTGTGCCGGTTTTCATCACATATCAGAAAGGCACCAGACGTTTGTTTGCAGCGGCAAAGCGAGTGTTATCTCCACCCGGGGTGGAAGGGGCCTCGCTTCCTCCATCAGCATCACAGGAACAGGACAAAGGCAAGGAGCCAATGCAAGATGAGGGGCCTTCAGGTGAGCCATCAGGTGAACGAGAGACCGAATTCATTCTCCTTCATGATGATGATACAGATACAGATCCGACAAGTGCACAGCTTAAAGAGATCATCCAGGAGCAGCAAGCAGAGATTCAAGCCTTGTCCCTTGATTTGGAAAGAGCCAAATGGAACATGAAATATCTGGAGTAGAGGAACAAATAGCTGGAGGATCAAAAAGTGATCATGGAGCTACAAAACATTCGTGCGCATTGCGAAGCTGCACAAAGGAGAAGAGTTGAGCTCACGTCATTAGAGCAAGAGATTAATGAGGATCGGGAGGCCAATCTTGAGAGAGTTAACATGCACTTAGAGAGCCTGCTGGACAAGGTTGACAAGGACCATGCATTGTTGAGGCACATGGCTTTCCATTACATGGCGCGAAACAAAGTGTGCAAGGCCCAAATCAGGAATTTGAAGGCGAAATTGAGGAAGGCAATGAAGAAGCAAAAGAGGCAAAGGGAGCTCGATTGACTTCAAATTATGACCAAAGCCTCTTTGGCCCACCATAACACTTGATAAGGAATCTCCAGCCCAAATTTCAAGAAATTTGGGGCATTTTTGGTGTTTTTGGAAATTTTTGTGCAAAAAACAGGGTTTTTCTCCCTGTGCGCCGTGCCACCTGGCGCGTGCTTACAATAGGGAGCTCCAAATGATAAAAGTTTTTCATTTTTGGATTTTCCATGGAAAATCATGACTGTTGGTGCATTTCCAAGAAGTTTGGGCCAGTTTTGAGTCCTCGGGAGGTCAAAAACACCCAAAAAATGACCTCTCTGCCCCTATTTTGACACACAAGAAGAAGTCTTGGGATATTGCAGTTTTTGAGGGGAAAATGGGCACCAAATTCAGAAATACCACTTGGGTTGGAGAGTAGACAGGTAGTGCTTTCCAACAAGCATGCTTGGGCTCAATTTGGACTTCAGAAAATGCCTCAAAACCAGCTCCAAAGTAGCGCGACGCATACAGTTTTTGGCGTAGCGCACAGAGACCTAAAGGCCAAAATCGCTCCCGCTTCGCGAAATTTCGATTCGCAATTTTCTCCAAGTGGGCTTGCTCATTTACAATACATTTTTCCTAGCATTAAAGGAAAAGTTTAAAAAGAATTTTTGGCTTCTATCCAAGTGGCCAAATAAAGGCGAACAGCCACCCACAAAATCTATGCTCATATTTGCTTTTTTCTAATTGGTCTTCATAGAAAATTAAATGTAACTGCTGATGGTTGGCTCTTCACTTCCTGGGTTGATCGACCTTCTCATGGCGAAGATTATTTATTGTATTGAGAGTCATTTTGTAAAGGGTTGGAATTTCTGGGAAACTATTGGAGATAAACTCAGTCACTCACTGTACATTTTGACAGAGAATTAATGAAAGATTGCAGCTCTGGTTCATGAGATTCCTGTGGTGTGAGTTTAGCAAATGTATCTTCTTTATGTTTCATATGTATTTCATTATGTTTCATATTTTCATTCAGATTCATTTCCAGTGAAAGCTTTCTAAGTAAAAGAAGTAGAATTCAGTGTACTGCTCTGCCTTGGGATAGTTTTCACGTTCTATGTTTTCTTCTGTTGAAAAGGATTCATGTATTTATGCCCTTTTCACACTCTTAAACAATCTCTCCACTCCATATTATTTCGAAATCTAATTGCTGGACTTTCCGCCTGTCTTGCCTCACGAAATAATCTGCATCTTTGAGTTAAATTCTCTGCTCATGTTGTTCCTTGGCCCCCACACATCCCAGAAAACTCAGTCATTCATCAAAATACCTCTATCACATTTATTTATCTAGCCTAAGATCAGTATTCATTTTCGAGTCATCTCAGACCCTATCGTTTATTTTCCTGAGTGTGACCTGGAGAGAGCCCTCTCCTGTTCTGGTAGGGCTAGCTACCAGACTGAGCGTGGTTTGTGGTTACCCTGAATTTTGCCTTCCTTCAACCTAAGGCGAATTTAGGTGCTAACACTAGGGTGAGGAATTGAGATAAAGGGCTCTTCGGGTTGAAGGAACTCTGGACAATAGGGTACCATCCTATCTGTTACCCATAGGGTTGGAGTAGTAGCTCACCCTATCTTGGTACTTGCATATTATACCCTAATTGGCATCATACCCACAAGTAGGGCTTATTGGGATTATCCCTCCGCATTTGGCCAACGAATTGAGGAGGCTTGAAGGTGTGTGATCCTTACCTCTTGGTAAGTCAGGTATCTTATCCAAGCTCAGATTATAATGGAGTTGTTCTACCACATGATGCTAGAGGGTCATTGTTGGGAGGATCAATAGGAAATAGGATGGGTTGAGTAGTAGCTCCCCTATATCACCTATTTCTTGATATGGGGTCATAGTAGTAGCTCCCCCATTAGATTTTTGGTTGAGATATGATCCCTGATGTGCTTCTAGGTTGATATGTGCTCAATGATGGTATGCCATCTATTGACGATGGCCATCATATATCTAACTCATCGCTGATATCCCCAGGTAGAAACTCGGTGGCAAAGATTCTGGGTAGTAGCCCGATGGACAAAGGGTGGTAGCTTAGTCTCCCCTTCGATTATGTATTCTTCTTCTTTTAGATTCAAGAATTTTCGACATATGGGCAGGGAAAATCAAGAGGTAAGAAAGAATAAGAAAGAGATTAATTTAGATGATCATTAACGATACATGATGATGAGACACTTTTGATTGGATATGATTTGTTGATAAGACACACATGACATGATGCAGGTGGAATTTATCCTAGATGAGAGGGAGTGTTAAAATATGAAAATGTGGTCAAATTCCACTTTGGACATCTCACCTATTGGAGATAATGATTGCATTAAATTTTTCTTTTCAAAAGGAGAAAAATCGACCTAAATATCACTCAAATTAGATAAGGGAAAGTTTACTTATGAAGAAAAGCCCACATGTGCACATTTAACAAGGTCGACCCTAAAGAAAAGTGGACACCCTTGGAAGGCTATAAAATCAAGTGACCTCTACCTCATTTGGACACCATCATGAGACACTCTTCTAAATTGGTTTTTGTCTCACACAAGTCTGAGGCTCGCCCACAGAGGAACAAGTTTCGTCTAAGGTGAAATTGTAGGGTTCGAAGCTCGTGTCTTAGTTTTAGGGTTTTGGGCCATAGTCACAGGCACACCATTGGATGAATTTGACCACAGTCACTCGCAAAGAAGATCATCCATGTGACTGGAGCCTTCCAGTCACACAAAAAACTCCCCATCCATGCAACATGGATTTAGGGTTTCAGAATCACAGACACTCACTTCTCTCAGTCCAGATCTAACCCCACTCGCTCATATGCTAGGCTTAACTATGCGACAATGCCATTATAGTCGCTCACATGACTCCTTCATGCAACCGAGACCTAAATGATGGAGTCTCTATTGTTCAAAGATTTTTCTAAGTGACTATATGGTTCAACGGTTGACTACAGAAAATGACGGTTCATTACAGACATCATAATCATATTTTTGAGTATAAGCTTTGTTCAGTTCTGTAAGGTCCCACCTTACCAACTATCAATAATATAGAGAAGTAGAGGTCACATTAATCACTAATACTCATTTTTATTTGTTTTTATAATTACAAACTTAGTTATCATGTAATCATGTCCCTTCATATATTTCAATATAAGAATATCACATAAGAAGTGAGGGATAACTTTCCCTTAAAACGAATTCCAAAACACATTTCCTCTCAAGTTTAAAATATGATAGCATGTGCTCTTTTCATACTTGTACATGAGCTCTACTTAGAATGGAAATAAATTCCACCATAATTCCATGTGTGAACATTAAGCTAGATCAACCTATTTGGTTTCCTAGATTGTGCTAGATAAGATCCACCTATTGACTCTTGATATCACAAATACAAAAATATCATGCGTGTATTACAAAAATCACATATAAGTGTATGAGTATTAACCTACCTATAGTAAGGTAACTGAGGGAAGAATATGCCTCTCTTCATTAGTGAATCGAATAAATGTGATATGTTTATGAAATGGAATTACAAAATTTATTAACCCAAAAACATTTCCAAATTGATCATTTAAAAATTCTCAATCTCAATTATTAAGGAAATGCTTCAATCATGATTTGTATAATGAATGTTGCAGCAAGAGCAACTATCCATACCAATCTAGAAACATATTATTCTTTAAAGGTTGTCAAGTAAAACAATGGAATTGCATAAATTAGGCACAAGTAGTTATTTTCTACAATCACTGAAGCACAAGAATGCACCCATGAATGCCTACAGCTCAAACAAAACTTATTATGCCCACTTGCATAAAATCCTACAGAATTAGCCATTGTACAATTGTTTCCAACAAAAACCCCTTTTTTATGAAAGGTTTATATAATAAAAGTAACAACTATCCTATTCTCTATTCACACTTCGGCAAATTATTAAATTAATTTTCACATTCAACCAAAAACTTGCAGAGCTAGGAAGCTACATCCATCAAATAATCTATTCATAAATTTCTAGTACATAAAAACTACAGTAAGTAAAAATTTTACTCTAACAATTTATATGCACAAAATCTATAGCCATTTAGGAATTTTGACAAACAATTTGCAAACATGCAATCTCTAGCCATTGAGTCATTTTGACAAACACTTTGCAAGCATGCAATCTACAACGATTGAGGCATTTTGTCAGACACTTGGAAACAATGAATTTGAGATTCTTCTTCAACCTATTTAGCTCATAAAATTTAGAAATTGAAACTTCAAATGTTGGCATCTTAAAACAGAGACTAAACAATCTTATTTTTTCATCAAAAACTCAATAACAAACGCACATAATTGACAGCATGAATATGCAAAATCGCCAAGATTTACAATCGGGATTTTGAAAAGTATGTTTTCGGAATGAAATTGAGGGTTACATGGCCCTTAGGCATGAATACTCCCTGAGGTTGAGCTGAATCGCAACAAAAAATCTTAGAGATTCAATTTTCTAAAGCAAGAAAACTTTGGATCTCATTTACCGCTTTTGTTAAACACATAGCATGCAAACTTTCATCTACAACTCTACATGAAGAAAAATAACCCAAAATTATTCTACTACGATTTTTTCATTGAATTTATGAATTTCTGTGTTCACTATATAAATTCTTGATACAAGTAATTAATCAAACATTTTATAAACTACAAAGATACTTTCCCTTTACATAAGTTGAGAAACGTATTGCAGCCACTACTATAATTTGGAAAACACATGGCAACCTTGAATGGTACAACCATTAATACTTTCTATAAATTAATTTTCAATAGAACAACAATACAAGCATAGATACAATAAACTACATCCATTGAGGTGTTTCTTAAAATATTTAGTGTGCAACCACTTTTTTTTTTTAGATCTAAGTTTCAACCAACAACCGAATTCAAAGGAAGTAAGAACCATGTATTAAATTGCTAAAAGGGACAATGGAATGCTATCAAACATATAATATTAGTTTTAGATAATAAACATTACTTTCTATGGATAAAATTTCGTTATAAGAAGAATTTGAAATAGTTGGCAACGCATTCTTCTTTTCATTCCCTGCATGTAAATTCTCATACCTAGCTGCCAAGAAATTGTTAGCTCAGAAATATATAGCTGCCAAGAAACTGTTAGCTCAAAAATAAATTTCTAAATATTTCATAAATATTCATAATTTTGTAATAATTTAAAGTAGAAATAATAAATTTAAAATCTCCCTAATTTCAAGATAATTTAATGATATACTTGACAATGTGTGTGTGTGTGTGTGTATAACTCGAAAAATATGAGAGTATGCTCCAACTCCAATGCCCTTACCAACTCATTGTGAACCATCCAGTTTTCCACCCAACAATATCCAGGGAGAAATTCTCTCCCTAGAAACCCCCAAGTTGTAAGAGCTCACAAGTAGTACCAAAATATAGCAGTAGAGAGATATACAAGGCATGTTTAGGAAGATAAGTTTTACTTCCTCTTAATACCACTCATGTTCAACTCCATTGGGTAGATATACTTAGTAATTTACATTAGAATTTGGCTACTCTCCAAATATCTCCCTGTCACAATCTTCTACAAATCTCTCAAACTCTTGGTATCACCATGCACCTCCATCATGTAAGAATACATGAGCCACATATATAGGAGGAGAAAAAATTTATTGTCATAAAGGAGGAATATGCATGCCTTGTATTCCATTTAGAGGAGTGTAAATCATGCCATTAAGTAGAGGTACACATGCCTTAGTTAAGGAGAGTGTAACATATGCATTAAAGAGAGCGTAAGAGGAGTCTTTTATGACATGTATTTAATGAGTGTAAGAGGAATATGACATTATTTGATGAGTGCATAAAACATAGTGTAATGTATTATTAAAAGAGAGAGAGATTTGCATAGAGACATGAGAGTCATCAAGGAGAGAGGTGTGAAGTGATTGAGGAGATGAAGGTGATGTGTAATTCCCTTTTAATGATAATATCATAGTCTCATAAAAGATAATAATAATAATAATAATAATAATAATACTATTGAGGATTAAGTCAAGATTGAACTATTATGATTGAGTAATGATAAGTTAAGTGATTTTCCTTCAACTATACTTGATTACCCATTGATTGAAGATAACTTACTATTTTTGGAAAGTCATACTTGAGATGCTAGACATGACTTATGATTTTTAGAAAGTCACTCCAGAATCATCAGAGATGAGATTTTATTAAGGAAATTCATCCTTGAGCTGGCCTTGAGTGGTATTTTTCTTCTGGAGAATAGGGATTCCGCATCCCTATTGCATAAATCTCTGTGCCTTAGTAGATTGAGGACTTCACGCCGTGATTTACTCCAAGGATTCAAGATTCCACACCTTGTTCTTTTAAATATTTAGGACTTTGTGTCCCAATCATTTTATTATAGATCCAAGACTCCATGTCTTTATCTTCCATGGATTTAGGACTCCGTGCCCTAATCCTTTTATTATAGATCCAAGACTCCATGTCTCTATCCTTCATGGATTTAGGACTCTGTGCCCTAATTTCCATGGCTTATCATCTACTCTACTTTGAAACTTCGTGATTCACCTTAAGCTACTGATTGTGAGCTCATACCGATTTGATGGTTCATTGGTAAGGCCTTGTTCCAAAACCTACACACATTACAATCTCATAGATCAAAGGAATCAAATGAATTTCATAATTAACTTATTCACATTTTCCAAAGATTGTGCATGACTTCCACAGTCATTTTGGTTCTAGAGAAATTAATTCTGGAACCATTTATAATTTGAACATCCTTGTTTGCAAATAACCATGTCCCCTATCAGATCATGTTCAATACAAATTTAAGCATCATGTATCATGACTTCCACAATAATTTATAATTTGAGCATCCTTGTTTGCAAATAACCATTTCTCATGCCACATCTTGCCCAATACAAGATTAAGCATATATAATCATAGAAATCATGTATCATGACTTCCATAGTCATTTATAATTTGAGCATCTCGGTTTACAAATAACGAGGTCCCCTACCACATCCTGCTTAGTACAATATTATGCATATATAATCATACAAATCATATATCATCCATTAATCATAATTAAACATATGTTCCACATAACCATGATCATTCATGGATCTATGTGTCTCAATCATGGATCACCGTCCATGTCATACACATATGTCCAAACTAGGATACCAAAAGAGAAAACATCGATGATATGATATTAACAAAAATCTGTGTTTATAGACACAACCAGAGATATTATCATAAGCACATAACAACCAGGTGACCCAAACTAGTTCTATAGCATATAATAATGTACATAAGTATGTCGTGCATAATCTTATATGTAACCTTGCCAAGGTGGGACACTACAGGTTCATTTATGGATGTTGTAGTTGTTTTTGTTGGTTAGTTGCATAGATGAAGATATGGATCATTGTACTCTCTTTTGCTGAATTATTTAATGACGATCTAATAAGAAGAATAATTTGAAAGGGTGTTCCCCATAGTGGGTTTTTCCCTGTTCTCTGACCAATCTTGGTGTCTCTACATGTGAATGTTTTTCTTCTATTTTAGATTTATGTTCCATTGCATTGATGATGATGATATTTTTATTTCTACATAGTTGCATATGCTTATGAATAATGATGTAAATATGAATAATGTTTTCATGTTATGGGGTGAACTTAATTTGAATAAAGAAATGAAATTATCAAAGAAAAGAACAATATAGCCCTATGAAAAATTAACATCTTCCCCTTTCATTTAAGGAGAGGATGAAGTATGATAACCCGAAGACCATGGATTAAGTTATTAGGAAGGACTCCATATGTTACCAGTAGGACAAGAAGGAAAATAGAAGTCTCAAACCATGGCCTAGTAAGAAAAGAGATTGAGTGACCCAAGGAGGAAAAAGTGGCATGTTTGGGTCATTTGAATAAATAGAGAAGAACCATACGAAGTAGAGTTGGAACAAAAAGAGTAGTCAGGAAACCAAAACACAAAGTCAACACCAAGTTGGGTGTAAAAACATTGAATTTTTGAAAAGAGGGGATGGTGACAAGAAGGAGCCTCTAAGATGTTGGGGTTGCAGATAACCCCATTTATTGCAAAAGTGTCCCTACAACAATTGGACTGTGAAAAATTTATAGTATCTTCAAGAAGCCTCTACAGTTAATGATGTGGCTATGAATGTACCATGAATTATTGTAGCATTGGATGAATGTTATGTATAACACCAATAAAAAATAGTGGAAATTAAAGGTATTATTCATAACCAACCTATTTTTGTTTTTGACATATGTGGGTGCTAGTCTAAGTTACGTGTAAAGAAAGGCTGAAAAATATAAGAATACTTGGTTGGTTCAACTGGCCATGGGGAAATAATGAGAAAATTTGTAAACTAGATAAAATCATGTCTAATGTCCTTAAATGGAATTCATATCTCTATAGATTTAAATATTCTACCATTGGGATCATACAATGTTTTAATAGGTATGTATTGGTTAGAGAAACAATGAGAAATTGTAAACTTCCTAGACAAAATTGTTACCTACACAGCTGAAATGGAAAGCTGAAAGTTATGAGGAGCATACCTAGACCTGGATTTATATGAAAATTATCTATGTTACAGTTGAAAAGAACTAAAAGAAAAGGATGTAAACTTTTTACCATCCAAGTGGAAGATCACTCCCTGAACATGAAAAGAAAAATTGTGAATGACTTGGAGGTCATCCAAGAAAATTTGAATGTGTTTCCGGATGAAATTTCTAAGTTTCCCCAAAATGGGAAAGTGAATTTTCCATAGAATTAATAGTGGGAGAAGCTATGGTTTTGAAGACTCCCTATCGAATGAGTGTACTAGAGTTGATGGGATTGAAAATAGAGTTGCTAGAAATGCTTAACAAAGGGTATATTCAACATAGTGGGTCACAATGGGGTGCACTAGTCCTTTTTATGAAGAAGAAATATGGGCCTTTTAGATTTTGTATAGACTACTAACAATTAAATAATTTTACTATTAAGAATAAGTAACCCTTTCCAAGAATAGAAGATTTATTCGATCAAGTGAGAGCGGTGGCCATATTCTCAAAAATAGATCTCAGATCTAGATATCACCAATTTATGATTAAATAGGGGGATATACCAAAAATAACGTTCCACATGAGGCATGGGAATTATGAGTTTACCATATTACCATTTTGGCATACTAATTCCCTTGCTACATTCATGTGCCTGATGAACAACATATTCTGTAAGTTTATGTTAATTTTTAGAAATGAAAAATTAATTTATTTAAAAACTCGAGAAGAACACGAACAACACTTGGAAATAGTTATGCATACCCTGCATGAGCACTAATTATATGCTAAATTTAGCAAATTTGAGTTCTTCTAGGATAAGATACAATACCTCGAACATGTTATATCAGGAGAAGGTATAATTTTGGAAGCTAAAAGTAAGGGTCATTCTTGATTGGTCAGTCCTGAAAGACATGGAAGACATAAGATCCTTTATGAAGATTACTAGATATTATCACATATTTCTAAAAGGATTTTGGAGGATACCAAATCCCATAACTTCCTTGCAGAAGAAGGGAGTGAAATTTTTGTGGACACAAAAGTGTAAGGGAAGTTTTGAAAAATTAAAACATATTCTCGAAGTAGCCCCCATAATAAAAATAATCGACCTAGGTAAATAATTTGTTATATTTATAGACGCCTATTTAGATGGCCTTGAGGAATTTCTAATGTAGGAGGGACACATAAGATATTATGAGTCACAAAAGTTAAAAGAACACAAAAATAATTATGCATTCTATGATTTAAAGTTGGAAGTAGTCATCCATTCATTAAGAATGTGGAGGCATTACTTAATTTGAAAAATATTCACCTTGGTTATAGATCACATAAGCTTGGAATACTTTTTCAACCAACTCGATATGAACACAAGACAAACTTGATGTTTGGGATTATTAAGTGGTTATGAATTTGAAGAAAAGTAGATAAAGGAAAACAAGAACTTACATAGTGGTTGATGTGTTGAGTCATAGCTTAAAACATTTATGCGAGGTAGTTATGATGATAATTTGAGTAGATTTTGCTAAAAGAATAAAAGCAACGACTTTAAAAGATCATGATTATAATTTGATATTGTTACACTAAAAAATGTCACCTTGACTACTTACAGTTAGTATGGCTCAAATCAACAGTCATGCTACCCTCTTAGGCAAGTCTATGCCTCTGTTATCCATCTCAAACTCAAAGAAGAGAGAAAGTCTTGTAAAAACTATGTTTATCTCTGGGGTCGCAGGTTCTCTCTAGCCTTACCTGCGGGGACGCTGACCATGTTCACAAAATCTGCGTCCATGGACGCTCTGTATGTTGAGGGACAGGTGCGTCCCTCTGTAAAAGGCAAAATGCGCGAGTTTTATCTTGAAAAAGTTACTTGTGGTTACTTCTAGAACATTCTAGAGGTCGGTTTGATGAAATGGATGCGCCTCCAGTTGGTTCATGTATCTCTATTAAGGGGGAACTTATCCCATCAATAAGGGAGCTATCCCACCCAAAGAGGGGGATGATCCCATTGATAGTGGACCTGAATAACCTCTTTACAGCACTATAAATAAAGACATTGAGCCAGAGGGAGAGGAGGTTGGAGCTATACATTTTCTTTGGGTAAATGCTGCAGGATTTAGGTCTTCCATTAGAGCCTTTGTGAGGAGAGATTGTCTTTACTTGATTCTACTTGGAAGAGGGTGAGCTTTGTCAAAGTAGAGGAAAACCCTTGATGGACCCTGGGAGGAACTTGTACAACACCAAGGCCAGGTTGTAAGAGTTTCTTTGTTTCGTTATTAATACAAACTGGTTTATTTTTCTCAATAGCTTGTGTTAATGAGTTATTTCATGTGTTCCTTGGTCTGCATGTTGAATATATGTTTTATTATATGAAATGCAAGTGCTTGGTAATTGTTTGATTGTTTGTGGTTGCAGGAATTGACTTGAAGGAGGAGCTCATCCGGATCGTCAAGAACGGACTTCAACAACATCGTTTTGGAATAAGGTAAGCCTAAACACTTGTAGTTTTCATGTTGTAAAAGGTGTATTTAGAGAAAGATCACTCCATTTTGTCTTGTTTGTCATTAGAACGTCTTAGACTTTTAGGAAGGTCAGTCGTGTCCGCACCCTTGACCAATTCCGTGTGACAAATTGGCGACTCCGCTGGGGAATCCATTAATGAGAAAGTCTTTTCCTTTGTGTGAACTTTGCTCTGAGAAAATCATTTTTATTTTCTGGTTTTTGACTATGAGAATTAGTATTTGGGTGGCTTAGCTTTAGATTTAGTTAGATTTGGTTTTTCTTAACTTTTCCAGAAGGACGCACCCTCTGAGTACTGCACAGTGCGTCTTTGGACGCGCTGTTGCCGTTTGCACAGAGCGGGCCCGCGCCTGTTCTAACGGGTTGCCTGCGTCTTCCTGTAAAATTTAGGAAAATTCCATTTTTTGCTTTAATTGCTTTCAGATTTTGTTTTTTCTTAGTGTTTTCTGCCCAGATCCTTTAGTACCCTGTCAAAAATTTTCACCTGAACTTGTTTCATTAGCATTCCTACTTTTAGCTTTCATCAATTGGGTGTTTTGAGTCTCTTTTTTGAGAAATTCTTAATTTGATTTCCTTTGGTCATTACTTGGAGGTTTCTCTCAGTCTTTTCACAATTTTGCATCTTTTTGCTTTTGTTTTTGAGTGTTAATCGCCTTTGAGTGTTTTTATGTTTTGATCTTTGGAACTCTCACCCAATTTTCTCAATTTGCACTTGATTGATTCTTAGATCACATTAGAATCGTCTTGTGTTTGAGAATTCTTTTGCATAGATCACATTTGCACAATTAGAATTCTCATTTTCAGAATATTATTGAAAAATGTGCATAGATTACATTTGCATACTTTTCGAGTGAATTGTGCTTAGATTACAATTGCATAGTTTACATTCTGAGAAATCTATTGTAGATTTAGATCAGCTTTCTTTGATTTGAATTTACACAAAAATAAAAATAAAAATTGGTTTGGAATTGATTTGCATTAGTTTTTCTTGATGAAATTAGTGCATTAGAGAATTTGTTAAATTTTCTCTTAATGATCAATTTTTTGCATTGTTGGAAGTGAATGGAAACTCTCTCCTTACTCTAGTTAGGATTCATCGAATTGAAAGGATTACATTATCATATTCGATTGCATTCAGTTGAGTCGGGTCATAACACCATTGGTTTCATCTCCATTTACCCATTTGAGTAATAACAGCCTTAATAACACAGCGCTTAATTAAAATTCATCTAGTAATTTTTACATTTCTAGGGCTCTGAAACACCAACATAGCTTAGGTTAGGGTCTTGGAGTAGGTAAGTACTTAACTCTCCAAGACTACAAAACCAAACAGATAGTTTATCTTGAGTAGAATAAATCCAATTGTTTCAATTGCACTCTTGGAAAGCTCCTCTTAAAGGAGAAGCACGAGCTCGTGTCCGAACCAGTGAGGGGATCATTCCCCCCTCGTTGGGAACGACGCCAGACAGTACGTATTACAAACGGTAAACCTCGGATTAACCATTGTCGAGGAGCCAGGGGTCACTTATCGGTAAACCTTGGATTGTTGTCAAGGAGCCGGTAAGGGGATTGAGCTTGCTACTCTGCCCTTGCGTGCTGTCGGAGTTTAGACTGTTCCCCCAGGTGTATTTGTTACTGTTGGTGACCTTAGTGACCATAATCTTTAGGGTTCTACCGAGGTGACGGTGGAGGGAAGGTCCCACTGTACCTGGAGCAGACGTCGGTTATACTCACTTGGATTTTCCGGGGGGTTCACTTCACTTCGAGACGGTTAAAGTGGAGGAACTTGTGCCGGTCTATTCATTAAGCAGGTTGCCGGGGTAACTGTTCCACCCGCCATTTCTGTACTGAATTCTGCGAGGTTGGGCTTCATCACCAACTAGTGTTTTCGGTCCGGAGAGCTTACTGTTTGTGTGTGGTTTGACTCCTAGATTTGATAGCGCGTGTTAATTTGTTTGTTTTTACTTTTAGAGACCATAGGTGTGAATTGTGAATTTTAATTGTTAGGTGTGAATTGTGAATTGTTAATTTTAGTTATAAATTGTTAATAAAATTCACTGAAGTTGAATATAATGGCAAATGTTCCGGAATTTATCAACCTAGGAACCCCTCCTAATGAGAATCCTAGTACTTTTCCTTACTTTGGAAATGTTGGTCCTCCTTATATGGCTACTTTGTCATTACCTGGATTTACAATAGGTTTACCGATATGGTTATTTTCAACTTCGTTGGCCCAGAATACTCCAATTGTTCCATCTCAACCGGATGCTTCACCTCAACAGAGTTCACCATCTCAACATCACCAACCTTCTGTTGACCCTTTACCTTCTTCGCCTAATTTTTCTTCCTCCATTTCTTCCTCTTCGCCTGGTAAAAGCCTTGATGCTAGTAACCAGGAGGCTAAGAAGAAGAAGAAAGGGAAGAAGAAGAAGAAGAAGAAGAAGCAAGATAAGAAAGAAGTCAACCAACCAACCATGGCTGTAAGTGTTAGTTGTGTTGAGGAAAATTCCGACATGCATCGTAAACCCAAATACCCTTGCAGGCTTTGTAAGGGTGACCACTTCCTTGTCAATTGTCCTGGTATTACAAAGGTCTTGGAAGTATGGTCAGAAAAATCTCATCAACTTTCCATTGATCCATCAACCAGTGATAGTCAGGTTCCTGGGAAAAAGGGTAAAGTTAGGTTTCCTTGTAAGTTATGCAAAGGGAGTCATCAAACTCACATTTGCCCTCACATGGATGAAGCCTCAACATTGTTGGAAAAACTTACTGTTCCACAGCAAAAATTTCCAATTGGTTACCGTAAACTTTCTCCCAACCTACCGTCAACTGACGGAGCGATTGATCTAAATTCAAGTACAGTCGATCACACTCTCCCATTGGAGAGTGAAACTCATGTCACTCAGGTTGATGATCCATTAGTTGATCAAGTGGTCGATTCAATTTCACATTCGGTCGATCACACTCTCCTTTTCGAGAGTAAATTTCATACCGCTGATGTTCTTCTTGTTACATCGGATTCTTCTATGCCGGGGGGCATTTCACCTGTTTCTACAGAACCCCCTCCAAGTACTGAGGTCTTTTCCTTTGATTGGAATAGACTGACAGAACCTCGTCTTCCTTCCTCCATCCCTTTCCAAATCATTGTCAAGGCTGATGGTAGGGACATACATCGTACTCAGGTAGATGAAGGTGCTTCTGTTAGTATTTTATCCTCAACTGTTTGGAAAGCTTTGGGTTCCCCTCAGCTTGCGCCTATTACACAGAATCTGAAAGCTTTTAACAGAACCATTAGTGAACCTTTAGGGATCCTTCCTAAGTTTTCTATTACCTTGGAAGGTAAAACTGTTTGTGTTGATCTTATGGTAGTTCGAGGTCCCTTGGATTTCAATTTACTCCTTGGGCGAGACTATGTTTATGCAATGAAAGCTGTCGTATCGACACTCTTTCGCGTGATGTCTTTCCCTCACAATGGAAATATTGTGACTGTAGATCAGCTTTCGTCCCCTAGTCTTGTCTCAACTACCAATAATATGACACCCCTAAATGTTCTTGATTCTAAAGTGGTATCTACCCTGCCACGGGTTAATTATGTGGCAACTGGTCCCATGTTTTCAGTTACCGATGTAAGTGAGCCTCTCATTGTTGATTTAGATCTGGTAATTGACATGGAAAACTCTATGGGATTACTTGAACACGATGTTCTTATCCCTTTTGAGTCCCTTGACGTGTATTCCTTCCAGAGAAGTATTCTTCCTTCTGATGAAGACCTCTTGGAAGCCATGATCAAGGTGTGTCCATTGACATGTCTTTCTACCAGTCGGAAGCCATGATCAATGTTACGAGGAAAGTTCCTTTTACTGTGTCAACCTCGTTAAAAAATGAATCAGTGTGGACGAGGAAAGTTCCTTTTACTGTGTCAACCTCGTTAAAAAATGAATCAGTGTGTACGAGGAAAGTTCCTTTTACTGTGTCAACCTCGTTAAAAAATGAATCGGATACGAGGATAGTTTTTTCCTGTATCAACCTCGTTAAAAAATGAAATAGGCTGTAATGAGGATAGTTCTTTTACTGAGTCAACCTCATTAAAAAATGAATCAGGTAGGTTTTAGGACATGTAGGTAGATTGTAGAAAGTAAGTGTGTGCGAGGACAGTTCCTGTTACTGAGTCAACCTCGTTAAAAAATGAATCAGGTATGAGGATAGTTCTTTTCTTGTGTCAACCTCCTTAAAAATGAAACAACTCCCTTTTCAAGTTAAATATTGAAAGTAAACCTTCATTTCATCCAGCTGGTTGAATGCAATGAAGCCTGGGGGGCATGTACCTCATTTTGCATCATTAAACTGGGGGCATGCGAAATTTTTGAGCATAGTTCCTTGTCTTGTGTCAAGCTCGTTAAAAAATGAAACAAGGGTAGGTTAAGTAGGTAGATTGTAGATAGTAGTCATGAGCATAGTTCTTTGTCTTGTGTCAAGCTCATTAAAAAATGAATCAAGGATTTTAGAGCATAGTTCCTTGTCTTGTGTCAAGCTCATTAAAAAATGAATCAAGGTTTTTAGAGTAAAGTTTTTTGTTAGGTACATTGTAGAGAGTAGTTATGAGCATAGTTCCTTGTCATGTGTCAAGCTCACTAAAAAATGAAACAACTCCCTCAAGTCTTTCCAAGATCTTGAAAGTAAAGCTTCATTCCATCCACCTCATTGAATGCAATGAAGCTTGGGGGGCATGTACCTCGTTTTGCGTCATTATGCTGGGGGCATGTGAACTTATAACAAGCATAGTTTTTCGTTTCAAGATTGCGTAAACATGAAACCGAATCCGAGCATAGTTCTTTTCCTGTGTCAAGCTCGTTAAAAAATGAAACAAATCCTCCTCTGCTTGAGTCGAGAGATTGACTAGATCTCGTAAATGTTAAGTTGTATGTTTAGGTTAGTTATTTCAGTTTTTTGCATAATTTTCTTACAGTTTTAGGTCAAGTCTTTCAAATGATCTCGTTCATGAACCTTCATTTCATCCAACTGGTTGAATGAAATGAAGCTGGGGGGCATGCGCTCTAGCAGTTACGCTTAGGGGGCATCAAGCACAGTTTTCTCTCTGTTTCAAGCTTGTGTAAAAATGAAACTACTTTGAAGCATAGTTTTTCTCTGTTTCAAGCTTTTGTAAAAATGAAACCTATGTCGAGTCAATTTCAGTTATTTTCAAGACTCGTTAAACTCATGAAAATACCGAGATTATTTTGCTATCTTTCATTCTCGTAAAACAAATGAAAATGTCGAGTTCTTTCCGTCTTTTCCTGCTCGTAAATTAAATTGAAAGTCGGTCATATGAGTACATTTTTATCATTTTTTCGAACTCATTAAAACTTACGAAAAAGTGAAACCGCAGAGTCATCTTTTAAGCCCTTTTCTGACTCCTAAAACATGAAAAGATCGCCGAGCGTTTCTTTTACACTCGTTAAAATGAAACTAAAAGACGGTCCCCTTTTTAGCTCTTTTCTGACCGCAAAATCAGGAAAAGATTGCCGGGTTTTTGTCGTTTCAAACTCGATAAGGAAATAAAACGACGTGTCCTTGATCGCTTTTTACTTTTCAGGTCGACGACACTATTATGAAAGTACTCCTTGGTCGCAAGATCAAGCGGTTCCCCCAGGTATTATTTTATACTTTTTCGGGCTTGAGGGACACAAATGTATGAAAAAGTTCAACGTGGAGTCTCCTTTAGTTTTTTCAGACTCTCTAAAATTGAAAAACGCCGAGTTTCTCCTATACTGGGCTCGTTAAACTTTTACAGTAGAGGACCTATTCAATTACAAACAGGAACGAACCACTCCTTCCTAGGGTTCGAATTTAAACTAGGTTGGACTCGTCCGAAGGATGAGCTTATAATCAAGCATATGTTATCCTCCTCAAGCTTGTTAAAAATAAAGAGGTACTTGCCAGAAATGGTGGGGGAAAAGAGAGAAGAATGAACCTGTTTGTCACCTTTTGTCTCAGAAGAAACTTTATTACCACTCTTGAACACGACACTTTTCATTCACCTGGGTTGGGAAATCTTTTACCTCACAGTTGACCAAACCACTTTGAAAGTCTTTAACCGGGTTTCGGGGATTAACTTTGAGTTATTTGTCACCAAGTCATCTGTCGTGTCGTTATGTGTTCAAGAGGTCTGCAAGCAAAAACTTTCATCTGCAAAATACTTGTCATCCATTTGACCATCCCTGAGTCAGTCCTTACAGCAACATTTCTTCAACTTGAACAATGATTTCGTGTTGTGGGCTTGCCTGCAACGGGTCGCTTTCTATCGACATCGACACATTATCTAGAAAGATGACTTAGGAATAGACAGTACCTTGAAGTCTGCATGCATCAATGGCAGGTTTCTCGCCTTTGACGTCAGTTTACATCATTGACTTTCGATCAAAGGATTCCGTGAAGTGTTCGACATCAAAACATCTATTCACATTTCACGGGTTGTGCTTGGTACTTTGAGAACCATTGACATTACTGGTGGTCTCTCTCACGCTTGTTAACAGTTTACATCATCGACTGGTAATCAAGTGGTTTCTAACATGTTCGACATCAAATCATTTAAATCACATGGCTAGAATCGTACCAATTCGGGAAGTAGAAGTGAAGACCCTGGATCTAGTTTCTACCATCCAGGCTGTGAGGAGTTTTGTATTCATTATCTATGTAGACTAATCATAAACAGATGGCTGCGTCCATACTGTGTCTACAAAAATCTATAAAAATGATGTACTGCAAGATCATTCCTGTATCAGAATAGTTAGTCCATTAGTTAAAGTTTTGAATCTGAGCATGGGAATGCCTACCTCAGTGATGATATAATCTTATACATGTATTTTGTGTTGAAAATTGCAGGTTCCAACCAGGTCATCCACAAGACAATCCTTGAAATGATAAAGCGCTTCACCCTTCCTAGAATTACAAAACCCTACTCTATTCCAGGCTTCGCACTTTAGGGGGCAATCTGTTACACTAAAAAATGTCACCTTGACTACTTACAGTTAGTATGGCTCAAATCAACAGTCATGCTACCCTCTTAGGCAAGTCTATGCCTCTATTATCCATCTCAAACTCAAAGAAGAGAGAAAGTCTTGTAAAAACTATGTTTATCTCTGGGGTCGCAGGTTCTCTCTAGCCTTACCTGCGGGGACGCTGACCATGTTCACAAAATCTGCGTCCATGGATGCTCTGTATGTTGAGGGACAGGTGCGTCCCTCTGTAAAAGGCAAAATGCGCGAGTTTTATCTTGAAAAAGTTACTTGTGGTTACTTCTAGAACATTCTAGAGGTCGGTTTGATGAAATGGATGCGCCTCCAGTTGGTTCATGTATCTCTATTAAGGGGGAACTTATCCCATCAATAAGGGAGCTATCCCACCCAAAGAGGGGGATGATCCCATTGATAGTGGACATGAATAACCTCTTTACAGCACTATAAATAAAGACATTGAGCCAGAGGGAGAGGAGGTTGGAGCTATACATTTTCTTTGGGTAAATGCTGCAGGATTTAGGTCTTCCATTAGAGCCTTTGTGAGGAGAGATTGTCTTTACTTGATTCTACTTGGAAGAGGGTGAGCTTTGTCAAAGTAGAGGAAAACCCTTGATGGACCCTGGGAGGAACTTGTACAACACCAAGGCCAGGTTGTAAGAGTTTCTTTGTTTCGTTATTAATACAAACTGGTTTATTTTTCTCAATAGCTTGTGTTAATGAGTTATTTCATGTGTTCCTTGGTCTGCATGTTGAATATATGTTTTATTATATGAAATGCAAGTGCTTGGTAATTGTTTGATTGTTTGTGGTTGCAGGAATTGACTTGAAGGAGGAGCTCATCCGGATCGTCAAGAACGGACTTCAACAACAGCGTTTTGGAATAAGGTAAGCCTAAACACTTGTAGTTTTCATGTTGTAAAAGGTGTATTTAGAGAAAGATCACTCCATTTTGTCTTGTTTGTCATTAGAACGTCTTAGACTTCTAGGAAGGTCAGTCGTGTCCGCACCCTTGACCACACGGAATTGGTCAAGGGTGCGGACACGACTGACCTTCCTAGAAGTCTAAGACCTTCTAATGACAAACAAGACAAAATGGAGTGATCTTTCTCTAAATACACCTTTTACAACATGAAAACTACAAGTGTTTAGGCTTACCTTATTCCAAAATGCTGTTGTTGAAGTCCGTTCTTGACGATCCGGATGAGCTCCTCCTTCAAGTCAATTCCTACAACCACAAACAATCAAACAATTACCAAGCACTTGCATTTCATATAATAAAACATATATTCAACATGCAGACCAAGGAACACATGAAATAACTCATTAACACAAGCTATTGAGAAAAATAAACCAGTTTGTATTAATAACGAAACAAAGAAACTCTTACAACCTGGCCTTGGTGTTGTACAAGTTCCTCCCAGGGTCCATCAAGGGTTTTCCTCTACTTTGACAAAGCTCACCCTCTTCCAAGTAGAATCAAGTAAAGACAATCTCTCCTCACAAAGGCTCTAATGGAAGACCTAAATCCTGCAGCATTTACCCAAAGAAAATGTATAGCTCCAACCTCCTCTCCCTCTGGCTCAATGTCTTTATTTATAGTGCTGTAAAGAGGTTATTCAGGTCCACTATCAATGGGATCATCCCCCTCTTTGGGTGGGATAGCTCCCTTATTGATGGGATAAGTTCCCCCTTAATAGAGATACATGAACCAACTGGAGGCGCATCCATTTCATTAAACCGACCTCTAGAATGTTCTAGAAGTAACCACAAGTAACTTTTTCAAGATAAAACTCGCGCATTTTGCCTTTTACAGAGGGACGCACCTGTCCCTCAACATACAGAGCGTCCATGGACGCAGATTTTGTGAACATGGTCAGCGTCCCCACAGGTAAGGCTAGAGAGAACCTGCGACCCCAGAGATAAACATAGTTTTTACAAGACTTTCTCTCTTCTTTGAGTTTGAGATGGATAACAGAGGCATAGACTTGCCTAAGAGGGTAGCATGACTGTTGATTTGAGCCATACTAACTGTAAGTAGTCAAGGTGACATTTTTTAGTGTAACAGATATGTGACAAATTGACGGGTAAAATTATCTAAAAATAATAAGAAGAGTATGAAATCAATGAAGAATGACTACTGGTATACAAAAATTGACTTTACATTCCAAATGATGAAGAAATTAAAAGATTACTTTGAAATAAATATCATAAAAGGCCATATGAAACACTTCCAAGATATCATAAAATGCTTTATGGACTTAAGAAGTATTTTTTCTAGCTTAGAATGAAGAGGGATATTGCATAATATTTGATTGGATGTCAAGAATTTCAGTTAGAGAAGGTGGAGCATGAGCACCTAGTAGGATTACTAATCCCTCTACCCATACCGGAATGGAAATGGGAAGTGATAACACTAGAATTTACCAGCTTATCTATTGGATGGGATTTGTGCTCGATATGCTCTCATAGGCATGAAATGGAACTGGACCCCATAGGAAAAGCTACTTGTCTATTTCCATTGCAGACTATTATCATAGATTAGTTTCAGAGGAGTTTATGAAATGTTGGTAGATAATTTATTTGCGTTACTTTACTATATGATCCATGAGATTGATCCTCCTTGCATGAACGATCAGGTGAAGGAGGCATTGCATGACATTGTAGATTGGATTTCCTCATCATAAGGCACATTAAATAGATTTTTTGGATGCCAGACAACCCTCACCTCATTCCTAGGTATGTGACTAACAAGGTGGTCTTGCATGAGGTATCTTATAAACTGGATAATGGATTGTCTACATATCTCCATAGCAGGAGAAAATCTCCTTGGCCCACTCTTCCTTTACCGATTAGACTTAATAAGCTAAAGTGCCTTAAGGTAACTGGGCCTAAAATTGAAAAACTCAAGCATATTCATTTTGGGACATTGAATTTTCACAGATCTGATCCTAGAAAGGTGTTAAGGAAACATTGTGATAAGATAAAAGACACCTGGCCATATGTACCAACGACTACTTATAAGGATGAAAAGGTGAAGAATTGATAAAATGCATTGAGAAAGAATCAACGAGGAGATAAGGCAAGTTCCTCTCAGGTCCCCTAGACCCTAGATGTACATATGGAGGAAATACAACAAGTAGAAATTACTCAAGTGAAAATAGTAGCACCATGGAACAAGATGAAGCATGATCCAGTGGAAGAATATAACATCAAATATAAAGTCAATCCCATGTGAAAAGGGTCCATAGAGATAAAAAAACTACAAGACAAAGAGCACAAGAAAGAAAAGGAGAAATCACATAAAGAAGAAGAAGAAAAGAGGAAGTAAGATTACATGCTCAAATAGAAGCACAGAGTAGAGGAAGAAATAAGGAAAGCAAAAGAGGATATGAGAATAATAGAAGAAGCTGAAAAAATAAGTGGTCATGGGAGGAAGAAGTTGTACAAATAATGGAGGAAGAACATATGGCCTAAGAGATAGAAGCAGAATTGGAAGAAGAGGATGTTATTAAACTTATTGCATATGAACCAGGAACTCCATTAGAAACTCCTCTTTCTATCGTCTATCTCCCATTCAACAAAATTTAAATTTCCCCTCAACCAAATGATACAGTCATGGATGTATGAAACGTTACCTTCGACCAATTAAAGAAAAGGATTGAGAAAGGAATGTGTTGTTACTTCCAAATGATCTAGATCATCTAGTCTACATATCCACAAAAAATGTAATAATATGTAATGTCAGGAGAGACCCCCGAGAATTCATGGAAACAAATGTGCTTTCGTAACCATAGCACAAGACAGCTTAGAATATCTTATGAATTAAAATGAAAGCTTTATAAAGGTTTAGTTATGGAAAAGAGATAGGTAGATCATCTCACTAGAGAGAATCAATGGTTGTCCTCTACTGATCTTTGTATAGTGGAGTTACAATCAGCTATACTTGATGAATTGAGTCGAATGGAAGAGATCATGGAATGGTTATATAAAGAAATGATTCTCTTTCATGAGGTAGTGGCACCCCTATTTGATATATAGAAGAAAGCTCAAGAGATCATGAAACTCCTGAAGGTTTCAAACAATGTGTAGATTTGATACAAGATTGGGGTGTTAAGTATTCAGATGTTCCATAATAGTTGGTAAAGAATGACATAATTGCTACTAAGATGGATGCAGTACAATTAAGATTCTACATTTATAAATACATTAACCTTAGTGAACAATATACCAATGCCATAGCTACATATGGTCGAATACATGGTGGTTAGGAGTCCCTCACACAGAAGCATAGAATTCCTTCTACTGGTTCTCTTGGAGAGATAAGAGGTAAGGATGTCATCACATAGGATATAAATTAGTTTATAGAGAAAATAAAGAAAGCAATAGGATAGGAAGGCTTGGAAGTCACCAAGAACACTATTCTACAATATGAAATTACACCAACCAATGTGTTAGCCTCCTGCTGCAGCAGGTTAATCATCTTTCATGATCGACATTTTTACATGCCAAATATGTCGTACTATGCATGCTGCAATGCTCCATATTTGCTACAGATGGCCAAAGAAGTGTCCATAAGAGTGTGCTAGTCTAAGTGCCACTGTTGTGTTCCAATTTTGATAAGCAATCCATTTTTTGGTTTGAGGCAGTTTTTCAGTTGGAGGTACTCAGGCTGGAATTCACTAACCTCTCCCTTCTTCTCATCACCCCAAAGTCACTTACTAACATCCCCCAAGAGGTCAAGATCTGCTTGAGCCTCTCAGTTTCATCATTTCCATGACATGTGCCTTGGTGAACATCTACTTCACTCAAGGATTGCTCACTCAGTGTTTGTGAGTCTTCTTTTCCCCAAAATGGCCTAAGGTCTCATACCTTAGCGCCCTCTTTTCATCTCCATATTAACTATTAACTTTATTATATAACTCCCTAACAATTTTCCCCCTTCCCCTATTTAAATCATGTATATAAATCCCCTTATGTAAATATTCCCCCCTGGCAATATAGCCATATTTTTACTAAGTTAGGGAAATCACAGTCCATCTGGGACTGTTTTTAGCCCATCCGTGTCCAGGGATTACTCTGACATCTGGTCAGAATAATAACCTCTTCCCTAAACCAAAAACCCCTAAAAACCTTCAAAAACCCATTTTTTGCACCTTTTTCCCTTGTTCTGTGCATAATACATTAACCCCGCATGTCAAAAACCCATATTTCACTCATATCCCTAAATCCGACTGTAAATACATTAATGCGCCCTTTATTAAACCCCATAACCCACTAAACCTAAGTCTAAAACCCGTCCGCCGCGCGTATCAAATTTGGAATATTCCTGCGAATATTCCCACCCGCTAACCCGCCGACACCTCGCGATCGCCGCCAACTGTTGGATCGCCTGCCCCACAGATCAATGGCTAGCGGGCATCCCCATCCCTAACGCACCCGAGCTTTAACGTCCGGGAGTTTGGCGGTTTTGCCGCCGTACTCCCGCAACGCATCAGGCTCTGGGGTGTGGCGGAGCCCCCTTCCCCGAAACCACCTTTGCCCATAAGCGGTGCGCCACAAAACCGCTTACCACCCTGTGACGTCATACCCCACGTCACCTCCTGCACAGTCCCTGCTTACGTCACCCCTTGTCCAGTCACCCGATGAGTCACCTGCCTGCATGGCCTCTTGCCACATCACTGCCACGTGTTCCCGCCACCGTACCTACCACGACATCGTCCGTACGTGATGACGTCATGCTGACGTCATCCTGCCACATCACCCTGTTGACGTCATGCTGACGTCACCCGCCGTACAATGCTGACGTCATGCTGACGTCATCAACACTTTTTTGGGTGTAGAGGCGCAAAAGTCGCACTTCGAAGCCCCGGAATCCAATTCTGAGGTAGTTTTTGATGAGCGATTTGCGCCATCGCAGGATTTTCTAGGCCGAAATGGAAAATCTTCAGAGAATCTTTAAGGAATCTTCTCACCATGCAGCCCCAAGAAGCCCGAAAAGGCGCAAAAATGATCTGTTTTCTTCACAGAGCATACCAAAAGGAGCAGAAGATCATTCCAGATGATACAGAGGCCGAACAACGGCCATTTACTGGTGATTAGACCCGCAGCACATCAGATCGGCAGTCCAGATTTTGTCAGAGAGTATCAGTGGAAGAAAAGACGCCAGAGAGTATCAGTCAAGATTTTTTTTAGGGGCTCGAGGCACCTGAACATTGATGAAGCCCCCAGAAAGTCAAATCAATAAGCATCAGCCCATCCTTGCCTTTAAATCACCATCAAAGCATTCAAAGCACCAGGACAGCAAGGAAACAGAAACCCATACTCATTTATTGCAGAAAACACTGCAGCAAGCCACCAAGGACAGCATCATTTATTCAGTTTTGATACGGTGGCCCTGAGCACGGCCTGAGATATTTTTTGCATTTATTTCTGGATAGGATTAGGTTAAGTAGTCATTTTTATGACCTAATTAGGTCAATATGTAATAAAGGAACTCTGCAGAGAGTTTTTTCCCTATATATACCACCCTCTGTATAGTTTTAAGGGTTGGTTAATTGAGAATTTTCACTAGAGACTCGCTGTGTATACCTGAATTTTTCTGTAATCAAAGATTGCTTAAACCTTGGAGAGCAAACTGTCTGTTGTTGATGAATGTTTTGAAGAGTTGAAGATGGAATTCCTGCGCTGCAGCCTGAAGCAATAAGTGCCTCTTATCTCTGTTTATGTGTTTGCCATTATCTAAATAGCAGAAAAAAGGAATAGCCTAGAATTAGTTTAAATACTCTCTATGCTCAATCTCTGCTGTTTCTTGATGTTTTCCTCTAAAAGAATTGGTTATGAACATTGAATTCCTCCCGGCTCATGTTTACCCCAATTCACCTGTGTTGGCCAATTATCTAGGGATTCTTAACTGCCCCTAGGTAGCGCCCTGTTATTTTCTCTGCTAATCTGTTGGAGAGATTCTTAACTGCCTCTCTTTCTTTAGCATTCAGTTCATCCCTTAAACCTGAAAATTGCTTCAAGCTCAGCTATCTTGCTCCATGTTCCCTCACTGTTATTAAGGAAGTACACCGGCAGTTCCCCTCCTCGACTCCACGCCCAATGGCTTGAAAGATTCAGACTATACTCTGCCTCTCTACCTGAAAGTGTCAGTTTTCCCACCAAAACTCAATCAAAACCCCTGTGCATCATATCTAGCCTAAAATCATCCCTTTCAACAAAGCTAAATCATAAAGAGAGAGCCCTCTCTGACTGCAGGTAGGCTAGGGCCTGCAGTCCAAAGTTGGTTTGTGGTTACCTCGGCCGTATCCCTTTAGGAGTCAAAAGGGACAACCTGAGTGATAACATAATGGCGACTCCACTGGGGAGTGAATCATGTGTTTATTAGTGTAAATCCTCAATTTTGACCAGTTCGCCTCGTTTTCTAGAGAAAGTGTTCCTTTTCTTCAGGGCTTTTCATGTTCGGCTCTGATCTGTGACGGTGGACAGAGATCAGGCACTTCAAGGTTGATTCATCCACCTGGCGACTCCACATCATCCTCATAATAAAGACTCCGCTGGAGAAATGAACCTGAAGGAATTATATAAGCAGATCAGGCTCTTGACTTGGACTATCATCCAAGAGATCATGTTCTTTCTCTTGCACCAGATTTTGTTGTGCATATTGTACTTTAAAAACGATTTTATGTCAGATTTTTGTGTTTTTTCTTTGGAAAAGGTTGTTGAAAAGCCTCCTTGCACATCAGAGCAGCAACTTTCAAATGCTGTTGAAGATCATCATACAGCCAAGGAGGAACCAAAAATAGAGCCCAGTCTTCTAGTTCCTGTACATACTCCCGTGCCTCGTAAAGTTCCTGAAAGATATAAGCCGCTCATTTTGCCTCCTGTGCTTGGTCCTCTGCCGGCAAATCATCCTGAATATCTCCCTAGATTTGATGGAGAGAATGGTATTACTGCCCAGAAACATATCCAGGCTTTTGAAGATTATCTTAATACATTTGAAGTGGAAGATGAAGATGTCAGTCTTAGACTATTTTCCCTTTCTTTGCAAAGCGAAGCTAGGACTTGGTTTAAAGCGTTGCCTGAGGCGAGCATCTCTAAGTTTCAGTAGTGTGCCAAGCTTTTCCTTGATAGATGGATGATCAGAGGTAATCTCTTCGTGCTCATCGAAGAATACAATCATTTAGAAAGGCATCCAGATGAATCTGTTCAGTAGTTTTCAGACAGATTCAATCAAGTTTATCAGTCCATGCCTTTAAATATAAGACCTCCCCTTGATCTAGCTCTATTGCAATATCCTAGAGCATTTGACACAGAGATGGAATTCTGTTTGAGAGAAAGATGCCCGTCCACTTTGAAACAGATGCAGGACGTGGAGGCAAATCTAAGAAGGAGGGAAGAACAGCGCAAAGCAGAGCAAGAAGAAAAATTTCATAGTGTCTTACAAAAGACAGAGGAAATGATGCAGCTGATCACAATGAAAGTGGAATGTCTAGAGCACCAGAACAGATCTGTTTCGCAACAGGAAAGTAGTGACATTCACGAACAAACCTGCCACAAAACAGATGACATATTCATCCAGTCATACATGATGGAGCAGTCTCCTGATATACTGTGTGAATATAATAGCTTCTCTTCTTTCAACTGTCTGCCCAAATATGATCTGTATGATGATGATTATGAGCCTAACGACCAAATCAGCCTTGCAGAGGAATCAGATCCTATTTTGGCAGAAAGCAGTGTTCAGGTTCAGCAACCTGAACCCAATGATCAGCATGCCCATCTCAGCTATGAAGAAAAGGAAGAAAACGCAGAGTGTGTTGATTTCAGTGAAGGAACTTTACCCTTTTGTTTTGAATCTTTTCAATTTATCAAGGATAACTATCATGCTGTATATGATCAAGTGTCACCGCGTGTTGCGATTGACCGTCTGGAGGTTGATCAAGATATTTTTCCAAAGGTATTGCCTCTAGTTTTGCAGCCCCAAAGAGCCATTGAATATCAGATTGAGGTAGACCCAGAAGCAGCAGCATATGACCAAATGATCCAAGTGGATCCCCTGCCTCTTTGTTTTCAGCCATCTGAGTTGTTCAAAGAAGAAGAAGACCAGCAGCCTGCACAGATTAGTCAAGTCCTATTCGAGCCAGATCGTAATAAATTACAAGCACCTCTGCAAGTTCTGAATGACCTACCCGCTGGCAGGCAGAATCATGAAAGAGATCAGTGCTCTTCTCCATTAGCAGGCTACAAGGCTCAGTATCGAGTTGTCGATGATCTCCCGACTCCAAGGCATGGTAGCGATCCTGAACCTTTGTACAGTTCTTTAATTCAGCCTAGAAATTGTATATATATGTTGCAGGACAGTTTTGTACAGTATTTAAACACTGCAAAGAAGGTCAGTAGCTTCCTGATCTTCTCAAAGATTGACAAAGCCATAACAAATTGCAAAATCTCAGTTGGTCTCACCAGCAAGCACAAGCAGCAAAGCCCACTCATGTTATTATTGCTTAAGTGGCTGCATTGGCTATTTCACTTCACCTAACAGCAAAGTAAGTACTGGTTAGGGTAGGTAGGTAGGTAGGATCAATAAGGCAGCCAGCCAAGGGAAATTTGTAGAACACAGCAACAATTGAATACAAGGCAGTCTGACCTGTTGTTCTTGGCTTTTCACAAGGAAAAGCCATCCCCAAGTGGAGCCACTGTTAGCCTCCTGCTGCAGCAGGTTAATCATCTTTCATGATCGACATTTTTACATGCCAAATATGTCGTACTATGCATGCTGCAATGCTCCATATTTGCTACAGATGGCCAAAGAAGTGTCCATAAGAGTGTGCTAGTCTAAGTGCCACTGCTGTGTTCCAATTTTGATAAGCAATCCATTTTTCGGTTTGAGGCAGTTTTTCAGTTGGAGGTACTCAGGCTGGAATTCACTAACCTCTCCCTTCTTCTCATCACCCCAAAGTCACTTACTAACATCCCCCAAGAGGTCAAGATCTGCTTGAGCCTCTCAGTTTCATCATTTCCATGACATGTGCCTTGGTGAACATCTGCTTCACTCAAGGATTGCTCACTCAGTGTTTGTGAGTCTTCTTTTCCCCAAAATGGCCTAAGGTCTCATACCTTAGCGCCCTCTTTTCATCTCCATATTAACTATTAACTTTATTATATAACTCCCTAACAATTTTCCCCCTTCCCCTATTTAAATCATGTATATAAATCCCCTTATGTAAATATTCCCCCTGGCAATATAGCCATATTTTTACTAAGTTAGGGAAATCACAGTCCATCTGGGACTGTTTTTAGCCCATCCGTGTCCAGGGATTACTCTGACATCTGGTCAGAATAATAACCTCTTCCCTAAACCAAAAACCCCTAAAAACCTTCAAAAACCCATTTTTTGCACCTTTTTCCCTCGTTCTGTGCATAATACATTAACCCCGCATGTCAAAAACCCATATTTCACTCATATCCCTAAGTCCGACTGTAAATACATTAATGCGCCCTTTATTAAACCCCATAACCCACTAAACCTAAGTCTAAAACCCGTCCGCCGCGCGTATCAAATTTGGAATATTCCTGCGAATATTCCCACCCGCTAACCCGCCGACACCTCGCGATCGCCGCCAACCGTTGGATCGCCCGCCCCACAGATCAACGGCTGGCGGGCATCCCCATCCCCGACGCGCCCGGGCTTTAACGTCCGGGAGTTCGGCGGTTTTGCCGCCGTACTCCCGCCACGCGTCAGGCTCTGGGGTGTGGCGGAGCCCCCTTCCCCGAAACCACCTTTGCCCATAAGCGGTGCGCCACAAAACCGCTTACCGCCCTGTGACGTCATACCCCACGTCACCCCCTGCACAGTCCCTGCTTACGTCACCCCTTGTCCAGTCACCCGATGAGTCACCTGCCTGCGTGGCCTCCTGCCACATCACTGCCACGTGTCCCCGCCACCGTACCTGCCACGTCATCGTTCGTAAGTGATGACATCATGCTGACGTCATCCCGCCATGTCACCCTGCTGACGTCACCTGCCGTACAATGCTAACGTCATCAACACTTTTTTGGGCGCAGAAGCGCAAAATTCGCACTTCGGAGCCCCGGAATCCAATTCTAAGACAGTTTTTGATGAGCGATTTACGCCCGCAGGATTTTCTAGGCCGAAATGGAGAATCTTCAGGGAATCTTTAAGGAATCTTCTCACCATGCGGCCCCAGGAAGCCCGAAAAGGCGCAAAAATGATTTGTTTTCTTCACAGAGCATACCAAAAGGAGCAGAAGATCATTCCAGATGATACAGAGGCCGAACAGCGGCCATTTACTAGTGATTAGACCTGCAACACATCAGATCGGCAGTCCAGATTTTGTCAGAGAGTATCAGTGGAAGAAAAGATGCCAGAGAGTATCTGTCAAGATTTTTTTTAGGGGCTTGAGGCACCTAAACATTGATGAAGCCCCCAGAAAGTCAAATCAATAAGCATCAGCCCATCCTTGCCTTTAAATCACCATCAAGGCATTCAAAGCACCAGGACAGCAAGGAAACAGAAACCCATACTCATTTATTGCAGAAAACACTGCAGCAAGCCACCAACGACAGCATCATTTATTCAGTTTTGATACGGTGGCCCTGAGCACGGCCCGAGATATTTTTTGCATTTATTTTTGGACAGGATTAGGTTAAGTAGTCATTTTTATGACCTAATTAGGTCAAGATGTAATAAAGGAACTCTGCAGAGAGTTTTTGCCCTATATATACCACCCTCTGTATAGTTTTAAGGGTTGGTTAATTGAGAATTTTCACTAGAGACTCGCTGTGTATACCTGAATTTTTCTGTAATCAAAGATTGCTTAAAGCTTGGAGAGCGAACTATCTGTTGTTGATGAATGTTTTGAAGAGTTGAAGATGGAATTCCTGCGCTGCGGCCTGAAGCAATAAGTGCCTCTTATCTCTGTTTATGTGTTTGCCATTATCTAAATAGCAGAAAAAAGGAATAGCCTAGAATTAGTTTAAATACTCTCTATGCTCAATCTCTGCTGTTTCTTGATATTTTCCTCTAAAAGAATTGGTTATGAACATTGAATTCCTCCCAGCTCATGTTTACCCAAATTCACCTGTGTTGGCCAATTATCTAGGGATTCTTAACTGCCCCTAGGTAGCGCCCTGTTATTTTCTCTGCTAATCTGTTGGAGAGATTCTTAACTGCCTCTCTTTCTTTAGCATTCAGTTCATCCCTTAAACCTGAAAATTTCTTCAAGCTCAGCTATCTTGCTCCATGTTCCCTCACTGTTATTAAGGAAGTACACCGGCAGTTCCCCTCCTCGACTCCACGCCCAATGGCTTGAAAGATTCAGACTATACTCTGCCTCTCTACCTGAAAGTGTCAGTTTTCCCACCAAAACTCAATCAAAACCCCTGTGCATCATATCTAGCCTAAAATCATCCCTTTCAACAAAGCTAAATCATAAAGAGAGAGCCCTCTCTGACTGCAGGTAGGCTAGGGCCTACAGTCCAAAGTTGGTTTGTGGTTACCTCGGCCGTATCCCTTTAGAAGTCAAAAGGGACAACCTGAGTGATAACACAATGTTCACATGAAATTACCTTGGCTATGGAATAGTGTAAAATCCAACTCAAAATAAATATTATCATATGCACTGGAGGTGAAGATGCGATATGTTGTGCAACTACCAATTCGAGTCAAGATCATCGTAGGATGCCATGCTCAAAACAAAAGCACAAAGGAGAGAAAGAAATAAGGAAAGCAAAAGAGGATAGGAGAAGAATAGAAAAAGATCAACAACATAAGCGGTCATGGGAGGAAGAAGTTGTACAAATAATGGAGGAAGAATAGATGGCCTAAGAGATAAAAACATAATTGGAAGAAGAGGATGTTATTAAAATTATTGCAGATGAACCAGGAAGTCCATCAAAACTTCCTCTTTCCAGCGTCCATCTCCCATCCAAGAAAATTGGAATTTTCCCTCCACCAAATGATAGAGTCGTGGATGTATTCAATGTTACCTTCAACCAATTAAAGAAAAGGCTTGAGCAAGAAATGTTTTGTTACTTACCAAATGATCCATATCATCCAGTTTGCATCTCCACAAAAAAGGTAATAACAGCTAATGCTAGGAGAGACCCCCAAGAATTCATGGAAACAAATGTGATTTCACAACCGTAGTGCAAGACAACTTAGAATATCTTATGAATGAAAATGCAAGGTTGATAAAGGAGTTGGTTGTGGAAAATTGATAGGTAGATCATCTCACTTGAGAGAATCAATGGTTTCCTTCTACCAATCTTTGTATAGTGGAGTTATAATCAGCTATACTTGAGGAATTGAGGCCAATGGAGGAGATCATGGAATGTTTATATAAATAAATGATTCTCTTGCATGAGGTAGTGGCAACCCTATTTGATATATATAAAAAATCTCAAGAGATCCTAAAGCTCCTAAAGGTTGCAAACAAAGTTGTAGATCATATATAGGATTAGGGTGTTAAGTATTCAAATGTTCCAGACCAGTTAGTAAAGAAGAACACAAAATCTACTAAGACGGATACAGTATAGTTAAGACTCCATATTTATAACTACACTAATATTTGTGAACAAGCTACCAACACCATAGCTACACATGGTTGACTGCATGGTGGTTTGGAGTCCCTCACATAGAAGCATATAATTCCTTCTATTGATTCACTTGGAGAGATAGGAGGTAAGTATGTCATCATGTGGGAGATAAAGTAGTTTATAGAGAAAATCAAACAAGCAACACAATAGGAAGGTTTAGAAGTCACCAAGAACACTATTCTACAATATGCAATTGCACTGACCAAAGTTCGCACGAAAGTATCTTGGGTATGGAATAGTGTACAATCCAACTCAAAATCCATATTGGCATATGCATCATAGGTGAAGATGTGATATGTTGTGGAGCTACAAATTCAATTCAAGATCATCGCAGCAGAGTTGAAAGCATGGCACTCATATATCACAAATGAACTCCACGTAGAAGCTATCAATTTGTCTCTTTCTCATCTATGAGGACATTTTATCTTATTAGAGTTTTGTCTTATATAGCCATTGTTTTATAGGTAATTTATCTTTTTTAAATAATAAGTATAATGTAAATAATTCAAAGAGACACATGTGGATTGTGAAGAAACACATATGGAATGTCAAGAGATATATATAGAATGTCAAGAGTCATGTTGGAATTCCATAAGTCATAGAAGTTAAGGAGTCATGAGGAAAATCAAGGGTCATTGTCAATTTTTATAAATAGGTCCTCATAACTCAAGCAAAGGGCTTGGAATCATATATTTGGTCTTGGCTTCTTTAGTGGTGTATAGGAGAGACAATCATTCTTTGGTGAGGTGATGCAGGAGCATCCAGCGCCCTTAATTAATGGAGGAATCCAAAGCGGAGCGAAGAGGATGACGTGGACCAGGGAGAAAAATAGGGAGAAATCTATTTTAAAATGGAGAAAAAGATGGAATGGATAAAGTGTCGAGGAGACTTATTAATTGTAAACTACCATGCATGCATTATGGAGCATTTGTTAGAGGAGATCAAGGAGAGGATTGATCGGATCCTTCATAGTGATCCGATCCAATATTCCTGTAACGATGAATCAATATCTCTTATATATATATAGACGAACCTACGTGTTCAAGAGGAGAGGAGAGCGTAGAATAGAAATCTGTGAAAACAAAGATAGATACAATGTAGTCAAGAGGAGAGTTTGTCCTAAGGTTGAAAAGCCTTAGCTTATAACCGTTCTGTATATAATAGTAAATTGTGTGTTTCAGCGTTGATTATGTGCCTATATGTATTTCATATATATATGTGTTAATGGTTTGAAATCTAGTGTTTATAAGTGTGTTCAAATGTTGCAGGTTGATCAACCATCAATCACGGAAAGGATCGATGGAGACCCAAAGATATGTGTGCTTGATAGACAGTGGTAGAACTACGTTTAACGCAAAAATCCATTGAAGGCAAAGAAGATTAAGTTAAGGAGGAAGTAGGCAAGAATGTACAGGAGCCATTTGATCACATGAATCAACGGCCGAGATTTTATCACATCGACGAAACTCTTTATGAGTTATCAGAACTAGACAAGGTTTGATTGCGAATGTGGCATTGTGATTAAGCGACAGCCATCAGATCTGGCATCAGATCAATGACCCAGAAGTAATCGGTGATCGCACTTCGGAAAGGTCAAGTGGCAGTAGGTAGTGATACGCTGACTAGGCGATGGTCGATGAAGAAATACACCGATAGCCATTGGATCACCAATGAGATGGACGACGGAGATTGAATCGGAGGTTGGAAATCGGAGAAGTGGAAAGGATTGGAGAAATGGAACGCCGACGGCTGATACATGATTTAGCGATGACTGTCCGATCGGAAGGAGCATGGACAGCGGAGATCAGCCGATCAAAGCAATCGCTATCGGATTTTTGGAGAAGGTAGAGATCAGTGCAGCGATATAGTTATGGAGTGCGGACTCGACGATTTATGTAGTCGGGTTAATGATATTTCAGATCCGACTTATGTGTTCTAGAGCGGGTTTTTCCACGTTATTCCTTTGTAATTTGATTAATGTATAGTCATAGTTTTAAGGCTTAAAAGCGTATTTGAATGCTCCCGATAGTGTAAAACCCTCTGATAAGTGTTGTGGTCCATGATTACAAAGGCTTATAGCCTCACAAATGCTTCCAATAGGCTTTGTGGGCCATAACCCATAGGCCTCAAGATCGATTTTTAAAGGGAAATGGATTTTGGTTAACCCCCAAATTCTCTTTTCATCATTTGGTATCAAAGCAGACGAAGATTCTGCGTGCAAAGGAACGTTAAAGAATTTCCTAAGAGAAGGAAGAAGGAATGCAGGTAGAGGAGAAGGAGGTACAGTTGATACAGCTGGAGATTTATGGTCTTACTATCGCACAGAGAACGACAACTGAAGGTGAGAAGATTGTAGCAAACCTAAAGCATGGAGTGCTCATATAGTTCTAGAGAGAAGAACCTGAAGGATGCCAAAAGACAGAGTGAGGAGAGCTTGGTGAGGTATCATGTAGCAGAAGGAGACTGTTATTGCAGAGGCTTGGTTGCAACTCACAGAAGACCATGAAGGCAGTTCCACTGAAACGGTGGGTAGAATTACTAAGGATAAGGAGAAGCATATGACTAGGAGGTCATAAATTTTTGTGCCTCAGGAGTCTGATGCAGGAGCATCCATCACCCTTAATTAATGGAGAAATCCAAAGCGGAGCGAAGAGGAGGACGTGGACCAGGAAGCAAAATAGGGACAAATCTATTTTAAAGCAGAGAAAAAGATGGAATGGATAAAGTCTCGAGGAGACTTATTAATTGTAAATTGCAATGCATGCATTATGGAGCAGTTTGTTAGAGGAGATCAAGGAGAGGATTGATCAGATCCTTCATAGTGATCCGATCCAATATTCCTGTAACGATGAATCAATATCTCTTATATATATATATATATATAGATATATATATATAGACGAACCTGCGCGTTCAAGAGGAGAGGAGAGAGTAGAATAGAAATCTGTGAAAACAGAGATAGATACAATGTAGTCGAGAGGAGAGTTTGTCCTAAGGCTGAAATGCCTTAGCTTATAACCATTCTGTATATAATAGTAAATTGTGTGTTTCAGTGTTGATTGTGAGCCTGTATGTATTTCATATATATATATATATGTGTGTGTGTGTGTGTGTGTGTATGTGTGTGTTAATGGTTTGAAATCCAGCATTTATAAGTGTGTTCAAACGTTGCAGGTTGATCAACCATCGATCATGGAAAGGATCAATGGCGACCCAAAGATATTAATGGAACTGATGCATTCTTGATAGACAGTGGTAGAACTGTGTTTAATGCAAAAATCTATCGAAGGCGAAGAAGATTAAGTTAAGGAGGAAGCAGGCAAGAATGCACAGGAGTCGTTTGATCACATGGATCAACGGCCAGGATTTTATCACATCGATGAAACTCTTTATGATTTATCGGAACCAGCCGAAGTTCGATTGCGAATGCGGTGTTGCGATTAGGTGACAGCTGTCAGATCTGGCGTTAGATCAATGACCCATAAGTAATCAGTGATCACACTTCGGAAAGGTTAAGTGGTAGCGGGTAGCGATACGCCGATTAGGCGATGGCCGATGAAGCGATACGCCGATAGCCGTTGGATCGGCAACAAGATGGGCAGCAGAGATTGAATCTAAGGTTGGCAATCGGAGAAGCAGAAAGGATTGGAGCAATGGAATTCCGATGGCCAATAAGCGATTTAGCGCTAACTATCTGATTGGAAGGAGTATGGACGATGGAGATCAGCCGATCGAAGCGATCGCTATCGGAGTTTCAGAGAAGGCAGAGATCAGTGCAATGACATGGTTATGGAGTGTGGACTTGACGATTTGTGTAGTCAGGTTAATGATATTTCAAATCCGGCTTATGTGTTTTGAAGCGAGTTTTTCCCCGTTATTCATTTGTAATTTGATTAATGTATAGCTGAGGGTTTTAAGGCTTAAAAGCATATTTGAATGCTCCCAATAGTGTAAAACCCTCTGATAAGTGTTTTGGTCCATGATTACAAAGGCTTATAGCCTCACAAATGCTTCCGATAGGCTTTGTGGGCCATAACCCACAGGCCTCAAGATCAATTTTTAAAGGAAAATGGATTTTGGTTAACCCACAAATTCTCTTTTCATCGTATGCACAAATTCAACTATCCCAGGAATTTGACTCTTCCATGGAGTCAAATCTTCAACCATTTAATGGTTACGGCCCCTTCATAAGTTCCTTTTATCAGAATTTCAATCACCCCGCAAAACCTCCTATCGGCACTCTTCCACTTTATAACCCATTACAAAGGGAAAATCCATTTACAAAGGGAAATACTCCCAAAACACATTTTCCGCCCTTGGTATGGCCTCTACACATTACCCGAGGATACTTTCATCGCAATCGGCTATCGCTCTCGTCAAGGTTTATACATACATATATGCATCCCCTCTTCTCTGACTCTGATATTCACCTATCGGAATGTTTAAATCACTCGAAAACCTTCGGCACAACACTTAATACAAATGTGAAGGAATACATTAAACTCCGCTCTGAACACATATACTTGGACTTCAAATTCTATATATTCGCGTTCATAATTTCATCACGTCCGCTCCTCCGTATCAATTCTTCTACTGTTCTGATTGCCAACCTATGATTCAATCTCCACTGTCCATCTCGTTGCCAATCCAACGGATATCGGTGCATCGCCGATCGACCTATCGGCGTTCTATCGCACTGAGCCTTGACTGCTTTAAAGTGCCGATATGCAACTAGAAATTAGATTTGCGCCGTCGATCTAGACTTTTGATTTGACGGTCCAGGATCTGTCGCAATATCGCAATCACTATAACTCAATGCTCGTTTCGATAACTTAAACAGGCTCCCGTCAATGCAATTAAATCACAGCCATTGATCTATGAGATCAAACGACTCCTGTGCACTGATATTTTTCTCCCTCACTCTTCTGTTTACTTAGTTTCTATGCTAAGTCTTCAGGTTTCCATGTATTAGCTCCTCCTCATAGGTTTCGGACTTCTTACTGTTTTATTGCGCGACCCCCTCCTAAGCTTGGTTCCTCAGCAATTCTTACTTCGCTCCTTCTCTCCAGAGTTTTACTCTGCTTCATCAATTTGATTCAAAGACCCACTTTATGATTCCTCTAAATCATTTTATGCCTCTGCGTATCTCTTCAGAACCCTGCCTGCAACCACAATTACAAAACCTAAGGTTTCACACCAAAATCAATCATAAAATACATGTTTCATATGCTCTAACACAGTCAGGAAAAGTCTGCATATATTAATGTAAAAGCAAAGATTACATTCGAGACACCTTGGTCTCACACACAGGCCTGATTTCTACTATTTGTGGCCTCTTCTCCTTCTGCCCGGAGGCTTACATATATTTATATGGAAACTTTGGATTGGATTACTTTGAAGGACCTGATCCCATCCTTTCCTTGAATCACTCAACTAAAGCCCTAAAGCTCACTATAGGATACATATGAAAAATTACATTTAATTAAGTCTTCTAGAGACTTTTCCATTCCATCTTTTTCTCCGTCTTAAAATAGAAAAGTCCCTTTATTCAGCTCAATGGTCCACGTCCTGTCTTATCTAATTAAATCACTAAAAGGCCTAAATTACATTAACTTGAGACTTAGGAAAACTATTTCCTAAAAATACATGACCCCCCTATGTCTAATATTTATAATGATTTTCCCTTGGGTGAATGCTCCTGCATCAAACTCCCAAAGTAGAAAGTATTCATGATCTCTTGATCATGTGTCTTCTGATCTTTGTCTTCTTGGATCCCACACTTTGTTCTGTAACTGTCCACATGCTTTGTTACCTTGTTGCTGCTGCACTTTTGCTGTCTTTTTCTCCATTTTCTTCTTCTTGTCAATCAGATTCAAACTCTGATTGATCTTGCTTCCTATTGTTATCATTTCCCTCCATCTATTCTGCTTCATCATCATCTGCCATAACTCTTCAATCTCTATGTCCATCACATCTTTGGACTGGTACATATCTTTCTTTTCTCTGATCTTCAAATTATTATTGCTTTCCTCTATCTTTTACACCTTTATGTTATTCTTCAAATCTTTTTCATCATCTGCAACATAACCTACATTCACAACCCAATTGTTATAGTATAAAACATCAGGCCCTAGTGCCCCTTCTTTCTTTGGCAACATTTCATCTTGTTGCTCTATTTCCTCCTCCTCTGTCAGCATATCAGTATGTTGATTCGAATTCTCAGTAGAATTCGTGAGACTATCAGTTAGTCTCTCTTCCACACCATCTGTTCTAATGATGTCTTCTTGCTTGGGTTCACAATAGTGAACTTCTCCTCTCTTAACCTATTGTTGGTTATCTTCACTTTGAAATTTTTTGATTCCTACTGCCTCCCTTTCATCCTTACCCTCTTGTTCTTTAAGAACCTCCATACCATCTTCAAACAATCTCTGCTCAATCTCTTTGATCACATAATCATACTCATTCATGTTGTTTAATGAACCTGCAAACAAATTATTACACCTTCCTGTCTCCATGGCTACTTGAGACACATCTCCATCTTTAGAAACTGTAACTACAGCTTCTGTTCTACCATCAGGTTCTCTCATCAGTTTCTCCAGCAGTTTAATCTCTTCTTCACACTTAGCAAGCATTTCATCACAATGCTCTCTTCTTCCAGCTTCATCCTTCACATGCTATGTTACAGTGTTAAAACATTGTCTTCCTCTGACCCTTGTAATCTCAAGGTCTTTATGCTACAAACAATCACTACTTTCCTCATTCAAGAGGTCTTCTCCATCATACTCTGTTCTCCTAGAGTACTCCTCATTTTCTAATACACATTCTTTCTCATTTTCCTCTTCAGAGTATTCATCTTCTGCAAGATACTCCTCCAGACTTTTGACATCTTCAAAAGACTATCCATCCTCTATAAAACACTCCTTTGTTAGTGTTATTTCTCCCTTTGCTAAGTCTTTTGCATAGACTTCTTCCTTCTTAACATCTTTCAGTAGATGTTCTTCTTCTTCACTGACTGTCTTAACAACTTTCATGGCTATTTCCACTGTGCCTATCATCATGGTGAATTGATGATCTTTTACTATGTTTTCAGCTAGCATAGTTTCTTCTTCTTCAGTACATTTTGCCTTGTTGTCCCTCTGTAACTCTTCTCCAAGAGCTATCCTTGTCTCACCATCTTCATTAACATTCTCCTACACTTGGTTTTCATCAATAACATTAATCAAACTTATTTCATTACCTTTCTGAGACAGTATTCCTTCATTCTTCATCAGAATAAGATTCTGATTCTTCATCTCCATAACAGCTTCTATAGACTCACCCATAGACCTTTTCTTCTGTATGTAGTCATATTCTTCTTCTTTTGAAAAGTTTTCTTTGTCACCTTTGACTTCCAGATATTCAACTACTCTGAAGATATCTTCAAAAGGCTGTGTTTCTTCCTGCAATACCTACCATCATATACAAACTATCAGTTTTAAAAACATAAGACCCTGTGGTTTCACTGGATGCTTCAGCCATCATATCTCCTTGTTGTTCCAAATTCTTCATATGACTCAGAAATTCTTCGATGGTCTCCTCTTCAATCTCTTCAAGCCCTTCACTTGGTTGCTTGAGATCTTTCTCCAGCTATATATGAGATCTATCTATCTCATCTTCTTCCAAAACAGAATTTAGATTCTGTTTGTCTTCTTCCTCTTTTATATTTGGTCTTGGCTTCTTTGGTGGTGCATAGGAAAGACAATCATTCTTTAGTGAGGCAAGTTGTAGCTTCATGTTCCACTGTTGGAGCTAGTGTTTCATCAATGTAACAGTGTTATTGGAATCTTTCATTAATGATTAGAATCTCTTCAAGCCATCACCCTTTCATGCATGTATCATGAATGTAGTAAGACTATTATTTATATGTTTTTGGTATATGTCAATGTAATACATACTAAAGAAAGTGAACTATTTAATTTCTTTAGATATGGATCTTGTTGAATGGGTGTTGTTTATGCTTTCATGATTATAGTTTATCTTATGAACTAATTTACAAGTTAATCAACAAGTCTTTCTCCTTTGCTCATGTGTCTCTCCTATGATAGCATTATTAATTCCCTATTATAGGCTCATCTCTCTCTTTTCCATGGAAGATCCCTTTACACTCTAAACTTAGCGTAATATAAATCTTACATACTTGTTGCCTCAAAGTTGTGTTTATGGTATCTTTTGTATGTGTTGCAGCGAAGGAATACCTCTAAATCACTTGTTATGGTGGACGGACCATATAACTATATGGGACTGCTATACCAAATGGTGTGAGGTCTAATTGGGACTTCACATTAGGGATCTCCCCTGTATGTTGGGGGGAATCAAGCATCATCAACACAACCCAGGATTGACAAAAAAGTTACACGTATTTAAAGAGAAAACATAAAGAGTTCGAAGTTGGGGAACATGTTTATGTTAAAGTGAGACCCCAAAAGAGTTCCCTGAATCTGTGGAATTGTTCTAAGTTGGCCCCTCAATTTTGTAGGCATTTTTAAATAATCACTAGAGTTGGGCTAGTAACCTACCAACTGCCATTTCCAGCTTACATTAAAACTCATAATGTATTTCATGTGTCTATTTTAAAGAAGTGTGTACATGATCAAGCTCATGTACTTGATTTGTGTTCTATATAGGTTGAAATAAAAGGATAATTACAGGTTGAACCACTGTAATTTTTCGACCGAAAGGAGACTATATGTTGAAATTGAGTCATCGCCTAGGTTAAAGTGCAATGGAATAACTTTGTCCCTGAAGAGGCCACCTAGGTAATGTAAGAGGAAATGAAGAAACCTAAACCTTTTTGAGAAAAGAGAGAAATTTGAGACTACCTAAGTAATATCAGGGTGGAAGAGAAATACCCTGTTGTGGAGTCTATATATTATAATGTGAGAGAAAAATATAGTATTTATTAATCCTTACCTGTGGGAGAAAAATATTTGTAAAGCCATGAAGGGGTTTGCAAGACACTATATAGGGTGTGGAGGATATAACTCCAAATATTTTCCTGGTTTTACCTAATAGGTAGAGGGAGAGCTCAGGCATAACTCTTTGTGTAAGATAGTTCACGGATGGAGGGACATGGAAGTCTGTGGCCTACTTATGAAATAATATCAGATAAGTAATTTTACTTGATGCAAGTAGAGTCTTGATATTAAATAAATGTTTAACACAATAGACTAGAAGAAATTTTATTCTACCAATATAGTGGTTGCGAGTTGTTAGGAGACAGGAACATGTAAGAAATTAGGAAAAGACCTATGTTATAGGTGGAGTACATTGAAATGAAAGGTAAAAATATATTTTAAATGGAATTGATGAAAGAAAGGAAGATTTAGGTGATCTGTATGTCTATTCCTGACAGAACTAGTAGCAGGAAGTAAAGTTCTTGTTTGGATGATGAAATAATATTTAAAAATAAAAGAGTAGTAATATGTCTATGAACTATATAATTAATATATAGCAAGGAAATGTATACTATATAGTGGTTTTGGGATTTTTAACTTAGGTTGAACCCTTAAATCCCTTATAGGAGATAACTCCTCATTAAGGCATCTTAGAGTTAGTCCCGAGTTAAGTAGGCTAGATCACAAGGAACAAAACAATGGTTTCTCAGTTATAGGTAACTATAGCCCCCTAGAATATAATATTATCTATATATATATATATATATATATATATATATATATATATATATATATATATATATATATATATATATATATATATATATATATATATATGTATATGTATATGTATATGTATATGTATATGTATATGTATATGTATATGTATATATATATGTATATATATATGTATATATATATATATATATATATATATATATATATATGTATATATATATATATATATATATATATATATATATATATATATATATATATATATATATATATATATATATATGTATATACATATACATATATATATACATATATATATACATATACATATACATATACATATATATATATATATATATATATATATATATCTATATATATATATATATATATATATATATATATATATATATATATATGTATGTATATATGTATATATATATAGATATGCACAAAGAGAGAGAGAGAGAGAGATTGGCATCAACCATATTTAAATTTACATATATGCATAAAGAGAATACACAAAATCTGCATGTTAACTACTACAAGTCTGAAAGAAAACATGAATATTGTATTGTGCACGTAATTTAACAAAAGCAAAAGTAAACAATATGCATACCGAACAATTTCATATGACTCAAATTTTTTGTATAACTAGTGCAAAAAAGAGAAAATATCTCTCTCTCTCTCTCTTTTTATATATCTATATATATATATATATATATATATATATATATATATATATATAATGATAGGGAAGTTATAATAAAATTGGTGTTTTGATTAAAAAAAAATGAGTGGTAAACCTCTAACTATGAAATAGTTATTAATGTGATCGTTCTTCAAAAAAAAGAGATAAGGCCATGAAGGGCTTGATAACTAAACCCTTGACAATATGGCAGGTTTTATCATTAAATTAAAAAAAGAATAATGTAAAATTCCATGCAAGTAAATATGTTTACAAGTATATCGGAAAATAAAGTGGAGTTGTTCTTTTTTTTTTAAAACTCTCATTTCGCAGGGTTACCACTAAGGGATTGAAAATATAATTGTTAGAAATCTATTGTCCTTGATGACACAAGTGATGACGATGAAGTAGAGATGATTGCAAAATATGTTACAGAAAATGGAGATGGTGTAGGATCTTTGAAGCCATTTCTATTTCATATGATCACTTCAAACATAGTTAAGACTCACTAAAATGGATGGAGCTTTGAAATAGATTTCTAGTGGTATGTGGAAGATAAAAAATGGCCTCCTCGATTAAAAGTTATGTCTAGTCAACATTTGTACCTGTAACAGTCAAAGATATTAGAGATATTAGTGGTAGAGGACCTTTGGTGCATGTTTTAGTTTGATTTTTTTCCAAACATGGTGGAGTAAGTAGGTGGAGCCTCTATCCAAAGGACTGAGAAAATGTGGTCTATACAACGATGTAGTGGGAAGTGTTTTTATTGGCTCACAGTAACATGCAATCCCAGCTGAGTCTTCTAAGAAGGTACAAAGAAAAGGGCATAAGGGAGCGATCAGGATGAGGCATGCCCGGGATGACATAAGCCTGGGAGGTAGAGGATAAGTGTAGGAAAAGGAATCTAGGCTAAGTTAGGATTATAATACAATGGTGGAAATAGCATTGATTGGCGAGAGGTGGAGCTCCCATAATACGTCATCTCAACAGAGGTAGCCTAGAAGAAGTTTAAGCAGTGCAAGAGGTGTAGCTTAGAATGATGTAACTTTGGGTTGAGTTGGTAGTAGCAGTACGCATTTTATTGGCTAAGGTTTAACGCAAGGGGTACCAACTATATAGCATAACCTGAGAAGGCTAGCATAGAAGGAACATAGTGCATCCAAAGGTTTCGGGCTTAGATGACGAATGGTCAGGAAATGTGGTGTGAGGAAAGTGTAGTAGGTATAAAAAGGCTTGAACACAATGGTTTTTATTATAAATTTAACAAAGTAAATTCATCACAAAACACAAAGGCCGAAACCCTTTTCTCTCTCCTCACTGATAGGGACGTAGCAGTAATTTATTGGTCCAATGATGACATCAAACTTGAGGACACATGGTAGGCATATTCAATGATTTTAGGTGGTAGAAGGGGTCAAATATAAGTGACATGTGTCACCAGTCAAATGGTGCAACATTGGACCTATGATGAAACCGTGATGTCATCCTAGTCCCTAGACCCCGGAAGGATTTCAGTTTGCACAACAAAGAGAACTCTGATCTAACTAAGCACTAGGCGCACATTACAGTTGCCAGAAACAACTTAGTCCAACTTTTTGTTTATTGGTCAATGAACACATGTGGGGGTACCAACCCAGACATTCATCCTGGTACACGAAACTTGAAGGTAACACAAGTGAGTGAAACAAAGGGAACTTCGGGCTGACCTAGCACTGTGTAATGGTGGCAACTGACAGTGGATCCATAAAGCAATCAAAGAGAGATTGATATATTGTATCTTGGAAGGGATCTAAAGATTAAATTTCTAGAATATGGTTATGTGGATGTTGTGACCAATAGAAAAGAGGTTTTTGTAGTGTAAAATAAGCCCTCGGGGATAAACCACATAAAGGGCCTATGTAAGGTTATATGAGGTGTTGTATAAATCTCTTGGCTCAAGAATTTTACATGGTAGTGACGTAATAAAAAATGTTTTGGGGCTTATTTTGAAACTCTATGGCAAAACAAATCCATAGTCTTGATTAAGGCGAGTTGGGCCACAAAACAAAGCGATGGGAGGGTAGTTAAAGGCTTATGCATGGAACGAATCGATAGTTAAATAAAAAATGTAGCACTAAAAATAAAAGGAAGGATTGAATGATTTGGCATATTTTATGGTGGCATGGATGTGTTTGGAGGAAAATTTGGCCAAAACAATAAGTTTAGAGATTCACAAAAATAGAAAAGCATTGTTAAATCCTGTAAAATACCAAAACAGCAAATATCGACAGTTAAGCCGAGTTTTTCAAGTACAAACAAGTGAGGAGTATGTGAAGGCTTGGAGAACAAGTTTAGAATACATATTTTAAGCAATATAAAGGTAAAAATAAAATATTCATGCAAGAAATCAAGTGAAAGAGAATTAAAGTTCATTAACCAAAAATATCAATCCAAAATTCTTTATAAGCATAAATGAATTTGCAAGATGAAAAAGGGTGTGAGAAAGTGTGTTGGTGAGATGAATTAATGTTGCTGAATTGTTCAGTGATAAGAGATTGTTGAAGGTGTTTGTAATGATGGTTTTGGTGAGTGGAGTGACAATTTTTTTTTTTTAGGAAATATCTTCATGATTTGAGTATGAAAATTGTATGAAGATGAATCATTGAGGTCATGCAAGTTGTAGCTCCTTCCAGTAGTTATTAGTAAATGACAGGGATTGGAGCTCCTTTCAGTGATAATTGATAAACTTAGGGGTTCTAGAATGTATATCCAAGAGTAGTTTCTCCTTCTTTTTATACCAATACAACTTTGTAACAACATCTAGTAGCTTCCTTTTGAACCAAATTGAAGAAAATATTTGAAGAGTTTGTGCATTCGCATTGTGTTACTCATGATATTTCTTACCATTCTCATATGAATTAATTGGTGGAAATTGTATTAGTGTCCTATTATCATTGCAAGTAAAGGAAAGTTGTACAAGTCCTTACAATAATGATTCACACCCCTTCTCAGTATTATCCTAGCTTCTAGGAATTAGTATAAGAGAAAACCAAGTTACTTCAAATAAGTTTAACAACTAGAAGAAATATCAAGGACAATGGAAAACCAAGAAGGAGGATTCATGAATAGAGCACCTATGTTCAATGGAACAAACTATGTGTTTTGGAAAGTAAGGATGAAGGCCTACATTCAATCACTTAGAGCTAATGTGTGGGATGTTGTGAAATAAGAATATCAAAAGCCTCCAATAGGGATTATTAAATATCAAAATATGGATTTCACCTACAATGTTAAAGCCATGAATTCCTTGCTTGTTGGCCTACCTAAATCAAAACTTGTTAAGGCTATGGATTGCTCAACCGTAAAGGCTATTTGGGAAAAGATAAGCAGTTTTTATGAAGGTGGAATCAAGGTAAAGAAAGTTAAACTTCAAGGTTTTAGAATGAAATTTGATTCTTTAAAGATGCATGATGATGAATATATTGAAAATTACTTCTTAAGAGTTGATGAGGTTGTGAACACTATAAGAGGCCTTGATGAGAAAGTAGAAGAACTTGTAGTAGTTTAAAAGGTTTTGAGATCTCTCCTTGAGTTATTTAATAACTATATTTCAATTATTGAGGAGATGACCAAGTTGGAATCACTCACTTTGGATAAACTAATTAGTACACTCACTGGTTATGAGATGAGAATTTCAAATGGAAATCCTAGAGTAAAGGGTTCAACCTTTAAAGCAGATAATAATCCAAAGGAAGGGCATGTTGATTCTTTTTGTGAACCATACTAAGATTAAGCCAAGTTTGTAGAATTTCCTGCAAATTCTCTACAAATCTACCTCTGAGATCTATGTAGAAAATATGACTGTAGATAAACTTGATAATGCAATATACCAAAGCAAAATACAATAATATACTTCTACTATCAAACTTGCGGAAGCTTAAAGATCGAGCTGAATCAGAGCTAAACACATATAACCATAAGAAGAATCAATGCACATGAAAACACAGAAAATATTCAGGGGAAAGCCTCAGCTAAAAACCCCACTATCTGTATTATCATACACGGTGGAAATATCTCAGAATTCTATAAAGCCTTAGCTCTCACATCTAGCCAGCCCTCAGTACAATCCTCCTGGATGCTCACAGGCAAAAAAAGTTTCTCACAAGCCTTCTCCTTTGCCCTCCAAGCCTCCTATTTCCTTGCGCAGTTTCTCCTGGGTGATCCTCCTGTTACCAAGTGGAAGACTAATCACTCACACTAATCCCACACCCTATAAAACTACACAATCCTCAAGGAGCCTTAATCCTTCTGCACACATGAGTTTCCTTTATAGGAGAAACAATGCAACTGATAATACATTGTCCTTAACATTTAGCTCAACTGGGTCTTTCTCTGAATAGACATGCATGAGTTTCTGATGAGTGGATCTTCAGTTATTTGGAGTACACTGGTTGAGTACATGCATGCATCAATTGACTGATAACTCACAATTAGTTCCTCAAATAGTTTGGAACTAATTTAACTGGACTTAACTCAATAAACTGAGCTAACTAATTACAACTCAAATATAACTCAATCTTATCTCCTTAATTAAGGGATAATCTCCTTAATTTAAGGGATAATTGTTGCATGACTTCAAAAAGACTTCTAACTTGAATTTTTCCAACAAATTAACTCAAGATGAATTAATTAATTAATTCCAAGCAGCTGGTGAGACTAAATTCAAATTTAATTCACAATTTTAATTCGGGACAAATTAAAATTGGAATATTCTGGATTCTATTTTTATCATTTCTTGTCGCTATTTTCAACACTCCCTCTCAACAAGAAAGGAATTCAACTCAATCCCGATCCTGAACCTTTGGAATGTTCTGCATGCAACACTTCTCTCTAGTGTTGTTGCTCCAACAATCTCCAGAAACAAAAAAAACATCCAACCTGAATCAGAATGATGCCTCTGTCATCAAAGTCTCTCACTACTATTGCCTTTGTCGACTGAAAACTTTGTGCTTTTGCTGACTCAGCCTTTCAGCACTGTTGTCAATCCTTCTCTGCATGCTTCAATATCTGACTACTATAGCCTCTATCACTTTGATCTCTGACTGCATCAATCCCACTTATTCCTCCCGCTACTTTGTACTTTGGGCTTCCGTAGCAAGGTATGATCCATAAGATAAAACCTTTCAATGGACCCTACCCAATTTCGGCCTTCTTGGGACTATCACTTCACATCGCCCCACCTCACACCTAGAGGTATGGTTGCATGTGATCCCTCTTCTGACTCTAATTGTGGCTCCACCACAATTGTCTAAGACTTCTTCTCAGACTACATGTTGAGAGGTAATTTACTCTCCCTCTCAACCACAAAGTCTCTAACATTTTCCTTGCTCCTCAAGGCTGTGCATGCATCTTTAACCTCAAGAGCATACAGGTTCTTGACTCGTGAACCGATCTGCTTCACCTGTCTCGTGGTGATGTGTCTAAGGAAAACCTTTCCCTTAATAAAAACAACATCGTAGCTTTTGTCCTCCAACATCGTGATCGATACCAAATTCTTCTTTAGTCTAGGCACATACTTCACATCTATCAAGGTGATAAGAGCTCCATACTCCCTCTAAAAAGAAACCATGCCCACTCCTGATACACTATACCTTTCATCGTTACCCATCTCTATGCGCATCTTGAAGTCCTTCTCTTGCAAGGTATTGAATAAACTTTTATCGCTGGTCATGTGGAATGAGGCTCCACTATCAAGAAACCAACCACAACCCATCATCAATGGCACCACGCATGTGATGAGAGTAAAGTCCATTTCGAACTAAGAGGCTAATGCCTCACCTTCTAATCCTACTGAGGATCCCTTCTTGGACTTCTTCGGTGGGCAATTAGTTGCATAATGACCAATCTCGTGACAATTAAAGCATCTCACTTTAGACTTGTCACCCTTCTTCCCTCCATGAGAAGAATTCGATTCGGAATGGGATGCCTTCCCCTTCCCTTTCCTTGCCTTACTTGCTAAGGCCAAATTTTCTTCATCATAATTCTTGGATGAAGAACCATCTTGTGTGCTCCTCCTGATCTCCTCCTGCATCAGATCCGACCACAGTCGTTCCCAATGTGGCAGTTTCTCCCTTCCAGTCATAGAGTCTTGGTAGCTATTCCAACTCTTTGGAAGGCAAAGGAGAGCAAGTCTCACCATATCATCATCAACAATAGTTATTCCCACACTGTTAAGCTCATCTCTGCAAGTGGTGAGCTTGTTCAGATATGTGCAAATAGTATCGCAGCTCTCCATCTTGATTCTTCGAAGCTTATCCTTGAGCACCAATTTCCTCTAGTCGCTACTATTCTAGTAGAGGTCCTTAAATGTCTTCCACATTGAATATGGAGTATCCATCCCATGGAGACTCGAGACAATATGGTCTCGAAATCCCTCAATGATGATACGTCTCACCCTCACCACACAATTCTTCCACTCAACCAACTCTTGTGCATTAGTTGAACCTGACTTTGGGATTTCTTGATCAATGAAATCCTTCAAGCCGTTGTCTTCTAATACAGCCTGCATGTGATCTTTCCATGCTATGTAATTCGAGTTGCCTTCCAAGGCATACTCAAGTTTCAAGCCATAGAACACCATTGGCCAAACTTTGAAGTATGATAAGAATTCGATTTGCACCTGCAACCCTGAACTTCAAACTTAGAATTATGTTCCTCGCATACTATTCATAGCTCCGATAAACTTAGCTCTGATACCATGTAGAATTTCCTACAAATTCTCTACAAATCTACCTCTGAGATCTATGTATAAAATCTGACTATAGATTAACTCAATAATGCAATATACCAAAGAAAAATACAATAATCTACTTCTACTATCAAACTTGTGGAAGATTAAAGATCTAGCTGAATCAGATGTGAACACATATAACCATAAGAAGAACCAATGTACATGAAAACATAGAAAATACTCAGGGAAAGCCTCAGGTAAAAACCCCACTATCTGTATTATCATACAAGGTGGAAATATCTCAGAATTCTACAAAGCCTTAGCTCTCACAGCTAGCCAGCTCTCCATACAATCCTCCTAGATGCTCACAGGCAAACAAAGCTTCTCACAAGCCTTCTCCTCTGCCCTCCAAGCCTCTTATTTCCTTGCGCACTTTCTCTTGGGTCATCCTCCTGTTACCAAGTGGAAGACTGATTACTCACATTGATCCCACACCTTGTAAAACTGCGCAATCCTCAAGGAACCTTAATCCTTCTACATGCATGAGTTTCCTTTATAGGAGAAAACATGCAACTGATAGTACACTATCCTTGACATTTAGCTCAACTGGGTCTTTCTCTAAATAGACATGCATGAGTTTCTGAAGAGTGAATCTTCAGTTATTTGGAGTACACTAGTTGAGTGCATGCATGCATCAACTGACTGATAACTCACAATTAGTTCCTCAAACGGCTTGGAACTAATTTAACTGGACTTAACTCAGTAAACTAAGCTAACTAATTACAACTCAAATATAGCTCAATCTTATCTCCTTAATTAAGGGATAATCTCCTTAATTTAAGGGATAACTATTGCATGACTTCAGAAAGACTTCTAGCTTGAATTTCTCCAACTAATTAACTCAAGATGAATTAATTAATTAATTCTAAGCAGCTGGTAAGTCTAAATTCGAATTTAATTCACAATTTTAATTCAAGGACAAATTAAAATTGGAATATTCTAGATTCTATTTTTATCATTTGTTGTTGCTATTTTCAACAAAGTGTATGAGGAATCTTAAGAGAGGCTCAAGAAAGTATAAATGTAAGTGATGAGCCTCATCATTGAGTAGTTATATGGGCCTTAATTGGCCTTAATTCACCTCCTAGCTTAGTCAAACCAACTATTCTCACAACTTATTGCATACTTTTGATTATATTTTGTTTATGAAATGAGTTAGAGTTGGATATTTGGCTTTGTGGTCTAATGTGCATGTAATACAGGAATAAAGGATAAAAGCAAGGAAAAATGCAGGTATAAAGGACAAACACAAAGAACTATGGCAAAGACCTTGGTAAAGACTCAAATGGGACAAGGGAGAGTAATTATAGGAGGTCAATCCTCCTCATTTACTACCCCTCCATTGAATATTCCTCCATTAGCTTGAAGTGCAAACAACCATCACTTTGAGGAATAGAAGACAACCAAGCAAAGGAAAAGGACAGAAAACCAATTTTTCTTGAGTTGGAGGCCAAGCCTCCCTAGTGGGAAGGAAGTCGTTAGAGACTTCAGATGTATAAATAGAGAGGCTTAGGACCTTAGTAGGATTCAGACTTCTATTGTAAAAACTTTGTTTTATTTCTGAGCTGCAAGAGACTTGTGACAGTTTGTTCTGTAATCCATGGTTTTCATAATAAAGATGAGTTCTGTTTAAGCTAGCTCTGAGTTAACTTCGAGGGTTAAAGCTCTTGGGTTAGGGCCCGACCCAAGCAACCAAAGCTCCTCTTTACTATACATGTATGCTAGCATAGAGTTCTATTACGTTTATTTGCTTAAGTAGTTTCATGGTTTTCTGTTCATTTGCTTAAGTAGCCTTATGGTTTTCACTTCTTATTTTCTTAAGTAGATTCACTTTCATTACAACAATATAACGTAAATTATTCATGGTTTTCCTATTCATTCATTTCAGTAGCTGCATTTACTGTAATTTACTTCCATTTATGCCTTCTTTCAGTTCACAGGTTAGTTAGAGGAAAAATATCACTATCAGGTTGTGAACAGGTGTCTTGGCCTCATCTCCTTCCTCTGGGATCATGAATTGAGGAAGGGACCCTTCAGCATCCCCAAAAACATAGGTTTCTAGTTCTCGCATGGGTTATGGAGTTCACTATTTAATGAAGTTATTTGTTCACATGCACTGGTTTTCTCTGTCATTTTCATTTGAAGCCGCCTCCAACACGTTCCTCATGCATTGCTTCCTCGCCATCCGATCACCAACAAACCTTCACAATCACCATCCAATTCACTATTTTCTCCAACTGCTACATCACGTGGAGTCTTCCACTCACTTTATGCACTTTAAGTCCCCATCGTTGATCTGTCTCGCCTAATCTGATGACCATCACATCACCTCCACACCTTTAGGCACTTTAAACCCCCACCATCGATCTACCTTGCCTGATTCGATGGTTGTCGCTTCACCCGATCGCCAACTAGCTTGGCCAATCTCCACCGATATCCTATCATATGCAGTGCACCTCTTGGATTTGGTTATTTTTTAGGCTTATACATAGTTTCCAATGGTATTTCTAATGCCCACTAAGATATATTCTTCACAATATTTAATTGGTATAGTGTACAATATTACACATACATGAGCAACCAAAAAAATTTCTTAGTCTGGGTTGAAACAAGGCATCCAAATTTGGATGAAGAGACTAGCACTGTTAAGAAAATAAGGGCCATTCACAAAGACCCTTGAACAATCCTCTAAATTAGTGAAGATCATCATAAGAAAACCTTTGGCTCGAATCTTTAAAGCAACATGCACTTTTGGCCACCATTTAGCCTTGATCCATGCACCAATAATATTGAAGATTAAAGCATGGTATTGCACAAATTCTATGTGCTCCAAGATTTTATTTTACTTGACCTTGTATCTGAGGTTTAGAAAGAATTTTGGAATACAACAACTTGATCTATTGTTTTTTCATACAACACCGAAGATTAGGGCATATTTTTTACCTCCTTTGATGAATTTCACAGTGGGGGGATTGATGAGGTGCTCTTGTTGCCACCTTCTTCCTAGACTTTGCATCTTCGCAGACTACATTGTGGTAGGTGGGGGCTTCACCCCCTCCCCCATATGAGGAGGACATAGGTTGATCATAATCAAGCTAAAAACGAAGCCCTAGAAAAAAATTAGAGTCAATCGTGGAAATGTTTTAGAGTTATAATGCATGTAAACCCTAAACCTAGCTCAGCAACGTTGCAGAGAATTATTTCTTGGGATCTCCACCATATTAATCTTGACTCTTATCAGTTGATTTGATTAATTAATAAATCCCACTTCTTTTCTTTGTATATGTAACATTAATTATAGCATTGTACCTAACAATATTTGTAATATTTATATAGCATTATTTAATACATTTTATACAACATTAATTATGAGAACTATTTAAATAAAATAATAATAATAATAATATATTAGATAAATTAATTACAACATTTAACCTAATATTGAATGCAAGACAGAGAAAACTCCATGCCATAAGTGCCCACTTATGTTCGCAGGTCGCTCCTCCCTAAATAAAAGAGCACATCAGGTTACACATTGAGCTTAAGATGTCTTTCGGTGCAATTGGGACCAAAATTTTGTATATTGGGAGCGTCTAAAGCAACAATTTGAAGAGAACTAATCTTCCTAGAAAATGTAAGGCTCTAAATGTCCAATTGTTTAATTTGGAGGAACTTCTATCCAAAATATCTATCGAGTGAATAGTTTTCAAAGAATTCTCTTTTATGGGAGCTCCCAAATAAATGATCGAGAGAGAGGCTCAGGAAAAACTCGAGATTTTTGGCATTATGATGCATGTATTGTACTCGATGGCAACCCACTTGTAGCAGAACAACTCACTAATATATAACTAGATGAATATACAGAAGAGATATCAGATGTGATAGAATACATTGGATGTAGGGCATCAGTTCAGATGTAATGTACAATGGCAACTCATTAAGATGACAGTTCTCAGTATGGCAAGTTAGCTTTGCCATCAAGTCCAAAGGGGGAGATTGTTGGCATTATGATACAGGTGTTGTCCTTGATGGCAACTTACTAAGATGACAGATCACAGTTCAGGCTCATAGAATGAAGAAAAAGAGATATACGCAGGTTCCCCTTGATAAAGCCGCGTATACACACGGGTTAGCTGACCAAAAGGTGTGTATACGTATACATGCACTTTCATGCAAGGGAAGGTGCATACATTGGGTTTTGGTCCATGGTATTTGGACCATGGTATTGTGATCCATGGTATTGGTCCAAGGTATCTTGTCCGACGTGTTGACCCCAGGTATTTGGTCCAAGGTATTGGTTCTAAGTGGTTTTGGACCATGGTATTGAGTAAGGCCTAAGACTATAAAAGGAGGAGAAGATCATTAGGAAAAGTCACTTAGAAAGTCTTGAATCTCTGATGAAGGATGAGATCCAGTATGTAGGTTGTGGTTTCATGATGGCTTGCTTGATCTGAGCCAAGGAGGAATCTCAGCGGTTGATGAAGAACAAGATCTAAGGATAGATTAGGATCTAATGGCTTGGAATGAATCATCTCTATACGGTTTGATCATGCTTGTTCTAGATTTGTATACTGACGTATGTAATGTTCTGTATATATTATGATCTGGGTATAACTCAAGTTTGGAATAGCTGCAAATCATGAATGAATGCTTACATATGTATACGCTGGTTGACTTTGATAAAAGCGCGTACATACGTAGGTTAGATACATTTAAATAGCGTATACCATATAAACTATGATGTTTGAAGTTACAGGTGGTTTTGGTTGTTGATGCAAAGTTTTGAGTTTTGGTGACTGTTTACCAGTGTCAGTATTTTGCATATTCAGATTGATTGATTGTGTTTAGCTTCAGTGTTGACGGATGAGATCTAATAATGGATCAGGATCATAATGACCTATCTATATGTGATATGATGGACTAGATCTGGTTGCTAACATACGTATTATCCTTGTATATGTAATGATCTGGCTATGTATGAAGTCAAGAAGGGCAGCAAAGTTATAAGTAAGTGTTTAATGACATATACGCTAGTTCGCCTTGGTGAAGTTGCGTATACACGCTGGTTCAGCTCTTCCAAGTAGCGTATGCACTCTGATGCATGATTTCTAATGATACAGTTGGCTCTGGATATTGCTGCAGAGTTCTGTGTTATGCTCTGTATTCTGGTGACTGAATTTTGTTGACAGGATTTCAGTGATTCAGTATTGGGTGATTCAGAGATTGATGATGCAAGTAGTGATTGATTTTGTGCTTCAATGATATTGATGGGTCCAGTATGAAAATTGGATGAAACATGGCCTTCAAATTATGATGTTGTGTTGCATGAGTATCCAGTCTAAAAATTTATGAAACGTGGTACCTGGGGGAAGAAAGAGAAGGTTGTAGCCTTTTGTAGGTCAGCACCTACGTACTAGTACATCAACTAATACAAGAGCTAATGGGGTTGTAGCTCCCTTCCAAGAGAAGCTGGAGAACGAGAGAAGGTTGTAGCCTTTTGCAGGTAGAAGCCTGCGTACTGGTATAAGACTGCACTAATACATAAATATTGTAAAAGGAAGTTTCTTATTAAAAGAAGATAGAGATGAATTGCAATAGGTGGTTTTCACCCACATTGGGTTTCCACCTTATATCATGGTGTTCATGTGTGCTTCTTATGTGTGATGATCTGTTCTGTTTTACTGCACCTGTTTACTGTTCATATGAAGTTCTGATGCACTGATTAAAGATCAACATTTAATGGATTAATTGAATCATAAGTTTACTGGACATACGCTAGTTGCATTAGACAAAGTTGCGTGTACACGTAGGTTCCCTTAACTGAAGTAGCATACATGAATCTAACTATGGAAATGAAAAAGTTAGTGATTTGATAATACTGATTCACCCCCCCCCCCCCTCTCAGTATTATTTCCAACAATTGGTATCAGAGCAGGTCCTTTGGTAGAAGCTTGATTGCTTGAAGGAGATCCGTAGAACAATGGGAAGGAAGCTAAAGAAGAAAGTGCCTCAAAAGAAGAAAACATCTCAAAGGAACTATGACAGTGGGAGAATCGACTGGGGAACATGTGGAAGAAGCACTTTAGATTCAGAATCACTTCAGAATGAAGATGAACAAGCAAAAGAACTATCAGTATGAATTTGTTATCCTCTGGTGATACATTTCTCCATCCATTGGAAGATGATGAAAGTGATAGTGAAACAACTGAATTTGCTCTTATGGGTGAGAAAGAAAGATATCAAATAGAGGTAGAATTTATAAGGCTTACAGACAAAATTAGAGATCAACAAGATCTATTGCACAAAAGGGAATGTGTCTCCAAAGAAGAAGTTACCAAATTAAAAGCTCAACTAGAGGAAGGAAACAAGGTAAGGAAGCTATTCAAGGAAAAGGAAGATCAATGTCAAAAGTTGTAGCATGAAGTAACATCATTAAGAAATGAAGTAAATGAAAGGAGCACAACAATCAAGAAACTCAAAAAAAGATCCAGTCACTATGAAAGTCTTGAAGCTAAGATCCTCTCGCTAAAAGAAGATCTTGGAGAATCAAATAAGCAGAATAAAGAACTACTCCAAGCTCTTGCAAAACAAGAAAACAAAGTTCTTGAATTAAGACATCAGTTGGAAGAAGGAAGAAAAGGAGGAGGAATCATGAAGAAGTAGTATCTTGAAAAGGAAGAGCAACATTAGGTTGAGGTAAATATTCTAAATGATAAATTAGAAGAAAAGGATAAGCTCTTACGATTTCAAGATAGTACTAAGATCTTGGATGATATTCTTAGTAGTCAAAGGTCTCCTGCTATCGAAATGGGTCTTGTTTTTTATGAATCTGTTGCATCTATCTCACAAAGTGAGGCAAGGAACTCTAATGAGAAATCTGAAATGATCAACAAAGAGATGAGAGGACAACCCCATCAACAGCCAAGGAAAGAAATTCCTCAAAGACAAACTTTTGCTCCTAACTGTGGAAGTGATAGACGATTATTTCCTCCAATGAATAATGTTGAATGTCATGTATGTCATAATCTTGGACATGTTGCAGCTAGATGCAGAAGTAGAATGGTTCAAGACCATCACACAGAAAGATCATCACGTTCCAGGTACTTTAAGGGATATTGTTTTACTTGCAATATGTTTGGTCACAAAGCCATTGACTGCTATAGAAGGAATATGAAACATGTAAGATGTTATGCATGTAACAAGCTTGGACATATAGCAAAGGAATGCAGGAACAAAGTATGGGCATCATACCAAAAGGAGAAAACATCATCACACTTGAAGATATGGAAGAAGAAGGAAGTACAGTCAGAAAGATGTGGCACAACACAATGCACAGATATAACAGACTCAGAAGGAGCTGAAAGTGTAAAACTTCAGTGTTCTAAATCTCATACGCAAGTTACATGAAGAGAAGTCACGTATATACGCGAGTTAGACACTGCACAGTCACGTATATGTTAGATTGAGGAAAAGCAGTGGGACAGGCTTAGGAAAAAGGGTCTGATATGATTCAGTCCATTATTTGCTCTGTTTGATAATGGTTACAATCTGCTGATGATGTGTGGAAATGTCTTGATACTCATAAGATGTTTAGAAGTGTTTTTGATCCTAACTTGATGATGATGATGCCTTGATACTTCTTGCTGATATATGCATGATCAGATCTAACAGTAAACAGATGGCACAGGTTCAGGGGGAGTTTATGCTTTGAATAATGCATTGTTGGCATTATGGTTAGTAGTCCTTGGTGATGATGCTTATATGGCTAAATGATACATCTTGCTATGATATGGTTATGAGTTGTCCATGACAAAATCTCATATGATTCTTGGGGTTACATAGTTGGTGTTCAGATCAGATTTGTGGTTGATTCTCTGATGATGCATATATGGTGCTTCCATGGTGATCTTCATAAGGATGAGGAGAAGTACAAAGCTTGAATACACAACTTCATTACTTGATGATGAGTCACTCATATGCTGCTGTCGACATATAATACAACTATGATACAAGATTCCTATAGTTCTTGGCACTCACATGGATGAGGATTGTTGTTGTTGATGATATCAAGAAGTCTTGACAAAAGATCCTGAGCTCAAGATACATAGTGCTATATATAGTGTGCTGGATACATGGATGATTACTCAAAGTTGCATTGTTGGAGACATGATGATAATGAGTTCTTACCTATATGATGATAGGTTGATGCTTACATATGATTGATTGATGCAGATGAGGGATGTTCCCGAGTGATGATACATGGATGGCATATAAGATCATGCAGATCTTGATGATAATGAGATGATATAATGTGAATGATTTTGTATGTCATATACAGAATTCATTCATGGAAGGATATGATGATGTTCAAAAGGATGAGTTGATATCTATATGCAGACATACCTTGTTACAGGTTGATGACTTCTACACTAATGGACATATACAGGTTGCTGATCTGGAAGCGGTTGATAGATGCCTATGGAGCAGATCATACAGTGCTGATGATACTTGCTAATGACTATCATAGTCTTGTCTTAGATATTTAGTCTCTATGTCATGTATTTCTTTTATTATCAAGGTCATGTAACGACCTATCTTGTTTCCCCACTATGCCTGGGATGGATGATGTAATGTTCTTGTTTTATCATGTATAAGCTTTTGGTGTATCCCCACTTGGTTGGGTGGATGAGTCAATATTGGTATATCCCCACTTGGTTGGGAGTTGGATGTATGTATGAGTCTTTGGTGATAGGAAGGTCATTTATGATGTATAGAGTCATGTTCTTCTTGTAGAACATCTTTTTGCAGACCTTGCTTACAGTCAGGGGGAGCATGAACAGCACACTTCATCAGAGTAGAAATTTCAGCATGTACTTAGAGGGAGAATGGACGGATTGGTACATCTTGGCATATACAAAGGGGGAGCTCAATCAGAAATTTTAGCAAGTACTCAGGGGAAATATGGACAATGGAATGTATATCAATGAAGAGAATATCTTGGTTCGCCCTTTGCCCTTGATGTCAAAGGGGGAGAGTGACTTGGTGTGGTTGTTGTCATCATGTCCAAAGGGGGAGATTATTGGCATTATGATGCATGTGTTGTACTTGATGGCAACCCACTTGTAGCAGAACAACTCACTAATATATAACTAGATGAATCTACCGAAGAGATATCAGATGTGACAGAATACATGGGATGTAGGGCATCAGTTCAGATGTAATGTACAATGGCAACTCATTAAGGTGACAGTTCTTAGTATGGCAAGTTAGCTTTGCCATCAAGTCCAAAGGGGGAGATTGTTGGCATTATGATACAGGTGTTGTCCTTGATGGAAACTTACTAAGATGACAGATCACAATTCAGGCTCACAGAATGAAGAAAAAGAGATATATGTAGGTTCCCCTTGATAAAGCCACGTATACATGCGGGTTAGCCGACCAAAAGGTGCATATACGTATACACGCACTTTCATGCAAGGGAAGGTGCGTACATTGGGTTTTGGTCTGTGGTATTTGGACCATGGTATTGTGATCCATGGTATTGGTCCAAGGTATCTTGTCTGACGTGTTGACCCCAGGTATTTGGTCCAAGGTATTGGTTCTAAGTGGTTTTGGACCATGGTATTGAGTAAGGCCTAAGACTATAAAAGGAGGAGAAGATCATTAGGCAAAGGCACTTAGAAAGTCTTGAATATCTGATGAAGGATGAGATCCAGTATGCAGGTTGTGGTTTCATGATGCTTTGCTTGATCTGAGCCAAGGAGGAATCTCAGCGGTTGATGAAGAATAAGATCTAAGGATAGATCAGGATCTAATGGCTTGGAATGAATCATCTCTATACAGTTTGATCATGCTTGTTCTAGATCTATATATTGACGCATGTAACGTTCTGTAAATATTATGATCTGGGTATAACTCAAGTTTGGAATAGTTTCAAATCATGAATGAATGTTTACAGATGTATACGCTGGTTGACTTTGATAAAAGTGCGTACATACGCAAGTTAGATACATATAAATAGTGTATACCATATAAACTATGATGTTTGAAGTTACAGGTGGTTCTGGTTGTTGATGAAAAGTTCTGAGTTCTGGTGACTGTTTACTAGTGTCAGTATTCTGCATATTCAGATTGATTGATTGTGTTTAGCTTTGGTGTTGATGGATGAGATCTAATAATGGATCAGGATCATAATGACCTATCTTTATGTGATCTGATGGACTAGATATGGTTGCTAACATACGTATTATCCTTGTATATGTAGTGATCTAGGTATGTCTGAAGTCAGGAAGGGTAGCGAAGTTATCAGTAAGTGTTTAATAACATATATGCTGGTTTGCCTTGGTGAAGTTGTGTATACATGCTGGTTCAACTCTTCCAAGTAGCGTATGCACTCTGACGCATGATTTCTGATGATTCAGTTGGCTTTGAATATTGTTGCAGAGTTCTGTGTTCTGGTGACTGCGTTTTGTTGACAGGGTTTCAATGATTCAGTATTGGGTGATTCAAAGATTGATGATGCAAGTAGTGATTGATTTTGTGCTTCAATGATATTGATGTGTCCAGTATGAAAATTGGATGAAACGTGGCCTTCAGATTATGATGTTGTGTTCCATGAGTATCCAGTCTAAAAATTTATGAAACGTGGTACCTGGAGGAAGAAAGAGAAGGTTGTAGCCTTTTGTAGGTCAGCACCTACGTACTAGTACATTAGCTAGTACAAGAGCTAAGGGGGTTGTAGCTCCCTTCCAGGAGAAGCTGGAGAACGAGAGAAGGTTGTAGCCTTCTGCAGGTAGAAGCCTGTGTACTGGTATAAGACTGCACTAGTACAGAAATATTGTAAAAAGAAGTTTCTTATTAAAAGAAGATAGAGACGAATTGCAACAGGTGGTTTTCACCCACATTGGGTTTCCACCTTATATCATGGTGTTCATGTGTGCTTCTTATGTGTGATGATCTGTTCTATTTTACTACACCTATTTACTGTTCATATGAAGTTCTTATGCACTGATTAAAGATCAACATTTAATGGATTAATTGAATCATATGTTTACTGGACATACGCTAATTACATTAGACAAAGTTGCGTGTACATGCAGGTTCCCTTAACTGAAGTAGCATACATGAATCTAACTATGGAAATGAAAAATTTAGTGATTTGATAATACTGATTCACCCCCCCCTCTCAGTATTATTTCCAACAGAGATATGGGTGAGATGGGCTTGAAAGATAGGGTGGGTATTGAAGAAGAAGGTTTGGGACTTGTTGGGGTTTATTTTAGTACGAGAGGCTAGCATAAATTCATTCAAAATGTGCTTGAAGGCCAAGTCTTGTTCAATTAAGGGTTCGGTCATAAATGTAGTGTCATCCACAAACTGTTGTTGGGTTATTGGTGCCAACCAGTTGTTGAGACAAACGCCCCATAACACACCATTGAGCATAGAAAGCCCGAGATAACGCTTGAGGCCTTCAATGACTAGGGCAAAATTAAAATGGGAGAGTGGGTCACCTTGGGAAATACCTCAAGAGGCACTAAAGGTGGAGGGGGGGAGCCATTGATAAGGATAGAGAAGAAAGGGGATGAAAATAAGGAAGCCACCCATTTAGCCTAATCATCAAAGAAACTAAAGGCTTCTAAATTTTGGAAAATATAAGCCCAATTCAATTTATCAAATGCTTTTGAGAAATCCAATTAGATTACCATACCTCATTTTCTAAATTGTTTCACAATGTTTATAATTTGATGTGCTACTATGATCCCATCTAGGATTTTCCAACCCTCAATGTATCCCAACTTCTCCTTGGATATTAGTAAAGGAAACAAGGGTTTGAGTCTATCGAGAATGATCTTCGAAAGGAATTTGTACACCATGTTACAAAATGTGATAAGTTTGAAGCTACTTGGGTTTTCTTACTCATGTTGATTTTGAAGAAAGAGTGAGGAAAGTGGCATTTAGAGTGGGGAGGATAGATAATATTCTTCATGATTCCTCCAATAAAGCTACTATATCCTCGCTCAAGAATTCCCAACATACTTGAAAATTATATGAGGTGAAGCCATCTGGTCTAGTGGTGTTATTTTTTGGGAGGCACATCATTGCTTCCTCAACCCCCTGCAAGGTAATTTAATTCATCAAAGCTACATTTTGGTATTTAGTGACCAATATAGGAATCTGGGCAATTATTTTCCCCATGGCTTGTAATATGGTAGGGTTGGGCTCTGTAAGGAGATTCTCGTAGAATGAAGTAAGTCCATTTTCAATATCCATGTGATAAGAGAGCCACTAACCATTATGACTAGTAAGTGATAAGATATGGTTATGATTCTCATGTTTTAGCATTGATTTTTCGAAAAACCAAGTGTTCTTATCCCCCTCCCTGAACCGTGAGATCCTAGATTTTTGCCTCCGAAAATTTTGCCCCTCCTTCCATGTATCCTCTAGTTTCTTAAGAACCTTTTGTGCCTTCTTCAATAGATCTTCAGAGTGCCCTTCAAGTATCATTTTTTTTGTTGGATGCATACCATTTTAGTTTCCATATTTTGTTTTTCCTCGAATATGCTTCCAAATTATTCATGATTCCACTTTTTAATTAAACCTTTTAGAGTTTTTAAATTATGTTGCAAGTTGAACATGGGGGACAAGCTTGGATTATCCATGTCCTGCCACCATTGCTTGGATTTATCAAGGAAGGTTGGATCTATTAACCAAAAACTTTCAAATATTAATGGTCGGTTTTTAGCAGTTTCTTTGACGTCCAACTCTAGAACTATTGGCCAGTGGTATGAGCCTGCACTGAGAAGGATCGAAGCTTCCAAAAGGAGGTATTTTCCCAATAATGATTCTAATATAAGAAATATTTCCATAATACATGTTATCTTGTGCCTACCTCCTCTATAGTTGTCCAATAATAGATTCCATTTACTGTTTCTATCTCAGCTAAGTGCATGTGACTAATTGCATCTTTGAAGGATTGTGCTTCAATGTTTAATCTATGAACTCCCCCATTTTTTTCCTCCAGCAAGGTAATCATATTGAATTCCCCTCCAACAATGAATTTTTCATTCAAATGCAGTTGTTGGAGATGAACGAGGTTGTGGAGAAAATAAATTTTATCCCCTGGCAGTTGTGAGAGTCAACATTGTCTCCAAAAGGGTGAATTTAATTTTGAGATATGATTGTTTGAGAAGAGCCATTAGCACATCGAAAACATAATTGGGTCCTTGGCATTGCAGTTTCTTAGGTATCTCGAAGAGGGTTTTCTCCTCTACTTCCATTTCATTCAAGCCTTCTATGCTTATGACATTTCATCCAAGTCTTCTATGCTTATGAGGAGGCCATAAGTTGATTAGAATCAAGCTGAAAATGAAGTCCTAGCGAAATATGAGAGTCAACAATGGAAAATATACAAAGGTTTCAGGGTTGTAATGCATGTAAACCCTAAACCTAGCTCGTGAGATTTGAAGAGCGCTATTTCGCGAGATCTCCGCCATATTAGTCTTAACTCTTATTGGTTGATTTGATTAATTAATTAATTAATTAAGCCTTTTTTTGTATATATAAAATTAATATGACATTGTTCCCTAAACCATGGACTCAGAGCCTCATTATCCCTATTTTTAAAAGTGGGGATACAAATAACCCCTCTAATTATTAGAGAATTATGATCAACCCTCTCTTAGCCAACCTATATGGTATTATTTTGGAAAAGAAGTTGAGCATATGGCTTGAAAGTGAAGGTAAGCGGGCTAAAGGCCAAGTAGGTTTTAGAAGGCAACACTCAACAAAGGACCACCTCGTTATGCTTAGGATCATTGTGGAGGAATGTCGCAATGATAAATCCAATCTCTTTTCTTTCTTTGTGGACTTTAGAAAGGCTTTCGATACGATTCCTAGAAACAACCTATGGAATAGTTTAGAAGAGCTAAACGTTCCTTTAGAGTTTATAGCTTCCGCTATAAGGTTATACGAGAATGTAATTGCCAAGTTAAAGAGCAATGAGGGGTGGTCGAAAGATATTAAGTGTAATATCGGAGTTAAACAAGGTTGCTCCCTCTTCCCTACCCTATTTGGCATTTACATTAACAAGCTAGAAGGTTATTTAGAGAAAGCACATTGTGCTAGCACAATTTTAGTTGGGATAGTCATCATCCTTCTTCTCTATGTTGACGATATTATTCTTCTCACAGGGTGCCCATCTAATCTTGATAAGCAACTTAGACTTCTTAAGGATTTCTGATCTACCATGGGTATGACTGTTAACACTGACAAAAAAAAAGTTATGATTATCAAATCCAAGAAGGACACTTATGCTAATTTTATGTATGACAATAGTAACTTGGAGGAAGTGTCTTCTTACAAGTACCTAGGAATTGATATTTATCACAAGCTCAATTGGAACTATAGCATTGGGAAAAGGATTAATATGGGGTGGAAAGCCTATTTTGGTCTTGAAAATAATTATAAAACGGCAAACCTCGTAATGTGGGATAGAACGAAGTTCCTCTTGGAAACTTTAGTCACTCCTGTTATCTTATATGGATGTGAGGTTTGGGGTTGTAGCATCTCTAGAGAATCCTGGAGAAATATTGAGCAAATCCAAAAGCGTTTTATAACGTATAACCTCAAAATTAAAAGCAATACACCCTATCCTATTCTCCTTATAGAAGTGGGTCTTTCCCCTATCGAGAGCCTAGCCATGACTAGACTTCTATTGTACAAGCACAAACTCAATAACATAGGAGACCATAGACTTCCTAAGTTAGCTTTAAATTCCAGCCAAAACCACCTAAGGCTCAAATGATGTTGGTATAAAGACAATAGGGCCTAGTTAAACCATTGGGAGATCGACGAGAATGTTGCATTGCAAAACATTAATAACATTAAAAATATTGTTACTTCTAAGTTCAAAGAAAAAATGTGGTGTGAGAAAGATTTAGGAGCTAAAAGAAAATTAAGATATTATAGGGAGGTCATCAACCCCACCCTAGAAGATCAAAAATATCTCTCTGTTTTAACTAGCTCAAAGAAGAAAATTAATATAGCCAAGATTAGAACGAACTCTCATGAGCTCCATAGTGAAACGGGTCGTTGGGCAGTTCCTAAAACACCATGGATGGAAATGATCTGCCATCTCTATGAGAATATGAACATTGAGGATGAAAATCACTTCCTCTTAAAGTGCCCTATGTACAACCACATTAGATCTCAATTTCATAATCTTTGTTGCAATACTGACCTTCCTAGCTTTTTACGATGTCAAAATTATAGTGAGCTCGAGAGGCTTCTCTCCAAGCTTTTTGAGCATAGGAATAAAATCTTAAATCAAAATAAATAATTCGTTTCTTTAAATCCGATACACCAAATTTTGGTCTCAGTGGACGTTAACCATCATCATCATTGTCATATAATATTTCTATAGAATTATTTAATATATTTTGTTTATTATTATTTTTCTTTGTATATATAACATTAATATTACATTATATATAGTATTTATATAGAATTATTTAATACATTTTATTTATTATTGTTTTTAAATTATGGTTTAATGTGAAAACAAGGGAGCCACTGTCGTAGTGGTAGTCCTTGCTGGGGTTCAGAAACTCCAGTTCGGCATGCGGTATTCATATTGAATTGATTTCCTGCCACTTTCTTCAATTGTGTCTTTCCTCTTTCTTTGACTATGTATTCTTTTCACTTTTGGCTGCCACTATGCATTGAATGCACATCTCTGGCCATGGACTTTAAATCTTTATATTGGCTCTTAGCTACATGGTATGGTTGTACCTTCAAGCACGTTTTGCTGTGTGTGGAACACTTTTCAGGACATGGTCTTCGATTCTCTGGATTGGCTCTTGGCTGTGTGGCAAGGTTACATCTTCAAGATCAGTTTCTTGATGGGTTTCAGGGCAAGATGATGACTTCGCTTTGTCACTCTTTCAAGCGATCGTGTCACTTCTAGATTGCATCTATTTTTGATTAGCGACAATGTTGGAATGTACCGAAGAGGTGCTCTCTTCGGACTTCTACTCACTAGGGCTGGCGGCTGCACCACAATTACTTTCTGTGAAGAAATGTATACGGCTGCTTAAGGTGGCATGTAGATTCCGTACTGGTGATTTTTCAACCATGGCCACCTTCTATGATCCAGTAGATACGTCAGAATGTCTTGCCCACCCTTTTTGTAATGAAATGAATAATGTGGGATGTAGGCTTTGTATTGTATTTCGAGGCTTCCTGTGGCTACGACATGAGTGTGTTCATGGTGGCCTTTTAAACTGTGATTTCCCCTTGCTTTCAGTCTAACCAGTAATTAGACTTTCATAGCCCCTGTCATGCACACTATTGTTTTTGCATTTTGCTATGAATGGATGATGACCATTTGCAGTGGCCTTCTGCATTGTGACTTCCACCCGCCTTCATCAGTATTAGATTCTCATGGTTCCTGTCTGCACGTGCCAGTGATTTCACCTCTGCCATTATTGAGTGTTTGTGCAACTTTGTTTGATCTTGATCTAGATATCGATTACTCTTACATATTTCTGGCACATTTTGAAGGGATCATGTTCTGATATTCTATGCGGCCCTATGGAGGTTAGAAAATCTAGCAAGAGGAAGTTTTGAAAGTCTTGGGTTTAATTTTTTTCTATTGGGCTATGCTTTTCGTTAGGTTCTTGTGAATACTCTGGATCAACTCGCTCTCATTAGTTTAAAATTCTTCTGCGATATTAGCATACTTTTGCGGGCTCACATCACTTGATAACCTGTAAATAATCTGATGCTTTAGTAAGATTAAACGATGATGGATTGATGACAACGGAACTGGGGTAGTGAATATGTACCATGAGACGACTTCGGTTTAAATTCGTCATGAAGCACGCACTCGTTAGTATGAATTGTTGTGATGCCTTGAATACAAATGATTGTAAGACACAACAATATTCGTGAGGCATTTTAAGATATCCAACAGGTGGCACCTACTTGCCATGTAGAAGCACAAATCCTTCGACATACAAATTTTAAAAGTCGATAAAATATACAACATCACATTAAAAATCAACGCTCATTTAAATTTAAATAAAAAATCACATTATTGAATTTTTTTAATTAAAAATAATAACTTGTTGATGTCCACGAACTTATTAATATGTTTTGGTTATTTGATAGCATGTACCTTCAACACAGGAGGAGAGAATTGAGAGATAGGCACCTGCACGGAACCTGCACATCTTGGGCACATCAAGGACTGACATCTCGCCATCTTTTATTTGACTCTCTAAAATACTACATGGCCCCATTTTTCCATTCAAGGTTACATATGTGTGACCCTTCTGCATGTATGACACATGTTTCTGGAAGCAAATTTCATTTGTGGTGCGGGAGCAACGTTAGCAAGGTTACAGATGTGTAGCACCTCTGAAGTCACAAAGGTCTCTAAAAGATGGCAGTTGTACCCTCTATATCTAAATCATAAATATATGTGAAAACTGGTTCTGAAGAAGCTGAAACAGAAATTGAAAAATCAGGTTTGGTTTGAATCAACTACAACCCTCTTACCACTACTTGGGGGATTTGATGTTGTATTTCATTCTCTATGGTTGCAGCCTATCAATTCAACTGGAAAATCAAGTTCAATTTGAATCAACTACAACCCTCTTGCCACTGCTTGGGGGATTTGAGATGAACTGTCGTGAGATGTTCTATGAATTATGGATAATTGTAGCCTATCAATTCAACTTCCTCCCTACAGGCATCTCCTCAACATCCCATGAATTTTGCATGTCAGCCAAATTCGTGAGAAATAGTGGAAAAACATTTTGCATGTCAATTAGCCAAATTCATAAGCAATAGTGGAAAAATAGTGAATGAAGAGCGCAGATGAATAGAAAGTTTGTCAACAAACAGTAAGCCAAACTCTCTCTCGCCACTTTTCTTCGCTTGTTGCTTATTGTTTGCAATCTCTGCTTATTGCTTTTAGACTCTGTATGCTTTACCAATTTCGGCTTTGCTTATTTCTTGTAGACTTTGTATGCTTTTCCAATTTTGGCTCATTCTCTCGAGTGCACCAGAACACTGTATTCTTCTCATTCTCTTGAATGCACTAGAATAGCAGAATGAGCACACCAGAATACCTTCAGCTCAGCTCATTCTCCATAGCACACTAGAATAGCAGAAAATATACATCTTGCACAGATGCACGAAAATACTTGGGCAAAAAATAGCAGAATTTTGGTATTCTGCTCATTCTCTTGAGTGCACCAGAATACCTTCAGTGCATTCTCCTGAGTGTACCAGAACAATAGAAAGACCAGAATAGCAGAAAGATAGAAAGATATGTAGAAATCCTTGGGCAAAGTACTAGGCCTCCTTGAGAAGAAACTCCAAGCCAAATATGAGGTTGATCCTAGTCAACAGAAAAAATGTAAGAGAAAGAACAGAAACATGGAAAAAATGTAACAGAAAGAACATAAACATTGAAAACGCTTGTGCTAAAGACAAAATGTGATAAGTGGCAATGTTATGGCTGAACTAGTGAAGACAAGAGGGGACATGCAATAATCATACACTACGCCAACCAAAACAACCATTGGCTACTATGACGAGGTAAACTCAGTCGATATAAGTCATTCACAAGGGCGGGTCATGGACCAATGGACCAGTCACTACATTAAGCAGAGAAACAGGTACATATTATTTACAACCTCATAAGAGTACCTCATTTTACAGTTTGGTATGCATTTTTGTATTGCAAAATATCTATGTGAACAAATACCTGAAACTAATTAATGCAGATGAAGCTGGAGTCTAAGGGTTTTCAAATCTCTATTTTTCCATATAAATGTTCTGCTAATCTAATGAATTGAATGACTATTTATTTTATGAGTTGTTTAAGTCTACTATGAGTTGTTTAAGTCTACATCTTGCAGATTGAAAACAGGAAAGAAACCTTACTTGCGAAGTGGAGAACTTTGGCAGGGAAAAAACCAGAAACCTCACTTGTGAAGTGGAGAACTTTGGCATTTGAAGTGTGCCTGACTACAGACGTGAGCTTCAGAGATAACCTTCCCTGCAATAGCTTTCTGTCTCATTTACCTGCAATAGTCTTCTGTCTCATTTACCTGCAATAGCCTCCTTTACCTGTGTTTGTCTCCTTTACCAGCCAGTCTCTCTGGATGAATACACAATGAGAACATGTGGCATCAAAGAGTTGTGATAGAATTCAGGGCAACAAGAACAGGTGGCATCCAAGAAAATGGTAGTGGCAACATACAAGAAGCGAAAGTTACTTTGGATATAACAAAATAGACAAAGAAGAAATGCTCTACATTTATGAAATGAACTTTGGATAAAAACACTTTGTACATCTAAAGTTGCCTCGGGAAACATGAAGTTTTCAATAAGAGGTCGATTTGAAAACTTTGCTTAAAATTTTGGTGCAACCAAATTGCCAGCGAAAACTTTGGTTAAATATTTGTACGCAAGTGAAATGTTTGGTCAAAGAAGTGTTTAATTGTCAGTCAACGCCGTATCGAACGCTTATACTCCCTGCTATATCGGAGGCTGGGACTAATAAGAAATAAAAAATTTACCTAATTTTATAGTATAATAAAACATTATATATAAAAAATTTCTAACTCTATTTCATCAACATTATATAAAATAGTAAAACATTATATATATAAAATCTCTAACTCTACATCATCAACATCATATAAAATAATGATCAACATTATATAAAATAGTAAAACATTATATATATAAAATCTCGAACTCTATATCATCAACATCATATAAGATAATGAAAAATGGCACGTGGCCTTCTTGCGGGTCGCCAGATGAATGAGAAAGCAGATGGAACTATGGCCAGGCTTCTGCCATCGGTGGTTCTCCCATATCTCACGCTTCCAGGCATACCCTATAAAATACTGAAAAATGGCACGTGGCCTTCATGCGGGTCGCCAGATGAATGAAATAATGTTTCCAATTTTTCACACTTTGCACCAATGCATACAGTTCCCTTTAATAAGTAGGATACTTAACTACTGCACCATTAAAAGTTTCATAATGGTAACATATGGGCTTACCATGTTGCATCATGACCGCTCCCATGGAAAAGTTACTTGCATCTGTTTGTGTCTCAAATAATTGTGTTAAATAAGGAAGTGCAAGAACTGGAGCTATATTGATTCTCTCCTTCAATGCATCAAAAGTTTTTTGCTGCTTCCCTCACCACTGGAAAACCTGCTTAATGCTTTTCAAGGCATTTAATGGAGCTGCAATTGAAGAAAAGTTAGCAATAAACTTTCTCCAATATTGGGTTGCTCCCAAAAAACTTTTAACCTCAGTTACATTATTGGGCTTGGGCCAATCTACGATGACTTTGACCTTTGACTGATCTATCTTAAATTCACCCCCTCCAACAATATGTCCCAAATAAACTAATGAGGTCTTTCCAAACTCACATTTAGACATCTTTAAAAACAAATTTTATTTCTTCAAGACATCTAAGGCTTGTTTCACATGCCTGACATGTTCTTCTCGATATTTGTTGAATATCAATATGTAATCTAAGTAGAAAATTATAGAATCATCAAGAAAAGGCCTTAATACATCATTCATAACTCACATGAATGTTGCAGGAGCATTACAAAGCCCAAATGGCATAACCAACCATTCAAACAAAACTTGCTTTGTTTTGAAACATGTCTTCCATGTGTCTCCTTCAGCAATCCTAATCTGATGATAACCACTTCTAAATTCTAACTTCGTGAAATACACAACATCTTTCAATTGATCAAGAAAATCACCAATTCAAGGAAGAGGGTAATGATTATTTACCGTAATCTTTTTCAAGGCTCTGAAATATACACACATACGCCATGCAACATCTTTCTTTGGTACTAACATAATTGGTAACCTGCATGGAGATATTCTTGGTTTGATGACGCCTTTGTCAAGCAACTCTTGGATTTTTCTTTTGATTTATGCATTCTCCATGACTGACATCCTGTACATGCTAATGTTTGGAAGAGGACAATCTTGTTGCAATTGGATCTCATGTTGGATACTTCTTTTAGGAGGCAATACTTTGGGCTCCTGAAACATCTCATCATATGTGTTAACAACCTCATACAATTCATATTTTGACTTTGCATCACATCCTTGGAAAGCTTCATTTTCAACATTCTCTTTGGGTTTGATCATCAAGAGTACAAAGTTCTTACTAGCATTGACTAACCTCTTCATTTGTCCAACATTCATAGGTGACAAGTTCAACTTATTGTTATGTGCTCTAACAATGTACTCAACTCCATTTTTAAACAAGTGATATTTTTTCTCATGGTGATGAAAGATGACTCTCCTATAATATAGATATGGGCTTCCATAAACAATACAACAAATATCAAGTGGAATGACATCAAGTTCTACCTCATCTCCAAAGTTTACAGTGATGCAAAATCTTAATTTACATATTTTTGTCACATGCAATTTTGCATTGTCACATATACAAACTAAAGGATATGGTTTAGGATGAGGAGTTATTTCCAAATTAAATTTCTTGACAGTGTCTTCAGAAATCAGGTTTGCTTGACAAATAGTATCAAATAGTGTATCTATCTTGGTATGTTTTGAAATAAATCTAATGTGAAAAATCTCTATTCTTTCTTTTTCTTGTTGAGTTTCATTAAGGCTACTACTTGAAGAACTAGTACTTGAAATAGAGTCCTTACCTTTGAATCCCATGGTTGTGATCTTTGTTTCATCTCTAGAGTCAGATCCTAAATCATGTTGTGTAGTTGCAGTAGTCTTTTGTTTCCCTTTGTTTTTAAACTTTTTGGTCTCATTTCAGGATGAAGTTTCCAACTGTGGTCTTCATCATGGCCTTCTTTTGAACAATGTTTACATGTGATTTTTTCTCCCTCTTTCTTCACTGAAGCATTATTCTTTCCTTTTCCTTTTAATTTTCCCTTTCCTTTGTCTCCACTCTTAAATGGATTTTTGCTACCCTCTTGAGTAACATTCTTCCCTCTTGCTTCTAAATGAGTTGTGTGTACACAAACTTCATCTAGTTTATAGGGTTAAACATGAGAATTGTATGTCTCAAATAACTATGTAATTCACCAATGTATTTGAGTAAAGTACCTTGAGAAGACAAATCTATGCCAAAAATCAAAGTTATTTTTCTAAATTATTGAGTATAGCTTTGCACATTTTGACCTTTAGCTTGCCTATATTTTTGCCAATCCATAATAGCTTTCTGCATATATGCTAATGGATAAATGTTCCTTCTTATTACAACAACAAAATAATTCCAAGAGGATAAAACCTTACCATGTTTCTTCATGTACTCTTGAGTTTTGGCTTCCCACAAAATAAGTGTTGCACCTTCCCATCCAAGAGAAGCAAGCTGAATTTTGGTCTCATCATCCTTCATTCTTTGTATCCTACAATACACTTCAATCCGACGAACCCAATTATCCAATTTCTCAACATTTACCTCCCCAATGTACATAGGCAATTCAAACTTTATATCAAGATTAAGCAAACGAGTTTTACCATGTCCGTTTGGAGAACTTGGACGTGTTTGTGAAAGGGTAGAAAAAGTAAGAGATCAGGATGAAGATGAGGATGGAGGTGAAGGTGGTGGTTTATCACCATTAAATAGCCACATGGGAATCCCTGAACATATGCAGCTACCAGCGCGAAAAGAAGAAGGAGTTTTAAACTAAAAAGCTCTGCATATTTGTCGGAACCACAACTTAGACCACACTTAAGACTGAAGGAATGAGAATCTGATAGATAAAGAATAGAATCACCACCAAAGGCATCATCTCTTTGGGTGGAGCCATCAAAACAATCTTGAGGATACAACCTATCAAATTTCTCCTCTCAAATTACTCGAGACCTTGATGTCTCATCCTCCTCCATGATATGTTATTGAAAACTAGAAGATTTGAACAAATTGCAAGTAAAATTTATGTGTTTTGGGCAATGGATCAATTTACTAAACACATAAAAAATGATTTTTAAAAAAAATTTACATCCAAACAGAGAAAAATAACCATATCTAGAACACATAACACAAAACATGATAAAGGAGTTCACCCCTCTCTTGGGCTACATCTCCTCGTCCAACTTCCAAGGTAGAGCCTGTTTCATTAAGTGCTCAAAAATGTGTTTACAAAGATTTAAAATGCCCAAAAAGCAGAACTGGTGTCTCTAATGGATCCAGAACTAAACAAAAACCCTTATATGGGTTCTTTCTGCACCTCATTTGGACAAAAATAGAGAAACTTAAGTCTCTTACAAGTTTTTACCCAATTCCATAGCTAATCATCCTCCAATTCGACCCAAACCTGAAACTGGCGCGCAAATCTGTCCTACAATCCCGCCTGACAGGCAAAATTGTAGGACAGTTAAACTTCCCATTAACCCCCAGTTCTAAAAAACAGGGCCGTATGGGCACGCATGTGACTGGGTTTAGTGTTGAAGATTCTCGGTCAAGGGCTTAGAAGGCACGCCCTTGTCTTTGCTGGCGAGTGGTCATGTTGAAGGCCATGTGGCCTGGGGTTGGCCCCCTAGGGGCTGGCCCCCTCTATGCGTCACGCTCCCAATCCTGTGAAGGGTTATGTGACCTGGGGGCTGGCTCTTAGGGCTAGCCCCTTTTCATTTATTTATGCATGCGGTTCTCATTATGCTCTAGTTGCGGTTATATGGCATGATCCTTGAGGTTGTGGGCGTGGACTGTGGTCTGAGGCTAATCCCTAGCCCCTTGGGCCGCTTGCCTATAGTCCTGTGGGCACTAGGTGTCCATGGGCTGGGGCTTAGCCCTGGCCCCCCTCCCCCATATGTGTCATATTTAAAACTTTAATATAATTTTTGCACTATACCTTTCAAGGAATAAAGTGAGATGTAATGGTTAGGCCTATGGTTTCTTGGTGGGAGATCACGACTTCAAATCCTATGGGGTGGCTATTCGACCCATATAAAAGTTTTCATTATCCCTAAGAGGCCACGTTGCGGCCACCCTTTGGCCCACAAGGGCTCTTCCGATTTGACCACCTCTACAAGCCATAAACCGACCGAATTGCTCCAACCACGAACCAATAATAACAAGACACTTGTCAAATTTTCATTGGCCAATAGATTACATAGTCATATGCCAAGTCACCTTCCTAGTCAACGTACAGACTGCTGACTGGGTGTACTTGCAACCCAACTTTTAAAATTATAATTGTTTGGCAAATTGATAAGAACACGATATCGAGAGCATATGATATCGCTTTTGAGTGAAACAAGTTGCATTGGATTTAGATCGTCAAGATCTATCCAATCGTACAAGTTTCAAACATTTTTGAGCACTTTGAATTTTGCGCACTAAGCTGATCCCTTGGATCACTCCTCCCCATTGGAAGATTTTGGGCCTCCAAAAGGCTACTTTCAGTCAACAAATAGATGAGGGTATAGTTCCCTCACTCTTCCAACCTCAATCCATTTAGCTTTGCTTGGATTTGTGCCTTTGAGACCAACCCGAAGGTAATATGGAGTTGTTTTGATGAATTGATATAATATATATTATACCTTGAAATGTTGTCACCATATGCCTTGATAATATATTTTTTTGTAAGGCAATGCCCTTTGTATTTAAAACTACTAGTAGTATGATTATGTAGAGATATTTTAATTTTGAATTATTTTAGCTTTATTTTTTTTTCTATTGTATTGTCCGATATGGCTACAGTTATTATTATGCTATTGTATTGTTTTATTCAGTTTTTTGCTGATATAATTTTGGTGATGGACCATTGTGGTATAAATGGATTTTTTTATAGTTATTATTTTGCTATTGTGTTGTTTTATTCAATTTTATGCTAATATTAATTTTAGTGATGGACCATTATGGTATAGATTATAGATGGATCTTTTTGGGTTTTGGCTTAGGTTTACTTGTTTTTCTAAGCATATAGACCACAATGAACTGTGTTTTTTCTCTTATTATCCTGGATGATATTAGTTTTTTTTACTATTTCTTCTTTTGTTTTATACAAGAGATGTTCTTTGATGATATTTTTGACCTTTTTAGTCTATATGTAACTTCTTGTTATGCAAGGTGGAGATATTATCTGAAATACACTTTTCAGTGCATATGCAAAATGTAATCTTATCATATTAATAAATGAAATTATGATAACTTTTTTTCAGGAAAAAAATTAATCTTAATTTACTTAAAAAAAAATCAAAACTAAGACAATTTTCTTTTTCTTTCCTTTCTTTGTTTATATATATATATATATATATATATTCTCCACTTATGAAAATGTTTAAATTCAAATGTAATTAAACTTTATTTTTATTTTTCTTCTTTATTCATATAAAATAATAAAGTTCTTTTTTTTTAATTAATATCTTTCTACATTTAAAAAAATATTATAATTAATTTACATTAATACACTTTATTTTTTAATAAATACAACCAAATAAATCTTCTTTACTTTTCAAATTATTTTTAAAAATATAAATATAATAAATTAAATTAAAAAAAAACCAAAAAAATTTAAAAAATATAAAAATATAATAATAATATAATCTAAAAGAAAACTAAATTACTCTGATTTGTTTATCATCCCTTTACTCAAAATTGGCATACTCATGATATGGCAATCCATAAATTTCTATTTCTATTTTCAAATATGTCATATCAAAAATCCCATATAATATGAAAATTAACCTAAAATCCCATATAATATGAAAATTAACCTTCCTCTTCTCTTTATGTCATTTCTAGGTTTCTACATTATGTCATTTCTAGGTTTCTATTTTGATGTATATCATATCAAGAATCCTCCTTACAATTGGGTTGCAATAATATGAGAATTATCCTTTCATTTTATGTTATTTTTAAAAGTGTGGAAGTGAAGTTCTTTTTTGACTTACTTAACTTTTTGGCTAGGAAATGTAACATTTTTATAATTTATTTATTTATTATTATTCTTATTATTTCTATTTTTTAAGATAATTTTATATATAGGAAGATTTGTAATTTTGTTTAAAATATTTGGTATATTAAAAATTTACTTTACAATTGGGTTATAATAATATAAAAAATATTTTTCTATTTATTGAGTTCAAAGACACTCTCATTATGGTAGAGATATGTTTAACATTTTCAAATTCCAACCTATCATTTTTCCCATGGTATTCTTCTCTATTGTAGCCTATTTAAAGACTAATAATTAAACCAATCTAGATCCATCACTACGAGGGATCAACTATCTCTCTTTTTAGATACAAATCTCTTTTAGAATGAAAAGAAATTTAATCGTCTTGGGATTTGATAAATCTAGAATTAAAATAAACTATTTTCAAATATGTCATATTAAAAACCTCCTTTACATTTAAATTATCATAACACGAAAATTATATTTCCACTTATCTTTATGTCATTTTTAAATGCATAAAAGTGAAACTCCTCTTGATTTACGTATTTGTATAATTTGAAGAAATAATAACATTTTTAATATATATTAAAAAAAAATTACATAGACAAAATATTTGAAAATTATTCCTTCTCTTATCCATATATTATTATATAAGTTTTTATTTTCAAATATTTCCTATCAAATAATTTAGATGTCTCGAGGTTGAGCTCCCTTTTGATATATACGTATGTATGTGGTATGTGGTTAGGTTAGATATAATATTTGTGTGGTTAAGTTAAATGATAATATTATTTATTATTATTATTATATAGAGATAATATATATAGATCGGTAATTTTATTTAAAACATTATAAAATATAATATATTAATAAAAAATATATTTTATGATTAGGTTGCAATAATATGAAAATTATTTTTCTATCTATTTTTATGTCATTTCTAAGTCTTTATTTTCAAGTATATGTTATTTCTAAGTCTTTATTTTTAAATATGTCATATTAAAGATTTCTATGTCATTTCTAGTTTTTTATTTTCAAGTATGTCATATCAAAAATCTCCTTTACAACTGGATTGCAATAACATGAGAATTATGTGTTTTTGTCATTTTAGATGTGTGGTTACGTAGATGAAAACATTTTTAATATCTTTTTTTAAAAGATATTTTTATTTATATAAAGAGATTTCCATTAAAAATATTTTAAAATTATATATATATAATTTTCCCAAGAAAAAATTGTAATTTTCATTAACAAAATGAAAGTTACATGTTGTAAATATCCAAAGGTATATCAAAAAGATGAAAATACATATACAGGCATATAAATTGCCTTGTTGCCTTGGCTTAAAACATGTAGAGTTATAACATAAGTTGATGTCGATTTAGACCAAAACAGAGCTAACACAAACAATGAGAACATATAGTGGAAGGTGGATCGAAACTTGTTCCAAAGCTATCTGACAAGAACGTCCATCATAATACCAAAATCTTTGCGAACTCAACCAAAAAGAATCCACAAAACTGTCATTGAACTACCAATATATATGGATGGAATAAGAGTTGCATTTCGTCTGGAGGAAATCCATCTATGAAGGGATGATGGTAATAATCAAAATGATCTCCATTTAACTGCTCTCGAACCTGCCATGAACCCCACATGTATTGTACACCTTCCTTGGAAAGAGCATCGACAATGGAGTTATGTTCCCTGTAGATATGACGACAAGAGATATGGTTAAAATTATGATTGATCATAAGAACTTCATTTAAGATAGGCTCGAGAGCATGTATATCACATAAAGAAACTTCATTGAACCAATCAATAGCCACACGGGAATCCCTGAAGACATGCAGCTACCAGCGTGAAAAGAAGAAGGAGTTTTAAACTAAAAAGCTCTGCATATTTGTTGGAACCACAACTTAGATGACACCTAGACTGAAGGAATGAGAATCTAATAGATAAAGAATAGAATCGCCACCAAAGGCATCATCTCCTTGGGTGGAGCCATCAAAACAATCTTGAGGATACAACCTATCCAATTTCTCCTCTCAAATTACTCGAGGCCTTGATGTCTCATTCTCCTCCATGATCTGTTATTGAAAACTTGAAGATTTGAACAAATTGCAAGTAAAATTTATATGTGTTTTGGGCAATGGATCAATTTACTAAACACATAAAAAATCATTTTTAACCAAATTTTACATCCAAACAGAGACAAATAACCATATCTGGAACACACAACAGAAAACATGATAAAGGAGTTCACCCCTCTCTTGGGCTACATCTCCTCGTCCAACTTCCAAGGCAGAGCCTCTTTCATTAAGTGCTCAAAAATGTGTTTACATAGATTTAAAATGCTCAAAAAGCAGAACTGATGTCTCTAATGGATCCATAACTAAACAAAAACCCCCATCTGGGTTCTTTCTACACCTCATTTGGCTAAAAATAGAGAAACTTAAGTCTCTTACAAGTTTTTACCCAATTCCATAGCTAATCATCCTCCAATTCGACCCAAACCTGAAACTGGCACGCAAATTTGTCCTACAATCCTGCCCGATGGGCGAAATTGTAGGATAGTTAAACTGCCCATTAACCCCCTAGTTCTAAAAAATAGGGCCGTATGCGCACGCATGTGACCGGGTTTAGTGTTGAAGATTCTGGGTCAAGGGCTTAGAAGGCGCGCCCTTGTCTCTGCTGGTGAGTGGTCATGTTGAAGGCCATGTGGCCCAGGGTTGGCCCCCTCTATGCATCACGCTCCCAATCTTGTGAAGGGTTATGTGACACGGGGGCTGGCTGTTAGGGCTGGCCCCTTTTCATTTATTTCTGCCTGCGATTCTCAGTATGCTTTAGTTGCGGTTATATGGCATGATCCTTGAGGTTGTTGGCGCGGACTGTGGTCTGAGGCTAATCCCTAGCCCCTTGGGCCACTTGCCTGTAGTCCTGTGGGCACTAGGTGTCCATGGGCTGGGGCTTAGCCCTGGCCCCCCTCCCCCATATGTGTCATATTTAAAACTTTAATATAATTTTTGCACTATACCTTTCAAGGAACAAAGTGCGGTGTAATGGTTAGGCCTGTGGTTTCTTAGTGGGAGGTCACGAGTTCAAATCTTATGGGGTGGCTATTTGACCCATATAAAAGTTTTCATTATCCCTAAGAGGCCACGTTGCAGCCACCCTTTGGCCCACAAGGGCTCTTCCGATTTGACCACCTCTACAAGCCATAAACCGACCAAATTGCTCCAACCATGAACCAATAATAACGAGACACTTGTCAAACTATCATTGGCCAATCGATTACATAGTCATATGCCATGTCACCTGCCTAGTCAACGTACAGACTGCTGACTGGGTGTACTTGCAACCCAACTTTTAAAATTATAGTTGTTTGGCAAATTGATAAGAACACGATATCGAGAGCATACGATATCGCTTTTGAGTGAAACAAGTTGCATTGGATTTAGATCGTTAAGATCTATCCAATCGTACAAGTTTCAAACATTTTTGAGCACTTTGAATTTTGCACACTAAGCTGATCCCTTGGATCACTCCTCCCCATTGGAAGATTTTGGACCTCCAAAAGACTACTTTCAGTCAACAAATAGATGAGGGTATAGTTCCCTCACTCTTCCAACCTCAATCCATTTAGCTTTGCTTGGATTTGTGCCTTTGAGACCAACCCGAAGGTAATCTGGAGTTGTTTTGATGAATTGATATAATATATATTATACCTTGAAATGTTGTCACCATATGCCTTGATAATATTTTTTTTTGTAAGGCAATGCCCTTTGTATTTAAAACTACCAGTAGTATGATTATGTAGAGATATTTTAATTTTGAATTATTTTAGCTTTATTTTTTTTCTATTGTATTGTCCGATATGGATATAGTTATTATTCTTCTATTGTATTGTTTTATTCAGTTTTTTGCTGATATAATTTTAGTGATGGACCACTGTGGTATAAATGGATCTTTTTACAGTTATTATTTTGCTATTGTATTATTTGATTTAGTTTTATGCTAATATTAATTTTAGTGATGGATCATTATGGTATAGATTATAGATGGATCTTTTTGGGTTTTGGCTTAGGTTTACTTGTTTTTCTAAGCATATAGACCGTAATGAACTGTGCTTTTTCTCTTATTATCCTGGATGATGTTAGTTTTTTTACTGCTTCTTCTTTTGTTTTATACAAGAGATGTTCTTTGATGATATTTTTGACCTTTTTAGTCTATATGTAACTTCTTGTTATGCAAGGTGGAGATATTATCTAAAATACACTTTTCAATGCATATGCAAAATGTAATCTTATCATGTTAATAAATGAAATTATGATAAAAAAAAAATTCAGGAAAAAAATGAATCTTAATTTACTTAAAAAAAAATCAAAACTAAGACAATTTTCTTTTTCTTTGCTTTCTTTGTTTATATATATATATATATATATATATATAGATTATATTCTCCACTTATAAAAAAGCTTAGATTCAAATGTAATTAAACTTTAATTTTATTTTTCTTCTTTATTCATATAAAATAATAAAGTTCTTTTTTAAATTAATATCTTTCTACATTTAAAATAATATTATAATTAATTTACATTAATATACTTTATTTTTTAATAAATACAACCGAATAAATCTTCTTTACTTTTCAAATTATTTTTAATATATATATATATATATATATATATATATATATATATAATCTAAAAAGAAAACTAAACTACTCTGATTAGTTTATCATCCCTTTACTCAAAATTCACATACTCATGGTATGGCCATCCATAAATTTAAATTTTTATTTTCAAATATGTCATATCAAAAATCCCATAAAACCTTCCTCTTCTCTTTATGTCATTTGTAGGTTTCTAATTTATGTCATTTCTAGGTTTGTACTTTATGTCATTTCTAGTCTTCTATTTTGATGTATATCATATCAAGAATCCTCCTTACAATTGGATTGCAATAATATAAGAATTATCCTTTCATTTTATTTTATTTACAATTGGGTTGCAATAATATGAAAATTATCTTTTCATTTTATTTTATTTTAAAAGTGTGGAGGTGAAGTATTCTTTTGACTTACTTAACTTGGTGGCTAGGAAATTCGTGGCCAGGAAATGTAACATTTTTATAATTTATTTATTTATTATTATTCTTATTATTTCTATTTTTTAAGATAATTTTATATATAGGAAGATTTGTAATTTTATTTAAAATATTTGGTATATTAAAAATTTACTTTATTTCTATTTATTGAGTTCAAAGACACTTTCATTATGGTAGAGATATGTTTAACATTTTCAAACTCCAATCTATCATTTTTCTCATGGTATTCTTCTTTATTGTAGCCTATTTAAAGGCTAATAATTAAACCAATCTAGATCCATCACTATGAGGGATCAACTCTCTCTCTTTTTAAATACAAATCTCTTTTAGAATAAAAAGATATTTGATCCTCTATGAACTTGATAAATCTATAATTAAAATAAACTATTTTCAATATGTCATATTAGAAACCTCCTTTACATTTAAATTTAAATTATCATAACACGAGAATTATATTTCGCCTTATCTTTATATCATTTTTAAATGCATAAAAGTGAAATTTCTCTTAATTTACGTATTTGGTGATTTGAAAAAATAATAACATTTTTAATTTACATAAACAAAACATTTGAAAATTATTCCTTCACTTATCCATATATTATTATATAAGCTTTTATTTTCAAATATTTCATATCAAATAACTGTTACAATTGAATTATAATAACATGATATTGTCCTTCCACTTACCTTTATGCTTTTTTAAATACGGGGAGGTGAAGCTTCCCTTTAATTTATGTATACGCGTGGTTAGGGGAGATTATAATTTTTTTAAATTAAAAAAAAAAATATATATATATATATATATATATATATATATATATATATATATATATATATATAATTTTTAAAATATGTTATATAAAAAACTTTTTTTTTTACAATTAGATTACAATAATGTGAAAATTGTAACAGTATTTTTGGTAAAAATTACATAAAATAAAATTTCGTCTATACGTTTGAATCATACTGGGGTTCATTTTCAAGACAAGATGAGGAATTAGATCTAGGCAATGGAATAAATAGATGATGAGAGCAACTAACTCGCCGTTAGAAAATAACAGCTAGTTTGACCAAAAAACTGAAATAACTAATTAAGCTTTGACCAAAAAAAAAAAAAAAAAATTAATTAATAATTAATATTATTTTTGAATTAAGTTAACATATTATTTATATAATAAATAAAATCAATGAATAATCTCATTCTAATAATAATTAATAGGAATATTATTAGATTAAATTATGTTTGTATTATAATAAAAAACGATTTTATGGAAGAAATAACCGAGGAAATATATTATTATGGAGATAATATTAATAAGAAAGTATTATAATAGATAAATAAATAATAAAAATATAATAAGAATTAAATTTATGGACATACTATTGATAAGAATTAGAATTCTAATAGATAAATAATTAATATATATATATATATATATATATATATATATATATATATATATATATATATATATATAATGAAAAAAAAGAAAAGATAAAAATTTATGGAGAGGAAAATTTTAAGGATGGAAAATTTTCTTAAAGTTTAAAAACATTGGCGAATCTGACTAATCTCTAATATGAAAACTATAAAATGTTTATTGATATATTTGTAAAAATTTTCAAATTTATAATAATTTTATATATAGTCTCTATATAATGTTGGCGATTTTTAAGGTAAAATAATTTTATATTCTAAAATTTGGGCGAATCCTCTTTTATAAAATTGGAAATTGGCGTATCTTTTTTGTGGAAAAATCGTGGAAAATTAGCCCATTGGGCGAACATTAGCCCCTAAAATTTTCCATGGGAGATACTGTTAATAAGAATTGGAATTCCAATAGAAAAATAATAAAAATAATAAATAAATAACTAAATAAATAATAATAATAATAATAATAATAAGGAAAGAATCAGGAAAACACGAAAAATTCTAGCAAGAAAGAGCAGGGATCCAACACTTGCTGATAATCCAACCATCGTCTCTATTTAGAGATTGACGGGTCTTTTTCGATCTCTTAGGCCTCTCTAAATTTCCGATGATGAAAGTGGTCAATCCTAGCGATGACCCTCGCCTCTTCTATGCAAATGTGATGATTGGTTTTTTCTGCATGTTCTGCCAAAGTGGAGGAGCGAGACCTTCCATGCTTGATGTCTGCAGCATGCTCACAAATCCTTTGATTTATTGATCGACCAGTCTCACCATTATAAGGAGTCCCACAAGAACAAGGAATAATATAAACACCCTTACCATCCTTAGGGTTAATAGGGTCCTTGGCCAAATGAAGAGAACTTCGAATAGTGTGAAGGGGTCTTCGTTCAGCCAAGGACTCTGTTAACCCTAAGGATGGGAAGGGTGTTTATATTATTCCATGTTCCTGTGGGACTCCTTATATTGGTGAGACTGATCGGTCAATAAATCAAAGGATTTGTGAGCATGTTGCAAACATCAAGCATGGAAGGTCTTGCTCCTCTGCTTTAGCAGAACATGCAGAAAAAAACCAATCATCACATTTGCATAGAAGAGGCAAGGGTCATCGCTAGGATTGACCACTTTCATCATCGGAAATTTAGAGAGGCCTTAGAGATCGAAAAATGCCCATCAATCTGAACATAGATGATGGTTGGATTATCAGCAGGTGTTGGATCCCTACTCTTTCTTCCTAGAATTTTTCGTGTTTTCTTGATTCTTTCCTTATTATTATTATTAATATTTATGTATTGGAATTCCAATTCTTATTAATAATATCTCCATAATTTTTTTTCGTTATTTAAAAGAATTAAAATAAAAATAATATTATTTTTATTATTTATCTATTAGAATTCTAATTCTTTTTTGGGCTAAAGCAAGAGTAGTTCCTTCTATTTCATAATATTGAGAAAAAATTTACATAATATACTAGAGCCCTGTGCTCCAAGAGGTGACAGGGAAACAAAGGGCATGCAGCCAAAACTAAACTTCCCCCCACTACAACAAACAGAAAAATCTTTTGTTACATACATTTGGCTGAACCAATCAAAACAAAGGCCTGATCACCGGCAAATAAACATCAAGTAACTCAAGTGAAAAGCCCCCAGGACACGTGGCCCCATCAGAAAGCACCAATCGATCTGACTGTACCCACAACCCCACGCAAACGGACAACACCCCGAAGCATCTCACCACCAAAACTGCTCGGAGAAACCGCGGACCCCACCAAACCCACGGCCCCACCAAACAACACAATGAATCTAGAGCATTGAAAAACCAAGCACGATCGGATGGCTGAGTAGGATATCGCGCGCCTGAAGTTGTCGATCTTTAGGGCGCGGGGAGGGTGGTTTAAGGACCGGGCCCTCCTCCACGTGTCAAGATACCTATGGCATCACTGCCAATAAACAAAAAACCGCTCCCCACAAAAAGGCGGTGCAATAGTAATGAAACCGCCTACCCCACCAAACCCTCGGGCCCTACCAAAGTGCTCGATGGATCCAACCCGTTGATTTACCTTGCGCCATCGGACGCTAGAGTAGAAAATCGCACGCCCAATGTAATCGAGTTTTATGGCACGGGGAAAGTGGTTTTGGTACCGGGCCCTCCACCACGTGGCATGATTTTTATGGCATCGCTGCCAAAAATCTGAAACCACTCTTAACCTGGGAGCGGTGCAATCTCTGTGAAACCGCCCAGAGGTGGTATTGACTTCCAACACTGAAAAATTGGGATGATGCAGAAGTTTCTGAAGCTTCTTTCTGCAGTTCGGGAGGCTCTTACACCCGTCACTTAGAATGGTCATGAACGTGGTCCACTTTACCTCTGACCTTGTTTTACCTGTCATTATGCACGTTTTTGTCCCACTTGGTGTAGCCCTCTGATCGCTGAACATTACTAACTGGGATTTGTCATTTTTCATCTGTGCTCTTCTTTGTCCTCCTCCGCCTGGTTATGGCAGAGTTTTTTCAGGTTACTCTGCACCATTGTATTCCACTTCCTTAAGATTGCATTGTCCTTGCTTCTAACACCTTGGTTGGCTAGAATGTCAGCTAATTTGTTGGCCTTTCTCCTCACATGAATAAATCTAAGAGTACGCAGTTCCTGTAGATGCACTTGAATTCTCTGAAGGACTCTAGTTAACCTCCAGTGTTTTGTGACCTTTTCTGGCCCTGTTCCATTACTGATTCTCTTGGCAGCATTTATGACTAACTCTGAATCCGCTTCTATTATGACAATTTGGCAATTGCTCTGTATCAAAAATTCTAAGCATTGTTCCAATGCCATTAGTTCTGCCACGTTTTTAGTGGCTTTTCCTAAGTGACCATGGAAGAGGGAGATAATGCTACCTATATTATCCCTTAGAACTCCCCCAAAACCAGCATCTCCCGGGTTGCCTTTGGAAGCTCTATCAATGTTGTACTTTAAAAAACCTTTAGGGGGGGGGGGATGCCAGAATTCCTCCACCTTTTCTCTCATAGATGCTATCCTATCTAGACCTTGAGGAATAAGCCCCTGCAAGTCTAACAGCTGGAGGATTCTTAACTCTCCAGCTGAGGGAGGATTTTTGGGGAGATTCCTGACTGTGGTGCCCACTATCTCCTTTAGTTGTTTTACTATTAGCTCCACCAGGCTAAGAGAGGCAGACTTTTCCTCTTTGAAAATTCTTTTGTTCCTTTCCTTCCACACATTCCAAATGATGAAACTCAGCAGTAGATTCCAGGCACAATTGAGAATTTCATTATCTGAAAAATTATTCCTCCAGTTGTTTAGAGTGTTGGCAATACTTTCTTTGTCTCTATCAGACTGTTTGAAGATGTTGGTAAAAAATTCCCATATCCTGTCGGTGAAAACACAGCTGTTGAGAAGATGCTCTATAGTCTCCTCCTGGGTCTCACAGAGTTGACATCTGGAGGGTCCCAGCATGCCCCTTTTTTTAAGGTTGTCCCAGGTTAAAATTTTTCTGTGGTGAACTAACCACATGAAAAGTTTGATTTTCATCCATCCTTTGTGCTTCCAAAGCTTCTGCCAAGTTTTATTAGGAGCTTGGGGTTCCATATCAAGGAGAAAACCTTTAGCTTCCTTGATATTAAAGTTTCCCTCTTTATTGTTACCCCATCTCAGATGGTCCTGCCCTTCCATTACTAAAATTATTCTCTGATCCAGCAGTCTCTTGAGGGATTCTGCTTTACTATTGAGGGTTCTGTCCTCTCTGCTCTCAATTTTTTTCCAGATTCTCCACTTTCCTGCATTATGAGAGTTCTCCCAAAAGTCTTTCACTTTTACTAATCCTTGATTGTTAGTCTCTTGCTTGAGGCCTAAAAATTCCTCCTTTAGTATATTTGGTTCCTATTGCCATTTTTCTTCCCAGAAAAGTGCCTGATCTCCCTCTCTGATTTCCCAGAAACTATTTTTTTGCACCACTTCTCTGTTCTCCCAAGCCTTGTTCCATATGGGGGAGCCTTTCACTGTCCCTGTCATACGAATGATATCCAAATCCGGCCAGGCATTGGCATATTTTTCCTTCCAGATTCTTGCCCATTGGGCTTTAGGATCCTTAACCCACCTCCACTAGAGTTTGGCTCCTAGAGCCTTGTTGAGAATCTCTGGGTTGTCTAAACCTAGGCCTCCTTGGTTCTTGGGTTTGCAGACCTTTTCCCAAGAGACTAGAGCCCATTTTTTCCTAGTATCCTCTTTTCCCCACAGAAAGTCTCGTTGAATATTCCGAAATTGCTGCAAGACTCCTATAGGAGCTGGGAGGGCTGATAGCATGAAGATTGGAATAGCTTGGAGAACTGCTTTAGTAAGAACCAATCTACCAGCTAAATTTAAAGATCTGTTTGTCCATTTCCTAACCTTGTCTTGCATTTTAGTTATTATTGGATCCCATATACTCTTGTGTCGGGGTTTAGCTGTAAGTGGAACTCCCAAATACTTGGAGGGAAGAGATTCTCTTTGAAATCCTAAAATTTTGGAGACATTTCTCTGGATGGCAATATGAGTGTTAAAGAAAAATACTTTTGATTTGGTAAGGTTAACTTCCATACCTGTGGCTTTCGCGAAGTCATCCAAAATCTATTTATAAGCAAGTGCTTCTTTGACCGTTGGAATTCCCTGTAACATGGTATCATCTACAAACTGTTGATGACTTAGAACTTGCCCATTTTACGTAAGTTGGAGACCTCGAATTCTTCTCGTTACTCTTGCATGCTTTATGGACCGCCCCAGCCCTTCCATCATGAGGATGAAGAGAAAGGGAGGGAGCGGATCTCCTTGTCTTAGACCCCTAGAAGGGAGAAAAAGCTCAGAAGGAGAGCCATTCACTAAAATTGAAAAGCTGGACGAAGTTACCAGGGCCATGACCCATCCGACCCAATTATGATCAAAACCAAACGCTGTGAGCACTTTTTTGATGTATATCCAATTCACTTTGTCATAAGCTTTGGCTATATCCAATTGCATGATCATTCCCGCTTTCTTGTTGCCCGTTAAAGAGTGAACCACCTCATGAGCTTGAATTATATTGTCCAGAATTTGTCTTCCTTCAACATACCCTATTTGTTCCCCAGAGATAAGCGTGGGTAGTAGGGGTTTGAGTCTATTGGCCACCACCTTGGAGATTATTTTCTAGACAACATTGCATAAGGCGATGGGCCTAAATTTCTCTGGTGTTTGAGCATTATCCTGTTTTGGAATAAGGGCAATAAAGGAAGTATTGAGAGCTTTCAAAATGGTCTTATTCTGCCTAGAGTCTTCTACTATCTCTACAATATCCCTTTTAACAATATTCTAGTAGGCTTTGAAGAAATCCACATTAAATCCATTCGGGCCTGGTGCCTTGCCATTTTGCATTTCCTTTAGGACCTCACTGATCTCCTTTTCAATTACAAGTCTGTTGAGGTTACCATTATCCTCTCTGGATACCAATCTAGGTATGTGTTTAATTAAATTCTTGATGAAAGGTTCTCTTCCTGAAAAGTTTTCCTTGGCAATGTCTCGAAAGTGCTTTACTAACACTGCTTCTATCTCCTCGTGGGCTTGATGAATTTGGCCATTCTCGTCCTTGATCGAAGAGATTCTGTTGTGAGTTCTGTTCGCAATCATGGATTTGTGGAAAAATTTAGTATTGCGTTCTCCTTCTTTTAGCCATAGAACTCTGGATTTTTGTTTCCAAAAAATCTCTTCTTGTTTGCACAGTCTTTCCCATTCTTGGTGGTATTTCTCTGCTTGATCATTTTTGTTTTTGTCAAAGCCATTCTTGATCAAAGCTTGATTGAGCTCTAGGATTTTGATTTCCACGATTTTTTTACTTGTGAAAATATTGCCAAATTCCTGTTGGTTCCATTCCTTTAGCTTCTGCTTGATGTGTTTTAATCTTTTATGTAGCAGGAACATTGATGATCCCTGAATCTACAGGTTTTCAGCTGACCATTTTCCAATGTTTCTGATGAAATCCGAGTGTGAAAACCACATATTTTCAAACCTAAACGGTTTGTTTCTTGGGGTGCAAAAGCCCTTGATCTCCATTTGAATAGGCCAGTGATCTGAGCCTCCAAAAGCAAGAATATCAGCTATTATTTCCTTGTTTAGAAGCAAGAGCTCTTCAGAGATCATGAATCTGTCTAGCTTGGAAGCTACCTGGGAATCTCCTCCTCTTTTGTTGTTCCATGTGCACAGACCATTACTTGTCTCAATGTCCACTAGCTTCATGTTTTCTGAAAAACAATGGAAAGATGAGGAATCTTTGTTTAGTGATCTTGTCCCTCCTATTTTCTCTGAGAGAGATCTGATCATGTTGAAATCTCCTCCTATAACCCATGGTAACCCTGCGAATCTACTCCGAATGTCCACTAAGGAATCAATAAACTTTATTTTGTCCTCTAACCTTTAAGGGCCATAAACATTCATTACAAGATATGTGTCCCTGTCTCCTACAGGCTATATAACAACTGATAAATAATTTCTTGATGCCTCCGCATCAATAATCCCTATTTTTTGGCGGTTCTAGAGGATGAGGATACCCCTGCTATATTTTATGCTTTGGCTTCTATAAAATCATATCCGCTGAGCCATCTACTATGGATTTGTCTTATCTTTTGAACAGAGCATTTTGTTTCTTGGACAAAAATTATGTCCAGAGCTAACTGTTTCATTCTATTATTCAACAATCTCTATTTTCTTTTGCTTCCTTGACCTCTTACATTCCAAGTTGTAAACTTCATAATTACAGATTGGTAAAGGAGTAACTGGTTAGATCTTTCATCTTACCTGAGTCTATCATGAGCTTTCCACATTCCATTAAAAGCTCGTTCTTCTTTTTTCTGCCCCTTTTTTTCCCTGGGTTTCTTGGAGCTAATTCTGGGGTTGATTTTACTGCTTTTCTTCCATGATTACCCGATCTTTCAACGCTGTTATTTTCTACCAAGCTCTTTGCCTGTGTTTTCCATAAGAATAACTACTTTATTCGATTGCATTCTTCTTGTGGTAGAGATTCTACCCCACCCGTTGTTCCCTTACTCAAGAACCCTTCTAGATCTAGGTTTTCTCTGTCAAGAATCTCTTGTAACTCATTGTCTTCTAGTTCCATCTCGCTCTGAGTCATTTCCTGATCCATATCCATCTCTGATTCACTCATCATTATCCCTTTATGTTTTTCCTTAACCTGTTCCTGATCCTGTTCTTCTTCCTTTTCCTTCTTATCATATCCCTCCTTCCTTACTTGATTTTCACCTGCTGTATCTTTCTCTTCAAGAACCTGGAACTGATTTGGCCTCCCTTTTTGGTCAACTTTTGGGTGTTGATTTGGCCCTTTTTTTCCATTTTTTCCTTTGTGAGCTACCTTGTGAAATCCATCTGTTTCTTTCATTCTGTTAGGTTTTCTATTGATCTCTACCTTGCTGAGAGGGCAGTCTCTAAGAAGGTGTTCGTGCTCATGAAATTTTCGGCATCTAAATGGAATATACTTGTAGTCGACAGTCTGCACCCATTCCTTATCATGAACCTCCAGTATGACCTCGTCTGGAAGTGCTCCAGATAGGTCCATCTCTACACAAATCCTAGCAAAGGAGGTGTATTTACCCCTTCTTGTAGCTTCAGAAGTTTTGACATACCTCCCTAGTTTATTTCCTATGGATGTTAGTGATTCTATTTGCTAGTAATCCAAAGGTAGAGAATACAGTCTTACCCAAACCAGGACTGAGGTAAAGGTTTCCCGCTCCGGCACGAAGTTCATCATCCACGGCCGCATGTAGAGCCCTGTTGCTGCATAGAAGTAGGGCCCACCTTCAAACACTTTGTCTTTGTCCTCAATGTTTGCAAACACCACAGTGAAAAAACCCTTGGATCCTAGATGAAGATCGATGCTTCCCTTAGGCTTACAGTGGTATCTGATCCATGTTTGTAAAGCCTTTTCGGTGGGCCATAGTCCCATGAATTTGCATATGATTGCATAAGTCTGCATGTGCTCCTTGTGGGCCTGCAGCTCTGGATTAGTTAAGATTACTCTGGGAGTGATTTCAGCTTTAGGTTTGCACGGTCCCTTTTGTTTCCTGTCTTTTGGGCCCTGTTTATTGTCATTTTCCTCCTTGTCTTTTGTGCCTTCATTCTCCTTCTTTTTGTTACATTTTGTATCCTCTCCCCTATTATTTCCTCCTTCCATCTTGCTACCTCTGCCTGATTCTAGGGGAGTCTTGCCCTTGTTAGCCACTACCTCTCTGAAGGAGGAAGTGGAGCTCCCTCCTCGACCACCGTCCATGGCAAAAAACGCACGCAAGAACCCTCAACCCTGTTTTTTCGATCTTCTGCTCTTCCCACTCCTCTCGCTCTCACACTTCCCAATTAGAATTCTAATCCTTATTAATTGTATCTCCATAAATTTAATTCTTATTATATTTTTTATTATTTATTTATCTATTATAATACTAATTATTATTAATATTAATATTATCTCCATAATAATATATTTCCTCGATTATTTCTTCTATAAAATCGATTTTTATTATAATACAAATATAATTTAATCTAATAATATTCATATTAATTATTATTAGAATGAGATTATTCTATTGATTTTATTGATTATATAAATAATATGTTAACTTAATTAAAAAATAATATAATTATTAATTATTTTTTTTTAATTCTTGGTCAAAGCTTAATCAGTTATTTCAGTTTTTTGGTCAAACTAGCTGTTATTTTCTAACATCTAGTTCACTGCTCTCATCATCTATTTATTCCATTGCACTCATCATCTATTTATTCCATTGCCTAGATCTAATTCCTCATCTTGTCCTCAAGATAAACCACACTGATTGGTTCGAAACGAGATTTTATGTTGTGTGATTTTTACCAAAAATGTTATTACAATTAATATGGATCACAGAAGTCTAAATACTACAATATGAAAGTTATCTCTCCACTCATATGCATATCTCATTTCAAAATTTCTATTTTCAAATAGGTCATATCAATAACCTGCTCAACACATGAGAATTGTTGATTCCAATAACATGATAATTATCCTTCCACTTTATGCCATTTTTAGATGTCTCGAGGTTGAGCTACCTTTTGATATATACGTACGTATGTGGTTATGTTAGATAATAATATTTTTGTGTGGTTAAGTTAAATGATAATATTTTTAATTATTATTATTTAAAGATAGTATATATATAAAGATTGGTAATTTTATTTAAAATATATTAATAATTTTTTTTTTTTTTATGATTGGGTTGTAATAATATGGAAATTATTTTTCTATTTATTTTTATGTCATTTTTAGGTTTTTATTTTCAAGTCTATGTCATGTTTAGGTCTCTATTTTCAAGTATGTCATATCAAGGATCTTTATGTCATTTCTAGGTTTTTATTTTCGAGTAAGTCATATCAAAAACTTCCTTTACAATTGGATTGCAATAACATGAGAATTAGATGTTTTTTCCCAAGAAATAATTGTAATTTTCATTAACAAAATGAAAGTTACATGTTGTAAATATCCAAAGGTATATCAAAAAGATGAAAATACATATACAGGCATATACATTGCCTTATTGCCTTAGCTTAAAACATGTAGATTCATAACATAAGTTGATGTCGATTTAGACAAAAACAGAGCTAACACAAACGACGAGAACATATAGCAGAAGGTGGACCGAAACTTGTTCCAAAGCCATCTGACAAGAAGTTCCATCATAATACCAAAATCTCTGCTAACTCAAACCAAAAAGGATCCACAAAACTGTCATTGAACTACCAATATATATGGATGGAATGAGAGTTGCATGTCATCTGGAGGAAATCCATCTATGAAGGGATGATGATAATAATAAAAATGATCTCCATTTAATTGCTCTCAAACTTGCCACGAACCCCACGCGTACTACACACCTTCCTTGGAAAGAGCATCGACAATGGAGTTACGTTCCCTGTAGATATGTAGACAAGAGATATGGTCAAAATTATGCTTGATCATAAGGACTTCATTTAAGGTAGGCCTGAGAGCATCTATATGACATAAATAAACTTCATTGAACGAATCAATAACCACACGGGAATCCGTGAACACTTGCAGCTACCAGTGAAAAAAGAAGGAGTTTTGAACTAAAAAGATCTGCATATTTGTTGGAACCACAACTTAGACCACACTTAAGACTGAAGGAATGAGAATCTAATAGATAAAGAATATAACCACCACGAAAGGCGCCATCTCTTTGGGAAAATCCATTAAAAAAAGCCTGAGGATACAACCTCTCAATTTTCTCCTCTCAAATTACTCAAGGCCTTGATGTCTCATCCTCCTCCATGATCTGTAATTGAAAACTTGAAGATTTGAACAAATTGCAAGTAAAATTTATATCTTTTTTAGGCAATAGATCAATTTACTAAACACATAAACAAATGATTTTAAACCAAATTTTACACCCAAACAGATAAAAATAACAATATCTGAAACACATAACACAAAACATGATAAAGGAATTCACCCCTCTCCTCGGCTACATCTCCTCATCCGGTTTCCAATGTAGGGCCTCTTTCATTAAGTGCTCAAAAATGTATGAACATGGCTTTAAAATGCTCAAACAACATAACTGATGTCTCTAATGGATCTAGAACTGTCAAAAACCCCCATCTGGGTTCTTTCTGCACCTCATTTGGCCAAAAATAGAGAAACTTATGTCTCTTACAAGTTTTTAACCAATTCCATTGGTAATCATCCTCCAATTTGACCCAAACCTGGCTTGAGCGCCCTAAACCTGAAACTGGTGCGCAAATATGTCCTACAATCCCACCCGACTGGCGAAATTGTAGGACAGTTAAATTGCCCATTAACCCCCCAATTCTGAAAAACATGGCCATATGGGCGTCCTTGTGACTAAGTTTAGTGTCGAAGATTCTGGGTCAAGGGCTTAGAAGGTGCACCACTGTCTCCACTAGCAGGTGGTCATGTTGAAGGATATGCGGCCTGGGGTTGGCCCCCTCTGCATGTCATGCTCTCGGTCCTGTGAAGGGTCATGTGACCCGGGGGTTGGCTCTTTGGGTTGACCCCTTTTCATTTATTTCTGCCTGTGGTTCTCCTAATGCTCTGGTTGTGATTATATTGCACTATCCTTGTGGTTGTGGGCACGGATTTTGGTCTAGGACTAATCCCTAGCCCCTGGGGCCCCTTTCTTGCAGTCCTGTGGGCATGGAGTAGCCATGGGCTAGGGCTTAGCTCTGACCCCCCTCCCCTATATACGCCATATTTGAAACTTTAATATAAGTTGTGCGCTATACCTTTCAAGGAACAAAACACGATGTAATGGTTAGGCCTGTGGTTTCTTTATGGGAGGTCACAAGTTCAAATCTTATGGGGTGGATGTTCGGCCCATATAAAATTTTGCATTAACCCTGGGAGGCCACGTGGTTGCCACCCTTTGGCCCATGTGGCCTCTTTTGATTCGACCACCTCTATAAGCCATAAACCAACCAAATTTCTCCAACCATGAACCAATCATAATGAGACACTTATCAAACTATCATTGGCTAATAAATTACATAGTCATCTTCTAAGTCACCTGCCTAGTCAGTGTACGGACTGCTGACTAGGTGTACCTACAACCCAACTTTTAAAATTATAGTTGTTTGGCAAATCGATAAGAACATGATATCAAGAGCATACAATATCAGTTTTGAGTGAAATAAGTTGAGTTAGATTTAGATCGTCGATATCTATCCAACCGTACAAGTTTCAAAAGAATTTGAGCACTTTGAATTTTGAGCACTAAACTAATCCCTTGGATCACTCCTCCCCATTGGAAGCTTTTGGACCTCCAAAAGACTAATTTCAGTCAACAAATAGATGAGGGTACAGTTCCCTCACCCTTCCAACCTCAACCCATTTATCTTTGCTTGGATTTGTGCCTTTGAGACCAACACGAAGTTACTCCACATTCCTTTGTTTTGAAGTTATTTTCCTTCTGTTAAGGATGGTATTTGTTAAACACACACATGGCAGAGACAAAATAGGAAAGATAAACATGAGATTGTAATTTCTTATTCACCATGATAAATATTTAGAATACATAGGAGTGACCCTTGGTTTCATATTCCAAGTGGTCCCTTGGACTCCTTTTGGTTGTTCAGCTTCCACACCAACCCTTAGAGGATTAGGTGTCCAACATTCCCCCCCTCAATCTGAAGCGTTATGTATGAGTCCAAGAAGAGATCTATAATACAAATTTGCAAAAATGCATGGCAGCACTAGGCTGAATGTGCTCTCTGAAATGTTGGTATAAAGGGTAGTGGTTTAAGGATGACCACCAACACTAGAACGCTTAGTGCAATTCCAAAAACTCTTCCAAGTCTGGCATGAAGCCCAAGTCTTCTGCTAGAGGAAGTGCTCCTGATTTTTTGAAGAGGGAAACCTTCAACCATGAAAGGGAGGTCTCACCCCACATAAAAGGGAGAACCTCAACCTGAAAAGGGAGGTCTCAACCTGCGATGGTTTAAGGATTACCACCAACTCTGGAATGCTTAATGCAATTCTTGGAACTCTTCTGAAACTGGAAAGAAGCTGAAGTCTTCTACTAGAGGAAGTGTCCCCAATTCTTTGAAGAGGTATCACCAACTGAAGGCATGCTTAGGGGCATCTTTGTCTCTAGTTACAACTCTAATTCTGGTATGGCAGGTTGTAGCTCAAGCTCGCTTGATGTGGCTTTGAATCTTGTAGATGACCATCATTTCCCCCCTGTCAGATACAAGGCGAGAAGATGAAGAGTTATCAACTGCAAGACTTTTCAATATTCTAGAACAAATCCTATTGTATGAGCGAAATATCTTCTTGGTTGTTGAATCCCATTGCCAAGAAGCGATCCATCCAAGATGAATCATTGTTCTTGTAGGATGTTTGTTTTTGAAGCATCTGTTTGAAAAATGAATGGTTTTATGACAATGCTTACATGGATGAAGATCAAAACAATGATCTTTCATATGGCCAACTCGGTCACAGTGTTGGCATTTCACAATCTGTTGCTGTGGAAGAGGGGCAGAATCTGGAACAGCTGGAGATGAACTGTCATGAAGGAATCCAACACTCTAAAACTAAATGGGCTTTGAGTAGTCTGGAATATGAAAGGACACGTCCTTGTCATATCCAAGACCAGTTCTATGCTTGTTGTGGACAAGTTCTTCCCAAGGTCTGATGATGGGCTTGGGAAGTGCAAATTGAACTTCTGCATCTGCATGTAACTCTGCGACTTTATTGGGCACTGGATCTGAATCAACTGTAACATTTTTGTCTTGCTATTTATGGGAGTCTGTTTCAATCTTCTGAACAGAAACAGGTTTAGAATGATGACTCCACTGCTGTAATTCTTCCTGTTGTAGTTGAGATTCAAGCTGTAAAAAATCAATCTGTTCTTGTGCATATTGTAGACAAGTCTGAATTTCTGAGAGAGAGCCTTTGCTAATTTGGAATGTGTCATTAGAAGTAGATTGTATTAGAGTTTTCAAGAACTCTAATACTTCACCAATTTGAGTCATTTTCTCTAATGTCAAACTTAGACTTTAAAATTTGTTCACAACTATGAACCAATGTCACTGCAAGGTATTCTCTTTAGCCCCAAAAAATAAAATCTTGAAACTTGACAACTATAGGGGAAGCACTGATTTTTTTATGTAATGGAATGTTAAAAAAATAATGGACTCAACCCAAATTTTGTGAATTCAATTATGTTTTCACAAATAATGACCATGAAGAAAATATTCCTAGAAAATCTGTGCAAATTCTTTGACAGACATATTACAGAAACTCAAGGCATATACTGCCAATGAATACTCTCATGTTGAATGAGTAGCTCCAACACAAAATAGAGATTATTTGATCATGTGTTTCTGTTCCAATTCACTTTCAAGTACTAAGCCTCTTCCATAGGCAATCATTCACAAGCTACGTAATCATATGTATACGACTCGAGTAAAAATAAAGTGATACACATCAAATGAATTGTTACCTCAACATTCAAAGCAGAGATACCATCTCCAACACTACAAATATTCGATACATCGACTGTGCTTGAGTGATCTGTGGGGGAGGCAGACAACGTAAGTGATTTGAAACTGATATATAATTGTCGGGAGGTATAGATCAACATTATATATTATGCAATGGGAGGAGGTGTTATATATTATGCAACGAGGAGGCGGCTTTATACATTATACAATGTGGATGAGGAATTATACATAAAATCATTATATACCAGTATGGTTATATATTAAAAACCAGGAGTGGATTATGAACCTGTGACAAAGGTTATAGCACGAGAGGGAGGGAGTTATAAACTGGGAGGAGGCAATGTAACCTGAGCGGAGACTGTTGGTATGGCGTTATTTTATTTGAACTGGGGCCAGAGGTGTAGGGATAATTCTATGTAACAAAATACAATGCGAAGAGCAGTGCAATGCCAGAACAACGGTGGTTCAATCACGCCACTGTTTGAGCTCACACAAAGGAGAGGTGCAGTGTGATACAAAGTCACGATAGCATCATCTCTTCAATAGAGGGGATGTATGACTCAGAGACGGGATTTGACAAAACACAGTCATGCCAACAATGTGTAATCCATGCTTGTAAGAGGAATGATGTTACCTTATTTTGAGTCTTCGGTAGTCAATCCTCAATGCACTGGTGTTCATAGCTTTCAAACTATTCCACGCTCATCGCTCAGTCTCCATGCTCATTGCACCAAATGAAATACTATTCATAACCGAGTAGTTCGATGGCAGCCAATATAATCACACAATCATAACGCAGGTGGATGATACTCTAGCACTAGCATGAGAAAATATATTGTCCATTTTAGTTTTCGAACACATCCCAGTTGGTAAAAGTCACTGATACAGTCAACAGGTAGCGTAGCACCAAACATAAAATCAAGAAAGCAAAAACAAAAAGTCCCCAAAAAAAAGAAGATTAAAAAACAAGAAAGCACAAAAAAGCGGATGACTGTGCATTTGTAATAAAGCGAAAACACCATAAAATCAAGAAAGCAAAAACAAAAAGTCCCCAAAAAAAAAAATTAAAAAACAAGAAAGCACAAAAAGGCGGATGACTGTGCATTTGTAATAAAGCGAAAACACTATAAAATATTGTAAGCACAAAATCAAGAAAGCAAAAAACTCAGAAAAATGATAGAAAAGCAAAGAGAAAAAGGAAGGATTCTGAAACAGTAGACTATCACGGAGCCATTACAATAGCTTATATGGGTTCAACGCATTCTTAAATGCCTTAGCGTGTATGCATCTGTGTGTTTAGATGTTCATGAATCTATTTTAATGGAATTGACGTGTGTTTATATGGGGATGAAGGCATTTTATTAGGCTTTTGCAAGGCCTCACCGCTAGTTCTTCAACCATTCTGTGCAGCTGTGTTTATTTAGCTAAGCGATATAATATTCTTTGAGAGTTGTGCAGATGTGTTTATTTGGTCAAGAAATATAATATTCTTTGAGAGTTGAGAATTAAATCAACATTAATGTATTTCGCCAAGAGATAGAATATTCTTTGAGAATTGAGAATTAAATCAACATTAATCGAAAGCTTCCTATGTTACAATAGGTCGTCGTTGCTCGAGCGGAAATTGGTCCTTAGAGAAATCTACCATTTCAAAAACAAGGGCAAGCGAATTCATAAACCCGAGTCTCTGCTTGCATATGGTAAGTAGGGGTTCTTTCCATCATCAGCTCATAGCTTCGACAGTGGCACTCATCATGGCCCACAAATTTGTAGAAATTACAAAACAACTGCTAAGGTATTTGAACAACTTCTGAAGTAAGTGGTAGTTATCTATCGCATGTTGCCCGGTAACTTGACAAATTAAACATACAATACTGTCCAAGCTCTTTCCAAGATAGTCTTATCAAAAGCTTGGCTGACCAAAAGCCTCTACAATGAGTTATGAGGGACTATTTATAGCAAAGGGTGGGGTGACGCTTAACATTCCCCTTTGTGACCATTCAACTACCCTCATGACTCTTCACCTACTCTATGACTGTTACATCCACTATTGAGACTTGACTTACACTTGACATGACTCAACATTACAATGCACATGTACCCATGTGAAAAATGGCTTCAACAAGCCAAAATAGACATCATTCTGACTTAGACAAATATAGAAGTCCAACTACTCGACATCGTCATGCTGATCAACAATAACATATTGATGCCAAGATTGGTAGTCCTTGTTAGTGTCCGTGTGTTCCATTGTGACATCTGTCTGAAACCTGAACCTTGCCTCCATAGCATCCGGATACACTACTCAGTATCCTCTGTCCAACTCATCTGAAATCATGTGCATCATTGTCTTCAATGTGGCAAGACTAGCAATGTACTTGTGCATGATGTCTGCACTGATAGGAAAGTCTGGACTAGTGGCGATGCGCATCAACTCGTCAAAGTATGAGCCAAGCTCCTGTCAGACCTGCTTCTTTGTCTTCACTTGGGTGAGAGTCCCAAGTGATGGGATCGCATGTGTGTGCAACATAACATCCATGCTCTTGAATACTCGTGCATGGGAAGCCTATATGCTAGTGATGAGTTGCGGTAAGTCCTCATAGTTCCGGATGTGACTCCGGATACATGCTTTCAACTCAACAGCATTGGCCCTCATCATCTTTGGAAAGTGAAGCAAGGCTCCCTTGTACTTCATTGTCCATGCTTACATGTCATCAACATCAGTATGTATTCTCTTCAAGATGCATGCTCTTCTTGCACATCGTTGCTTCCATATGTGGAGATGGATTACTACTTGGTGCATGGTACCAAACTTGGAGTAAAATGCTTGCATAACTGTATCCAGGGAAAATACTTCATCTAGTATTACCTTCCTCAGTTCAGCCCGGGCAGACATTGTCACCAAGTCTCCTCCCTACTTGGCCACTTGTACTTCCTTCATCATTCTCTCATTCTCAGCTATGAGGAAACAAACATTTAAGCTAGTGGATTTTGCATACACTCTAGTTGCATCAGCCAAAGTAGCTGGATGCTTATTCACATCAGTGATGATCACTTATTCTTCAACTTGCACATGGGATGTTTGGTTGTCTGGAGTTGGTACTCTTTGAGACTGCACAAGTCTGTGGTGAGATTCATCAAAGGAGATGTTGTGCACCTCTACTTTCGGCTGACCACCAAGGATCTCAGTGTCTCCTTGGTCATTTGAGACTTGTGCATCATTTGGATGCATTGAAGTGGGGGAGTAGAACTCTTTTTGGTGAGGCATGAGGTCAGTGCCTTGTTCCAACTCCTGTTTCTCCACGTCGGCATCCAATTGTTCAAGAGCCTGTTCTATCTCATGAGCGAAGTCTTGCCCCTATGAGGGTTCACCTTGTTCACCTGATGCCATATGTTAAGATGAATCAACTACTTACCTGGGTGCTACTTCCTATGTCTGCACATGATGTGCCCCCTACTGTATTTGCTATTGTTTCTCTTCCTTCTCCTATTGTCTCCGGAGTTGTTCCCTCAGCTCATGCAGCTCCTTTTCTACTTCTTCCATTCTCTTCTTACCCCTCTGCCTTCGCACAATGCACTTGTCACGTTGCTATCTCTTTGCATGAATAGCCATAGTTGCTTGTTCTAAAAGTGGATCTTCTTGAAACTTGCAGCTTTTATACTCCTCTTCCCTTTGTTGCGCACAGGTATGCTTGGCTTTGTTTCCTTTGCTGTTGTTTCTACTTCTACTACTGTTGGTGCTCTGCATGATGCTGCTTTGATAACCATTTTATGGCGAAGCTAGCTTGTTCATTGGGTCTAGAGGAATTGTAGCAATACCTCCATGAGTCCTCCTTAGCCCAATGACATGCCCCATGGATCTAGTTGAACTGAACTCTTGTACAATGATCCTTCACAATGCAATGTGGGTCATACGGGTTGAAGCTTCGGAGGTCGAATGGGTACTTCTTCATTTGTTCTGCTTCGACATCTGCTTTCTTGATACTTTGAATCTCATATAACCCAATCTAGAATGGAAGAGCGGGCCAAGGTGCCTTCTTCTTCTACTGCAGTCTAGTTGTCAATCTTGTCGAGATGTGATATGCTACTTCTTGCATGACAAGTACGTCTAACGAAAACTTTGGCAAAACATGCAGAGGCTTATCCACAATGAACACTCAGATGAACGTGTCAGACAGTGAGGCATACCAATATGCAATGCCTAACAATGCCTTCATTACTTCCTCTGACTTGCAGGGTGCATCTTGTTCAAATATCAACTAGTACACTGTGGTGACAAAATGGTCGGATATCCGTATGATCACTTCTCTAAAACTGCATTTGGACAACAACTTGAAATACATGTTCACAATAGTCTCCACCAGTGACCATGCCCACTCCAAGCCCGAGAACTCATGTTGGGCACATACGGCATCTAGGATGTAGGCGGACATGTAAATCTTTGCATGCATGCCTTCGGGTGACTGTCGAGCCTTCATGACTTGTTCCTTCAGCGAATGAGCCAGTATGTCGGACAAGTTGCATGGTCTTCCTTCTCTAGCCAGTTGGTCCAGTGTGATCACCCAACTCTGAGGAAAGGTTTCAGTGCTTGCCTGACCACTCAGTCGACATGTGAATATGACCAAGTATTGGTATTCCTTCCTCAATATCTTTATCTTGCATATTTGGTTGGGTGTCATCCTGAAACGAGCAGGCTCCTTTACCCAATCCTTCAGAATGTCTCTGGAGTAAGCTCTGCTATTGGGAAAGCTGAATGGAGTCATGAAAGTCATGGGCTTAGACATCTTATACATCTTATCATAATCTCGTGCCCAGAAGGTTGCAAGATTCATCCTACTGACACTGCTCAAGGTCATCGTCTCAGGGTCAGTGTGAGAGACGATCTAGTGAATCATGTTCGTGCATGGGAACGTGGGGTATCTGCATACAATCCGATACAAGCCAGACTTATGAATGTTCACATACACCTGACGGTCTTCGAGGTCTTCCCCAAAAGTTCCTATGAACATTTCATTAACCTCTTGCCACTTTAGTTTGATGTCTTTTTCTAGATACAACTTTGTATCTTAATAGATTAGCAGACTAGAGGACACCTGCTCAACTACTGCTCCAACTACAACTCCATCAGTATCATGTGATCCTATTCTATTTGAAGACATTGAGACAGATGAACACCTGAAAGGTCCGGAGACAAGAAACATGCATGGCAAGAGATACGTTAGTGAAAACAAAGCAAATCTGGGAAAGGACACAGCACATAATTGGGAAAGCAGTGAGCAAGATTGCGCACATTTTGCTACGAGGCTAGGTGACTGGCTGCCAGAACTACACAAAAGGTAGTCTAGGCTATCTAGGAGGTAGGACTAGCTGCTAGAACTACAAAATGCACAATCCAGTCAGGCAGCTAGCTGTTGGGATTGCGCAATGCGCAATTCCATCTAGGAAGGACTGCTGGCCCATGGATAGATTTGCGCAACTTCTTGGGCCAAGCAGCCACTGTCCTCCAGAAATGCACAAAACAGTCCTGGAGGCCAGTGCTAGGCAGTAATGCGAAAATATAGAGAGCAAGGTGAGCCTTCCTTACCCAAATTGCGCAATGCAGCCTTGGTGAAGGCAGAGCATGGGCTAAGGTTGGCCCGACTCACCTACGGGAAACTAAAAGCAAGTAAGATAGTGAATGCATGGAGACACTAAGTCATAGTAGAAGTGATTAACAATGAAAAAACATGAATTAAAGATTCAGAAAATAGATCGACATGCATGTGGGTGAGGTCGTTCACTGGTTGGGTGAACGTTCGTGGAAAACAATTTCATGCATGTGACAGCAGTAAGATAGAAACAAAAACTAAAATTGAGCTAGAACAAGATAGAATACATGCAAATGAAAGCAAGCGTTCAAAGAAATCAAGAAAACAACACTCACACAAGAAAATACACCAAAAGCGACAGAAATGTTGAAAAAGACAAGTTGAGGCCACTTACCCATGAATAGCTGAACCGGATGTGTTGAAGAGTCCTGGATGTGCTATGGGATATCAAAGCTCCAAGATTTATGTGAATGAATGAGCTCTGATTGGTCAAATAAATAAGTTTTTTCTCATGACATGCATGCCACAAATCTAGGAAAAAGTGACACTTGGAGGGAACAACTTTGCATGTAACCCCCAACTGCTAAAAATAGCACCCTGAATCATGGGATTTCTTTTGCATGTTGTCTCTAGCTATGCTAAAAGAGAAAGTCATGCATACGTGCAAGTCAAGTTTCATCGGTGCCAGGTGGAACTGGTCAACTGGATTGCTCATGCATGAAGTTGCTCAATTGCTTGGGAAAAATGCGCATTCCTGGCTGGGAGCTGGGCTGATTGCCCAGGACGTTTGCGTAATTTCTAGGTAGAGTAGCTGACTGCTACCCATATTTGTGAAAATCCTGGGCTAAATAGCCTCTACTCAGAAAATTTGCGCAAATCCTGCTACGAGTGTTGGCTAGCAGGATTGCGCAATCCTGCCAGCCAACAGCCTACCAGAGAGGATGCATAATTTCTAGAGGGAAGGTTGGTTGCCCTCCAAAAATGCACAATTTTCAAGGGGAAACTGCTCATCCTGCAGCTAGACCAAGTCTGGGTGAGTAGCCTGTGAGGGGAATGGATCAACTGTGATCGACAGGCTGCCTTTGTGCGAGGAAAACGCATGAATCTTGAGTACTTGACAAAGAAAGACAAAGTGATGTGTAAGGTTGGTAGGGAGGCTCCAAAACAGGCTAAGGAAAAATTTTGGAGGGTGGTTGTAGCCGCAACAACACAACCTCGAAGCATGAGTAGGGGAGATGGAGTGAATGTTGTTTCCTTGGCTAGAAGATGGAATGATGGGGTCTGTTGGTCTGTCAGCCATAAAATACTGGCCACCGTCCTTCGAGAACCAAAAACGTCAATGATGCTGCACCCCCCAACATTCAAGGGATCACCACGATATGAAGTCCCAATCAAACCTCACACTGTTTGGTGTAGGAGACCCATCCAGTATAAAGGCCCGATTGCCAAATCCTTAAATAATTGCCTTGGCTCTAGTTGTCAACATAAGACAGTGATGCAAGGGTGTCTTCAAAAAGCAAGGGGAGTGTTCCTAGTGATTGTTTAGTGAAACTTTTTCAAGGTTCTTCTACTACAAAGGGGAGAGAAGAGCAACCCTCTAAGTGAGAGGTAATAGTACCACCCAGAAAGAGACACACATGAACTAGAAGGACCTATCTAACATCCAGCAGAATAGTCCACAACATATGTGATGGTTGTTACAACCAACAAACAAGGAAAGATTTGTCTAGTATCCCACAAAATAGTCCACAAGGATGGGACAATGATAACAACCATTACAACACATTCACAATAAGATAAGCACTAAAATAACTGAAATAGTTCAACTATCTTAGTACATGTGAAAGCAAACATGAAATTAAAACATCCATAGAATAGTCTTACAAAAATTCATAGTCCATGCATGAAGAATGTATTGTCCTTAAAAGGATTATATTATTAAGCAAAAATTCCAAGACACATGTTTACAATGTACATCACTAGCCCCAATAGTGGGACATTGGAGCCATTCCTTGCTCCTCAGAGATTTATATGATCTCTCTAATGCCCCTTGGGAGGAGCCAAGGTGAAAATTCCTTAGCTCATACAATGAGGGGGTATATATAACCAAGGGGTGATGCTTTCCCCTTGTGACTCTTTGACTACCCTCATGACTGTTTAACTTCCTATGACTTTTCAACTTAAAAGGCTTTTCATATTCATGTGTGTCCTTTGGACTTCCACTTTACAATACATTTGAATACAATTTACATGTTCCACAATAGTCATGTGGCATATGACAACTCATGATACAAATTGACATGACACTGCTAACATGGACTGAGTTGATGATGTGGAAATGTCAAGTCACTATTGTTGTTGAGTGCTACATGTCTTCTTGGATATGATTTCTCTTCTCCTTTTCATAGCTTGGTAATGCAGGGTCTTCAATGATCTTATGTATTGGCTGATAATGATAATTTGTGTCCCTTTCCTTGCTATTAATAGATCTACTAATGAGTTCAGTTACAAGAGAGTCTTTAGGCATGGTTCCCTCCTCCTCCTCCTTCTTCATCATCTCAACATGACTTGATAGTGTACCTATTCTTGCAATTCACTCATGACGAGATGACATCACTCTGAAAAGTCCCTAGTCTAAGATTATGCATTATTATCCATGAACTAACCCTAGGAAAAATTGCAAATTGGTAGAAAGGGCCTAGTGACTGCACATTGTGCAGTTCAAGGAGATAAGGAGAGACACTTATCACTGAGATTTCACAGTGCGCATCTCAGGCTAGAGTGAGGGATATTTTTGCACAGTCCTCATCGAGGATAAAAATTACGCAGTGCCCACTGAGGGACAAAATTGTGTAGATCGAGCAAGCAATGGAGGCTGCGAGATGGATCCCTAAGAGGACAGACCACACAATTTCATGAGGCGAGGGGGACTGTGAAGTTGGGAGGCTTGGAGAGCCGAACTACACAATTTCTGGAGGTAGTGAGCTCTGACTAAGGGAAGGACACTGGAAGAAGTATCTGCACAGTTTTGGATGTCATGGGAGTCTGGAATTTCGACACATTACGCACTTCCAACACAGAAGGAAAATGCTTGAGGGCTAAAGATGTGAAATGTGCAGTTCAAGGAAAACTAGGAGGAACAACTGTGCAATTCTAGAGGTCAAGGAAGGCTGCTGGCCTCAGGAATTGGCAGAAAAATAGGCCCGAAGGATAGGGATTGTGCACTATGCAGTTCTAGGAAGAAAGGTCACATCCAATAGGGCTAAGATTGCATAGTGCATAGTTCAGTTGGGGCCTGGTGAAGTTAAGTTGCCTGGTCAGGAATATTTTCCGAAAATAGCTAAGTGTGGGAAGAGAGAAAGACTAATGATAAAATTGAACAGTGATCACACACTTAGCATACTTTGATAGCATGACAACATATATCATCATAACACATACGAAAAGCATTCCCCTATGTGTGATTGCCTCATGAAAGGATGCAACAAGTGTGACACTTGAGATAGACTTTAGGACGACCATGACGACACTTGTGCAACAATGCTCAAGACTTTGTGCATGAATGCGATGGATGTTTTAATGGTTGGGACAACTCATATACACAAAGCCTGACCTTTGACACTACCAGAAAAGGCTCGTAAATGTTATACAAAAGTCGAACATGCCAAAAGATGACAGTTAATCCAATAAGTAAAAGGGGCTAAATAACTTCAAAAAAGCTCATGAGATGAGCATGAGAGTTTGCAACAATCAAGGAACGCTCCAAAATTTGAGTGCAAGCCAAAATTTTTGAGGGTGTTGTAGTAGCTACAACACAACCATACCTATCGTCTTCAATCTTTCGATGATGTTGTACTCTCCTTTTTGATTTCTTAAATTTTACACCCCAGAGGAGTGGGGTGCTAAACATAGTAGAGATTTGACCCATTTTTAGAGAAATGGATGAGGCTACTCAATTAGAAAATGCTCAGGTAGAGCTTTCTAGTGATTTGAACAAATCTAGAATGGACTACTTGGATCGAAAGATGAGGATAGTCAAATCAGAGCTCGTTAGAGTCAAAAACCTGGAACCGTAGAATCCCTCATCCCATTCTAAAATCAATTGTGAGAAATATCGGTGGCTAGAGACCAAAATATGTTAGCTGTGGGACTCAAGACCATCGATTAACTGAGCCCAATGACACTTTTCCAAGTCAATTCTTGAATAATATGGGATTATATCATTTATAGTCAGGGATTGGGGATTTTCTCTTTAGGAATATAGGTGGCAGTGTGCCATTGAGAAAATATGGCATTAACAACCGCTTGTTGGGAGTTGGAGACGTCGTAGGTTGTTACAGAGTTTTTAGGTACCTGAAGGACTGAGTTATGAATGACACTTGGATCAATCCTACCTTGACTCATGGCTCGTTTCACTTCAGTATTGCATCATCTTGACGGTATACCCTAGAAGGTCAAAGGCCCTATAACCATGTCAAATTTCATTCTAAATGGAGTTGGACTTTTGGGCATAAGGCAGCGAAGAATCCAAGTTCTAGCTAAGAATGACTAGCACCATTCTTGGTATGGAGGAGGCACCAAATGGCAGAGAAATTTTCACGTCACAGATATAGACAATTAATGAGCCTATGGAAAGGATCAGTGTCCATCTTAAAGAAATCTCACCTAAGAGGACCTCAGGTAGGTGGACATGCGTGGCTGTTAAGCTGGTGCTAGCCCTTGGAAAGTTAGATTCAACAGAGTAAATTTCGCAAATCAATGATTATGATTGATTTCGAGGGGATGAGCCATTGAATCCAACTCTTTTAGAGAACCGGATGGGGGAGATTAAAAGGGGCCACCACCTGTCAATATAGTGCACCAATCACATCAGATATTGGGACCCTTATGAAGCAAGTGTGGCAAGCAAGCATGAAAATAACTTGATATACCTATTTACTCCCTTCTCTTCCACCCAACCCAACTCGGTCACTTGTCTCGACTACGCCATATCAGTAAATTTCCCACCTAAAATACCCACGAACTAACCATTGTACTCCCAAGGCCTACCATTTCATTTTAAATCACCTATTTAAAAAAAATCCTATGTCAAGCACCTCCATCTGCAGTTGTCTCTGATCAATTTCTCACCATAGTGATAAACCTCCCTACTCTCACAACACTCTATCCTCTCATTCACCCAGAAATCCTCCACCACCCTCATCTGGAAAAAATGAAGAAGGCCAAGGGGAAGATGAAAGTTCGTGTGAAACAACCTACCGACCCATTTAGGAAAACCATTGATAAGAATTTTCTAGGGGCAGGACTATTTTCATATACAGTATGCAGTAGGGATGTAGGGTGTTCCTCATGGGAGGAAATCTAGAGCTATTTTGAAGATGAAGATCCCTAGGTGATCATCAGTAAAATAGTCGTTGATGATCAAAACCCTACCTTAGAGGCAACCTCACAAGACATGACCAATTCATTTTTTCGTATAATTTGAGCAAGACCTAGGATCCTACACAACATAGAGATAGTCATACGGGTGATTGAAACACTAGATATCATGGGGAGAAAGTTCCATACTCAAAACATAATAATTGGATCATTCACAGCAGAGGATTTCCAATAAATGTACCAATTACCAAGCCCTCAATATGTCTATGACAAAAATTATGTGGAAAACTTATGTAAGAAGCATGAAGACCTAGTGAAGTCAATTAAGGAATGGAGGAGTGACCCAAACAAACACAAGAAGGAACAAGAGGCTACGTACTTTATAGACTCACTAGCTTCTCCATTCATTCAAGTAGCTACCATCCTCTGTAAGTTATATTCATACCCCAATGTCTCCAAATTTCCTGTAGATTGGGTCCCTCTTATCGATGGGGCCTCTGAAGGATATATCTTTGACTGGGCCACCATACTATCTTATAACCTAGCAAAGCACATTCTAGCTTCTCACTCTTCCCATAGTATCACTAAGAACAAAGTCCCTCTATTATACACATCAACATATGTCATGGATTCCATTTGATATTCCCTTGCATTCCCAACCATGGGTTGGAAATGGACTGTCTCCAAGTCAACTCGAATTCACATTTATCATAGTGTACTCTAGGAGACCAATTATTTTGGTCACTTCTATCAAATCTTTCATAATGTTATTATCCCAATTTATGAGATAATTATATTCTAGAATAAGCCTCCCAGAATGTCCCAACAAGCTATGGAGGATCTTAGAAATATTGGTAATTAGTTTGGTTAAGAATCTTTCACCTATATCAGATTCCTGGATAGGCTTGCACCCACTCATGTTTGTCTACTCTATATCCCAGATAAGTGGATATGCAAAGAAATATTTTATCAAACAACTGGTCATGGAATCACCAAGGCATTAAAGAATCAAAATAAGAAGGTTTAGACTCAATTCTTTCTTCCTATTGGGATTTTCTCTTTATCTAACTAAGGGCATGCTCAAAACAAAGTCCTGCATATTGAAGCTTTGAATTTAGCCACCATTCTAAATAGGCCCTATGACCCAAATGGGATAGAAAAGAAGGTGGACCTCAACTTTGGTGTCAGAAAATCCCCCATGACTAGAACAAGTTTGATGACTTGTTCACTAAGGTAGTTTCTTATAGATCAGTTTTGGCTAAGGTGAATGAGCAATTATCAATCCAAGAGAGAGAGAAATTCTTTGCTTTCAGGAACGCAATGGGAGACATTGTTTTCCAACTAGAAACCTCATGTCGTAATACATATTCTCAGCAACACACATGATTAGAGAATTCCTTAGCTGAGAAAAAACTAGTAGTCATTCGGCATGAAGTATATACTAGAGACTATCCTAGTAAATCCTACTTCTTAGGTCTTCCTCGACATTGAAGAGATTCCCCCGCTAGATGTGTTTTACATCCCTATGAACAAGGCCATGGAAGTTTAAGAATTTTTAAGGGAAAAGGACCAATAGATTACCTCCTTGGAGTAGGAACTCATTGACAAAGAGGAGCAACTGGAGGCATAATGGCAAGCCCAGCTAGATCAAAGGGAGACTGCACTAGTGAGTCTCCAAAAATATTTCAATTCTCTCCAAGTTTCGCATGCATAGGAAAATAAGGTAAAGGATGAACAACTCCAAGAGTCCCAGTAGAATATAAATCAATTATAGGGAGGAACCCTTTGTCTGAAGGACTTTAAGCAGGACACCCATGAATTAAATGAACGGTTATGGAGACAACAATAATTTTTCTGTGAAAAGTTGAATTTGATTTGGGAACAATGCAAGCTGGCGAATAGTTTGACCATGAGTTAGTGGATATTATTTCGTATTTTGATGAAGCTAAGAAGGACCTAAATGAGATGTTGGAATGGCAGTGCAATGCTACGGGAAGGAAATTCGACTTTCCTAAAATTGACCCAATGCACAAATCAATTATCCTCGAAGTATGGAAAGCATGGATGTGGTCATTTAAAAAGCTTATTAGTGATGCACAGGAGATGTCTAAAATCCTAGTGGAATCTATCAATTATTCCTTACTTGTGTCATATCTCATCTCCAGTTGTCCTAGAAATGTTCTGCCAAATATAGATAGTCCGCGTGAAAATTGGCTAAAATAGGGGGCTCAGTGTATAGAGAGGGTCAATCAGTTAAGAAAGATTGATATTGAAGCTAATTGGCACTTTTTGGTTAAAATCCATGCCAATTGGTTAGTTCTAAAATCGCCCACCAATATCTGTACTCAAATGATTCCACTATTACAAGAAGTGATCTTCAGTAGCTAGATGCATATCAAGCCTCAATCTCCTCTCGTGTTGGCAATACTCCTCAATCTACAAAAATCATGGAACAAATTGATAGTGGAACATGGGAGCACCTCTAAAGATCAAGCAAGCTAATAATGAGGATCTCCCCTAATATGGAAATCACATCATATCTTTTCCATTTTGGAAATTTGTATATATTTTATTTTCAAGAAGGTATCAATTTGTTATGAAATGATTAGAGTAGTCAGGCATTCGATACGTTGGCATAGCTAATCAGTTTAGCTATTTTTCATGCTTAAAGATATTTTTGTAAATGTCTTTTGTTAGAACTCTACCTATTGTTATAGGTATTAATGCACGGGTGTTTGGTGATGTAGAAACCATCAAGGATCTTCCCAGGATCCTTGGTAGATAGTTAGATTAGCTGCAGCTATCACAAAGACACATTCATATCTATGTTTAACAAATGAATATCAAAGAGAGAAGGAATTATTACCTCGAGTCTTAGTGTGGTGCTGTTGGAGAGTGCAATGCAGCTAGGCGGAAGACCCTTGAGCCAGCTCGAGATCAAAACCTGCACATAGCAAAGACAAGCATAATATCACAACATAAAACCTTGATACACAATGCATGAACATATAAAGATATCTAGTTGCATATAACTAAACCACTCATGCTAATGATATTGAATAAACATACAAATAAGTCATACCATCAACATCTTGGAGTTGACAACACAACTCGAGTTCTATATTGATGTAGAAAGAGTGATTACAACCATCAATTGCATCATCCTTCCCTTACCCCTGTAGCTTCTCTCTCTCTCCCCTTCTTAACCTCTTATGATGCCTTAGTCTGAGACTCTACTCGAGAGTCAAATAGGAAATCCTTTCAAATGGTTCGACCCCTTTCACAATGGCCATAGCCTTGCATATATAGCATGTGAGGTTAGGGTTTCCAAGTCCTTCACGAGTTCCATTAGGAAAAAGCAGTGATGTTTCCATGCCTTTGTGCTCTTTCCCATTTGCATACTCCATTAGGAATTAGTAATTCCCCCAAACAGGTCGACTTCTGATGTTTCCTTGCTTTTATGAGTTGACATAGGAGAAAATCTAGGGATATATTGTCAGTCAACTCGTTCACTTGACCCATAGAAACTCATTAGGGTTCACTAATGCTCTTCATAAGGTAATAGACAAAGTTACTTTGGGTACTAATGCACCCTTAGCCTTGCAAGGAATCTTTATAAAGTAGGTCGCTAGTGTTTAGGCAGTGTTAACTTGACAACTAGGCCTGTGAACTTGGCCAGTCCTTCAGTCATCATGTCTTTCTCCTTTGAGCTGATGAGGAGGTCTTTTTTCCTGTATAACAGATGCCCCCTAAAGTGCAAGATCAGAGGCTACGATGATGGCTGAAATACTTTATATTTAATTGTCCTTTTTCTTTGGAAGAGAGAGAGGATCGGAGCTTCGGGCAGTATGAGAAACTTGATACAACACACACACACACAGATATATATATATATATATATATATATATATATATATATATATACAACTAAAATCATGTCATGAGCCAGGCATTCCCATGCTCAGTAGCTATGTTAGAGTGATTTTCTCAGAAAAGAGATATGATGATGATGGCCGCTGATAAGTACAATGCAAAACCTGTGTCATAATAGGATCATTTTGATGAGCTGTCTCCAAAAAAAATAAACATAACTTGGGAGAGGAAACAAGGCTGAGCAATGCAAGTCTCTACCCAAGGTTTTTATTTCTGCTTCACCACAACAGCATAGATCGATACATGTGAATATAGGTGTTGTTGTCGAACATGCATGAAATCGTCTGATTACCAGTCAATAATGAAGGCCATTAATAGACATGAGGATTTCCATTGATAATGCTAATGGTCTCCAAGATGCATAGTACAATCTAGCAAGTGAAAATAATGTTTCTTTTGTCGAACACTCGTACAATCATTTAAATAGGAGCCAATAATGAAAAACCCTGATCAAACACAAGGTGACTTGCCACTGATATCTGCAAGTACCAAGGCACTGAAGTGTTTCTAGGTGCCATGTTCAAGGGAGCGACTACTGCCAAAAAACTATTTCATAATATAGAACATAACGAAATTGTATTGTCCACTTCCCATCTGATTAGTTTAGTCAGTCCAGACAGGTAAACTCATCAATCTTTTCATGTTTTAAGATTCTAAAAAGGACCGTAAAAAGAGCGACTCTATGCCCTATGTAATTAGTTTAATGAGTCCAGAAAGGCAAACTTGTTGATATTTTCATGTTTTAAGAGTCTGAAAAGGATCGTAAAAAGAGTGACTCTATTCCCTATTTGATTAGTTTAATGAGTCCAGACAGGCAAACTCGTCGATATTTTCATGTTTTAAGAGTCTGAAAAGGATCGTAAAAAGAGTGACTCTATTCCTCATCTGTGTAATTTAATGAGTCCAGACGAGACAACTCGGTGGTATTTTCATATTTCAAGAGTCTGAAAAGATCGTAAAGAATGACTCCAAGGTGGTCCCTTTGTCATAGTTTTTAACCGAGTGTGACAAAGATTTAATAGTATACCCAAAATGGTTCCTTTTCTATAAGTTAATCTACTGAGTCTGGATAAAGAGAAACCTATGCTCAATAGATGTTTTCCTCATTTTGTTACGAGTACGAGGAGACGGAGTAAACTTGATATTCATCATGAAATTTTAATGAGTCACACGACGACAAACTCAATAGACCTTCATCAAATTTTAAAGATTCAAATGAAGAAAACTCGAGGTATCTTTTTCAGCTTAGTGAGCAAGGAAAAAGAGGTAAAATAACTGCTCATTCCTTCTTCATAGATTTAACGAGCCCGAAGAAGGGAAAAACTAGGGATTTTTCGATTTAAGAGCAAGAATTAGTCCCGAAAAAGAAGGTGCTCATATCATCATCGTAAGTGTTTAACGAGCCCAATTATGAAAACTTGGGTTTTTTTCGATTTAACGAGCGAGAAAAGTTCCTAAAAATAATGCTCAAAGCTTCTTCATAAGTGTTTAATGAGCCTCAAGAAGGAACTCGGGGTTTTTTCGATTTTATGAGGGAGAAAAAAAATCCCAAAAAAGAATGCTCAGTCGATCCTTTTCAGTTTAGTGAGCTAGAAAAAGAGGGGAAAAGAGTTGCTCGGACCATTGTCATCAGTGTTTAATGAGCCCTATGATGACAAACTCGGGGATTTTTCAGTTTTAGAGCAAGAAAACATCCCATAAAAGAAAGTGCTCATATCTTCTTTGTAGTAGTTTAACAAGCCCAAAGAAGTAGACTCGAGGCTTTTCAAATTAATGAGCAAGAAAAATACAATAAAAAGAATGCTCGATCTTCTTCGTGGTAGTTTAGTGAGCCTGAAGAAGGAGACTCGAGGATTTTTTGGATTAACGAGCAAGAAAAATACCATAAAAAGAATGCATGATACTTCTTGATCTCATGCTTGACAATAGAAGGGTCTATGCCATGCATTTCCTCATAAGACCAAGGGAAAACATCGCAGAAGTCCTTCAAAGGGTAGGTGAAGCTCGCAATTTCCTCATGAGTTCAATCAGCACCAACCTGGATTTTTTCTATGATGCCTACCTTGACAGAAATATCGATGAGCAATGTCTTTGAAATATTTCCCATGTTTCCCTCTGAATCCAAAGTTTGGATAGCCGTATAAGGTGAGGAAACGATTTCAGGTGCATCAAATGAAACAATTTGAAGAGGCATCGTGTCCGAATCAGGTATTGGAACACTATGGTGAGAGTCCTTCGAGGGTCACTCTTCTAAACACATGATCTCTCTAATAGCTTCATCTGAAGGTAGGACTTGATTGAGGAGATCGCAAGAAGGAGAAATTCTAGGAGGGGAGGTGGTACCGTTGTTCCTAACCAATGTGACTGGAGATTCACATGAAGATTGAATGGCCTGGCAGGCCAATTCAGCTGGTGACAGTAGCATTTGTTCTCCATAAGTGTCAATGTCTAAAGCGGGTAGTAGGATCCAAGGATCTGTCAGTTCGTGGCGAATGGATGAAACCATGTTGACCATCTGTGGAACCACGGGTGGCAAAAGAGGGAAACAACCCATCAGTGAAGAGCCCTTCAATAGACCAGTACTGATACTGATGTAAGAGTCAGGTACACCACTCACTAAGGCTACAAAGATGCTAGGTAATGGGGAATAATCAAGGGTGCAAAAGGATAGTTGGTCCACTGTGACTATCTTTCCATCCAATGGAAATAGGATGATGCGAAAGATAGTAGACACAATGGCAGTCATGGCGTAAGTCCAATGACGACCAAAGAATAGATTATAGTCGAGCTTTCTATCTATGACTTCGATGTCCACCGTTACCATTTTCCCATTCAAGGTAATGGGGTAGCTAGCTATGTAACCTTTTAGGATGAAAGTGTGGTCGACGAAAGCTTTAAGGGAATTTGATGGTGGGGATAGGGTTGGAGAACCTAAAGCGAGCCAACATGAAGCTGACATGATGCAAGTTGAAGCACCTTCGTCAATGACAGTTCTATGTATTCCTTTCCCTTTTGAAAATATTTTCACTTGAAATGCAAGCTGGTGTGAAAGGGGAGGTTTACATTTTTCCATGTCGAAAATTGCAAGCATGGAATCCTGAGGGTCGATACCACCAATTGCCGAAAGCAGAGATTTCATTTGTGCTGGATAGGTTTGTAATACTTCAAGCACCGACATAGCCAACGACACTTGCACCAAATCTTCTACAATACTGTAGTTTTGGGCAGCATGTGCATATGTATTATGTGTTGTATGACAAAGTGCCCCTTTTGGGGGGGCGAATCACAACATCAGCAACCAGCCTTTTGATATGAAGATCGTTAGGCAGCATTGGGTTTTGACTCGATGAGGCTTCCTCAGCATTAGTGACTAGAGCTCCATAAGATTTGGCTATGGTTTGTAGATTTACCGTTTCAAAGGTGTAAATGGTAGATGGTCCTTCACCAGTTGAAGGATGATGCGAACCACCATTGCCTCCTTGTGGGCATTGGGGTTGGTTTGCAACAAGGTGTTGCTGCTGCTGAGCGGAGAAAGGATTATTCAAGACTGTAGGGGTCCTACCCGTGTCCTTTTTAGCGATGAAATCCATGCATTCCTGAAGACACAAACATTGATATGTCATGTGGTCTTCCACACAGATTTTGCAAGGGAACTGGACGGGTTTTTCCTTTCCATCATCAGACGGTACAACAGCCTTCTGCTTTGGGTTGTACTACTTTGTTGACTGCTCTTCAGAAGGATCAGTCTTTTTCTTATTCTTCTTGTTCTTACCACTAGGTTTTTGTGTATAATGCACAGAGTTTATCACGGTCGTAGGAAGAGCAGTCGATTTGGTAGAGGGGTCGACTAAAAACTGGGCAATGTGACTGCTTAGTTTTTTTACAGTAGCCTCGGAGGTTGAGTCGATAATCCCATTCACGTGCGCTCCAGTTTGCTGAGTAGCGAGAGCATTGGAGTTGCGAGGGGCATTAGGAATGACGTCGTATAAAGTGCCAGACTGTGAATATATCAAATCTAAGTGTTGGGCACGATGAATGGATTGGTCTTCTGTGACCGCACCACCTAAGGTGACATCTTTAGCGATTTGGGGGAGTAGAGACTTGCAGAACCAATCCGCTAATAGATAGTCTGGGAGGGTAGCTTTGACTAACCTCCGCTTATGTCTCCATTCATGTATATGATCAAAGATGTGGGTGGTGGTGTCTTGACGTAATGAAGTGAGGAGTTCCATCCCAGTTTCATAGCGGATGGGTAGCTGGAAGTGATTTAAGAATTCCATTGCTAAAGCACCAAAGGTATTGACTAACACGCATGGTAACTCAATGTACCACTTGGCTACATTTCCAGTAAGGGTGCGAGGAAAGAGTCATAGCCGGATACTATCATCCACCATGGAGTTAGAAACACACCATAAATGATAGGTGGTGATGTGTGTACCCAGATCCTCCCCTTGTTTCCCTTCGAACTTCAGGATGTTTGTCGGTATTTTATGCAGGATTGGCAGCCAAAGTAAGTTGTGATAGATGGGGTCATTTGTGAGTTTGTACAAGTTGGGGATATCAAGCGTTGCCAAGAAAGGCAAGGTGTTTGATGCCCCTGAATCGGACCAAGGCGATGACATATGACTTGAGGATCCTTGTGGTCCTCCCATCGTGTTGTTTCCAATATTATACATAGGTTGCGTGGTATAGTAAGTGCCTTGGGGTATAGTATTGTACTGTGGGTTTCCATAGGGGTTGTTAGGTTGGGAGATGGAAGTGCCCCCATAATAAGGAGTGCCCGTTTAACTCATTTGAGATTGTGAGTAGGGTGCCCCTATGGATTTATTGGGACCTTGTTGAGGGTTCCTGCTTGCCACATAACTAACCATAGGTCCTTGACTAACATAAGGAGGGTTCATGTCAATCAATGACTGACCATGCAGACCTGAAAATGGAGGGGGAACTGTTACGCTCCTAGCCGGTATATGCATATTGGGAACCGTGCCCCTAGGTACCTGAATATGGGGGTAAGAACTATAAAATGGATTCCAACCATAGAGTTGGTTGAAGGGACCCGTGCTAACTGTGATATATTAAGTGTTATAAGGAGTGCTATATGTAGCACTTGTCGAAGGTCCAGTGGATGACACGAAAGGGGAGAAACCCAGAATGTATTGGGTTCCACTCATTGTGGGTGTCACGATAGGGTTTTAACCTGGGACAAATGGGATAGTGAGGTTCGCCATCAGAGGTGTGGTACTGACTATTAACTGGGGAGGTGGTGGTGGACCAAAAGTGTCCACAAAAGCCCACGACCCATTAGTCGTCGATGGGATGGGTGGAAATGTTCCAACGGAAGACAAAGGAGGTACAAATGCAACGGGAACCAAGAGTGGTCCCAACGGATTCGTGATCAGAGGATTGTATGGAGGAAGAAATCCTTCAGTAAAGAAATCCTCCGGTAAGCTTGAATCGTGGGATGTCCAAACTAATTCTGTGTTAGATCTCAAAGATTGATTGCTCGAAGATGGGGAATTCAGTTCACTGGGGCTCGACGGATCCTCCACCGTGAGTGGGGGAAGTCCTAACAACCGTCTAGATTGATGACGAGGGCCGGATGTAGCCACGGTGGTCGATAACTCTTATCAGTAAATTTTATAGAGATTTTTATTAAAGTCTCAGTGATAACACTTTGGCACTTTAAAAAATAAAAAAAACACTAAGGAAATCAATCAACAAGTAGAGGGAAATGACCATGTCTGATAAGCATCTATCACTTGAGATGAAACCCAGTATCACAATGAATAACAGAGAGATTTGGCCAAATCTACAGTTATGATTACTCTTGAGCTTCACTTGAACCTCAGATTAAGGGGCCAAGTACTCTCGTGAAGACAAGCACCCTCCCAAAAACCGAAGATAGAGTAGGTTCATCTGTGTTAGGTACTTGGGAAGCCTGCCCTAGTTTCCTTAGGTTCGTCCCTAAAAATATGGCCACTAAGGATACCTCAAATCATAGACACTACCAGGGAGGGGACATAGTCGCAGAAAGTACACTGTGTGGGCAGGATACCTGAGTCCCCAACTCAGCATCAACATCCCCGAAGGGATCACTGATACACAGAATACCCAAAGGAGATGTAAGCAAAGGCGGGCTACCTTCACTTACAGTCCGATGTTGTCTCGTATTTAGCTCTGCTTTTACTGGAGTGGTCCCGGATAGTATGAGTGCAAAAGGATTTCTCTATTTAATGACACTAGTTTCGATGTATGATCTTGGGCAGTTAACTCACACTGCCTATCCCAAGATCCTAGCATAAAATAATGTGTGTTTACTCTAAAAAGAGTTGTTGATTGATTTTATTAGGTAGATTTTAAATGTACTTCATTAGAGTCTTCGGTAGGGGCATTGAAGTATGAAGTTATATGGGACTCTGACTTAAATCATGCAAAAACAATGCTTGTAAATTTTCACTTTTGATGAATAAGCTACTTCTACAAAGGGAGAGTCATTCATACATCAATATATATACCATGCATCCTATTCAGTAAAACACTATCATAACTAACATAAATTCAATGCTCACTAACAACTATTGAAACCAAATAATGCAGATCTAACCAGCTAAGCAGAAAACAGTAAAAATTTTGTATTTTTTCTTTAATGAAAACAAAAACTTTAAGAAGTAAATCTATTTTCTTAAAAAAAAAAATGTTTAGGACACAGATTAGTCAAACAAGTACAACTGGAGATCCCTGATCAGTTTACAAGAAGATTTCCCAACCCATGAGGTCATAGAGCTAGTTGTTTATCAAGAAATGGCTAGCTAACGCTCTGTACTAGAGGCTACGGAGAGTTAGTTTCAGCACTAACTCTCTCTTTGTGAGGACACAGTGCTTTATAAAGCACTGTTTACACTAGTAACCAGCATTAGTGAAGGAAAATACTCAAAAAATGGGTTGTGGGGATCAGATCTAGGGCTAAGCACTAAGGGAAGCATGTTGTATGGTCCTAAGTGGTCAGAAAGGGAATGAAGAAGTACAGGAAGGCCTGGAAGAGAGAGAGATCTAGGAACTTTTTGGGAAAAACTGAGAACTATGTGTAGTCCCCAACAAAGTCATCAATTCTACTATAGGTATTAATGCACAAATGTTTGGTGATGTAGAAACACTCAAGGATTTTCCCAGGATCCTTGGCAGACAATCAGATTAGCTACAACTGTCATAAAGATACATGCATATCTATGTTTAACAAATGAATATGCAAGCGAGAAGGAATTATTACATCGAGTCTTAGTGTGGTCTTGCTGGAGAGTGCAATGCAGCTACGTGGAAGACCCATGAGCCAACTCCAGATCAAAACTTGCACATAGCAAAGATAAGTGTAATATCATAGCATAAAACCTTGATAAAAAATTCATGAACATATAAAGATATCTAGTTGCATATAACTAAGCCACTCATGCTAATGATATTGAATAAACAAACAAACAAGCTATAATATAAACATATTGGAGTGGACAACACAACTATAGTTCTATATTGATTTACAAAGAGTGATTACAACCATCAGTTGCATTAGCCTTCCCTTACCCCTCCAGCTCCTCTCTCTCTCTCCCTTCTTAACCTCTTCTTCTGCCTTAGTCTGAGACTCTGCTCGACAGTCAAATAGGCAATCCTTTCAAATGGTTTGACCCCTTTCACAATGGTCCTAGCCTTGCATATATAGCATGTGAGGTTAGGGTTGCCAAGTCCTTCATGAGTTCCATTAGGAAAAAGCAGTGATGTTTCCATGCCTTTGTGCTCTTTCCCATTTGCATACTCCAATAGGAATTAGTAATTTCCCCAAACAGGTCTAGATCTGATGTTTCCCTACTTTTATGAGCTAACATAGGAGAGAATCTAGGGATATATTCTTAGTCAACTCGTTCCCTTGACCCATAGAAACTCATTAGGGTTCACTAACACTCTTCCTGAGGTAACAAACAGAGTTACTTTGGGCACTAATGCACCCGTAGCCTTTCTAGGAATCTTTATAAAGCAGGTTGGCAGTGTTTAGGTAGCCTTCGCTTGACAACTAGGCCTGTGAACTTGGCCAGTCCTTTAGTCATCATGTCTTTCTCCTCTGAGCTGATGAGGAGGTCATTTTCCTATATAACACCTATAATAGGGAAGAGGGAACTCATTGGAAGGGTTGTATTTTATATTCAAGACATAACTATATTTCTGCAAATTTGGCAATTTTTAGAGACAAAAAGACATGTATGTTGTTCTAAAAGTCTAATGAAGAATTTTTTTGGTGATTCCAAGGATTGTTATGTGGAGCATGTGTTCTTCTCTCTGTGTACTATTTTCATATGTGTTTCTTTCTTCTTAGAAATTGTGTAATTGTAGTTGCTAGAATTACATTTTGTATGTCAGATTTATTTATGTCATGTTATTGAATATGGTACCTATAATTGTAAGATTGAAGGCCTTAAATTGTGCTCCATGGTTTCTAATCTCATTCTCTTTGTCTATACATTACTCTACTAAAGTTAAATGCACAAGATTCTATTAATTAGTACTCTACACCAAACTTTTATCTTTATTTCTTAACTCACCTATAATATGAAAACTAAGAAATCTACATTACTTATGTGTAGGCCAACATGGTTGAATGTTACTTCTTTGGAAAAATATACTGTCAATGTGTGTAACATGTCTGGTTTTTTAGTGTGAATATTGAATAATTTTCAAATTATCTTATATTTTTAAGAACTCTTTCATTTTTAATTGAAAAATGAGACGAGTCTTTCAATATTCTTTCTCATCCTGAAGATGAACCACCGTTGTTGGTTCAAAACGTTGATGAAAAAGAAACCTCATGCGATGTAGCCGAAAGAGAATCTAAATAATAATGAAACTCGCAGAAATCTCAAAGACAAGAAACTTTTGAGTGATCTAGATTTATTTGCCAGAGACTTTAAGAATTCCTAGACAATGTCCCTTAATCTCTACCCGGGGGTTGTCCTTAGGAACCACAACATATTTTGGTGCCATTTTCAGGGAACAAATTTGATTATATTTCCTTGGATACAATTTATCAACATTATTTTTCATGTGGTGAGAAGAGGAAGTGTGGGTTAATATCTCCCACCAACAAAAGTCATGAAGTTATGACCCTGGATTTTAGGAGGCCTCATACTTGTTTAGATACCTCACAGCAGAAAGCCCCTCCTATTTTTGATCCATATGTTATGCCCCTATACCAATAGGTGTCATATATCATGATTGACTTGGTTTAACTCTGAAATATGTTCATACCTTTGCCTGTTGCAAATGTTTTTCATATTTGTGAAGAATAAAAAATTTAAAAATGTAAAGAGGGTATACCTTAGAAAATGAATCAAAGGGTAAAAATAATAAAGAAAAGGTCAAAAAATGAAAGAAAATGAACCCCAACAAAAAGAAAAGACCATGAAAGTATGCAAGTCTAAATGCCACTACTATTTATTTTATGCATAATAAATATTGTGTGCAACTTGTTACTTAGGCCACAATCCATGGTAACCAAATAGTTTAATCTTGGTTATTCCATGTCTTGAATTTCATGCTTAGAGATAGAGAATAAAATCTGACCAAACAGTTTAATCTTGGCAGATAAGTAGATAGGTAGAGAGAATAAAAAGAGCTCAACAATTTAATCTGAGCCCTTGGATGTAATAATTGTAGATTTAGATAGCTATCACTATGTAAAAGGAAAAAAAGTGTGAAAAGGGTTTTGCAGTCTAAGTGCACCCTAATAAAGAAGTGAAAATACTAGGATAAAGTAGGTAGAGTAAGTAGATGATGGTTGCAAAATAGATGTGTGGTGAATGGTTAAGTTTAATGCTTAAATCTTTTGCTTTCATCACTTGGACAAAGCACAACTCACATTGGAGACAGCACATCAAGGAGACAAAGTCAAATTAATTAACTTCCTCACTCCATTTTTCCCTAAAAATTCAGTAATTTCCCCTAAGTGCTAAAGGTACCTATAAACAAGTTAGAAGGGCTCAGAGCATTTCTCTGACTTTTGGAGGGACCGGACCCTCGGCCCAATAATTTGAAAGGCCTAAAGTACTTAAATCCCCTTCATCAAAATTTACCCCTCCATAAGATCATTCATTCCCTTGATAAAGCTTTTCCTAAGTTATTTTACTTAGGGAAAATTAAAAACATTTCCATATCTCAAAACCCTCATATTCGTTTAGCCTAAGTTATAAATGTTGTATGATGAAATACTTTCGGAAAACATTAGACTTGGTGCTTTCCCATTCATTGGTCATATTAACAACTAATGTATTATTATGTAATTCTCGAATAAAATGACATTACCCATGCTCGTATTATTATATTATACAAAACCCCAAAATTTTACATATCCTGCCCTAATGGTTAAATATAACCGTAAATCAAATAATAAACAGGATTAATTAGCTAATATGTAGTTAATTAAGAACCCAACCTCCCTGCCATGCTAATGAGAATTAATTAAGTCATTAGGACTAATTAATAACTTAGCGACCAATCAAATTGCCCCCGATATGATTAAGTCTTTTAATTAATATTGGGCCTGCCCCCGTTATAGATCAGTCATGTCATTGCCCCGACTACCATCACTCATATCGCACGGGCCTTTTGGGTCGACCTTTAGCATGCGATGTGAGCGGTTTTGTGAACAGTGCTGATGCTACGTGTCGAGTAATGTATGGAATCGTAGGGCTCCCCCAAATACCACTTACCCTCCATAGGCGATGTGATGAAACCTGCTTACTGCCTCTCGCTAATGAAAAATGTCAAGTCACCCCCATTGACACAACCCATCCGTGTCACGAAACCCACCAAAAACTTTGACTTTGCATAAAAGCAAAGTTAATCCATTTTTCGTCCTTATTCTGAAAAACTCATGCATGCAGCCAGTACGCAGAAATCGACCAACTCATACCAAAATCATCAACCACCCCGAAAATTGTTGCCCGACGTTGCTCCAGTACACCATTTCCAGTCACTCAAATACAGGTATTTACCAGTTTCTTCCAAAAACCCTATTAAATACTAAATTTCCACTGCAATTAAGTTGAAACCCAAAATTCCAGTGTAACTTAGCTCCCAGGACCTCTGTTTCACCTCTTTTCACTCAAAAAGCCCCATTTTCATCTATGAATCCACAAGAACCAGAGATGGAAACCCCCGTGGCCCTAAATGTTATGCCAATTACTACTCCCCATAGGGATCTAGACCACCTTCCTTTGGCCGATAAAGACTTCCAAATTAAAGACATTAGTTTGGAAGAATCCCCACTGAAGTGTCATTGCAGATGTCGAGACAACTACCTAAATCATGCAGACAACATAGGTTTATGGGAATCCAATTTGCCAAAATACCAGTTTCCAAGTGTACATGTGTTCCCTAAAATAGTCCACTACTGCCATGCCAAATATGAACCCACTATGAAAGCTGTAATGTCTGAAGATAATGAAATTTTGTTCAAAATCACACCTGAATCCATTAATGAGATGCTCTAGCTGCCAAATGAGGAAAACCTAACTCCACTCACTATTTCCAATTTACTTGAAAGATTTGCTAGGCTGTCCAGTGAAAGAAAAACCCAAATCCTACAAACCTTCATATTTGCAGAGAAATACATGCCAAAAAACCCTCCACCCTATCTCACTACCATGTTTTCTCAGCTTGGGAGGGACATTATCAACATGATTTTAGCTGTCTTAGGTTTCACTACCAGTGAGTATGTTGAGGAGATTGTTTTTGCCTACCTATCCATTTTCACTCCTGGTCAGCCTCCAGTGGTAAAATTTGATTATGCCAAGTTCATTGCTGAAAAGATGCATGATCAATTCATGAGATTTGAGAACGAAAGAGTGTTCAAGTACTCTTTAGTCTTGTATCACCTATTTATCTATTACCAAAGTGACAAATTCCCATTTTCTATACAAAAGCTTGATACCAAAGGTAATCCCAGGTCAGTCTTTTTTTGGACCCCTGTGTTTCATAGCTCCAACACATACACAGAGTTTATAGATTTATTTGTACATCCAACAATCACATTGCTACTAGGACACCCTCCTCCTAGGATCAGTGATGATATAAAGAGAATTCTCCAATTGTCAAAGCAGTATAAGATAGGTGACTGGTACTTGTACCAGAATCACACTGAGATTAGAATCTATGGATGTGAGTTGCCTCCTTTCAAGCTACCTAAATATCTTCCCATGAGATTGTTTGCCCTAGAGTACTATAGGAAAATGATCAACTCCGATGAAACCCATTTCATGAAGGCAAAGAAGAAAGCCCAATTGAGGATAAAGGATCACCTAGGTCCCTTTATTTGCAATAACAGAAGAGCAGGAAAAGAAGCAAAAAAAATCCTTGAGAGACTAAGACTGAAAAAGAGTTTCATCTGGACTTATGATCCACACAGTTTCATCAGTGATAGGAGGACAAAACATAAGTTGTCACCCTACATCCATCACAGAATCCCTGAGATAGAACAATATGCCAACTTGAATGAATGGAGGGAAGGGACTTTGATAGAACAGGATAGTGATCAGGTTGAGGTTGATAATGTAATGAAAGATTTGGAGAAGAGACTTGACCTAGACTCTTTTGTATAGGTGCATACAAAGTCTTCCCAAAGGCTAGCCCAGGAAACCAGTGCTCCCACAGCTGAGCCTTCACAGAGGAAAACTCAGGAAATAGGTCCATCTACATCAGAACATCCATCTACATCACAAAAACTATCTGCATCAAAACAGCCAGAGGTATCAGAGCAGCCTGAAATCTTTGAAGAAAGAGCTCCACCCCAGCCACACCTAGCTCCTACAAACATGGGAAATCCCCCAGTTGTGCAGACTCCTCTGAATGAGGAAAAGAATTTGAAAAGAGATAGGGAAGTAGCTACCCCTTCTAGCAGACCTACAGATCAAACCTTTGCTAAGAGGCAAAGGTTGAATCCTTATTCAAAGGAGGAGTTCATAGATGAAACTACAGAAAGCATGAGAAAGGAAGGGACAGATAGTTTTCACACATTCCCAACGGGTGGGACACCCTCAAGTGCACAGAGGCAAGAACTAGAAAGACAACAGAGTATAGAAGTTTCATCTATCAAGTATTCTTCTGGGAAGGCTATAGATATAAAGGGGAAGTTTAAAGAGATAAAGACAAAGAATGAGCAACTGAAAGCCCAAGCCTATGCTCAGTACCTAAAGATGTCCCCTTCAAACCAAACTAGATTGATGTCAGCCTTTGACATCAAAGAGGGAAAAATGCAAATGAGTTTCCTAAAGCCCACGATGCTGCAGCCAAAATCCTTGGCAGATTATCTCAAAACTGACTTTGAAGTCATGGATAAAGACATCCACCCTATTGATTAGATTGAATTACACAAGCAAACAAGTGAGATGGTCTACTCAACACTGACCAGCAAAGCAATGATGGCTCATAGATTGCAAAATTCATTGAGCAACACTACAACCCAATTGCAGCTGGAGAAAGCCTCCTCACAGGCAAAATATAACATGATAAAATCATTGGAAGATTTAGTAATTGAGTTGGGTCATGACCCAAAAGATGTTAAGGTAGTAGAAAGCTTAATTAAGAAAAAGAATGAAGACATAGCTACACTTAGGAAACAGTTGAAGTTGCCACCACTCATTCACCCTTAGACTGCTGAAGTGATAGAGAAGAAAAATGAAGAAGAACTTATGGACTTGGTCCTTAAGTTAAATGAGAAACTAAAGGAAATAGAGCAGGAATTGGAGAAAGCAGTGCAGTCAAGGTAGAGTGAGTCGACCACACAACCTCAAACTACAGTGCCAATTGTTTCAACAGCAGTCCCTTCTACATTGGAAACTGTTTTAGCACCAAACATTCCTTTGGCAATAGCTGCACCCATAAAGGCAACAGGTACATCACAGATAGGTACACCTACATAGAGCACAGAGGACTTGATTAAATCAATGGAAGAAATGAAACTCCAAGTAATAGAACTGCAAAAAGTAAAAGAGAAATTCACTGCCTTGGAGCAGAAATATGATATATCAAAGATAGATTATGCAGAGGAAAGAAGGAAAAATAAGAGCATGACAGAGAAAATAAAAGCATTGGAGAAGGACCTGACATTTGACAGGCCTTTAGAAGAGATCAGGAAGATATTGTGGACCAATATCATTGATTCCATCAATGATATTTGGTCATCCATTCAAATTATTTTTGAACAAATTGATTTGGTTAAGCCTGCTCTTGAAGAAGTTCGGAAGACTAGAGAGGAATTGGGTAGAAAACCTGAGGAAGCAATCAGATTAATCAATTTCCTGAACAGTAAAAGAAGGCATCAGTTAGAACAATTAAATATTGAGGATAGGAATACTACCATCGTCGAACTGAAGAAAGTGATGACCAAAAGAAATTTAATGCAAGGCCTGGAACGAAGATGTCAAAGCATGCAGGAGGATATAGATGAATTCATGAGAAAGTTTGACATCTTAAGGGGTAAAGGACTCCCAAGTCCTTTAGTCATCAATGATAAACTAATGGTTCAGATTGACTACATTGATAAATTACATCACCTAGCTGACAGTCAAGCTAGTTCATCTACAGCCAAGGCATTGCCCATAGGGAAAGTTCTCTATGATGGTTTGGAGAACCTTTTCTTCATTGAGCATGAAGTGAAACACTTATTCACAGTCCAGCCAAATTTTGTAAAATATACTGAGGCTGATGAAATTTACAGGAAGCTGACAAAAACAAGAATACCAAAGGATGATTGGTGGTCGAGCATGACTGGCATCCTATAAATTACCATGGTAAATAGTGAGGCAAATAGAAATATTTACCACAGTAAATTTTGGTAAAAAGGATGAATACTAGTGAACATGTAAAGAGTATCAATTACAAGTAAAGAGTATCAATTAAAAAGATCAAATCAGATGTCCAGCACAGAGTTACTAAGACCACAACAAGATGCAGATTCGTAAAGCATACCTCCAACTACTTCAACAAAAACAGGGACATCAAAAATCAGTTCATTATCTGTCACTATATTCAAGACCATCTGTCTCTATATTTGTGTAAATAGATATTTTATTTTCCTAGAATAAATCCCATTTATTTATGAAATATTTTGATGTAAATTTTGTATAAATACTTTTTTACTCGAAGTATTAGAGTGGATTCTAAGACATTTCTATAGACATTTTCTTCTAGGATTGAAGTGTTATTGTACCAAGACTTGTATGGCTAGCTGGATCAAGGAATAAAGTAAAGATTGTTCACGGGATACTTGTGTCAAACAGAAATCAAATAAGTATTCTATATCTCTTGTTTATTATTGTTTTTTCTCTGTTTATTAATAATCATATGTGTTTTTATGAAATCTGAATGATAAACGAAATAATGATATCTCAGAATTTGCTTTGCTGCAATCTGTTTTCAAAGGTTTATCTTTCTTAATGTTTTCTTCTAGACTATCATAGTTAGGGAATTCTTGAATGCTCTCTTACTTCATAGTTTATCCCTTTGGCTCAATTGAGCAAAGAATTCTTAATTTCTCTTTGTTGATAAGCCTCTTCTATTCCTCATCTTGACCTCGTTTAATGGATTCTTCATTACCCTTTCTCCCTGGTTAAGACCATCTCATCCACCTGAACTTGACATTTTCCTTTTGTTTTAATATCTTGCCCTGTGATTTTTCCCTTTAGTAAGTGATCTGATCCAGTTAAGCCAGTATTCGATTGACTCCATAGCCCAATGGCTTGAAGGCCTTGCTCTATCCATCTGTTCCCAGAATTCCACCATCCAACCGAAAATCCCCTATAAGCTTTCATAGCCAGCCTAATATCTCATAAAACAAAGCTAAATCATAAAGAGAGAGCCCTCTTTGAGTATAGATTGGCCAGATTCTATACTTAAAAGATTGGTTTGTGGTTACCTCGGAGTGTCCCTTCTTTTGATAACTTCTAAGGGAAAATCTGAGTGATAACACCAGAAAGTATCAACTCCAAAAAAATTTGGAGGGAAAGAACCCCGAAAACTTTAGATCCTATTATTTTTACCTCACAATCCTCAAACTATAGCTCTCAAAAATCTAGGATAAAATATCCTAAAACTTCATCTAGAGTTTTAGAGTTTTTGTTATGAAAGCAGCTCACAAAATGGTATAAAAGATAGATCAACACCTTAGAAATAAGCCTCTTCGAGGGAGCAACCTCCTTTACATTACACAAATGAAAAATTCTTGAATGATACAAATGACAAGACCTCCTTTCTATATATAGGAGTCTAAGGGGTCATAATATAATCAGAGCCGACATGACAATAATAATGTAAGGGAAAAATAATAACAATAGTCGGCTTCTATGGGGCACAATAATAACAATATGGGGACTATATGGGCACAACAATATAATAAGGGGGTTGTACTAATAACAATAAGGGGTTACACTAGTAGTATAGGGACCTAACATGCCCCTCCCCTTCAAAAAGTGTTGTCCTCAATGCTTGAGTAGTTCTTTATGCTTCTATATAAATTCTTGTCCTCCCATGTGGAATCTTTAGCGGGTAAGTTCTTCCACTTGATGAGATACTTTGAAATTGATCTATTTCGTATCTTTCAATTTCTCGTTTCTGTGACTACTTCAGGTTCCAATATGATTTTTCCTTCCTTGTCAAGTTCTCACAATACTATTTGAACTTGGATCTTTTGTAACTTTTGAATGAGTTCCCACTCCTTTGGGCATATGGATATATGTAAGGCCTGATGTTTGGAGGAACACTTTATGGAATCAAATGAATAGCATGATCATGATCACAAATAGGTGGGAGGCCTTTGGGAGTCTCAAATACCTTGCAATGATCATCCAAAACGTTTTGGAGATCTGGAGAAATACATGATTTCGATGTGGGATCCTCTAGTGAACATAATTGTGCAATTACACCCTGTTGTTCTTTATTTAGAAGCTTTGTAATGCTTATAGAGTTGATTATATTTCCAGTTTTTCCATAGACACCCCTCAATTCAACTTCCTTTCCTTCCCAAAAAAATTTCAAGAAAAGTTCTTGAAAATTAAAAGCTATTGTACCCAAAGATTCTAGCCATTGTACTCCTAGTAAAACATCAGCAACACCCATTGGAATGGAAAGCATTGGGCTATTCAATACATATTCTCCCATGGATAGCTTTATATTATGGCACTTTCCAAAGCAATTTATGGTTCCTCCACTTGCAGCCATCACTTGACACTCTGGTGCTCGATATAGGAAGAAATTTAATTCCTTGGCTATCTTACAATCACTAAAATTATGGGTACTTCCCGAATCAATCAACACTCTTACCTTTTTCTTCTTGATATGTTCTTCTATCTTGATAGTTTGAGGAGTGGTAATTTCTTCCAATGCATTACAAGATATGGTCGGATTGATTTCTTGAGACTCGATGTGATCTTTCAATTCGTGAACATTTTTCTTCTTGATATGTCCTTCTATATTGATAGTTTGAGGAGTGGTAATTCTGTCCAATGCATTACAAGATATGGTCGGATTCATTTATTCTTTCTCAATGTGATCTTTGACTTCTTGAACCTTTTTCTTCTTGATATGTCCTTCTATCTTGAGAGTTTTAGGAGTGGTAATTCTTTCCAATGCTTTACAAGATATGGTCAGATTCATTTCTTCTTCCTCTGGGGTTGGTTCTTGGTGTATATACTCTTCTTTTGACGTTTCTTGATCCTTTTCTTCCTCCTCTCCATAATCAATGTAAAATAATTTCTTCTCAGCACACTTATGACCTTTAATGTATTTGTTATCATAATTGTAACAAAGCCCTTTTTCTCTTTTTTCTTCCAATTATTGTGGTGTAAACCTTGTAGGTTGTGGAAGGCTAGGAGAAACAACACTTCCATCTTTATAGTTGTGAGGGGTAGACTTCCTTGTTGCCATAATTTTTCTTTCCACTTTGTAACAAAGCCCTTTTTCTCTTTTTTCTTCCAATTGTTGTGGTGTTGCTCTAAAGAAGGTGTTGCTCTTTGTATCCTCATAATGTGCTATCATTTCCTCCATGAAAATTGACCACGTAACAAGTTGTTTATGAGAACAAAGCCCTTTATACCATAAAAATTGATCCGGTTCTAAATATGAAGATGCAATACATACCTTTTGTAACAGTGGTACACCATGTAGATCAAAATATTGCTCCATCTGTAGTATCCAATTTACTGGATCCTTTCCATCAAACTTCCTCATATCACCTTTTCTTGATTTCAAGAGCTCGATCTTGAAATGACTGTAACTCTGTACTTTCAAATCTCAAAGTTCTGAAATTGTCTCTTGCAGTAGCCCTTTGAGTCCTCTTTCTAACCTCGCAAGTCTGATCAGAATTTGATTCTCCAAGAAAGAGTTATGCCCAATCTCCTAAGATGACCTGATTATATAATGTTTCAGTAGAGTGAACTTGTACGACATGCCACGTGTCATTGTTTCGACCTTCGGATCTGAAAACTATGCACAAAAAACTACAATCCGTCCTCTTTCTATAACTTCCTATGAAATTGCAATTTGTTTCTCAGAGAGAAAGTTATGACGATTTTCCCAAGGTCACTTGTTTAGGATGTAATTCAGGAGTCTACAAAAATCCTAACTTCTTCAGATCATATATCAGAAAATATAGTGAGACAATATATGAAATTCAGACCTGAGATTTAGAACTATTTCTTCTCAAATGATTTTTTTCTTTAGCTTCTGAAACTTTGTAGTGAAAAGGTTATAGCGAACATACCACGATAACCTGTTTTAGATGAAATTCTAGAGCTTGCAAAAACTCTAAATTCCTCATATCATATCTCTGAAAATATAGCGAGACAAGATCTGAAATTCGGGTGCGAGGTTTAGACCAATTTCTTCTCAAATGGGTTTTTGTTTTAGTTTCTGAAACTTCGTAGTGAAAACGTTATAGCGACAATTCCACTATGACCAGTTTGGAGCAGCGAAACCCTAGAATCCACAGCTCTGATACCAAATGTTATAAAACCAGCTCACAAAATGATAGAAAAGATAGATCAATGCCTTAGAAATAAGCCTCTTCGAGGGGACAACCTCCTTTACATTACACAAATGAACAATTCTTGGATGATACAAATGAAAAGACCTTCTTTCTATATATAGGAGTCAAGGAGTCATGATATAATCAAAGCCAACATAAAAATAATAATGTAAGGGAAAAATAATAACAATAATGGGCTTCTATGGGGCACAATAATAAAAATATGGGGACTACATGAGCGCAACAACATAATAAGGGGGTTTTACTAATAACAATAAGGGGTTACACTAGTAGTATAGGGACCTAACAGTTTTGAGAAGAATGTTTTCCTTCACTTGGGTCTTACTTCTCCAAACTTAAGTCTTACTTATCCAAACTTAAGTCTAAACAGACTTCTATAAAATTTAACCCTTTTTCATTCCATACCTTCCCAGAAGTCTAAGAGGTCAAAGCTATTGTTATTGCTAGTCCATCTCAAATTATGCTACAATATCGCACCAAATCATATCCAGTGTGGTTCACTCACCTCCTCAACTAGGCCCTGCTGTAAATATTTTCCAACCTTCGTTGCAAAATATGGTTGTCCCTGGATTTATATTAAAAAATATGCCCCACATAATCTACAACAGACTCTGAATGGAATGCCTCAAGACTATCTTAAGATCCTGCCTCGGCTCACTAGGGAAGATGATATTTTAGCCTAAAAACACATCGAAGTCTTTTTTGCATTTGCTAAAAACTTGAATGTAGACCATCTAGATGTAGTCCTGAGACTATTTGTTCAATCCTTAGATGGGGAGGATAAAAAATGGTGTAAGACCTTACCAAATACCTCAATTAATACTTGGGAGGAACTGGACAACGCGTTCATTAAAAAATAGGGTTAAAAGAAGGGCCATGGGTATTTCCTCACTAAGTTGAATTCAATAAAGAAAAGACATAATGAGGATGTAAAAAATTCCATAAAAATATTTAATAAACTATATAACAGCCTTCATGTTGATATTAAACCTCCACAGAAAATAGATAAGTTGGCATTTTCTAGAGCCTTTGAATCAGATTTCAGGTTTATCCTCAAAGAGTGGAAATCTTGCACCTTGGACCAGATCCAGAATGATGCTCTGGAGGTCGAAGAAAACTTTTCATGGACATGAAAGTGGAAAGGAAAGGGAGAGCATGGTGATAGGATGATAGGAAAAGAAGATGATATCTCATCTAGCCAAACAAAAGATAACCAAGAAAAAAATCTAGATGAAATGAATAATTTGATTGGGAACCTTTCAAATAAACTGGTGAAGCTAGAGTTGGATAACAAAAATCCTTCTCGACAGATCCAACAAGGTCCTAATAGAAATTTCAATCCCTAATATAAGAGACCTCCTTTGCAACTTTTTCAAAGAGAAAGAAAGAACCAACAAGACCAAATACAACCTTCCTTATATCTAGAAGATGACCCAAAAGAAACTATTGAACATGTTATTGAAGTATAGGAAAATCAATACTCTACTCTCCCAGAAGAAGAAAATGAAATATAAGCACAATAAGGGAAGGAGGATGATCACAACATTTCTTTGAATGAAGAAGAAAAAGATTCTTATTGTAGATAGTTTGTTTATTTCAAGGAAGCCTAGTTGCATAGGAAGTATGATTTGAGATTCAGGAAAAGATACGAGATTCAAGATAAAAATGAAGAAAATGTCCAACCTACACCCCCAAAACTAGATAATAAAGGGAAAAAACCCATCAACCTTGATCCAACAACTAGGGGAGAGGCTTCCCACCCCACCATTCCTAGGTTTGAAGTCCCAAATGCATAAAAAATAGTAGTGCAAACAAACCCAATACATAAAGAAATTAAAGAACCAATTGAGCCTGGAAAATTGGATAGGAATCCCTCTATTTTCAGCCTACTAAAAGAATTAGAAAAGGTCAAGATATCAATTCCTTTGACTAGATTACTGAAATGATCCAGTTATAAAAAATAATTTTCTTCACCCCTGTGAGCATCACCCAATGCAATGAGTGCTAACTGAACTATTCAAAAATCATGAGAAATTAGTTAGTTATGACTACCTCTCATGGAAATGGTCATATGTGAATGACTTAATTAACGTAGTTGAATCCCAAAAAATGATATCTAATATAATGCACTGCATAAACCCCCATACTTAAATTCAAAAAGAGTGAAGGGATCTCTACTTGAATGGTTCATGAGGCACAATACTTGCTAAGGTTTTGCAAATGGGGTAGCAAGCTAAGTGGGCTTGATTGTGGGGAAAACTCCACAGTTAAGCGCGCTTAAGCCAGAGGCGATCTGGGATGGGTGACCTCTCGGGAAGTCCTGGTTACCGAGTGCAAGCCCCAGAAGTGATGATTGACACTATGTGATTCATTTCACTAGTTTCAATCCCACTTCTTCACCCCTGTGAGCATCACTCGATGCAATAAGTGCTAAGTGAACTATTCAAAAATCATGAGAAATTAATCAGTTACGACTACCTCTCATGGAAATGGTCATACGTGAATGACTTAATTAACGCAGTTGAATCCCAAAAAATGATATCTAATATAATGCACTGCGTAAACCCCCATACTTAAATAATTTTCTAAGTTCATTAGCGTATCTCACTTTGCCTCATCTCAATATAATAAAATTTTGTAGGAAGAAAGGCCTATAGTCATGTTCGACCCCCATGTGGAGGAGAAGGACCCTTCCACCCCTCCCTTCTATGCAACCTTAGTGATCCATGATTTATTGTTACACAATTACATGCTATATTTAGGAGCCTCTCATAATATCATGCCTTCGTCTATTATGGAACAACGATGTATCCAAATAACTAAACCATATAAGGAATTGTATTCCTTTGAATCCAAAAGAGTCAAGTGCTTGGGAATGATCAAATACCTGGTTGTCAATCTAGCTCAAATTCCTGCAAAGAGTGTGGTGATGGATATTTTGGTTGTAGATGTTCCTACAAGATTCAGTATGGTCCTCTCTAGATCTTGAGGAATGAAGCTTGGAGGGTCTATCAAATTAGACCTTACATATGCCACTATTCCAATATTTGGTGGAGAAGAGCACAGACCATATAGAGAATATAAGATTGTAAAAACCATCATCATAATTCCAATTACTCTCTTGTATATGGCCTAGAAAAATACCTATAATTCTTTCTATTAGAAATGGATGAGAAACATATGGAGGATATCCAAATGGAGATTCCCTCCCAGGTTAATTTTTAGAAAAAAAAAAACTAATTGTCTCTGGAATTTGTACTTTGATGGAGCCTACTCCAAGGAAGGAAATGGAGCAGGAGTATTGTTGAAATCCACTGAGGAAAACCACATTCCTCTTACATACAATTTGGAATTCGATGCTACAAACAACATTGTTGAGTACGAGGCCTTAGTATTGGGTCTACAAATTTCTAGAGACTTAAATATTGAATGTTTGGGAGTCTTTTAAGATTCAAAGTTGATTGTGAAACAAATCAAGAACCAGTGCCAAACCAAGCATCCCAGACTGAAATCTTACAGAAATGAAGTATGAGATTTAGTTGAAAATTTATTTCTAGCATTCAATATTCAGTTTTTTCCCATGGAGAAAAAAATAATGGCATATTCCTTGGCTTCATTCGCTAGTACTTTTATACCCCCCCAAAATCCCCTGCTAAGGTACGAAGTTGAGGTTAGGCACAGACACTCAGTGCTTGACAATGTTAAATACTGGTAGGTGTTCAAAAATGAAATTAAAATTAAAAGTTTTATGGAGGTTATTCAGGATTTTTCTAATGTCATAATTGACTAAGAGGGGGAAGACGTTGAGGAATTGGAAGTAGCTGAAGAGTGAGTGCCATGGGATGAATCTATGGTCAGGTAGAAAATTCTCCAGCTAAAGGGGAACATAATCGCAAATGGATTAGTCCCATTGTAAATATTGTTTGATGCTAATGACATGGTTGTGAAAATAGCTAAGAATGAGTCTAAAAAGGATGCAAAGGACTATAATATTGGTACAAACCATCATCCCAAACTAAATTAGTTGACTAAAGACATTCTAGAGTGATACAAGGAGAAGTACCTTAACCTTTTTAGAAGGCATGATAATATTTTTTCTTAGTCTTATAATGATTTGAAAACTTATGATATTAGTATTATTCAACATAAGATCCCTTCAAAGTCTAAAATAAAACCCTAGAAGTAGAAAATAAGGCAGATCAATCCTCTGCTCCTCCCATTGATTGAGAACGAAATCAGGAAAATTATTCAAGCTAAAATTATTGTACCTTTGATATATTCAGACTAGGTGGCCAATTTGGTTCCTATCAGAGAGAAAAATGGAGAGATTAGATTGTGTGTGGATTTTAGAAATATAAACAAGGCCTCCTTGAAGGATAATTACCCCTTGCCCAAAATGGACTATATTTTGAAAAAGGTGGTGTGGTCATCAAGGTTGTCCATGATTGATGGGTTCTTTGGGTTCAACCAAATTTGTGTGCATCTAGATGATCAAAATAAGACAACTTTTACCACACCTTTGGGAACATTCTTGTATGCCCGAACACCTTTTCATCTCATGAATGTTGGAGTTAATTTCCAAAGACCGATGTATATAATGTTTGTTAGGGAGAAAGATAAGTTTGTGGTTATCTAATTAGATGACATAAGCGTATTCTCAAAGTCTGATAAAGAGCATCCGGAACATTTACAACTCACTTTTGAGAAATGTAGGAAATATGTCTTGTCTTTCACTCCAAATATGTCACAATTTTCTCTTAGAGAAGGAAATCTCTTGGTACATATAGTCTCAAAATAAGGCATAAGAATTGACCCCAAGAGGTTAGAAGCAATCAATTCCATCCCCTTACCATGGAACAAAAAGGAGATACAAGTTTTTATAGGAAGGATAAACTTCTCGAGGATGTTTGTACCCAATTATCCTGAGATTGTAAAAGAGATTACAGATAGATTGAGAACATATAGAGAAGTTAAATGGACTGTGGAGACCAAAGAGTATTTTTCCAAAATTAAGAAAGCCTTTGGAGAGGCTTCGGTCTTGTCTATTCTTGATTAACAAAAACCATTTCTCATCTTCTCTTTCATGCCCCCCAACACTGTTGTAGTTGTCTTATTGCAAAAGAATGAAGAAGAGAAGGAACAACCACTGGCATTCTTTAGCCAAATGTTGAGGGACACAAAGTTGAAATATGATATATTGCAAAAACAAGCCTATGCTCTAGTTAAGGCCTTGAAAGCTTTCAAGACCTACGTTACACAATAAAAAATAATTGCCTATGTCCCTACAATATTTTTGAAGGACGTTCTTACATAAGGAGACAATGGAGGGAAAAGGGGCAAGTGCATAGCTAAAATTTAGGAATATGATATGGATATCAAGCCAGCCAAATTGATAAAGGGGCAGGGTTTGGAAAAAATTCTATCAGAGGTAAAACGTTGAGAAATGGGGATAAATATGTTGGTTGAGGCTTTGGGTCCAAATACATTAGATGGGAATAACCAATCCAATGAACAAGATAACATAATCACTTATAAATTCCTTTCTTATTTCTGTTATTTCTTAGCTACCCAACTGGCTTGGACAAAGTAAAATATAGGGCTTTGAGGGTGAAATCTCAAAAGTATCTAATTGCATATGGTCAACTATACTAGAAGGACCCAGGTGGTATATTGTTGTCATGCTTAACTGAAGATGAAATTTCTCAAACTATTAATGAGTAGCATGGATGTGCCTTTGGAGGTCATTACAGTTGGAAGGTTACAACTCATAAAATTCTAAACGATGGTTTCTATTGGCCTACCTTGCTTTATGATGTCTACAAGCTGGTGAGAGGTTGCATAGAATGTCAATTGTATGCTGAGAAGAAAAATTTGGCTCCATTACCTCTAATTCCAGTTTTTGTGGAAGAACCTTTTAGGAAATGGGATTGGATTTTTTTAGTGTAAATATTTCAGAAAGGTGTACCAAAAACTATTCACCTAACTCACTGGTGTCAAGTGAAGCTAACAAAAAAATTTGGTCACTTTTACGCTTCAGATCTACAATAAAACATGATAAAACCCTGCAAAAAAATATATGATGCAAGCCCAAAACATATAGCAACATAAAATAAATAGTGTAATAACCCAATATAAGGATTTGAATGAATATTTTATTATTGAAACACTCGTGAAGGAGATCGACAAAAAGGGTCTACAAATCCCCCTCCGTGGGATGGGTCATTTGATGTTCTTGTCCTTCAGGAATCCCTTTCTCTCTCAATATGTGGAAAAGCTAAAACAAAAGTGGAAATCAAATGGGAGCTCAAATGTGAGAAGATGATAGTGGTGACGATGATAGCGATCATGGTGAAGAATGAATGGAAAAACATCACATTTAAAACAAAGTATTGGGTTAGACTTGAAAACGGAAAATAATAAAATATTATTGACCAAATCAATATCTAACTATTAGGAATACTTTCTTATATTTTTTGGGGGAGGGAAAAGATATTCAAAATGGTCAAATATCCTTATTTAGAAGTAATTAACAAATAAAATGATTTAGTAATTAACAAATAAAATGGTTTACTAAATCATTTCTTATGGTGAAAGTGATTTTACTATTATAAAATTAATCCTACATGGTGTATTTTGATCCACCTAGTTAGAAATGGTTAGGTGATCATTTTAGGTGATAATAGATTGCCCCACAACATATGAGTCTTAGGAGAACATCATATAACCGAAATACATTGTATGTTACACTTCATAAAATGATTTAGTAATTAACAAATAAAATGGTTTACTAAATCATTTCCTATGGTGAAAGTGATTTTACTATTATAAAATTAATCCTACATGGTGTATTTCGATCCACCTAGTTAGAAATTGTTAGGTGATCATTTTAGGTGATAATAGATTGCCCCACAACATATGAGTGTTAGGAGAACATCATATAAGCGAAATACATTGTATGTTACACTTCATAAAATGATTTAGTAATTAACAAATAAAATGTTTTACTAAATCATTTCCTATGGTGAAAGTGATTTTACTATTATAAAATTAATCCTACATGGTGTATTTCGATCCACCTAGTTAGAAATGGTTAGGTGATCATTTTAGGTGATAATAGATTTCCCCACAACATATGAGTGTTAGGAGAACATCATATAACCGAAATACATTGTATGTTACACTTCCTCAAGACACTAAAGGCGAGTAGGAGAGAGAGAGATATATATACAGTTGAAGCAATGTGAAGAAGGACGAAGGAATGAAGGGGTTGAGACCTACTAATCTCATAGAAGTCTCCTTTTATTTTGGAGTACGTGATCTCAAATGAGGCAGCGGAGGCATACCCATACTCACCAAGATAATTGAATACAAATAATAATGGTGAGCCTAGAAATGTGGGACTAAGCTACAATGTACATGATACATGTTATGTTGGCATCAATGTGCCAGACTGTAATACAATGATACAATGAGCCCCATATACATAATGTGCTTGGAAACAACATAGGCCGGGATTAAATATAATAATATATGAGTACAGGAGATATAAATCCCCTCTAGTTAACATGGTAAGGATGAATCAAAACCAAATATGTCATGTCGAATAGGAAAGGGCTTTGAAGATCTGAATGGATCGTTTGAAGGAGAGATGTATGTAGTGGGCATTGCAAGTGGATGAAACCGAACCCATCAAATTTTTCAAAACTCAATCTGAGACTGGATCATAATCTGCTGACATTCGGGCATGTGGGTGGCTACCTAAAGGGCCACCCCCTCATAAAAAAATATCACACACACCCGGGAAATATTGGTACAATCTGTTGGATCACCAGACCATCAAGTATATGATTCTGGATCATGTGATAATGAGCTGAAGTCAAGCACACAAGAAACAACCAAGTCAAAGGGAAATTATGATTCCCTTTGCTTAATCCAAGGTGCCAAACAATGATTAAAGCTAGAGCCAAGATACATCATCCTCTATACCACTTCCTTGGAATGAATTTGCTGATGTCGACAGAAGAGGGCACGCTAGAGGTCAGGCAATGAGGAGTCCTCACCAAAGGCACGAGGGTCATAGTAAATGTGACTGAGTGGCTCACACTAGGGACGATGATGGAAGGATACAATATGGGAGGTAGAAAAATGAATTCCCTTGCCAAAGCATGATATGCATTATTGACTTGGTAGTGGCTAACTCGATTCTAGAGGGATGATCAATTACTCAGATAGAGGATTTTCAAAGACTCAATGTTAGGTCCCTATACTACTAGTGTAACCCCTTATTTTTATTAGTATAGCCCCCTTATTATATTGTTGTGCCCATGTAGTCCCCATATTGTTATTATTTGCCCCATAGAAGCCCACTATTGTTATTATTGTGCCCTTACATTATTGTTGTTATGTTGGCTCTAATTATATTATGAACCCTTAGACTCCTATATATAGAAAGAAGGTCTTGTCATTTGTATCATCCAAGAATTTTTCATTTGTGTAATGCAAAGGAGGTTTCCCCCTCGAAGAGGCTTATTTTGAAGGTGTTTATCTATATTTTCTATCTTTTTGTGAGTTGGTTTCATAACATTTGGTATCAGAGCTTTGGATTCTAGGGTTTCGCTGCTCCAAACAGATCATTGTGGCATTTCCACTATAACATTTTTTCTGCAACGTTTTAGAAGCTAAACAAAAAACCATTTGAGACAAAATCTCACTGAACCTTGGGTCTGAATTTCAAATATTGTCTCATTATATTTTAGGATATATGATTTGAGGAAGTTAGGGTTTTTTCAAACTCCATAATTTCATCTAAAACAGGTCATCGTGGAATTTTTGCTATAATGTTTTCCCTACGAAGTTTCAAAACCTCAAAAAAAAAAAAACCATTTGAGAAGAAATTAGTCTAAACCTCGGGCCCAAATTTGATATCTTGGCTCGCTACAATTTTGGATATATGATTTGAGGAATTTAGGGTTTTTGCAGACTCTCAAATTACATCCTAAACAAGTGACCTTGGGAAAATCGTCATAAATTTCTCTTTGAACATCAGATTGAAATTTTGTAAGAAGTTACAGAAAGAGGACATACTGTATTTTGTTTGGGTATAATTTTCAGAACCTAAGGTTGAAAAAATGACACGTGGAACGTCGTACACGTTCACTCTACTGAACTAATCTATAATTAGGTCATCGCGGGAGATTGGGAATAAATATTTCTTCAGGAATCCAATTGCGATCAGACTTGCGGAGTTAGAAAGAGGACTCAGAGGGATATTTGCAGACCAAAATTTCAGAACTTAAAGATCCAAAAGTACAAAGTTACAGTCATTTCAAGATCGAGCTCCTAAAATCAAGAAAAAGTGAGATGAGGAAGTTTGATGGCAAGGATCCGGTAAATTGGATACTACAGATGGAGAAATATTTTGATCTACATGGTGTACCATTGTTATAAAAGGTACGTATTGCATCTAATTATTTAGAACCGAATCAATTTTTATGGTATAAAGGGCTTTGTTCTCATAAACCACTTGTCACGTGGTCAATTTTCATGGAGGAAATGATAGCACATTATGAGGATACAAAGAGAAACACCTTCTTTAGCCAATTGATAAATCTCAAACAAAAGGGTTCAATGGCAGAGCACATTAAGGACTTCCAAAAATTTAATATAAGGGTAAATGATATTCCAGAGAAGAAAATGGTTGATGTCTTCATAGGCACTTTAAAGGATAACATTCAACATAAAGTTCATCTTTGGGAACCTGATTCATTGGAGAAGGCATTCAGGTTGGCAAGAAAAATTGAAAGCGAAATTATGGAAACAAGGAATCCCACCACTCATGACTATAATTATGGAAGTGTTTTTTCTCCTAGCCTTCCACCACCTACAAGGTTTACACCACAACAATTGGAAGAAAAAGGAGAAAAAGGGCTTTGTTACAATTGTGATAGCAAATACACTAAAAGTCATAAGTGTGCTGAGAAGAAATTATTTTACATATATTATGAAGAGGAGGAAGAAAAGGATCAAAAAACATCAAAAGAAGAGGATATACACCAGGAACCCACCCCAGAGAAAGAAGAAATGAATCCGACCATATCTTGTAAAGCATTGGAAAGAATTACCACTCCTCAAACTCTCAAGAGAGAAGAACATATCAAGAAGAAAAAGGTTCAAGAAGTGAAATATCACATCGAGAAAGAAGAAATGAATCCGACCATATCTTGTAATGCATTGGTCAGAATTACCACTCCTCAAACCATCAATATAGAAGGACATATCAAGAAGAAAAATGTTCAAGAATTGAAAGATCACATCGAGCATCAAGAAATGAATTCGACCATATATTGTAATGAATTTGAATAAATTACCACTCCTCAAACTATCAAGATAGAAGGACATATCAAGAAGAAAAGGTAATAGTGTTGATTGATTCGGGCAGTGCCCATAATTTTATTCATTGTAAGATAGCCAAGGAATTGAATTTTTTCCTATATCCAACACCAGAGTGTCAAGTGATGGTTGCAAGTGGAGGAACCATAAATTGCTCTAGAAAGTACCATAATATCAAGCTATCCATGGGAGAATATGTATTGAATAGCCCAATGCTTTCCATTCCAATGGGTGGTGTTAATGTTTTACTAGGAGTCCAATGGCTACAATCTTTGGGTATGATAGCTTTTAATTTTCAAGAACTTTTCTTGAAAATGTTTTGGGAAGGAAAGGAAGTTGAATTGAGGCATATCAAAGGGAAACTGGGAAAGATAGTCAACTCTAACATCATGAGAAAGCTTCTCAATAAAGAACAACGGGGCGTAATTGCACAATTATGTTCACTAGAGGATACCACATCAAAATCATGTATTTCTCTATATCTCCAAAATGTTTTATACAATCATTCCAAGGTATTTGAGAATATCAAAGGCCTCCTACCTATTCATGATCATGATCATGCTATTCATTTGATTCCATGAAGTGTTCCTCCAAACATTAGGCCTTACAGATATCCATATGCCCAAAGGAGTGGGAACTCATTCAAAAGTTGCAGAAAATCCCAGTTCAAACAGTATTGCGAGAACTTGACAAGGAAGGAAAAATAATATTGGAACCTGAAGCAGTCACAAAACTGAGAAATCGACAGCTACGAAATAGATCAATTTCAGAGTATCTCATCAAGTGGAAGAACTTACCCACTGAAGATTCCACATGGGAGGACAAGAATTTATACAGAAGCATCAAGAACTACTCAAGCGTTGAGGAGAATAGTTTTTGAAGGAGAGGGGCATGTTAGGTCCCTATAATACTAGTGTAACCCCTTACTATTATTAATAAAACCCCCTTATTATGTTGTTGTTCCCATGTAGTCCCCATATTGTTATTATTGTGCCCCATAGAAGCCCACTATTGTTATTATTGTGCCCTTACATTATTATTTTTATGTCGTCTCTGATTATATTATGACCCCTTAGACTCCTATTTATAGAAAGGAGGTCTTGTCATTTGTATCATCCAAGAATTGTTCATTTGTGTAATGTAAAGGAGGTTTCCCTTTCGAAAAGGCTTATTTTGAAGGTGTTTATCTATCTTTTCTATCTTTTTGTGAGCTAGTTTCATAACACTCAACAGTATAGCTAAAGGCCAAATAAGAGCAGATTGGGATGAATGTGACTCAAACATGGATGATATATTATAAAAGGACTCAAGAGGACTCAGAATAGACTCCATATATGCAAGGCTAACTCATATCTAGTGCTCTAAACAAGGGTGACTTGATGATACTGGCACATGGGGGAAGGCCCAAAGGGGACCATAAAAACATGAGTAAAGATGGTTACTCATGATGAAAATTGACACATAATTCAACAAGTGCAAAGGTAAAGTGGTACCATAGTATGGTCAGATTGTATGAAGAAATTTGATTTTAATAGGTGGCAAAGTGAGGCCTCATGGAAAAAATGGCTTCCTGGTGAACTATAAAATTACCAAAAACAAAGAGAGACCCATTATAGAACTCGATGAGAACTTTCCAATGGTGAAAATGGCTTGTCAAACTAAGCTAGTTTCGGTCATAAAGGGTGATGGAAAAACTAGGGTTTTTTCCTATAAAAGGGCTACGCTAGTGGAGATCGTAGTAGACAAATCGACTGTTGGAAATCGGATCTGCAAGTTTGTGTTAGGTGGCCTAACATTACTCATCAATTTTGGTGGATTAGACTTTTAGATTAGGGTTTCGGCTAACTAGGGGGATCCTTTGCTATTCCTCACAGTCACAATGCACTTATGGGACCCTTTTCTATATTCTGGAATGCAGAAAATGCATAAAGAGGTGCCTCCATGCAGTTTTGAGGGAAAAAATTGTGTTTTGGGCTGAAGGGAAAAGTAGGTCTAGGGGTCTCTATTGAGTTGAAGTTTAGAACCAAGAGTGCATACTTTTGACTCTAAAATGAAAAAACATGATGGTATTTTGTAGGTATAGTAGAGCTAAAGTTCGTTTGGCAAGAATAAGATCTTGACACTCTTTGTGTTGCGATTCAGGGGAACCAAGCAGTCAGACGGGTTCTCGCATGATATGGGTTACTTATGTTATTGGAAAACCTATTGATGATGTCTAGTGAGTCCTTGTTGTCTAGGATTATGAGTTATTGGGATCCATATTAGGAGGCCTTTGTGTTAGTGGGGAACAGGATCAAAATCACTATCTAGGACATATACATTTTGACAAGATTGTTACCCTTAGGGGTGGTGGGGGATATACATCTAGTGCTGCCTCATGGGAGGCATATAGGGGTGTTTTTGAATTGTCACTGTGTACTAGGTGTTCTTGCAAAGGGAACGACCATCTAGTTCCATGACTTCGAGAGTCTCGAGACACGGGCTACAACCACAATAGTGGTGTGGATTTTGGGTAGTCATTGGTAGCAGTTTTATTGAACGTGGGCATGCCTATAGCCTGTTTGGTGAAATAATCGATGCCCATGAAAATATACATATGGTTTTTGAAACTCCATAACTTCAATAACCCATTTACAGAAAGGACTAGCTATGATGATAGGATGGAGGGGAGCATGTGGGGCTCGAGCCTCAGGGGCATATAATTGGAAATTAGGATAGTGTTTGACTGCCTCAATGTAATCACTAAAGATATAAGGCAAAAAGTATCCAGCACGCATGATTTTCTGGGTAGTGGTCATTCTGAAGAGATGAATATCACAAGTGCCACTGTGACAAGCATTGAGCACTTGCACAACTTTAGCATGGGTGAGACAACGATGGAGGACAGTGTCAGCACTGCGATGATAGAGATCATCGCCAATGAGGATATAGTGAGGGGTTTGATGTCAAATATATCTTCAATCATCATGATTGATATGGGGGATGAATTTATGGGTTTGCAAATAGGTGAGGATGATTTTTGACTCCACATTATATTGATCATGTGTTTGCTTCGAAAGAAAGTACATACGATGGTGCATATCATCCTAGGGATAGTCATGGGTGGTCATGGCTTCCATGATGTCTTAATCAGAATGGAATATGAGAGGACGGGAGGAAGAGAGACCATATGATGATGAGAAGCTAACTAAGGCATCTTCATGAGAGACAATGTTCACATGCACATCATCAAAAGGGGGGGACAAATGAATAGTATATGTAACATCTACCAATGTTGAGACTGAAGTATTCATCAAAGAAGGTTCGACGGAATCACAATAGGAAACATCAAGCAAGTCCCAATAGATCAATCCCATGGATGATGATAGATAGAGAATAGGGGCAAAATTATTCATCATCTTGACATTAGGAGGGGCAATCACAATGGTGGGTTGGGAAACCTCTTGTTCTGGCACAACAGTTGTTGTGGGGAAAAGTGTCTATTCAGAACGACCCTATCCCACTAAGGTGTGACAGTGCCTTAGCAACAAACAGAGAAAACTACTTTTGTATTCTTCTTTATGAACTATAAACGAAGAGGAATAGGATGAACCAACCTGTGTCTTGCGCTAGTCCTTTGATCCAATCTCTCTCCTCTTTGACAGCTTCCAGCTACCTGCTCCCTTACTTGCCCAGCTTCACCAAGTTCCTGCAAGATCACAGAAGAGGAAAACTACACAAAGACATGGATTCATATTCATAAATAGCTTAGGATCAGATTTAAGCTAAACATACTAATGCAACAAACATCAATGATACACAAGCATGTAGGAGAAACTCAAATAGTTTTATTGATATAACAAGAAGATCTAGGAGGAGATACAACCAAGTGAGTCCCGATCCAGCATCAACCTCCCAGCAAAGGAATCCCTTCTTCACCTCCAACAAAGCATAAATCACCCAATGCACTGATCTCAATCTCAAAACCAACAGCAATTCTCTGCAATGTACAAAATTCCAGCCTCCTGGATCTCTGGGATGAGGGATCCATATATAGATGTATGCAAAGAAGATGAGTCAGCTTGTCATTTGACTAGTGTCTTCTCTCTATCAGTTCTTGCTTCCACTTGGAGGCTGAGAGCCTCTTACTCATCCTTGGTCGAACTCAGTGAGGCAAGTGTCATGGAGGAAGATTCTGGAAGCTTCCATTGTCTTTCCACCTTGCGGAATGGAACTGCCATTTGTCATTTCCCGCTCAACGCACCCTGGTAGTGCATTTAGGTGCGTTGCAACACACCTAGCTAGTGTACTGGGGTGCTATGCAACGCAGGTAGCTAGTGGAGCAGCTGAAATGATCCCAGTTTGACTGATTCTGAGCAGTTTCTGGTGGAGAACTTCTGGGAGAAGCTGTAATTTGTTGACCTTATTCCTTTAGGGGTGGGAACAACACTTTTAGGGACTTTGGATCCCTTGGTTTATGGACATTTCATGCTTAGAGCTGTAAGGCACAAAAATGTCTATAACAGTTGCCCCCTAAAGTATGAGGCCGTTTATCGGGTGAAATGCTTTATTAGGAGGATCCGAAGTTCTTTCAATGCTGGGAGGAGACCTGTAATAAGATACAATACAATACATTATTTTCATACTGTTTTCATGATCTAGCTAAGGCGGGCATTCCCATGCTCAGCTTTATAAATTCATTTTCATGTACATAGGACAGACAATCATCTGATGGTAGACTGATGATTCTGATAGAGCCATCATCCTTTTGGTAGGATGATTATCTGTGCTGCAATGCTGTACATTTCAATGTCTTTATTTTCTTGAATATATATTGCAGCCCAGATGGATGAAACTAGATCCGGGGTCTTCAATCTCGTCCGATCTTCACTCGAAGTACAAGTCGATCCATGTGAGAAATGTGTTGAAGTCGAACATGGAAAGACATCGCTTGATTACCAGTCAATGATGTAAACTGTTAACAAGCGTGAGAGGAATCACCGATAATGATGATGACCCTCAAGGTACTACAGTACAATTCACGTGGTGTGAATAAAGGACTTGGCGTCGAACACCACGCAAAATCTTTCGGTCGAAGGTCATTGATGTATACCTGTCGCCGGAAGTGAGAAACTTGCCATTGAGGCATGCAAGCTTCAAAGTACTGATGGGGGTGTTCCTAGATCAACTTCTTGGATAATGAGCTGATGTCGACAAGAAGCGATCCGTCAAAGGAGGGCCTTAATGAATCCCACATCAATGACACGGAACAGAGCAAATGATTTTGATGGAGGTGAAAACGATCTGATGATATATGGTTCAGGGTGGCGGTCATGAAAGAATGAAGTATAATGTATGGTAGTGGATGGGACACAGGTGACTTCTCTGGATGACTTCTCTTGAACATATCGGCGACACTTATGTGATAGATTGGTAGCGTTTACCCCAAATGTGGATGGTATGGCGTGACCATGGTGATGTGACCAGTGAATGAAACAACCCAACCCGACTCAAGCACGGAGTGGAAGTGTCATGTTCAAGAGCGACTTGCTACCAATAAAGATTCTTTGAGTTTTTCCCAATTTTTCCCCAGTCATTGCTGACCAGTACCTCTTTATTTTTGTCAAGCTTGAGGAGGATAACATATGCTTGTTCTATAATTTCCCCTTCGGGCAAACCCATCGCTATGTTTTAACGAGCCTAGCGATAATGAAACTCGTTCTCGTCTAAAGACAAGTTTGTTGCTATTAATGTTTTTAACAAGTCTAACGACAAAGATAACTCGGTCCTTTTCAATTTTAGAGAGTCTGAAAAGGTACGTAAATTTAACTCCGGAATTCCTTTTTCGTCATCTAATCCCTTAAGCCCGAAAAAGTATAAAACAATACAGAAGGGATGAATTTTCGATAGTTCTAACGAGCCGAACAAAACAAGCGCTCGATCTTTTTGTGCAATAATCCCTCAGGTCCAAAAAGATTAAAATCTAGAGGAGGGATAGCACTTCCGGTCGCTTTAACGAGCTGGAAGGCCAAAACTCCGCAATCTTTTCATATTTTACGAGTCAGATGAAAAGAGCTTAAACAACACTTGTCTTTTGAGGAACGAGTGATAAAAAGGGTAGCAGCTGATTCCAGGTAAGGTTTGGAATTTTCCAATCATGGCAGTGTCACAAGGATGGCTAGTGAAATCACTCTTCGCAGCTGTTCCTCAAAATGGGTAAACAATCAAATGAAGGTGAATGATCGGCCAATGGAAAAGTGGAGGTGACGGTGCAAACACGACCAAGGCTTTAATGGCTGATAATGCTACATTCACGGTGGTTATTTACCGAAGGATAGTTCATTTTTTAACGAGCTTAAACGCGGATTGAAACACTTGCTCGATCTTATGTTTATTTTTTAACGAGCTTGAACTATGTGCTAAAACTGCTCGGAAACACTTCCTCGGCGATGTCTACCGACATAGACAAAGGTGAGTGACAACGAGCGCCACACACATAACTTTGACAAGAGAATCTTATTCTAGACTAACCCCTCTTCCAATCACGGACGGGGTACAGACTAGTCATATTCTCCCACGGAAACCTACCCTATACCCGAAGTTTTCCTGCCGAAGCAGACCAGGACACATGCCCCCTGGGTCCCAATCATATCCCTCCGAATTACTCGCACTCATCGGGAGGACGGACTGTGGGTTGAGACACTTCTTGCGTGAAGAGACCATTTAAGGATGGTATATGACTATTTGCTATGCGTGATCCGGGAAATGAAAGCTGGTCCACGAGCTTGACCACTCTTCCTTCGTGCGGAAAAAACATTACTCTAAAGAGTGAGGAGACGATGGCTCCCATGCAATAAATATAGTCTTGTCCAAGGAGTAGGTTATAATCCAAGGGTCCTTGAACTACCATTACATTCATTTGAACTGTCTTCCCTCTCAATCTTATGGGCACATTGGGAAGGATCCCTAAAGGTCGACTGGTTCCTTTATCAAAGCCTGTCAGATTTCTCATCTCAGGCAGAAGCGATGGTGAACCAAGCGCTTTCCAAGCAGTAGAGGAAAGGATACTCACAGAGGCCCCCTCATCTATGATGGTACCAGCCATGACCATTCTGTATATTTGGACGATAATTCTGAATGGTATGCTTGCTGGTAAACGGGGTCTGCCTAGTTGATTCCAGTCGAAGGAGACAACTAGGTTGCTTGGAGGTGGGACTGAGTAGACGGCCGAGTATGGCTCTGACGAAATTCCTTCCTACGGTAAAGGAATGGGTAGATTTCCCCCGTGTTCGTCGGAGTCTGTATTGATGAAGAGAATTTGGATGGTGTCATCTTTGTTCTCTTCAGTGACTGTATCATTCGAAGATAAAACCTCTGAAGGCAAGACCGGGTCAACTGTCGCCTCGACCTTTTGACTTTCGTCTGGTATGGATTCAGCTGGTTTATCTTCAATGACAGACGCTTCAGCCGACCACTTGAGTGGGCCAGCTGGGTTCTCAACTAACGAAGGACTCGGCAAGAGTTTTTTATATCCAGGAGGAAGTCGTAACGGTGAAACCGAATGATCATCCAAAACTCTTTTAGCTTCGTCTAAGAAGGGACAACGGTGGATGGCATGATCGCCTTCGCACAGTTTACAGGGAGATCTAGCTCTCCCTTTTTGTCCTGGGGCTTCACTTTCGCTAGTTGACGGTGTGCTTTCAACATGATCACCAGAGGTTGATGACACCGGATTGTGCAAACGGGGAGACCAGTCCCTTAGTATCCGGGGGATGCAAGGACAATCTCTGTGAAAGTGGTCTCCCTTGCAAATGACACATGGCGATTTAGGCCTGGTCAGTGCAGTGTGTGGATTTTCGTTAGACGCAACTTGTTTCCCCCCATTTGCCTTTGGCTCCTTCTTCTTCTTCTCTTTCTTCTTCTTTCCCTTCTTCTCCTTAGGAACTTGACTTTTGGCTTTGCCAGCCCCATCAAGCGAAGAGGAAGGAGGAGAAGAAGAGTTAGAGGAAGTAGAAGGTTGGTGGGCAACTCTGGATTCGTCTAATTGCCGATTCGATTGTTCAGGAATAGTGGTGTTCTGAACGAAATTGGTTGAGAAGAGCCATACTAGCAAGCCTATTGTCAGTCCTGGAAGCGACAATGTGGCCATATGGGGTGCACCAACATCTCCCCAAGAGGAGAAGGGACTAGGATTTCCACCAAGGGGAATTCCTTGGTTGGTAGACTCCATTTTCTCAACCTAAAGATCAACGTAGGAAAAGGGTGATGAATATTCCGTTTAAAATAAATTTTAGACGCTTTAGACACAACTTGTTTTTTCAATTTTAAAGAGTCGAGAAAAAACAAAAGATGACTCTAGTCTCCTTCGATTTTTAATGAGCCTGAAGTGACAAGTGCTCAGATGGACCTTTTCCGTTAAGGAGTCTGAAAAGGAACGAAAGGGACTGCTCTGAAGATCTAGGTAGAGGGCGTACCAAACCAATCACAAAACTGCATAATACGTTTTACGGTATGGCAGTCAATCTTCCCGAATGCTGTGTTCGGTGCATTGCGATCAGTAGGGCGGCCAACACAGCCTCCTATGGATAAAAGGTTTTAAGCCTATAGGGGTCTCCCAATATATACTCGACGGTACGTGGGAGCACAAATCCGTACTGGCACTTATCGTCTCACAGTGGAGGAATCACCCAACCATCAGTGAGGACAACAGTTACCAGGCTTTACGACGCCGGAACACGTCTCTAGCCTAGACCTCTATGTTGTGTGTTAAGTTCCAATGCGTTGTTAGATTCATTCAATTTATTTTAAGTTGATCTTTCTTAGAAGTTTGCCTTTTGGGTTCACCACAAGATGTAGATGTAATTCCTAAATGCAATCTAAAGATGATAAGCAAATCTTTTATCTCTTTTCGACAATGAAAATCCTAGCTACAAGGGGAAAAGAAAGACACAATCTTTTCTCAAAGAGAAAAGAGCACACTGTAAATGCACTTTTTCCTAAATCAAGCCATAAAAACTATCAATATGCAAATACACATGTGCATGTATTTGTTTTTCACTTTCTTAATATTCATGCCTAAAAAGAAAGTTGATGTACAAATCTGAATTCGCTTTCAAATGACAAACACAAACAAGCTTCTTTTCGAAATCAAAAAGGTAGAGATGATTACGACACTTTACGATTTTTGAAATAAACACTTGTTTCGACACTAGAAAGTGACAAATTCAAACCAAAGGCAAAAGTAAAAGCATAATCGACTGTCAACAACAAATAAACTTTCTCCTAAGACCAAAATCGACAGTTACGACAGATCTAAATCAAAGGACGACAGTGTGACTATTTCACTTTTGCAATGGAAAACTGTAAATGATGCCACAAACACACAAAAACACCTACAGTCTTTTTGTACAAAGGAGGCGGAATTAAGGCAAAGAAAAGGAGTTTTCAGATAGGTACACACACTGATTACAGGCTGCAAAAATCAGAGACAAAACTGGACAAAAAGAAGCAAAGAACCTCAGCTGCACAGGGCAAGGCTGATCAGCGCACCTGTTGCACAGAGAAACTGAATTGCAGCGCAGGTAGCCCTCTCGGGACCTGCGTTGAAATGCAGAATCTCTTCACAGAGCCTGCGCTGGGGTAGAAACGAGACTTCTATCCGGGTTCTGGGTCATGGTTTGCAGTTTAATCTATGGTTTTTGGCCGAGTAAAAGCAATCAGTAAGGTACAATCAGAGGGATGATTTAAAGGAGGACTAAGAGCTATCACAAAGGGCAATCAGATCATTTGTGAATCCATTGTTCAACTCATAAACAGATCCAGTGAATGGATTGAAGTAGCAGGTGTCTACTTTGCATTTGAAAATGGCAAATGCAGTTCGATTGCTACTTCTAAGTCTATGAAACAAACAACAAGAGAAACACAAATAAACTAATTAGACAATCGTCCCCAGTGGAGTCACCATTTTTTTGTGGGGAAAAGTGTCTATTCAGAACGACCCTATCCCACTAAGGTGTGACAGTGCCTTAGCAACAAACAGAGAAAACTACTTTTGTATTCTTCTTTATGAACTATAAACGAAGAGGAATAGGATGAACCAACCTGTGTCTTGCGCTAGTCCTTTGATCCAATCTCTCTCCTCTTTGACAGCTTCCAACTACCTGCTCCCTTACTTGCCCAGCTTCACCAAGTTCCTGCAAGATCACAGAAGAGGAAAACTACACAAAGACATGGATTCATATTCATAAATAGCTTAGGATCAGATTTAAGCTAAACATACTAATGCAACAAACATCAATGATACACAAGCATGTAGGAGAAACTCAAATAGTTTTATTGATATAACAAGAAGATCCAGGAGGAGATACAACCAAGTGAGTCCCGATCCAGCATCAAACCCCCAGCAAAGGAATCCCTTCTTCACCTCCAACAAAGCATAAATCACCCAATGCACTGATCTCAATCTCAAAACCAACAGCAATTCTCTGCAATGTACAAAATTCCAGCCTCCTGGATCTCTGGGATGAGGGATCCATATATAGATGTATGCAAAGAAGATGAGTCAACTTGTCATTTGACTAGTGTCTTCTCTCTATCAGTTCTTGCTTCCACTTGGAGGCTGAGAGCCTCTTACTCATCCTTGGTCGGACTCAATGAGGCAAGTGTCATGGAGGAAGATTCTGGAAGCTTCCATTGTCTTTCCACCTTGCGGAATGGCACTTCCATTTGTCATTTCCCGCTCAGCGCACCCTGGTAGTGCATTTAGGTGCATTGCAACGCACCTAGCTAGTGTACTGGGGTGCTATGCAACACAGGTAGCTAGTGGAGCAACTGAAATGATCCCGATTTGACTGATTCTGAGCAGTTTCTGGTGGAGAACTTCTGGGAGAAGCTGTAATTTCTTGACCTTGTTCCTTTAGGGGCGGGAACAACACTTTTAGGGACTTTGGATCCCTTGGTTTATGGACATCTCATGCTTAGAGCTTTAAGGCACAAAAATGTCTATAACAACAGTGGGGACATAACCCATAGGTAGAGGGGAAGTGGAATCGCTATGAGAAACATCTAACTTACAAATCACTTGAAGTATATCATGAAAGTCTTCGAGACTAGGACAGTGATGGGAATAATAGCCATAATAATCATAAAGGGTATTCATGTGTAAGAATATATTCGTGTTATAGTTGAAACGAGTAAGGTGTCGTGGACATAAGGAATGTTGGATTCAGGCAAGGTATCAATGACCACATTATTAATATGAGGGAGCTAAGTATATTTATTGGTGGCATGTCCAACAACGTCACATAAAGGAGGAGTAGTCTTCGGTGCGTTTAGAGGAGCTGGAGTTTTTTGGGGTGCCTTGTCTTTGGGTCCCTTTTTATGGGATTTTCCATGCTCACCAGATTATTTCACAACAGGAGTCGGTTCCTGTTAAGCTTGCTATGGAACTAAAGCAAATAAAGGGGGAAGAACAACAGGTTGAACTAGGGTTAAAGAAGTGTAAGGTTTGAGTTCATCCATCGGAGTGTTTGCGGGAGGATCAATGTACCAGAATGGGATCCCCAAGGTAATGTTAGGTAGACTCAACATAGACATAACAAGGGTAGAAAATATTCCTAGGGGTGGGAATAGGAAAGGTATCTAACTTGAGGGGTAATGACCTAGGGGAAATTATCTTAGATGGTTAAAACCTGAGGCAGTGGTTCTCAGTTGAAAAGGACTAAGAGAGACATCAACAGAAGGAAATGGATCAGGTTGAGATGGGAGTAGGATGTTGCAGAGCATATGGCTACTATGAATGTGTAATAGACCATTTATGGGCCTCTCGTGATGCTTGGAGCATGCAAACACTAGATGAGATACGCTCAAAATGGGTAGGTAGTGGGCCATAATAAGCACCAAGCAGTGTGGAATATTTATAGACTCCATGAGAAACATTGGTGAGGGTGGAGATAGTCTTATTTCCAGTCATTGATGAAATGGTGATCTGAGGGTATGTCTCATACTGAGGGTCATAGTAAGTCAACTAATCAATAGTGAAGATCTTTCCATTGTGAGGAAAGCACATCTTATGGAAAAAAAAATATACAAAAGTTGACATGGCATAGGTGTAACTATGACCCAAGAGCATATTATAATCCAAGGGGGCATCAATGACTTCAATTTAAATTAAGACAATATTGCCAAAAATGGTAATTAGACAGTGTTAACAGGGCGAATGTTTGCTATGCCAACAAGGGGAACTAACCCGATTGCAAACCACAATTAGATCTGCTTTCGTTTGGAATGGCTAGTTCCAATGGGTTTTAAAGGATCCCGTAAACTGTTATAGGTGTTGAAAGATTGCTTCTCGGAAGAAGACTTCCATTAAATCAACAAAAGAAACAACTAACCTATATGTATCAATTCCTATCTACACTAATTTTAACTACTTATGCTAATCATAGCTATTCTAATCTATCCTGCAGGAGCATAACAAAAGAGATTAAACATCATATATAGATTCCAAGTCCAAATGAATCAATTACTGGTTCATAGATGAACAAGGCTATATTAAATCTTTATTGCAATCTGATTACTTATACAGGAATACACATTCCTTTCCATACAAATAACACTTGCAACTGATGTTTAACAAGGTTTTGAATTAGCAACCTTTCATGAATTAACCATGGTAACAAATCATATTTGAATGACCAAGACTAGTCTCGAATAGTCTGTTATCAATATGCACAAAAACAAAACATATTTATATTTATGCCAGTGACAATAGTCTGATTCTAAACACATGAAAGAAAGGAAAATAGATCTGGAAAAGGCTCTTTCTCAACCAAATAGTCATCTTTATTCACAATAAAACAAAAGTTGTTCTACCCCAAAAAAGTCCTCCACTCCTCTCTGGAGGTAATACTTATGCCGAAGGAAAATGACCCTTGGTCTTCCCCTCCCCGACTTTTCCTCCTCCTGCTCTTTTCCATACACATTAGAATATACAAACGTAGAGTTGATCGGTGAAACGGCCAACACGAAGAGGGCATATCTGCTACAGTGCTTCATTTCCTGGGGAAGTGAATAGATGCTGATTAAAAGAGGATGACTACATGTCATCCCTTCACACCTGTATTGAGCAGACATTACTCCCTATCATTTCCTGAAGGAAACTGAAGACATTGTGCTTATCATCCCACATCTGGCATGATTGAAAGTGTGTTTGGAGGTAATAACATCTTGATGTATTAGCATTGTGCTTCCTCTTGACATGGAGTGTGCCTTCATTATGCACAATGGCGGTTCATATCCCTTTCTACAGAATATTCCTTTTGCAATATCAACACCAGTGGTGCAAAGGTCTCATCTTGATATAAATCGCCTTTATCTGCTACCAGGTCCACTCGAACTTTCCAGCAGAAATAATTCATATTAGCTATGATTATGAGAAATCTGACAAACATGCTCACAAACAAACCTTGCATTCAGCCATAATTTCTATTTAATCTTGCAATGTAGAGCAACTATGATTATCAAACCACCGAACTTGCTGTGACACGTATTTGTGTTTCCCATAATATTCATTTTTATTCAAGGATTGATTTAACCATGCTTCACAAGCCGACCATTCACTTTACGGGATTTTCCTTTGAAAACCCCGACCACAACATTTTATCAAAATACACAGGAAAACACGGGAAAACCCGCGGCTAGACCATAAGGCCGGACTTCAAATAATATACCCCTACTAATCTATAACCATCGTCGGGTCCACCGATCGCATCATGCCTTGTGTTTAAGCTTTGGGCTCTGCCAATTGTGACTTGCGACTGGCCGGACCTGAAATATATATGTGTCGCGGTTAATAATACTGGAAAATCCGCCATATAATACTTTCCTTTAAAAACCCCACCCCCAACATTTTATCAAAATACATGGGAATACAAGGGAAAACCCACAGCCAACCCATAAGGCCAGACTTCAAATACTATATATTCGGGCATATAATTATCGTCGAGTCCACTTAATCACATCGCGCCTTATGTTTAAAGGCTAAACTCTTTCAATTGCGATAAACGATTGGGGGGGCAGACCCGAAATATATTTGTATTGAGGTTAATAGTTCCGGCGGGTCTGCCATATGGGATTAGTAGTGTCTCCCCACTCAGGGTCGCATTTAGGCAATACTCTTTCTGCATTCTTGGGTAAGGGATGTTGCTGCCCAAGTACCGCTACGGCATCCTAAGCCAGCCAGGTAGGGAGTGCTCTCCGGGGAGGTGGGAGTTGGTTCCCACTGGGTTGAAGCTAATTCCCATCTGGTTAAAGCTGATTCCCACCTGGAAGAGGAACGTTAGCCATATTATGGATAGGGAGGTTCTAGTTGAAGGTGTCTTCGAGGCGTTCTTTATCAGGATTTCCCAAATCGGGCTAGGGATTACCTTCAGAGAGCAGATCCTCAGGCATTTATTCCCAATGAGTGTCGATACTTTGCAAGGATTCTAGCACAATATCTTCAAGAGAAGGGGCTGCACATGTCTCTTTGTTTACAGAACAGATCCTTAGCTTTCTTTTCATTGTCAGAGGTAAAGAGTGAAATATGGGGAGCTGAGAGAGCGAATGAGTGTAAGCCTGAGTAAGTACTCTGACTGGTTGTTCCTGAGTGACAGGATACTCCCACAGTGTCTCTTCTTCGGGTGACCCAAGCACGGGACTTAGGGGAATCTCTGTTTCTTCGAAATGAGGCTTTTCCAAATGGGAGGAAGGATCTTTTTGACTTTTACAATCCATGCATTAATCTTTTCAAGTCCATGCATGACATTTATAAATGGAATCATAAAAAGCTGTGGACGGAGGTTCAGGCCCTCCTTCTACCGCCAATTTGTTGATAGGGCGAATGTTCACTATGCCAACAAGGGGAACTAACCCAATTGTAGACCCCAATTAGATCTGCTTTCATTTGGAATGGTTAGTTCCAACGGGTTTTAAAGGATCCCGTAAACTGTTATAAGTGTTTAAATATTGCTTCTCGGAAGAATACTTCCATTGATGCCTCATCATACAGCCATATGCACATCAGCCTTAGCTGCTTGCTATTGCTTGCAGCCTAGCAAAGAAGCTAGGCTATAGTTCCACGCAATACTCTATGCAGTCCCATTATTTTCCGTATAGGGTTTGCTCAGCTTGACTGTGTTCATATGTGCTATATTATTTCCTACATCCTGATCATGAACTGTGTAGATATTACCACTACGTACCAATATATATTGTGTTGACTGCGTGGCATATTACCTACATTCCATTTATATGACAACGTTTACATACATATGATTCCATGCACAGCGTATAGATCTTACCATGAACAGCCCTACGCTATTTTGTTGTTCCTTATGAAATGGAACAAAATCATCACGTTGACTACTGCTTCATTCTTGACATTGCCAAGACTACATTTCACCATAATGCCACTTAATGCTACTGCATTCACCATGACTGCGTTTCACCATAATGCCACTGTGTTCACCATAACTGCATTTCACCATGATGTGTGTTATCTACGCTGCCAAATCCACGTGCCATGACTGCGTTCCTGTGTTCCATGCTGCGTGTTATGCTGCATGTTATCTACGCTGCTAGATCCACGTGCCATGACTGCGTTCTTGTGTGCCATACTGCGTGTTATGCTATGTGTTATCTACATTGCCAGATCCAAGTGTATGTTGTGTGTATACATAATGACTAGCGTATAGGGTTTCATTATATTGTTGCGGTTGCGTTCCAATATATATTTTCATTCCATTATAGCGTATTTATGCCCAGCCTATATTTTGCGTATATAAGTCTTAGAGTGTGTTGCCATGACTGTGTTATCCATGACACTGCGTGGTAAGGTCCTTTATCACTGTGGCTTCACCAGATTACATGTTGTGCGTATATATCTCTTCATAAACAACGTGTCTTAGGGATGTATGAAGATCTTCTTTGCTGTGTATTAGGACCTGTGTTAGGGCTCCTCCTAATTGCGACTATGCCTCTTAGTGACTGCGTATAACAAGTCCATTTCTTGCTGCGTATAGGCTTCTCTTCCATGTTGTCTATAGATGTGCGTTAAAACTAGGGCATCATAGGCCAACATACATTCTCATGGTGTCTCTCTCCTGCTCCAAAAACCCAAGATGTGGAGAGGAGGAGATCACCTCAATGTGTGTTCTCAAATGACATCAAATCCTCATCTATTTATACCAAAAACATATAGTTTGAATAGACATGACGTTTGGGCTTCTAGAGCCTACATAAGAGCTAGTCGGCTTGATAATAATTACATAAACAAAATAAATTCATATCTCCATAAATACTTATGGGAATCGAATGATCTTTGGATCAATCCTACACCTCTCGACGAGACGGATCCAATAAAAATATCAGCTACCATAAATAAGCTGACCCACATGGAGTTTGGCCCTAGTTCCCTATTTAACGCTCCCTCTCAACTAGGGAGAACTCCATCCGTTGATCCATAAGTTCAACTGTACTATCTCTGCCATCAGTGCCCTGCACTGCTCTACCTAGCTCTACTCAGCTCTGCCTACTCTGCTCAGCTCAGCTCTATTGTCTCAGCTAGCTCTACTCTGCTCTGCTTAGCTCTGCTAGCTCTGTTCAGCTTTGTTGGCTCTGCTATGCTCTGCTCAGCTGTGTTGTCTCTACTGGCTCTGCTCAGCTCAGCTCAGCTCTGCTGGCTCTGCTCAGCTCAGCTCAGCTCTGCTGGCTCTGCTTAGCTCAGCTCAGCTCTGCCGACTCTGCTCTGCTCAGCTCTACTCTGCTTGCTCTGCTCTGCTCAGCTCTGCTCTGCTGAACTATGAATAAGAAGAATTGATCGAGAATGTCTCATACCATTCTCCTTTGACCCGAAGTCAGTCTCAGAGTGCGTACCCCAGGTCCTAGACCAGTCTCAACTGACCCAAAGTCAGCGTCATAGTGGGTACCACTCCTACCACTAGTCCCAGACCATTATTGTAGTCTCAGAGAGTGTACCACTAGTCCCAGACTAGTCTTAGCCGACTCGAAGTTAGCGTCATAGTATGTACCACTCTCACTGGTCCCAGACCAATACTACACTAGCACGAAGTCAGTCTCAGAGTATGTACCACTAGTCCCAGACCAGTCTCAACTGACCTGAAGTCAGTGTCATAGTATGGTACAACTCCTACCACTAGTCCTAGACCAGTATCACAGTCTCAGAGAGTGTACCACTGGTCCCAGACCAGTCATAGCCGACCCGAAGTCAGCGTCATAGTATGTACCACTCTCACTGGTCCCAGACTAGTACTGCACTGACACGAAGTCAGTCTCAGAGTATGTACCACTGGTCCCAGACCAGTCTCAATCGACCTGAAGTCAACGTCATAGTATGGTACAACTCCTACCACTAGTCCTAGACCAGTATCATTGATCCCAGATCAATGGAGGTCATCCTAGCATAGGGAGTATGGTAGATACAATGATGTTTCCATCAGTACTATTATGGTCCCTAACTTCATTTCCCTGCTCATTGATCAAATGAGAGGTACTTCCCATGAGTCCCAAACTGCATGGGTAGGATGCCTCGACAGGAGAACTTAATCAATCCTGTCCTCACAGGAGAACACATCAATCCTGCTACAATCGCCATGGAGAACACATCAATCTAGGCCTCACAGGAGAACACATCAATCCTGCTACAGTCGCCATGGAGAACACATCAATCCAGGCCTCACAGGAGAACACATCAATCCTGCTACAATCACCATGGAGAACACATCAATCCAGGCCTCACAGGAGAACACATCAATCCTACTATAATCGCCATGGAGAACACATCAATCCAAGCCTCACAAGAGAACTAATCATCCTGCTACACAGGAGAGCGAATCATCCTATTCCACAAGAGAGCGAATTATCTTGTCTCATAAGAGAGCGAATCATCTTGTCCCAGTGCGCACCACCAGGGGAGGGTGAGTCACCCTATGGTTGTACGTTGCTCCAGTAAGAATTGAAAGCCCCCAGAGCTCCCAGAGTTCAATGTATGCAATATGCAAGACCTTTCTACAAGGGTCTCTTGACGACTCCAAGTCATTCGGGAAAATCATAGATTTGATCTTTCCCCTGGGGCTTTAGCGACCTATACATCATCTCAGTGCGATGGAGCCTCCTTTCTCATCGACTTACCATATACTAGATAAGGTAGTATCTGATGTCTATCTGCTGGAGCAATCGTCGAATACGGGATTCCTCAATAATCAAATCCCACCTCTGGTTGTTACAGAGAATCTCAGTGGTATTCATCATGTGTACAAACAGCTCACTGAAGAGCTTCCCCAACCAGGCAGCTTCATACGAGATCATACTCGTAGATATGTATCCGATCTCGATGGTGCTTATAATAGTCGACTTCTGCTTCCTTCTTAGAAGCAGAATCCAAAGAGGAACAACACTAAGAAGTGCTCCATTGATCCTCCACATTGCCTGCCCAATCAGCATTCAAATACATGCAGATTCATATTTTCGACAGTGTATCTCAATCCATGAGGGATTGTGCCCTGAAGACATCTTAGAAGATTCTTGGCACCAATCCAGTGAGGCTCAACCAAATATGAGCTCCCCGTGCTAACTACAAAACATATGTCCGAAATCAAACTCCCTCTTACTTCTGCAAATGAGAGGGTCTGCACCTATTAGAAGTAGGTCATCCGCATAAGGTGCCGGTATGAGAGGTCTATCATCCACAACCTTCAAATAATGGTTTGGATCGGTTTCACTCCTTAGTGAATCTCAGCTTCATCAAATAGCTATCAGCCCTCTCATACTATGCCCGGGGTGTTTCTCTTCAAGCCATAGAGGGCTTTCTTCCACCTGTATACGTGAGATTCCTGTTCATGAATCTCAAACTCCACGGGTTGTTTCAAACCTATGGACCTACTACATGAGGGGAATGGTCCCCTTGTAAGATTTTCCTTTGGTACATCTCAGACATGTACGTTCATTATCCTTTTGAATTTAGGCATCCTTGTCACCAACTGTGTCATAGACCTTCAGTGATACGTGACAATGGACATGGTCCCCAGTGGACTTCCTGCAATTTGATACAACCCTGAACTCAAAAGCATCTTTGAAAATTCTATTTCAAACACGTACTTTTCCATCGATGAGTGCCACCCTGAAACCTTTGACTTCCATTTCCGAGATGGACACCAAGTTCCATTTGCGATCAGGTACATAAAAGAGATCCTGGGATTCCTTGCTTTCTTTGAAGAGACGACCATGTCCTAGATGACCTGCTTCTCTGCCCTTCAGACACTCCTTCGTATAAGGGTCAAACTTATTGTAACCAAGGCATCTACCTTTCCTTCCACCCTTAGATCCGAACTTCCCAGTGAAGTGATCTTTAGGTAGGCCATCAGAAACTTCCGCTGCATCATTCTGATAACATTCTCTGCTTCGACTTCACTCTAGGTGAATTATGAGGAACCCATTGATCCTTCTGTCTTGTCCCAATTGTCTTCGGTGATTGCTTTTTCACTCTTGCTTGGGCATTGTCTTCATCTCAGCTCCGATTCCATGTTAATTTTAGGTATGTTCTATGCTAGAGAAATTTATTTAATTTATTTTCCATATTAGCAATCACATCAACATAAAGTAAAATGCAGATAGAACATACATATAAATCGCAGAAGACAAGCCAAGACAAGAGGACACAAGATATGGTGCAAACCAAGGACAAACCCCACAATGTGTGGGGAAACCCTTGATCAATTCTTCTTTTATGTTCTTCAAAGTTTAGTAGAGAAAGAGAGAGAGAGATAGTACATTTACAATAGAAGTCAACACTTTGACTTATCTAGATCATTTCGTTTAACGATGAGATCAGTTGAAGACATTCTGCTTCAACTGATTCTCAAGGTGACGGCTTCACCTATCGTAGTGCTGCATCTAGGTCCACTTGCTGCACCACTGCATATTGCACCATACTAAACATGATTATCATCATGTTGTCCTTCATGTCCATGATCTCATTGATCATGCTGCTGTCCATGCTCCATGTCATCATGCACCTATGCTACCCATCATGCTGCTCATAATGCTGCTGTTATAACTTCTTGATGCCTCATCATATAGCCATATGCACATCAGCCTTAGCTACTTGCTATGGCTTGCAGCCTAGCAAAGCAGCTAGGCTATAGTTCCATGCAATACTCTATGTAGTCCCATTATTTTCCGTATAGGGTTTGCTCAGCTTGACTGCGTTCATATGTGCTATATTATTTCCTATGTCCTGATCATGAACCTTGTAGATATTACCACTGTGTACCAATATTGACTGCGTGGCATATTACCTGCGTTCCATTTATATGATAATGTTTACATACATATGATTCCATGCACAGTGTATAGGTCTCACCATGAACAGGCCTATGCTATTTTGCTGTTCCTTATGAAATGGAACAAATTCATCATGTTTACTACTACTTCATTCTTGACATTGCCGAGACTGCGTTTCACCATAATTCCACTTAATGCTACTACGTTCACCATGACTGCGTTTCACCATAATGCCACTGCATTCACCATAACTGCATTTCACCATGATGCGTGTTATCTACGCTGCCAGATCCATGTGCCATGACTGTGTTCCTATGTGCCATGCTGCATGTTATCTACGCTGCCAGATCCATGTGCCATGACTGCATTCCTACATGCCATGCTGCGTGTTATCTACGCTGCTAGATCCAAGTGTATGTTGTGTGTATACGTAATGACCAGTGTATAGGGTTTCATTATATTGCTGCGGCTGCATTCCAATATATATTGTCCTTCCATTATAGCATATTTATACCCAGCCTATATTCTACATATATAAGTCTTAGAGTGTGCTTCCATGACTACGTTATCCATGACACTGCGTGGTAAGGTCCTTTATCACTGCAGCTTCACCAAATTACATGATGTGCGTATATATCTCTTCATAAACAACATGTCTTAGGGCTGTATGAAGATCTTCTTTGCTGCGTATTAGGACCTGTGTTAGGGATCCTCCTAATTGTGACTATGCCTCTTAGTGACTGCGTATAACAAGTCCATTTCTTGCTGCGTATAGGCTTCTCTTCCATGCTATCTATAGATGTGTGTTAAAACTAGGGCATCATAGGCCAGCACACATTCTCATGGTGTCTCTCTCCTGCTCCGAAAACCCAAGACGTGGAGAGGAGGAGATCACCTCAATGTGTGTTCTCAAATGACATCAAATCCTCATCTATTTATACCAAAAATGTATAGTTTGAATAGACATGACGTTTGGACTTCTAGAGCCTACATAAGAGCTAATCAGCTTGATAATAATTACATAAACAAAATAAATTCATATCTCCATAAATACTTATTGGAATCGGATTATCTTTGGATCAATCATACACCTCTCGACGAGAGGGATCCAATAAAAATATCAGCTGCCATAAATAAGCTGACCCACATGGAGTTTGGCCCTAGTTTCCAATTTAACAGCTACCGGGTCCACTCAAACTCGCTTGTAGAATTAATTCATATTAGCTGTGATTATGAGAAATTTGACAAACATGCTCACAAAAAAACCTTGCATTTAGCCACAATTTCTGTTTAATCTTGTAATGCAAAGCAACTATGATTATCAAACCACCAAACCTGCTGTGACACGTATTTGCGTTGCCCATAATATTCATTTTTACTCAAAGATTGCTTTAACCATGCTTCACAAGCAGACCATTCACTTTACAGTATTTTCCTTTGAAAACCCCGACCACAGCATTTTATTGAAATACACAGAAAACACAGGAAAACCTGTAGCCAGACCATAAGGCTGGACTTCAAATAATATACCCTCGGATCTATAACCATCACCGGGTCCGTCGATCACATCGTGCCTTGTGTTTAAGCTTTGGGCTCTGCCAATTATGACTTGCGATTGGCCGGATCCGAAATAAATATGTGCTGCAGATAATAATACCGGTGGGTCCGCCATATAAGACTTTCCATCGAAAACCCCGACCCCAACATTTTATTGAAATACATGGGAATACATGGGAAAACCCGCAGCCGACCCATAAGGCCAGACTTCAAATAATATATATCCGAGCGTATAATTATCATCGGGCCGCTTAATCACATCATGCCTTATGTTTAAATGCTGAACTTTGTTGATTGTGATAAGTGATTGGGTGGGACGGACGCAAAATATATATGTGCTAAGGTTAATAGTTCTGGCAGGTCCGCCATATGGGATTTTCCTTTGAAAACCCAGACCACAGCCTTTTATCGCAATACACAGGAAAACACGGGATAAACCCACGGCCGGCCATAAGGCCGAACTTCAAACATTATGCACCCGGTCCTATAGTTATCATCGGGTCCGCCCATCACCCCTTCGCATATTACATATCTCTTTACTATTGCCAACTGCCGATTGCGATTTGCGATTGGGCTCCGGACCCGAAATAAATATGTGTTACGATTTAATAATGCCGGCGGGTCCAGTGTATCATGGTGCGCATTGTGTATAAGCCCCGGGCTCCTCTGATTTCAACTTGCGATTGGGGGAAGAGGACCCGAAAATATGTATATTATGGTTAATGATCCTGGCGGGTCCGATAGATCGCGGTGTGCCTCATATACAAGCCTCGAACTCCATCGATTGCGATATGCAATGGGATCCAGACCTGAAATAAATATGTATTATGGTTAATAATGCCATCGGGTCCAGTGTATCGTGGGGCGGGTTGTGTATCAGTGTTGATTGCGACAAGCGAAGAGGACAAGTTATGCATGTTGTAGAGTATTTCTATTATCATAGCATTGATATATGTTAAGATTAGGTATGTTCTATGCTAGAGCAAGTTATTTAAATCTTCACAGTTAGCAATCACATCAGAATTAAGATAAACTACAGATAGAACATAAATGTAAATCGCAGAAGACAAGCCAAGACAAGAGGACACAAGATGTGGCGCGAGCTAGGGACAAACCCCACAATGTGTGGGGAAACCCCTTGATCAAATCTTCTTTTATCTTCAAATTTTAGCAGAGAAAGAGAGAGAGAGTACATTTACAACAGAATTCAACACTTTGACCTATCTAGATCTAGCATAGATCATTTCGTATAACGATGAGATCAGTTGAAGACATTCTGCTTCAACTGATTCTCAACGTGACTCCTTCACCTATCGTCATGCTGCATTTGGTCCTCTAGTTGCACCACTGCACACTGCACCATGCTGTACTAATCATGATTATCATCATGATGCCCATGTCCATGATCTTATCCATCATCATGCTTCATGCTACCCATGCTGCCCATGATCTCATCATGCTTCATGCTACCCATGCATCATCATGCTTCATGCTACCCATGCATCATATCAAGCTTCATGCTTCCCATGCATCATCATGCTTCATGTTGCCCATGCTACCCATGGATCATATCAAGCTTCATGCTGCCCATGCTTACATTCATCATGATGCTATCCATGCTTCATGCAACATTGTGTTGTGCATGATGCAAATATCAGTTACCTTTGACAACCATCTTTATGTCTGCATATATCATGTATAGTATCCATGCTTCTGAAGCTTATATTAGTACGTTACACATACATCATGTATAGAGAATTTTCTTATGACGTGTATATGTTAGACAGCGTATATGTTATGTGTAATTTTCCATGACTGTGTTATGACATCGTTACCCTTACTGCGGCTTTGACAACCTGACTGTGGCTTCACTATCTTTCCTGCAACTTCATTCCCTTAACTGATTATTATAGTGGACAGACATTCATCTAGCAACTGCTCTACAAACACATCAGAAGTATCCAAGACTGTGTTACTTCATTTCCAGAATGCAGAGACTGCGTCCTCCTGTCATGCGTATGTTAAACCTTTATAATATATTTTGCTGCGTTAATTTGCCATCGTATATGATAACATATATATGCCATGACCCGTGCATTAGAGTTATGAACAACGTATTATCTCCTCATTATATATAGCGTATATGTGACCTTCATTGACTGCGTGTTAATATTATAGCAGCTCCTCTCTATGAGACCTCCATGCAGTCTGAATATATATATGCCTGCGGCTCTATACCTGCGTATGACAGCTACTATGCGTATTAGGGCCTGCGCATTGCAGTGATACATGACAACTAAATACATGTTTCCAAGTCTGCGTGTATACATATCTGCATCTATGCGAATATTATCTGGTGAGCGTAATGCTATGCGTATGTATATGTATGGCTGTGTATATGGCATGCTGTGTATAGGAGTCTCCATTGACAGCGTATAAGGTCCAACGTATAAGGTTTGTTTGCATCCTCATAAGCCTGTAGCTGGCTAGGGCATAGCAGCGATTAGGGCATCAATTGAGTTCATTTAAGGTTGCTTAAAACAACGAATTAGTTCATGACTGTGTTCTCCATTTAGGGCATCATCATGCATTGGTAGGGCATCATCTTTGGGCCAGCGTGTGTTTCTCTTGATGTCTCACTCCTTCTCCAAAAACCCAAGACGTGGAGAGGAGGAGATCACTCAAGAGTTGTGTCCAAAATGACATAAAATCCTCTTTTATTTATACTAAAACATATATGATGAATAGACATGACGTTTGGGCTTCTTGAGCCTACGTAAGAGCTGGTCGGCTAGATAATAAAACCATAATCTAAATAAATTCATATCTCCATAAATACTTATCAGAATCGGATGATCTTTGGATCAATCCTACACCTCTCGATGTGAGGGATCCAATAAAAATATCAGTTGTCATAAATAAGCTAACCCACATGGAGTTTGGCCCTATTTGCCAATTTAACACTCCCTCTCAACTAGGGAGAACTCCATCCGTTGATCCATAAGTCTGACTATACTATCTCTGCCATCAGTGCCCTGCACTGCTCTGCCCAGCTCTGCTCAGCTCTGCTTGCTCTACTCTTCTCAGGTCTGCTGTCTCAGCTATCTCTACTTTGCTCTGCTGCTCTGCTCTACTCAGCTCTACTGTCTCTGTTCAGCTTTGCTGGCTCTACTCTGCTCTGCTCAGCTCTGTTGTCTCTGCTTTGCTCTTCTCAGCTCTATTGGCTTTGCTCTGCTTTGCTTAGTTCTGCTCAGCTCTGCTCTACTCAACTCTACTCTACCGAACTATGAAGAAGAAGAATTGATCGAGAATGTCTCATACCATTCTCCATTGACCTGAAGTCAGTCTCAGAATGTGTACCACTAGTCCTAAACCAGTCTCAACTGACCCAAAGTCAACGTCATAGTGGGTACCACTCCTACCATTGGTCCCAGGCTAGTATCACAGTCTCAGAGAGTGTACCATTGGTCCCAAACTAGTCTCAGCTGACCCGAAGTCAGCGTCATAGTATGGTACAACTCCTACCACTGGTCCTAGACCAGTATCATTGATCCCAGATCAATGGAGGTCATCCTAGCATAGGGAGTACGACAGATACAACGATGCATCCGTCGGTACTACTATGATCCCTAACTTCATTTCCCTTCTCATTTATCAAATGAGAGGTACTTCCCATGAGTCCCAGACTGCATGGGTAGGATGGCTTGACATGAGAACTTAATCAATCCCATCCTCACAGGAGAACACATTAATCCTACTACAATCGCCATTGAGAACACATCAATCCAGGCCTCACAGGAGAACACATCAATCCTGCTACAATCGCCATGGAGAACACATTAATCCTACTACAATCACCATGGAGAACACATCAATCCAGGCCTCACAGGAGAACACATCAATCCTGCTACAATCGCCATGGAGAACACATCAATCCTGCTACACGGGAGAGTGAATCATCCTGTTACACAAGAGAGCGAATCATCTTGTCTCACAAGAGAGTGAATCATCTTGTCCCAATGCACACCACCAAGGGAGGGTTAGTCACCCTGTGGTTGTACGTTGCTCCAGTAAGAACTACAAGCCCCCAAAGCTCCCAGAGCTCAATGTATGCAATATGCAGGACCCTTGTACAAGAGTCTCTTGATGACTCCAAGTCATTCGGGAAAATCATAGATTTGATCTTTCCCCTAGGGCTTTAGTGACCTGTACATCATCTAAGTTTGATGGAGCATCCTTGCCCATCGTCTTACCATATCCCAAATAAGGTAGTATCTGATGTCTATCTACTGGAGCAATCGTCGAATATAGGATTCCTCAATAATCGAATCCCACCTTTGGTTGTCACAGAGAATCACAGTGGTATTCATCATGTGTACTCACTGAAGAGTTTCCACAACCAGGCAACTTCATACAAGGTCATACTTGTAGATATGTATGCGGTCTCGGTGGTGCTTATAACAGCCGACTTCTGCTTCTTGCTTAGAAGTAGAATCCAAAGAGGAACAGCACTAAGAAGTGCTCTAATGATCCTCCACACTACCTACCCAATCAACATTCGAATAAGCATGCAGTTTCATATTTCCGGTAGTGTATCTAAATCCATGAGAGATTGTGCCCTTAAGACATCTCAGAAGATTCTTGGCACCAATCCAGTGAGGTTCAACCAAATATGAGCTCCCCGTGCTAACTGCAAAACATATGTCCAGAATCCAACTCCCTCTTACTTCTGCAAGTGAGAGGGTTTGCACCTGTCAGAAATAGTTCATCCACATAAGGTGCCGGTATGAGAGGTCTATCATCCACAACCTTCGGGCTATCAATCCTCTCATACTACGCCCGGGGTGTTTTGCTTCAAGCCATAGAGGGCTTTCTTCCACCTGTATACATGAGATTCCCTTTCATGAATCTCAAACTCCATGGGTTGTTCCAAACCTGTGGACCTACTACATGAAGGAAATGGTCCCTTTGTAATATTTTCCTTCGGTACATCTTAGACATGTACGTTCATGCTCTTTTTGAATTTAGGCATCCCGGTCACCATTTGACTCACAGTCTTCCGGTGCTGAGTTAATGGACATGGTCCCCAGTGGACTTGATACAACCCTGAACTCAAAAACATCTTTGAAAAATATATTTTCAAACACCTACCTTTCCATCGATGAGTGCCACCCTGAAGCCTTTGACTTCCATTTTTGAGATGGACACTAGGTTCTTCTTGCGAATAGGTACTTAAAAGAGATTTTGGGGTTCCTTGCTTTCTTTGAAGAGTCGGTCATGTCCTTGATGACCTGCATCTCTGCCATTCAGACATTCCTTCGCATAAGGGCTGAAATTATTGTAACCAAGGCATCTACCTTTCCTTCCATCCTTAGATCCGAACTTCCCAATGAAGTGATCTTTAGGTAGGCCATCAGAAATTTCCACTGCGCCAGTCTGATAATATTCTCTGCTTCGACTTCACCCTGGGTGAATTATGAGGAACCCATTGATCCTTTTGTCTTGTCCCCACTATCTTTGGTGATTGCTCTTTCACTCTTTCTTGGGCATTGTCTTCACCTCAGCTCTGATTCCATGTTAAGATTAGGTATGTTCTATGCTAGAGCAATTTATTTATATTTTCACAGTTAGCAATCACATCAGCATTAAGATAAATTGCAGATAGAACATAAATATAAATCGCAGAAGACAAGCCAAGACAAGGGGACACAAGATGTGGCGCGAGCCAGGGACAAACCCCACAATGTGTGTGGAAACCCTATGATCAAATCTTCTTTTATCTTCAAAGTTCAGCAGAGAAAGAGAGAGAGAGTACATTTACAACAGAAGTCAACACTTTGACCTATCTAGATCTAGCATAGATCATTTCGTATAATGATGAGATCAGTTGAAGACATTCTGCTTCAACTGATTCTCAAGGTGACTCCTTCACCTATCATCATGTTGCATTTGGTCCTCTAGTTGCACCACTGCACACTGCACCATGCTATACTAATCATGATTATCATCATGATGCCCATGTCCATGATCTTATCCATCATCATGCTTCATGCCGCCCATGCTACCCATGATCTCATCATGCTTCATGCTACCCATGCATCATCATGCTTCATGCTGCCCATGCATCACCATGCTTCATGCTTCCCATGCTTACATTCATCATGATGTTGTCCATGCTTCATGCAACATTGTGCTGTCCATGATGCAAATATCAGTTACCTTTGACAACCGTCTTTATGTCTGCGTATATCACATATAGTATCCATGCTTCTAAAGCTTATATCAGTACATTACACATACATCATGTATAGAGAATTTGCTTATGATAGTGTATATGTTAGACAGCATATATGTTATGCATAATTTCCCATGACTGTGTTATGACATCGTTACCCTTACTGCGGCTTTGACAACTTGACTGTGGCTTCACTATCTTTCCTGCAACTTCATTCCCTTAACTGATTATTATAGTGGACAGACATTCATCCAATAACTGCTCTCCAAACACATCAGAAGTATCCAGGACTGTGTTGCTTTATTTCCAGAATGCCGAGACTACGTCCTCCTGTCATGCGTATGTTAAACCTTTATAATATATTTTGCTGCGTTAATTTGCCATCGTATATGATAACATATATATGCCATGACCTGTGCATTAGAGTTATGACCAGCATATTATCTCCTCATTATATACAGCGTATATCTGACCTTCATTGGCTGCATGTTAATATTACAGCGGCTCCTCTCTATGAGACCTCCATGCAGTCCGAATATATATATTCCTGCGGCTCTATACCTACGTATGACAGTTGCTATGCTTATTAAGGCCTGCGAATTACAATGATACATGATAGTTGTATACATGTCTCCAAGTCTACATGTATACATATCTCCATCTATGTGTATATTATCTGGCGAGCGTAATGCTATGCGTATGTATATGTGTGGCTATGTATATGGCATCCTGTGTATAGGAGTCTCCATTGACAGCGTATAAGGTCTGTTTGCATCCTCATAAGCCTGCGGCTGGCTAGGGCATAGTAGTGATTAGGGCAACAATTGACTTCATTTAGGGCTGCTTAAAACAATGAATTAGTTCATGACTGCATTCTCCATTTAGGGCATCATCATGCATTGGTAGGGCATCATCTTTGGGCCACTGTGTGTTTCTCTTGATGTCTCACTCCTTCTCCAAAAACCCAAGACGTGGAGAGGAGGAGATCACTCAAGAGTTGTGTCCAAAATGACATCAAATCCTTTTTTATTTATACTAAAACATATATGATGAATAGACATGACGTTTGGGCTTCTTGAGCCTACGTAAGAGCTGGTCGGCTAGATAATAAAACCATAATCTAAATAAATTCATATCTCCATAAATACTTATCGGAATCGGATGATCTTTGGTTCAATCCTACACCTCTCGACGAGAGGGATCTAATAAAAATATCAGCTGTCATAAATAAGCTGACCCACATGGAGTTTGGCCCTAGTTTCCAATTTAACAATATAGAAATAAGGATGCGATGGGAGGTTTTGAGGGTTGAAAAAGTCCCGATGAAGGATATGAATGAAGGGATAGAAAAGGTTATAGATGAATAATGTGAAAAAGATTTATTAAAAGGGGCTTAACCATTAGGAATTGAATATTTGACTTAGCCAAGAGTTAAAATCCTTGGGATAAAACAGATCATTCAGAGAGGTGAAAGATCAAACTTCTAGTGGACCCATTCAATTGCTACCAGGGCAGGTTTTAATAGGGTGGTGGTTGTGGCCACAACGGATAGTTGCGATACAAACCTAGGGGTTGCGAGGGATGATTGTCCCAAGCACAAATGTTGGTGGTGGGTGGGGATAGGTCAGGGGAACCAAGTTGCATGGAAACACTAGCAACCATCACATAAGTGGAGGCACCTTCTTCGATGCTACACCACTTAACATTGGCATTCTTTATGGAGACTGGTATTTGAAAATAAACTAATGAAGGAAGTGGGGGGGGGGGGATGTTCTGCATTATCAATGTCAAAGACAATCAAATGATCATCAAAGGGATCCACAAAACCTAAAGAAAATGGTATAGCTTTCCATTGGGATGGGAACATCTAGAGGAATTCCATCATTCACATGGAAGCAGGATATTATGCCAAGTCATATACTATGATATAGGTATGGGCAGCGTTAGAAGAAGCAGTTTTTCAATGTAATGGACCTTTGATGATCTTAGAGGGAACCTTGGCTTTAGGTATAGGGATCTTTAAAGTACCATTTGTTGATGAAAAAGGCTTAGTGGATACTTTGATTTGGGAATCAGTTGTTGACTTGGTAGAGGGCTTGTCATATTGGCGTGGTCGAGTCTAGAGGTTGACATGTTTGGTGTTGAATTCCTCATAATTCATCATGAGGATTTGGTAATTTTTTTGGCCAAATTGCGAATGTTGAGGAGCTGCATTACCCTCTGTGGGTTGGGAAGCTGCATATCCTTTATGGGGAAAAGGATTTGTAAGCACACCCAGTTGTGATGAAACAAGAGGGGGAGGAGGTGGAGAAATGGGCTAAGTTCCTCTAGAAGTAACTGTGTGAGCTTCATATGCTTGGCGCATCTGAGGTAAAATGGGACACTCGTGAGTATAATGGAAAAATACTCTGCAATAGGCACAAGGTTTATTCATATGAAGAACCTTGTTTTTATTGGGTTGTCTGCCCTATTGCTGGGTTGAGGGAGTAGGATAATTACCTGGAGGGGCATTAGGTGGTGGACCCTGGTTGTGTTGGTTACCTTGAGATGGTTGGTTCTGGTTATCTTTCCCATTATTCCTTCACTTGGGGTTAGGGGGATTGGTTGTGCTCTATTGAGCATACACTTCAACTTAAGGAGGCAGTTGCTGTGGCAGAGGTGGAGGAGGCATGGGTTGCTAGGGTGCTAGTTCTGGTGGGGCTGGAACATTAGGTGGTGCATATGGTTAGAATGAGTTGGGGCAACATTGGGATAACTAGGTGGAGAAATAGCTATCCCTAGCATTGACTAATTTCAATGGGGATATGCATATGATGTGCTAGTACCTTGGTAAATGTTTCCATGCGAAGGATTGGGAGGGGGATAGGTGTAAGAGGAACTGGTGCCCCCATAGGGTTGAACATAAGTCATCGGACGTGGAGCATATGGTGAAGATGGAGGGTGTGAGATAGATCCAATGATACCATCCGCGACACGAGATGCCCCTAGTGCATTAGAAACATTGGGTCGAGGTAGATTGGGAAGGATAGTATAAACATATCCTGACTATGCATAGATTAGGTCATATTTCAAAGCTACTTGGACCGCTTCTTCCTTAGACTGCAAGAAGTGGGAGGAGACATCTTTACCTATGGGGGACAAAAGAGATCTAAGGAACCAATCCATATAGACACAATCTTCAAACTTAGGTGCTCTACACATGCTCCATTCTTGAACATGGTCAGATAGGCGGGTGGCAGAAGTTTGACAAAAGAGGTCAAAAGTTTGGTATCAGTGTCATATCGGAGGGGTAACTTAAATTACGATAGAAAATATTTTGTGAGAGTCACAAAGGTGGAATGGGAGGCATGAATTTGGTCCACATACCACTTGGCAACAACTCCAATAATGGTGCATTGGAATATATGAAGAAGAATGGACTCTTCAGTGATGGAATTGGATGAACACCACATATGAAATGAGTGAACATGATTTGTGGGATCTTCTATAGGATTTCCTTCGAACTTGGTCATGTTGGAAGGAAGATTGGTAGGAATAGAAAGCCAATTGGAGTCATGGAGAAGAGGATCATTGATGAGTTGGCTAAAATCAGGGAGGCGCAAACCATCCATATAGGGAAGAAATGGAGGGTTGGTGACCATACCAGTAGAGGTTCCACCTATGGGGTTACCTAGGTTACCACATGGGTTTCTTGCACCCATGTTGGTGCCTAACATGGTGATGGTATAGGGATGGGAGGATGTAGAATCAAAGGAACAACTAGATGAATCAGAAGAATCAGAGTCAGTATCAGGACTCGATGGAGGACTAGGAGGATGAACTCGAACTCGATGGGAAGGAGTAAGATGTCCTAAAGGAAACTGGGGGTGAAGGACACAAAGTCTCTGTGACAGATTCCTAGGGGGCACAATGATGTCTAGAAAAATATGACTTAATAGACTAAAGGGTGATGATAGGAGAAAAAGATAAACAAATAGCAAGCAAACACCTAGTGCAGTGGTGCCAAGTGCAAACTAACTATATTAATATGCTACTCTAATTCAAGAAAACCCATCCTATCAAAGAAAAAATACCACTAAATTATAGGTGACCTAAATCCTCAAACAAGCCATAAATCTACTGTTTCATATGGCCTTCAAAAATAATTCTTAATAAACAGAATCTCATCCCTACAAGAAGAGTTGTCTAAAGAAAGGTGGGGTAGAGAACCAACTGCTTCTGACATCCAGTCCTATAGGGTGTTTTCCTATGATTTCTCATTATGGTTACCTTCATCCCATGAGGGTGGTTGAGTCTTGATATTCTTGGTGATCAACCACCACATGGGATTCCCATCCATGGGTTGGGTAGCCCTGAGGAGAAACACTTGCATGATGACCTATCCTAACCCCCTCTGAATCAAGTTTTAGACGCACTCCAGCTTTAAACCATGGGATGGTGAAGGATTTTAAGAACCCTAATATGTCAAATTCTATGTCTCAATGTATGTAATTGATGGGTGTTATTGGAAGCCTATCCCACCGATCCTACACCTATACTACACAGATTGGTTTGGTGCTAGTGCCCAATGGGCTTAATCTATGTGTGTTGAATTATTAAGGTGTAGTGTTTCAAGTCTTGGCTTGGCGGTGTTAACCAAGCTCATGTTCACTTAGGGTGTGAGTGTGTGAAAATAATGTGTCAAGTGGATGAGTTAATTGAGCATGTTTTATGATGCCACGTGCTATTGAAAATAAAGTGTTGAAAAACTATAAATAATGCTAAAAATGTACAGTAAAATAAACAACAAATAAAGCACACGAAAACCCACCCAAGAAGGATATAAAGTAGCTAAGAAAGAGATAGAAAAAATCAACTCAAAGAAACATAAATGGACAAAATATATAATGTCTAAGGGATTGAGATCTAAAGGAACTAATATGTTGTAAATGGTGCAAAGAAACAACAAAAATTAGAGGTGAAAAATGCTACAAAGGATAGGCAAGAAGCTCCAAAAACATAGGAAACTCAAGGTTATACTAAGGGGGAAAGGAAACACTAAACTATAAATGGATTTAAATGATGAAATGACCTATCCAAAAGGGTTGTATAAAAGTGGACAAAACCCTAGAAATCAGTGGCTAAAAATGTTAAACCCTAGAATCTTCAACACAACCTTCCTACAAGATGGAGGTGCACTCTAAACCCTAGGGGGATTTTTTCTATCGTCAATGAGAAATTACTAGGAGAATATAGGCCTAGGGGTGACTCGAGAGAGAATATAAATCTTTCCAAGTACACATCAGCATAGCCAACGAGTCTGAAAAAAAAAATCAAAAAAGGTTAAAAAAACGTAGTTTCTGACCTGAAAAGGGTATTGGAATGCTGAAAATTGGCCAAAACATGCATTGCAGAATGCAGATGTGGGGCTAAAAAGTGTGTTTTTCTCCCAGGACTCTCGATCAGCAAATATTGCCCAGATTGTGCCATCTCCTGCTCGGGTGGTACCTATTACCCGCGGAAAGATGCGGAAAACCAACAGAATCCAAGAATTTTCCAGGAAAAAAAAAGTAGATCTAAAAATAGAAACTAAGAGGCTGAAAATAGTTGAAAAAACACTTAATATTTCTAAAATTAAATTCACCAAGGATCTATATTACTATACCAATAGAGTCACCATTTTTTAGTGTAAATATTTCAGAAAGATGTACCAAAAATGCTTCACTTAAGTCACTAGTGACAAGTCACCCTAAAAACAAAATATGGTCGCTTTTGTGCTTTAGATCTGCAATAAAACATCATAAAACCCTGTAAGAAAATATTTGATGCAAGCCCAAAGCATATAGCAGCAGAAAACAAATAGTGTAATAACCCAATAGAAAGCTTTGAATGAATAATTTAATTATTGAAACACCTAGTGAAGGAGATCTACAAAATGGGTCTGTAAATCCCCATCTGTGGGATATGTCCTTTGTTGTCCTTGTGCTTCAACAATCCATTTATCTATCAATATGTGGAAAACATAAAACAAAATTGTAACTCAAATGGGAGCTCGAATGTGAGAAGATGGTGGTGGTGACGATGATAGTGATCATGGTGAACAAAGAATGGAAAACCCTCTTATTTATAACAAAGTATTTGATTAGGTTCAAAAATGGAAAATAATAAAATATTATTGACCAAATCAATATCTAAATGTTAGGAATATTTTCTTATATTTTTTTGGAGAGGGAAAAGATATTCAAAACGGTCAAATATCCTTATCTAGAAGTAATTAACAAATAAAATGATTTATTAATAACTTAACGAGGATTAAGAAAGGTGTGAATTTGAAATAATTATTAAATAGTGATTTAACAACTACCAAAAATAAAATTAAAGAATAATAAACAAATAGTGATTTATTTAATTATTCCAAGGTGATTTAATCAAATGTGACAAGGAATAATTAATTATCAAATAGTGATTTAATAATTATTTCTAGAGAAAATTAAATAAATAATGATTTATTCAATTATTCTCATGGGGTTTTCTAATTCTAATCATAAATAATTTAAGAAATAATTTAATAAAAATGGTTTACTAAATCATTTCCTATGGTGAAAGTGATTTTACTATGGTAAAATTAATCCTACATGGTGTATTTCGATATACCTAGTTAGTAATGGCTAGGTGATCATTTTTTAGGTGATAACATATTTTATAGGAGAGATTCACCCACCTTTGAGTCCTTTGAGTGGGGAACATAAATGGATTTTGACAACCACTGACTACTTCACAAAATTGGTCGAAGCCATCCCTACGTGGATTGAAACTGATTCAATGGTCATGAAATTCCTTGAAGATTTTTTTTTGCAAGGTTTAGATGTCCAAAAAAGTTAGTGATTGATAATGCCCAGGCATTCAAGTCTGTGAGACTCATTGATTTCTGACAGTAGTACAATGTCATACTTGGTCACTCCACCACCTATTATCCATAGGGAAATGGGTTGGTTGAGTCAAGAAATAAGACATTGGTAATAATATTAAAGAAGACCATTGCATAAAACAATAAAAACTGGGATTCACAGCTTAAGTTTTCCCTTTGCAAAAATAGAGTCACAACAAAGAGATCCACTAGGAAATCACCATTTGAGCTAGTATATGGCACCGTTAGACTAATTCTCAGGTCATTTGGATGTGCCAGTGACTAACTTATTTGAGGAGGCAAAGGAGTATCCAAATCCACTTACTCACATGATAAACCAATTGAAATGCAAGAGAAAAGAGAGAAAGTGAGTCACAGTCTACTCAAATACTAGGATAAGATGAAGGCCTTGTTTGAATGAAAGGCCAAAGACAAAGTTTTCCAACTAGGGGACCTTGTGCTCAGGTGGGATGTCAGAAGGGAAGACAAAGGTAAGAATTGTAAATTTGACCCCTTATGGTTTGGACTATTCAAAGTAGCCGAAAACAAAGGCAATAGTACATTCCTACTGGAAAATATGGAAGATGCGGTCCTTGAGATGCCTGTAAATGGGTAATACATCAAGCACTACTTTCAGTATTGAAATCAAGTACTGGTATCCATTCTAAACACCTATGAGTCATTGTAAATTTCGTGGTGTTTATCTTATTTTCATTTTTTGAATAACATTTTTTACTCCATTCCCAACAAAGGCTACTAGTTTGAAGTTTATCAGTGCCTTTCCTGAAAGGAACTATCCCTAGTTAGAGTTGATGTTGTACACCCCTTTTTGTTTTATTAATTTGTATACCCCACAGGAGTGGGGTTCTAAACATAACAAAGATTTGACATGTTGTCAGAGAAATGGATGAGCCAACTCAATTAGAAAACCCTCAGGTAAAGCCTTCTAGTGATTTGAACAAGTCTAGAATGGACTACTGGGATCGAAAGATGATGATAGTCAAAGTAAATCTCGTAAGGGTCAAAAACCTAGAACCCCGGAATCCAACGTCCCATTCTAAAATCAATTATGATAAGTCCCGGGGACCAGAGACCAAAATCTATCAGCTATAGGACTTGGGACTGTCAATTTCCAGAGCCCCATAAAGGAAATGGAAGGCCCAAACCCCACAACCTTGAATCCTTGTGACACTTTGCTAAGTAAATTAACGAAGAATTTGTGATTACATCATTTATATTCAGGGACTAGGGATTTTCTCTCTCGGCAGACATGTGGAAGTGTGCCATTGAGCAATGATGATGTCAAAAACTACTCACTGGGGGTTGGACATGTGGAAGGTGGTTACAAAGTTTTCAGGTACCTGAAGGACCTTGATATGACTGTCACTTGGATCAATCATAGGTCAAGATGTGGCTCGATTAACATCAGTATTGCGTCATCCCGCCGGTATACCCAAGAATTTCAAAGGCCCCGTAATTGTGTTAGCTTGCATTTTAAAGGGAGTTAGGCTTCCGAGCATAGGGAAATAGAGAATCTCGGTTCTAGCTTAGAATGAATAGCATTGTTCTTGGTATGGAGGAGGCACGAAATGGTAGATAAATTTTCATATGTCATAGATATAAAAGATTAATGAGCAGACACCTATGGAAAGGCTCACTTCCCATCTTAAATTACTCTCACCTAAGAGGGCCTCTAGTGGCAGAAAAGCATGGTCGTTAAGACAACATTGGCCCTCGGCATGTTAGAGTCAATAGAGTGAAAGTTGCAAATAAATGGTTATGATCAATTCTAGGGGGATGAGCCATTGAATCCAACTCTACCCAAGCACCCTGTTGGAGAGAGATTAAAGGGGCCGCCACTTTTCAAGCCAATGCACCAATCACATTATCCATTGGGATCCTTATCAAGCGAGTGTGGCAAGTGAGCACAAAAATAACTTGAGATACAATTTTTCTCCCTTTTCTTCCACCAAAACCAGCTCTACCATGTGTCTCCCCCACACCATCTCAGTATATTTCCCATGTAAAATCCGTGGGAACTAACTGTTGTACCCCCCATGCCTACCATTTCATTTTAAATTTCCTATTTAAAACCATCCTATGTCAATCATATCCATCTGCAACTACCTTCGATCAATTGCTGACTAGACTGATAAACCTCCCTGCTCTCACAATGATCTATCCTCCCATTCACCCAGAAATCCTCCACCACCCTCATCAGGAAAATTTGAAGAAGGTTAATGGGAAGATGAAAGCACCTATGCAGCAACCTAGCAACCCATTTAAGGAAACCATCGATGAGAAGTTTCCTGAGGCACGATTGTTTTCGGATACAGTATGTACCAAAGATGTAGGGCATTCCTCATGGGAGGCAATCTATAAGTATTTTTAAGATGAAGGTTCCAGAGTGACTATCAGGATAATATTTATTGATGATCAAACCCCTACCTCAGAGGCTTCCTCACAGGACATGTCCAATTCATTTTTTCATAGAATTGGAGCAAGACCTATGATCTCGCCCTACACAAACATGGTCCGATGGGTGATTTAAACATTGGATATCACAGGGAGGAAGTTCCATACTCGAAATAGCAGCGTAATTAGATCATTCACAATAGAGGATTTCCAATAAATGTACAAATTACCAAGCCCTGAATATGATTGACAAAACATATGTGGTGAAATTTTATAAGAACCATGAAGACCTAGCGGAGTTAATTAAGGAATGGAGGAGAGACACGAACAAACACATGAAGGAACAAGAGGGTAAGTACTTTGTAGAATCACTAGATTCTCCATTTAGTTAAATAGATCCCATGGTTTTCATGCTATATGCATACCCCAACATCTCAAATTTCTTGTAGATTGGGTCCCTCTTATCGATGGGGCCTCTAAAGGATATATCTTTGACTTGGCTAGCATACTATCTGATAACCTAGCCAATCACATTCTATATTTTCACTCTTATTGTAGTAACTCTAAGAACAAATTCCCTATGTTCCACATGTTGGCATATGTCATGGATTCCCTTTTGTATTCCCTTGATTTCCCACCATGGGTTCGAATTGGGTTGTCTCTGAGCCTACTCCAATTCACATTTTCCACAGTGTACTCTGGGAGACGAATTATTTTGGTCACTTTCATCAAACCTATCATAGTGTTATTATCCCAATTTATGACATTATATTTCATACTAGGCTTCCCAGAATGTCCCAACAAGATATGGAGGATCTTAGAAACATTGGTAATTGGTTTTCTAAAAAATCCTTTAAGAATATCAAAGTCTTGGGAAGCTATGCGCCCACTCATGTTTTACTGCTCTATGTCCCAAATAAGTTGATATGCAGAGAAATAAATTATCAAATAGTTCGCCATGGAATCACCAAGGCATTAAAATAATCAAATAAGAAGTTCTGGCCTCAATTCCTATTTCCTATCAGTATTTTCTCTTTGGCTAACTATGGGCACACTAAAAAGGAGATCCTGCCTATTGAATCTCTTAATTTAGCCACCATTTAGGACATACCCTATGACCCAAATGGGATAGAAAAGAAGGTGGCCCTGAACTCTGGTGCTAGAAAATCCCCACACAAAGAGAAAATGTTTGATGACTTGTTCAGTGAGGTAGTTTCTTATGGATCCGTTATGGCCAGGGTTAATGAGAAATTATTGGGCCAAGAGATAGAGAAGTTCCTCAATTTTAGGAATGTAATGATGGCCCTTCTACCACTTCATTCATTGCAGTGCTCACTCCAAGCACAAATACTTCTAAAGGATACCAGGGAGTTTACTCAGCAAGAGAGTTCTTCTCAACCAGTGGGAATTATGCCACAACAACAAACAAAAACAACTGGTTCTCCTGACCCTGGAAAATAGATGCACAAAATGGACCCAAACATGGATCAACAATGGGATCAGTTTGACCAGGCCCCAAGGAATTCAAAGCTAAGGTAAGGAGAAAAGGAGGTCTTAGAGGGAGACATCCTTTTGAAACTACAAACCCCATTCCATAATACATTTTCTCAATAACACACAGGGTTAGTGAATTCCTCAGCCTAAAACACACCAGCGTTCATTGTGCATGATGTAGAGACTATCCTAGTAAATCCTACTTCAAAGGTCTTCCTCGACATTGATGGGTATCCCCCGTTCGATGTGTTTTACAGCCATGTACACAAGGCCATGGAAGTTCAAGAAATTTTAAGGGAGAAAGATGAAAATATTACCTCATTGAAGCGGGAACTCATTGACAAGGAGGAGGAACTAGAAGCACAATGGCAAGCCAAGCAAGATCAAAGGGAGATTGCGTTAGCGATTTCGAAAAAATAGTTTGATTCTTTCCAAGTCTAAATGTGGAGGAAATTAAGGTCAAGGATGAACAACTCCAAGATTCCCAGCAAAAGATAAAGAAATTGCAGGGAGGAACCCTTCATCTAAAGGACTTAAAGAAGGAGGCTCATTGCTTGAATGAACGGTTATAGAGACAACAACAATTATTCTGTGAAAATTTGAGATTGATTCGGGAATAATGTAGGTTGGGGAATACTTTGACCAATGAGTTAGTGGATATGATGTCATATTTTGATGAAGCTAAGAAGGACCTAAATGAGATGTTGGAATTGTAGGACAATGTTGAGGGAAGGAAATCTGGCTTTCCTGAAATTGATGCAATGCACAAATCAGTTATCCTCAAAGGATGGAAAGCACAGATACAGTCAGTTAAAAAAATTATCGGTGATGTGTGGGATATTTCTAGCACCCTGGTGGAATCCATCAATGATTCCTTACTTGAGTTAAATATCATCTCTATTTGTCCCAGAAATTCTTTGCTAGATATAGAGATCTTGTGTGGAAATTAGCTAAAACAGGGGGCTGAGTTTGCAGAGAGGGTTAATTAGCTAAGAAAGATTGATCTTGAAGTTAATTAGAAATTTTTGGTTAAAACCCATGCAAATTGGTTGGTTTTGAAATCACTCACCAGTATCTATACTCAAATGCTTCCACTTTTATGGGAAACTATATTCGGTAGTTAGACACAGATCAAGCCTTAATCTTCTCCCGATTTGGTGATACTCCTCAATCTGCAAAAATCATTGCAATAGTGGATAGTAGAACATGGGACCATCTCTAAGGATCAAGTGAGCCAACAATGAGGATCTCTCTTGATCTAAAAATCACATCATATCTCTGCCATTCTCGAAATTTGTATATATTTTATTTTCAAGAAAGTATCATGTTGTTACGAAATGATTATAGTGGTTAGGAATTCAGCATGCTGGAACAACTAATTAGTTTAGGAAACTTTAACGCTTGAAGATATTTTTGTAATTGTTTTTTTTTAGAACTCTAGCTATAATAGGGAATAGAGAACTCGTTAGAAGGGTTCGATTTTCTATTCAAGAGACCAGCATATTTCTACAAATTTGGCAAGTTTCTGAGACAAAAAGACATGTATGTTTTTTTAGAAGTCTAATGAAGATTTTTTTGGTGATTCCAAGCATTGTTATGTGGAGTATGTGTTCTTATCTCTTTGAACCATTTTCATACATGTTTCTTTCCTCTTAGAAATCGTGTAATTGTAGCTGCTAGAATTAAATCTTGTATGTCATTTTTATCTATGTCATGTTATGCTAGATGGTACCTATAAATGTAAGATTGAAATCCTTAAATTGTGCTCCATGGTTTCTAATATCATTATTTTTATCTATACATTAATCTGCTAAAGTTAAATGCACATGATTATAGTAATTAGCCCTTTGCACGAGACTTCTTTCTTTATTTCTTCACTTACCTAATCTACAACAACTAAGAAAGCTACACTACCTATGTGTAGGCCACCATGGTTAAATGTTACTTCTTTGGAACAATATATTGTCAATGTGTGTAACATGTCTAGTTTTCGAGTATGAATGTTGAATCAATTTCAAATTCTCTCATATTTTTAAGAACTATTGAGCAATAAGGATTTATCTACTTGATACTTTAAGGTGTCGTAGGCACTGGCCCTTAATCTCAACTTGGGGGTTGTATCTAGGAACCACAATAGATGGGAAGATGGATTCACTTCTTGTCAATGGCCAATATCTTAAAATATATTTTCAATACCTATCTAGGGCTATGACCCTACCCTTTGTATATATTCCTTGTTTTTCCTAGTTTGTTTGTTTGGTTTGTCACATTGAGTATTTTTCAATGTTCATGTTCTTTTGTGAATAAAGTCTTATGTGAAAGTGTATGGTTTAGTTCTAGTGCATCTGGTGAAATTGAAAAAGGCCTTGTGGCACTACAACATTTGGCTAATCCTTCCATACTTCTTCTTTGTATTGATCTATATATTTTGGTCGATGATGTTTGGCAGAATATCTAATCCATTCATAAGGAATTCCTTGTGTAGAACCATGATAACTGTATCTATTATAGGAACCTCATTTCTAAGCTGGGTTCTTTATGTTTCAATGTTTTTCATGCTAGTCCAATCAAGCTGAGAAGGAAAAGGGGAAACTATTATTGAGCATACTAATATCAGAGATATATATATATATGCTTCTCTGAAGGAACAACCTCTTATGCTCTCAATAACTCAGGAGCCCTCTTTTTCGCCATGAAATAAATAAGTATCGAAGAACAACCCTATAAATAAAACAAATAAAGGGTGAAAGAAGAGAAAGGCTTCTTGTAAAGAAGTAACATCGTCAGGGTAATGACTAGGCTCACTGGTAGCAAAGCAATGCTTGTGTTCCTGTAGTGACTCCGTAGGGGTACTTTCTAGGCTTGCTGGCAGTAGAGCAACACCAAAGATGTAAATCCATACTCTGATTATCTTAAATCTCAAGAATTATATTATCCTTCTCCTAAATCGAAACAATTGTGACATGGTTGGCCTTATGAACGTGTTCAACCGAGAAATGAAGGGGACTATATCTATAACTAGGTTAAGTGGGGAAGCCAATGTAAGTTGCATGATGAATCAATGTTTCTAGAGAAACTATATCCTACACAAAACTTAGACCAAGGAAGAGAAGCTAGAGTTCTTCCAATGTGTTTCCAAGTGTTTTTTTTACTACAACACCCTAAAAATTTTGGCCTACATATAGATTTTGGAGCCCACTCTAACCTTGCATGCTTTTTTTTCTAGTAAGAGTCATTCCATGTGTTTTCCCTAAGTTTTCTAGTCCCTTTTGGAAGAAAACTCAAGTGTCGTATTTTGGCATGGGAAGCGTCACGCATCATAAAAGTGGAGCTATGGTTCATTTAATGGGGTGATTTTGGTGCGAATGAGTCCTATTTATCATATAGACATGTATTACACTCATTCCCAAAGTTTCATGCATTGTCATAGAAGTTTCATCATTGTCATTGCAAAGTGTATCTTAAGTGTCGCACTTGGAATAGGTTGTTGTATTTTTGTCACGTTGAGGGGATAATGTTGTTCTTATGTATTGAGTGATCAATATTGTGTCATCAATTGTTCTAATTTTCTGATCATGTTAAAGTTTTACCCTTTCTCACTTCTATCTCATTAATCCCACACATAGTCAAATTCTGAAGAGTTCTTACTTTATCAACTTGACCTCAATCAGCCTCTTGAGACTATGCACTATGCAGTGTCAACCCTCAAGCTCACTGCTTGCCTCCTATAACTGCACAATGAGAATTTCATGCCTCCAAGGACTATGCATTTCTCAACCCTAGCCCCTTGAGCTCCATAACTACGTAGTTCATCCTTTAGTCAACCTCCTTTTGCGCAATGTCGAGTGGAAATTATCAAGACGTCATCCTACCTCCTTGAGCTGCATAATTACACAATCACTAGGCCTCTGTTTCTCTTGTATTATGCATTAGTAAAATTAAAGGATCAAGACTTCAATGAGCTCCTCAACTACGTAGTCATCATTCCTAGGCCTTTAGAACTGTGAACTCTCAATCTTTAGTCCATCACTCCTAACCTCTCGAACTGTGCATTGTGCAATCCCTAAGTTTTCCTCTCAGTCCAACACCGAGTTCTAGCTCAGTCAATGATTTTCATGAAGCATGTTATACTAGGATTTTTCCGAACGTACGTCATCTTCTCATGAGTGATTTTCAATTGTAGGTTTTATATCTTTTTATGACAATATGGTGATGAAGGAGAAGAAGAAGGATAACATACTAGAAGACACCTATGAAGCTGAAATATAAAGCTGATTTTTGAACAAGAAGATGGAGGGACACTAGATTGTGATAGAATTAAGAAGATCAATATTATAGTGGAGACTCCCTATATTCAATCCTTATGAAGGAGGAAGAGAAAGAGCATGTACCATATCTCAAGAAGAAAAAAGGATAACATCATGAAGAGTGGATTGACATTGCCACTCATCATCAAATCAATGTCATCAGTGTCAATTCATGTCTTGTCAAGATGTCACTTCAAGGTGTCAAATGAGTCATCATGTGCCACATCATTTATGGATGCACTTATGTAATTTTCAATAATATGAGAAATGTAATCTAAAGTGAAATTTGAAGAGTTACCCATAGAATGTGAAAGGTCATGGATAAGTCAAAGAGTTGTGAGGGAAGTCCAAGGGTCACAAGGGAGGTGAAGATTTACCCCATTTATTATATATACACCCTCATAGCTTAAGAAAAAGACTTTTCACTTTGGCTCCTCCCACTAGGTATTAGAGAGGAAGATAATTCTTTTGAGGAGCAAGTGGTAGCACTAACGCTCCACTATTGGAGCTTGTGGTGTTGATTTTACCGATATATATTGGAAATTTTACTTAATACTCGAAGCTTATTGAGCCAATACACTTTCATGTGTATGTTGTAAATGTTGTAAAATATTCTTTGAATGTTTGTGATATATGTTTTTTTCATATGTATTAAAGAAATTGAACTATTTTAGTGGCTTTGGTGCTTATCTTGTTGAAGGTGTGTTGTACTTGTTTTAATGATCATTGCTTCTATGTGAACTATTTCGATAGTTGAACAATGATTCTTTCATATAAATGTTCTTGCATGTTGTTTTTATATTAGTACTATTACTCTTCTCTTGAAGGCTCACTTTTATTTTCCCTCCAACGAAAGAACCTTAATACATTCTACAACTGAACATTCCACAAGGCATACTCACTTGTTCATTCAAAAGACATCCATATTACTCTCTTTTTGTAACCATTGCAACCAAGGAAAATATTTAAGAATCGTGATAATCAGGCCTTAATTCCAAAAGGGATCCCATTCCAAATGGTATGAAGTCTAATTGGGACATTTCAATGGGGATACCCCCTTGTATGTTGGCGATATCCAGCACCATCAATAGGTGGATAATTTTAATTAATAAAGTTTAGTGAGTAATAATATAATAATCAATTAAATTTCAATGATGTCTAGAATAAGGTTAATGATCTATTTAATTGATTAAGGTTGTTAGAAGGGAGAGACTTGATGCTAGCAAGATGTTTTATGGTGACTAGAAACATGCAATAATGCTTGCATTGTTAAAAAAAGGGTATAGGATTTAGTAGATCCATGAGGATATGCTCAATATTAGTAATGCTCCTTTATGAGCATATTAAAAGGAAAATTTAAACCTATCATTTTATATATGTTTGTGAGCAAACTAATAGCTCACAAGTACAAAGTTGCACTAGTAAATATTTTTTTTTATGTAGATAATTGAACAGTTTAGAATGGCAAGGATCTTAGGAAGTCAAGGTTGAGGAGGGTCAACATAAGGGTCACCTGTTAATTTTAGGTATGTTCTATGCTTAGAGAAATTTATTTCAATTTTCATAGTTAGCTCAATATCTTTTCCAGATTAGTAATCACATTAGCATTAAAGTAAACTGCAGATAGAACATAAACATAAATTGCAGAAGACAAGAGGACACAAGATGTGGCACTAGCCAGGGATAAACCCCAATGTGGGGAAACCCTTGATCAATTCCTCTTATATGTTTTCAATAGTTTAGCAGAGAGAGAGAGATAGTACATTTACAACAAAAGTCAACACTTAGACTTTCTAGATAAGAGAATAGATCATCTCTACATGAGATCAATTGAAGACATGCTGCTTCAATTGATTCTCCAAGGTGACTCCTTCACCTATCATTGCAATGCATCTCGTCATCATGTTGCATCTCACCATGCTACACACATCATCACATTGTTGGACCTCATGCTGCCATTATTGTCCTATACAGTTTTCCCACTGTTAGTGATATTACCATTCCTTGGTTTCCATATTGATGTCCTATCTACTTACTTCATCAAGCTTCATTACTCCTCCATGCATCACCATGCTTGCAGTTGTCCATGCTTAAACATGCTGCATTTCTGTCCCATTTAGACATGTTGTACCTTAGCATGTTTGGTGTACTAAAGTGCTCAATTGGCTCCAACAGGCTGCAAGGAAAACTGATCCAAGCTAGTCAACTCCTTTGACTCAACATCCCTCCACCAAACACTATTGTCATTTGTTTGCACTATTGTTTGCTCCACTCCTAGTTAGGGCACTTACTGCAGCCCTAGTTTCATCCCACAGTCAACAAACTAACCCTTTAAGGGCTATGTCATACCCTCAAATGTCTCCACCTCACCCATGCTACTTGCTTAGGGTACTGTCCACCGTTGACAGCCCTCACACAGCCTCTAGTTGTGTGCTATCACCTATGGCCTAGCACAACAGATTGTTGTAGCAACAGACCTCCGAAAATGTTCTCAAACGACTTTCAAATAGCAATGTATTTTACCCTTAAGAACTCAGCCTAATAGTCATCCTTCTTGACCCTCTACACATCAAACTCGGACCTTTTTTACATCACTGTTCCAGCCCTAAAACAATCTGCACTTGCCTCAGCCACTCATCCTCTTGTAGCAGACTTCAGATCCCTTTCTTCCACACTGTCCAGACTCCATAAATCCTCCTGTTCTCTTCTAGGTTGTTTCGGCTAGGGATACCACCCTTAGGAAAACATATAGGCTTCTACATAGGGCAGCGTAGAGCCTAGGGCTTGATATGACAATGGTTAGGTATTCTTAGAATCTTGGATAGGCCTACTCTATACAGCGTATAGGAACCTTTCTTCAACTGCAAATATATTATTGCATTAGACCTTCTTTTGTTGCGGCTAGGGCATGACTAGATCGCCTTCAATTGTGGCTAGAAGTTCCTTTCTTCAACTGCTTCTAGGGCACCTTGATTTGATACGTATATAACCCTTTCTTCACTATGTCTAGGGATTCTCCCTCTTGATCTCCCTAACCACAAAATCGAGACGAGTGGAGAGAGATCTTAGGAGAAGTGTGTGTGAAATGACTCTCAAGTCATTTCCTTTTATACTAAAACGTTGAGCACTTGTGGGGTTTATTTGGTTGCTGGCCGACCTTGACGAATTGTCTTATAACACAAAAAAATTCATATCTCCATGAATACTTATTGGAATTGGATGATATTTAGATCAAGCCTACACCTCTCAATGAGAGGGAACCAAGAAAAATATCAGCTTCCATAGATAAGATGACCCACATGGAGTTTGGCCCTAGTTTTTAATTTAACGCTCCCTCTCAACTAGGGAGAACTCCATCCGTTGATACATCTGTCTGACTGTACTATCTCTGCCATCAATGCTTTGCAATGCTCGGCACTGCTTTGCTCTACTTTGCTGAACCATGAAGAAGAAGAATTGATCGAGAATGTCTCATACCATTCTCTACTGACCCGAAGTCAGTTTCATTGATCCCAAATCAATATCATAAGAGAGTGTCTCAAACCACTCATACTGATCCCAGATCAATGGAGGTCATCCTAGCATAGGGAGTACGGTAGATAAAATGATGTGTCCATCAATAGTACTACTATGGTCCCTAACCCCATTTCCCTACTCATTGATCAGATGAGAGGTACTTCCCATGAGTCCTAGACTGCATGGGTAGGATGCCTCGACAGGAGAACTAATCATCCTGTCCCATAGGAGAACAAATCATCCTATCCAACAGTTACCATAGGAGAACTAATCATCCTGTCCCAAAGTCTCCATGGGGTATCATAGGGGAAGGTTAAACCTTTCACCCTATACATAGTGCACCACCAGGGGAGGGTGAGTCGCCCTGTGGTCGTATGTCACTCCAATAAGTACCCCAAGACCCCCAGAGCTCCCAAATCTCAATGCATGCAACATGCAGGACCCTTATAAGAAGGTCTCTCAATGACTCCAAGTCATTCAGGAAAGTCACAGATTTGACCTTTCCTCGGGGCTTTGACAAAATGTCTGCGACCTATACATCAGTCTCAATGTGATGGAGCCTCCTATCTCATCGAATTACCATATCCTAGATAAGGTAGTATCTGATGTCTATCTGCTGGAGCAATCATTGAATATGGGATTCCTCAACGGTTGAATCCCCCCTGGTTGTCACAGAGAATCGCAGTGATAACAACTCACTGAAGAGCTTCCACAACCAGGCAGCTTCACACGAGATCATACTCGTAGTTATGTATTGGGTCTCCATGGTGCTTATAGAAACCAACTTCTGCTTCCTGCTCATCCATGATCTCAAATCAAAATCCAAAGAGAACCAGCACTGAGAAGTGCTCTAGTGATCCTCCACACTGCATGCCCAGTCAACATTCAAATAATCATGCAGCTTCATATTTCCAGCAGTGTATCTCAGTCCATGATAGATTGTGCCCCGAAGATATCTCAAATGATTCTTGGCACCAATCTAGTGAGGCTCAACCAAATATGAGCTCACCATGCTAACTGCAAAACATATATCTAGACGGAAGTTCACCAAGAGCATCAATGCAAATGAGTTTATGAAACTCAGAGGCATTTCCCAAATCTGGTTCGGCATCATCACCATATAACTTCTGAAAGTAAAGATCCTCGAGGTAGTCACAGGCATGCAGTTTACCATTCCACATCTAGAATCCAACTCCCTCTTATTTCTGAAAATGAGTGGGTCTGCACCTATCAGAAATAGGTCATCCTCAGAAGGTGTCGATATGAGAGGTCTATCATCCACAACCTTCGAGCAATGGTTTGGATCAGTTTCACTCCTAGTGAATCTAAACTTCATCAGACAGCTATCAATCCTCTCATACTATGCCCCAGGTGTTTTTCTTCAAGCCATAGAGGGATTTCTTCCACCTGTATACATGAGATTCCTGATCATGAATCTCAAACTCCTCGAGTTGTTCCAAACCTGTGGACCTGCTACATGAGGGGAATGGTCCCCTTGTAATATTTTCCTTTGGTACATCTCAGACATGTACCTTCATGCTCTTCTTGAATTCAGGTATCTGAGTCACCATCTGATATACATCGGGTAGGGCCATATAAGTAGACCTCCAGTGCTATAGATGAGATCTATCAACTGATATGGTCCCCAATGGACCATCCTGCAACTTCATACAAATTTCTGACCCTAAACTCGAAAGCATCTTAGAATTTTATTTATTTATTTTTAACACGTACCTTTCCATCGATGAATGCCACTCTACAACCTTTGACTTCCATTGCCGAAATGGACAGCAGGTTCTACTTGTGATCAAGCACATAAAAGAGATTTTGTAAGTGAATCGAGTTACCCTCATTCAATTGAGGGGTAACATTCCCTACACCCTTTCCAGGATAAGTGGCATTGGCTCCAAGTATAATCCCATGATTGTTTCCATCTCTACCAAATTAGAGAGAGCACCCTTCTATCCAATGGAGTGCCTTGAAGAACTACAATCAAGAAGCCATATTCCCAAAGAATCTAAAGGAGAGGGCCGATACAAGATAATGCTTATGTATCTTATCAGAAACAACATTTGATTCTTCATACTTGGGGTTCCTTGCTTTCTCTAAAGAGTTAGCCATGTTATCACCCCAAGAAACTCTCCTAGGTTGTATATCAGAGATGCTCGGGAACATTACAAACTCAACAAAAATGTTGGAAAATGGTGGATGAATGAAAGAAATGCTGCATATTCAAGCCAGATAACCACTTCTACTATGCTTAACCCCAGACATGGGTGAACACCCCCAGACTACAAGGCTTTAGACCACCAATTACTCACAGTTTTAAAGAAAATGTGATGATGGGGAATACTGATCACACCAGCAGATGCACAGGACCCTGTGATGGCCAACTGCAACCAGTTTAAAGGTCTGTAGATCTATTTCCTAATGCACAGATAGGATGACAACTCTCTGGCATTAAAACAACATAAACTTGCATACACATTCAATAATACCAACTAGATTCTAACACAGAGGTGGGATGACAGCCCCTCTAATGCTAAACATCAAGAACAAATGAAAAATACATAACAAGCACAGCCTAGAACAAAGAAGAAGTGGAAAGTGAGCAATTGATAGCAAAAGAAGCTTGCATTAGCTGAAAATGAAGACCAGAAGCTACAGGTATCACAGTAGTTATAGTCTCCAAAAGTTGAACTTTACATAAAAAATAACACTCATCAACCTTCATTACATCTTCTTTGTGGGTATATATGGAGTTTGTTTACAAAATTGCTCTGTTGTTCAAAGCGTGGAGGGGTCATAATTGACCACCAACCACATTTACAATTAGATATGGGTCTCTGCTGCAAACTGTGTGTTTTTATGAAACAAAATCGGCCTTTTCTGGTGCTCTGCAGTCCTCCTCTGAGAAAGTGGCGTATAATATGGAACATGCTCCATTAGTGATAAATGCTTGAACTGCTCGAGGGTGTCCTTTTTGTCCTTCGGCCATTCTGTCATTTAAATGTGGTTGCTGAAGATTTATTATACTGGGAGCTGAAACACTAGCCGCCTTCTTCCTTTGGGAACATAGAATAGGTTAAAGGCGTGGACGGAATGGAGGAGGCATGACTAAACGACAAAACGAAGCCCAGCCGTCAGATCATACAAATGAACGGCGAAGATTGCATGATGAGGGTTATCGGGAGGTAACACGGAAGCGAAATGAATGTGAGTCGTCGGATTGCGGTTGGGCAGATCCGACGGCAATCGGGCGCGAAAGGAGCATGGAGGTTAACGGCCGGGGGATAGCGGTATAGCGGGCAGGCGGTATTCCCCACACTGTCGTCGGGGCCGCGATGGTTTCCGTATGAGGGCGTGCGATGTAGTCAGATTACGACGCGTGGCTGGAGGGTCTAGCGGGAAAACTACCTTCCCCACAGGCTAATGGACATGCAGGTTTGTGAGGCAGGAGTAGCATATACCGTCGGATCTAGCGGGGAATGATCAGATGGCCAAGGTTTTAAGCGCGTGTTTATTGTTTGATGTGACAAGTGAGGGCCCCGCCGATAGCAATTTTGCATATGCACGTAGTTATGAAGGGTTAAGACCTTAGCGTCGGGGGTTATATGACCACAGTTTGATGGGTTAACCTTGCACCTGAAGCCCGAGGGAAAAGGGTTTAAATGGGGTTCACAAAAGATTATAAAGAAAAATGGAAATAAAGGGTTAGGGGAGAATAAGGAGAACGGAAGAGGAGGTGGAAAAGGAGGTAGTGGGAGTTATAAGGGAATAATGCAAATGAAGGAGGAAGAATACAATGAACTGCTGCGAGCTCCTTTGCAACCAAAATTAGCACTACCCAACCTGTTTTTATCCATCAAAAGTTGAAGAACATGGCAGAGCTAACACTGGCTCCTTCTGGGGATGAGATCCTCCCTGTGAGGTCTCAAGAACCTACAGATCAATGCCTTTCTAGTTGAAAACAAATTAACCAATATTCCTAGTGTTCCATTGGGCATGGAGTCTACTACACCTATACTAAAGCTGATAAAAACACAATATTTACAACTTTTAAGGCCAAAAGATCTTAAAGAACATAATTTTTTGGAAAACGCCCATTAACTGGGCCATCAAAAACTGCCTCTCCTCCCATACTTTTCAGTATGAAGGTGTTGTTCCCTTGAATCTGTGAAATAATAAAAGGGCCTGTCCAGAAAGCATCAAATTTCCCATGATTTCCTTTCTTTTCTTTCAATGCATCCCACTTCAAAACCAAGTCACCAACCTGAAAATTATCTAATTTTTCCTTCCTGTCAAAGGCATCCTTGATCTTTTTCTGATGTGCTGCAGCCTTTTCAATCAGCTATTCTATAATCTGATGTACCTCTGCTAAATCAGTGATCCTCTTTGCCATTTCTTCTTCTTCATTCTGCTCTTCTTGAAGGAATTTTTCCATAGGGAGAGTTAGCTGAATTGGGAATACAACTTCAGTACCATATACCAGATTGAAAGGAGAATTCCCTGTGGATTTCTTAATGGTCACTCTGTTAGCCCACAGTGCATACTTGAGCTTTAAATCCCAATTCTTTTTATTGTTCTCTAACAGCTTCTTAATTATCCTTATCAAGCTTTTATTAGAGGGTTCTGCCAGACCATTTCATTGAGGATAGTATGAGGTGGAATGAACAAGTTTAATCCCCATTGAATCACACATTTCCACCAATTCTTTTGCCCTGAAGGCTGCTGCATTATCTGTGATTAATTTATGTGGACAACCAAATCTACTGAAGATGTTCTCTATCAAAAACTTCATGACCACATTATGATCAACCTTTCTGGTAGGAATTGCTTCAATCCACTTAGTGAAATAATCAGTGGCTACTAATATCCATCTATGTTGGCCACTAGAATGTGGATTGATTTCTCCAATAAAATCCAAGCCCCACTGCTGAAAAGGTCCCTTTGCAAGTATTGGTTTTAAGGGCAGGGACTTCAGCTGTTGTTTTCCTTCAAATCTTTGGCACCTGTCACAAGATTTAACAAAAGAAAATACATTAGAAAATAAAGTAGGCCAATAGTACCTAGCTCTGAGAATTTTGTGGGTTGTAGTTTTCCAATAATGATGTCCTCCACACATGCTGGAATGAAATTGCTGCATAACTTCTATTGATTGTTCCTTGTCCAGGCACATTAAAAGCACTCCAGATGGATCCCTCTAGTAAAGTAGATTTTCATTAATGCAATATTTTGCTGCCCTAAGTTTCAAAGTTTTGGCTTGACTTTGAGTAAATCCTGAAGGAATTTCTAGCTTCAGCAAGAAATTAACTATTGTAGCATACCAATTACAAGAAGCTAGATTCTCGGCCACTAACTGCTTTCTCTGTGGTTTAGTTGCTTCCTCTTATTCATCTGTTTGACCACTTTCTGCAATTGTGCACAGGAAATCAATATCCAATGATCTGCAATTTTCCTCAGCTAACAATCTGGCAAGACCCTGACCTCTGACCGGCTTGGTGGGCTTCAGTTCTATATTAAATTCTATCATCTTTGCAATCCATTTAGCCCTTCTTCCATTAGCATCAAGTTGTGTTAAGACATCTTTTATTGTAGCAGAGGGTACATATGCAATTATCTTTGAATTCAAGATATAAACTCTAAAAGCTTTCAGGGATTTAATAACAGAATATGCCTGTTTTTCAATAATATCATACCTCAGTTTGGCATCCCTTAAGTTCTTGCTGAAAAATGCTACTAGATGTTCTGAACCTTCTTCATCTGCCTGCAATAAAACTGCTGCAATGGTGTCTTCAGAGGCAAATGAGAATACATGGAACTCCTTGTTGTAATCTGGACTTATTAAAGTGGGAGCCTCCATAATAGCTTTTTTAATAGACTCAAATGATTTTCTTGCTGCATCAGTCCATCTTACCTCTGATCCTTTTTTCAACATGGAGGTAACATGCTTTACCAGTTCTGCAAAATTTGGTATAAACCTCCTGACAAAATTTATTTTACCCAGAAAGGACTGGATATCTTTCTTTGATCTAGGGACAGACAAAGTCTGTATTGCTTTTATTCTTTCTGGATCAATTCGGACACCTGCAGCAGAAACAATATGTCCCAACAGCTTGCCTTCATCTAAAGCAAACTGTGATTTTTTAGGATTGACTGAAATTCCAAACCTTCTGCACTTCAAAAACACTTTTTTCAAATGCTGCAAATGATTTTGATGGCTACTGGAATATACAATGATATCATCAAGGTAGATAAGAACAAATTTATCCTTCTCTCCCAAATATGCTATATCCATAGCTCTCTAAAAGGTTGCTCCAGCATTCATCAATCCAAAAGGCATCTTGGCATACATGAAAGTGCCCCAAGGAGTGGTAAATGCAGTCTTTTCTTGGTCATCTGGATGCATAGCAATCTGATTAAAGCCTGAAAAACCATCCAAGAAGGACATTACTTTGACTCCTGAGACCTTTTGCAACAAATGCTCCATCTTGGGTAGAGGATAGTTGTCTTTCTTGGAGCATTTGTTTAAATTTTTGAAATCAACACATAGTATGATTTCTCCACTCTTCTTCCTCACCACCACCAGATTGGCTACCCATTTGGAATATCTAAGAGGAACTATGATCTTGGCAGCCATCAACTTTTTAATTTCTTTTTCAATCAGAGGAAGAAGCATCGATTTAGTGGTCTCAGCTTCTGTTTGAAAGGAATAATGTCTTTCTCCAGAGGGATTTTATGCTGGATTATGTTCTTATCATATGTTTTCATATCACTATACTCCCAGGAAAACACATCAGCAAATTGCTTCATTAATTTGCAATATTCAGCACTTTGGTCAGCAGACAGATGAGTGGACAGATTTATGTATCTAGGCTAACCTGGACTTCCTATATCATGTTTACAGACTACAAATTGATCTTCTTTTTGGGCAGCTTTGTAAGGCACATCATTTTGGTCAAACAGTCTCTCAAGAGGAATTAGACCCTTTGGAATATGATTACTAGAAAGCCGGACAATGCTATTTTTACCAATTTTATTTCTAAGCTGGGACTGGGGGTTTTCTTGCAAGGCTTCATTTTCTTGGTCAATTTGCATTTCAGAAAACTCATCAATAACTTGCAAGAACCTATTTATCTCATCATCATCATTAAAAACTTTCCAATGGTGGACATTGTCAGGCAAGGATGGCCTATACTTCATTTGGACTTCATAAACTAGTCTGGGAGGCATGGGAGGTATAAATAGACTAGCAGAAATAGCAAGGGAATCAGCAAGTTGATTTTGGGCTCTAGGAATATATGAAATACAGAAATAATCAAAAGAATCTCTGAGTCTGCATACCTCATCTCTGTATGCTTTTATCCTTGGGTGCTTTGCTTGAAATGTTTTATTTACTTGTTGAATGATCAAATCAGCATCTCCAAACACCTTCAAATTCTTGATTCCTCTGTCTTTTGCTGCATTAAGGCCCAATAGCAGAGCTTCATATTCTGCTATGTTATTTGTGACTTGAAAAGCCAGCTTAAAAGACAGCTGTGTATTTTCTTTCTCTGGAGATACTAGCACCACCCCTACTCCTGCAAACTCCCTGGAACATGCTCCATCAAAGAACATCTCCCAAACCTGACTTCCTTGCTCTTTCTCGACCTGAACCATTAGTTTCTTTAGCTGCAATGAGGCCTTCTGAGATTCTTCTATTTGGAGAATGCATGCTCCAAAATCAGTGTCCACTGCATATATGGGATGATTGGTAGGATTCTTCTCATCACTGATGATGTATGCTAATTGTGCTTTTCTATACAACCTCCTGTTTTCTCCTCCAAACACTGGGACAGTGGCATAAAATGGATCATTCTGTAATGTCCCACCTAGTCTCTTAATCCATCCTCTGGACAGCAGCATGCCAAACTTAGGAGGGACATCTGCTACCACAATATCCATCATCATACTCTTCATGGGCAGCTGAGTTAGGGTAATGGCCAGGTCTTTGATTAATCCCAGGCATTTCACTTTCCTTGAATCAAAAGAGAATAAATCATGATAGGGTCTAGTGATGTCAAGGCCTAACTTTTCCATGACAACTTTAGGCATTAGATTGTGGCTGGCCCTTGTGTCTAGCAGGCAATTGTGGAGGATTTTGTCATGAATGGTCAAGGAGACATAAAAAGATGGAGAATTATTATCAGCAGGTTCAATCATGGGACTAAGCACAACAATAGGCTTGTCATCTTGCAAATTGACAGAGTCAGTGGAGGTTTGTGTGGTTTCCAGTTCAAGAGCTTCAAGGATAGGCTTTCTAAACATTTCACTTTTTACCAACTCTACCAGAGGCACAGAGATTTTCATCTTCTAGACTTCTGACTCAAAGCTGAAAGAAGAAGATAATTTATCAGAACCTCTTACCTCTTGAATTGGAGCTTTGAGGGTGACTAGATCAGCTGCTAGTCTTCTCTGTCTGATATTCTATGACTCTGTTTGGACAACAGCTCTTTGGGTAGTATTTTCCTTAACATTTTTGTCATTTGATCTCAGATTATATCTTTGTTTTTCACCAGTTTATAGGACAACTTCTTTATCCCATGTTTGACTATCTTGTTCCTACAGCAAAGCTTCTTCATAAGTAGCTAATGTCAAAAAGGCAGCACTGCCTTTATCTTCCATGCAATGAATTTCATCCTCATCTTCTTCAAATTGTTCCTCCTCCATGACTACATTTTGGAAAGGAGCTTTAACTTTCTATTCTTCATTTGTTTCTTTACCCCTCTGAATTATTTGTAACTGATCATTTTCTCTTCTAAATGGATTTGGATTTTTTGGAGCAAATGTGTTCTGCTGCCTTGTTTTTCCTGAATTTTGCTCAACCTTCAGCTTAGAAATTTCAGCAGCCAATGACTCTATCATCTTAGTCATTTTGTCTAATTTAGGCTCTGAAGATGATGCAGAGGAAGTAGAAGCCTGACCTCTCTGCCTCCTTTTGTCAGCTTGACCTTTTAGTTTCTCTGCAGCCATGATATTAGACTCTACTTCTAGGGCTGCATCCTGCATGTCTGCTAGAGTAGCACATCTCCTTTCTCTCAACAACAGGCAGAAATCAGAGTCAAAAGCATTGGCATAAGTGAGTTTGGCAGAGGTGGGGGTAGGCTTTACCTCAGCTAGTATCTTACTATACATACGATTGAATCTTTTATTGAAATCAGGCAATGATTCCCCATTTTCCCTCTTCAGGTTACCAAACTCTGTATGGTAATATAGCAAGTCCTTTTTATCTCTCTAGTGCTTCAAAAACGCATCATCTAAGGCTTCAATATCTGTTATAGATCTCTGGGGTAATTCTCTGAACCACTTCCTAGCCTCTCCATCAAGGTTCTAGACAAAAACTCTCATCCACACATCATTTTCACTTATATCTAAATTATCATCATAACTGTAAAAAGCTTCTAGGTGTTCTTCTGCTATCACTCCCTTTGTGCCAATGAACTTAGGCATATATTTTTGATATTCTCCCGCAGGCATAGGATTTAAAGGAACAGGCAAGACTAAAGGTCCATATCTAGCAACAACAATTCTTTCTATCTTCGTGGGTGCCTGTTGGCCTGCCATAATTGGGATATGTGGAAAAATACTGGCAGATTGAATGGTAGGAAATAATGTGATGGATGGCAAAGACAAAGGGATGTTTTGGATTGAATGGGAAGCTTTCTTTAGACTGAGATTCAGAGGGGAACTAACTGCACAAGGGGCTGATTTAATCTCTGAAGGAATTTCCTTATTAACAGTGTTGGGCTCTAAATCTTCAAACTGTATATCTTCAGCTATGACTTTATCTTTCAGAGATGAATGAGATTTCTTAGGCTTACCTAATCCTGATGCCCCTTTCTATGATGCTTTCTTCGATTTAACAGTCCTCTCAGGGTCAGGCACTGGTTCAACTGGTGATTTCTGAGGATTTCTTCAAGTGTGTCTCACAAACTAAGCCAAAACTTCAATGATGAGTCGCCAAAGGTTTGTCTTCCCCCAGTGGAGTCGCCAGATAGATGGTTACAGCCAGAAATGTGCCTAGACCTTGTCTATCATCAAAATCTGGAATTGTGTCGTTTTCCCAGGGAAGCTGAGCTTCAATTCTCCTCTCCCTGGCAATGGCGCCAATTAATGTTATCACCCCAAGAAACTCTCCTAGGTTGTATATCAGAGATGCTCGGGAACATTACAAACTCAAAAAAAATGTTGGAAAATGGTGGATGAATGAAAGAAATGCTGCATATTCAAGCCAGATAACCACTTCTATTATGCTTAACCTAGACATGGGTGAACACCGCCAGACTACAAGGCTTTAGACCACCAATTACTCACAGTTTTAAAGAAAATGTGATGATGGGGAATACTGATCACACCAGCAGATGCACAGGACCCTGTGATGGCTAGCTGCAACCAGTTTAAAGGTCTATAGATCTATTTCCTAATGCACAGATAGGATGACAGCTCTCTGGCATTAAAACAACAAAAACCTGCATACACATTCAATAATACCAACTAGATTCTAACACTGAGGTGGGATGATAGGCCCTCTAATGCTAAACATCAAGAGCAAATGAAAAATGCATAACAGGCACAGCCTAGAACAAAGAAGAAGTGGAAAGTGAGCAATTGACAGCAAAAGAAGCTTGCATTAGCTAAAAATAAAGACCAGAAGTTGCAGGTATCACAGTAGTTACAGTCTCCAGAAGTTGAACTTTACATCAAAAATTACATTCATCAACCTTCATTACATCTTCTTTGTGGGTATATATGGAGTTTGTTTACAAAATTTCTCTATTGTTCAAAGCTTGGAGGGGTCATAATTGACCACCAACCACATTTACAATTAGATATGGGTCTCTGTTGCAAACTGTGTGTTTTTATGAAACAAAATCGGCCTTTTCTGGTGCTCTGCAGTCCTCCTCTGAGTAGGTGGCGTATAATATGGAACATGCTCCATTACTGATAAATTCTTGAACTGCTCGAGGGTGTCCTTTTTTTCCTTCGGCCATTCTATCATTTAAATGCGGTTGCTAAGGATTTATTACACTGGGAGCTGAAACACTGGCCACCTTCTTCCTTTGGGAACATAGAACAGTTTAAAGGCGCGGACGAAATGGAGGAGGCATGATTAAACGGCGGAACGAAGCCTAGTCATCGGATCATACAAATCAATGGCGGAGATTGCATGAAGAGGGTTATTAGGAGGTAAAACGGAAGCAAAATGAATGTGAGCCGTTGGATCACGGTCGGGTAAATCCGACAGTGATCAGGCGCGAAAGGAGCGTGGAGGTTAATGGTCGGGGGACAGCGGTATAGCGGGCGGGTGGTATTTGCTGCACCGCCCTCAGGGCCGCAGCAGTTTCCGTATGAGGGCATGCAATGCAGTCAGATTACGACGCATGGCTGGAGGGTCCGGCGGGAAAGCCACCTTCCCTGCAGGCTAATGGACGTGCAAGTTCGTGAGGCGGGAGCAGCATATACCATCGGATCTCGTGGGGAATGATCGGACGGCTAAGGTTTTAAGCACGTGTTTATTATTTGATGTGATAGGTGAGGGCCCTGCCGATAGTAGTTTTGCGTATGCGCATAGTTATGAAGGGTTAAGACCTTAGCACTAGGGGTTATATGACCACAGTTTGATGGGTTAACCTTACGCCCGGGGCCCGAGGGAAAAAGGGTTTAAATGGGGTTCACAAAAGATTATAAAGAAAAATGGAAATAAAGGGTTAGGGGAGAATAAGGAGAACGGAAGAGGAGGCAGAAGCGTAGGTAGCAGGAGTTATAAGGGAATAATGCAAATGAAGGAGGAAGAATACAATGAACTACTGTGAGCTCCTTTGCAACCAAAATCAGCATTACCCAACATGTTTTTATCCATCAAAAGTTGAAGAACATGGCAGAGCTAACAGGCCATTTCCTTGATGGCCTGCATTTCCTGTCATTCCTCTGATCATTGAAGATGTCCCTGGAATGATTGTTATCATCATCAAGTGATGTGTCCCTACCTCGGACACTCCTTCACATAATGGCCGAACTTATTACAACCAAGGCATTTGCCTTTCCTTCCACCCTTAGATCCAGACTTCCCTTCCACCCTTAGATCCAGACTTCCCATTGAAGTGATCTTTAGGTAGGCCATTAGAAACATCCGCTGTGCCATTCTGATAATATTCCCTTCTTCAACTTCACCCTTGGTGAATTTGAAGAGGGATGATGAATCCATTGATCCTTTTGTCCTTTCCCAACTATCTTCGATGATTGCTCTTTCACTCTTTCTTGGGCACTGTCTTCACCTCAGCTCTGATACCATGTTAATTTTAGGTATGTTCTATGCTTAGAGAAATTTATTTCAATTTTCATGGTTAGCTCAATATCTTTTCCAGATTAGCAATAACATCAACATTAAAGTAAACTACATATAGAACATAAACATAAATTGCAGAAGACAAGCCAAGACAAGGGGACACAAGATGTGGCGCTAGCCAGGGACAAACTCCAATGTGGGGAAACCCTTGATCAATTCTTCTTATATGTCTTCAATAGTTCAGCAGAGAGAGAGAGAGAGAGAGATAGTACATTTACAATAGAAGTCAACACTTAGACTTTCTAGATAATAGAATAGATAATCTCTACATGAGATCAGTTGAAGACATGTTGCTTCAACTGATTCTCCAAGGTGACTCCTTCACCTATCATTGTGTTGCATGTCGTCATCATGTTGCACCTCACCGTGCTACACCATTCTTCACTCATCATCATATTTCTAGACCTCATGCTGCGACTGTTGTCCCATACAGTTATCCCACTATTAGTGATATTACCATTCCTTGGTTGTCATACTGATGTCCTGTCTGCTTGCTTCATCAAGCTTCATTGTTGCTCCATGCATCACCATGCTTGTAGCTGTCCATGCTTTACCATGTTTCATTTCTGTCCCATTTAGACATGTTGTACCTTAGCATGTTTGGTGTACTAATGTGCTCAATTTGCTCCAACAAGCTACAAGGAAAACTGATCCAAACGGATCAACTCCTTTGATCCAACATCCCTCCACCAATCATTGTTGTCATTTGCTTGCACTCTTGTTTGCTACACTCTTGGTTAGGGCACTTACTGCAGCTCTAGTTTCATCACATAGTCAACAAACTAACCCTTTAAGGGCTGCGGCATACCCTCAAAGGTCTCCTCCTCACCCACGTTTCTTTCTTAGGGTATTTTCCACCCTTGACAGCCCTCACACAACCTCTAGCTGTGTGCTATGGCCTGCAGCCTAGCACAATAGATTGTTGTGGCAAAATACCTCTAAAAATGTGCTCAAATGACTTTCCAATAGCAATGTATTTGACCCTTAGAAACTTGGCCTAACAATCATCCTTCTCGGCCGTCTACACAGCAAACTTGGACCTTGTTTACATCACTGTTCCATCCCTAAAACAATCTGAACTTGCCTCAGCCACTTAGCCTCTTGTAGAAAACTTCAGATCCCTTTATTCCACATTGTCCAGACTCCAGAACTCCTCCTCTTCTCTTCTAGGTTTCTATGGCTAGGGATACCACCCTTAGGACAACATATAGGCTTCTCCATAGGGTAGAGTAGAGCCTAGGGCTTGATATGATAGTGATTAGGTCTTCTTAGGATCTTGGATAGGCCTGCATTATATAGCGTATAGGAACCTTTCTTCAACTGCAAATATATGACTACATTAGACCTTCTTTTGCTATGGCTAGGGCATGACTAGATCCCCTTCAACTACGGCTAGATGTTCCTCTCTTCAACTGCGTCTAGTGCACCTTGATTTGTTGCGTATAGAACCCTTTATTTACTGCGTCTAGGGCTTCTCCCTCTTGATCTCTCTAACCACAAAACCAAAACGAGTGGAGAGAGATCTTAGGAGAAATGTGTGTGAAATGACTCTCAACTCATCTCCTTTTATACTAAAACTTTGAGCACTTGTGGGGTTTATTTGGTTGTTGTTCCACCTTGACGAATTGTCTTAAAACACAAATAAATTCATATCTCCATGAATACTTATCGGAATAGGATGATCTCTAGATCAATCCTACACCTCTCGATGAGAGGGATCCAAGGAAAATATCAGCTACCATAAATAAGATGACCCAAATTGAGTTTGGCCCTAGTTTCCAATTTAACGTCACCTCTATCAAATAACCCACGACCATCATTAGTGTTTCTCTCATATTGCACTCACTAGAGGAAATTAATGAGACATTAAGAGAGTTCCAAACAACTAAGGTGCAAGTAGAACACCCCCCAATAGGTGTAGGAAACCCTGACCAAACAAGGGACTCTAAGAGAGGACCTCCAATTGAGTAAATTACTAGGGAGCTCCAAAAGATCAAGCTCCAAGAATATTTTAGAGGTCATGCCAACGATTGAGTAGAATCCCTGTTGGAGGGCACGACAAGATGTTTCACACTTAGAGAGTATACTTCCAATTTGAAGGCTAAGATAGTGATATTACAACTCAAATATAGTGCCCTAAATTGGTGGGGTGACTTGGGGTGACTTGGAGTGACAGTTACACCTCAATCTTGACATAATTTCTTGGTAGTTATTTGAGGAAATATTTAGTAAGTAGTACCTCTGAGCATATTATGAATAACAATATGTAGGAGCCTTCCATGCTTCAGTATAGGGAAACCACACAGTGGAAGAATATCATATTAGATTCATTGAATTGGTTAAATATGTATCATATAAGGATATTGATCAAATTTAGGTATATTTCTTCGTTTATTGATTGAACCCTAAGATTAGGGAAATAGTTTGGATGTGGAATCCATCCTTAGTTGTAAAATTTGTTGCTCTCTATGTATAATAACACTTGGACTTCAAAGGAGGAACTATAACAATTTTTCTACAAAATCCAAGGTTTGTGGGAAAAAACCCTAAGACCTTCTCCGAGGGAGGCATTTAAATGCCTCCACCATATGGAAATAGGGTTGTAACTTCAACACCAACAATAGGTATTTAAATTGTTGCTAGCACAACTTCACTAGCAACTTGAGGGACTCATGCAACTTGAGGTTAGACACATGGAGCTACAAATAGGGGTGGTGATCGCAAGGGTAGGAGCTCTTTCTAAAGAGCCTCTAAACATTATATTGATAGTCTACCATGCACCACTTGTTCAAGATGTTGGGGACCTCATCACCAATGTGACTACCTTAAGTTACAAACTAGTAACAACTGTATAAGGAAAAACATCAATGGGAGGAAGAGGCAGTCACTATTAGATATTTGCAGCAGATGATAACCACCAAGATGAATACCAATCCATCATGGTAGAAACCTAAGGTAAGATAAAGCATGTAAAAGGTAATTTTTTATTATTCTAGTGTTATATATAGTTTTATTTCACTAATTCCACTAGAAAAATGTGGGTTTTCATCCTATGAGCTTGATGACTTTTAACAAGTAAAAATTTCTTCTGGGGTAAAACAAGTGGTAGGACATAGCCTTGACTAATTTTGGGTAAACATCGGGTTGTGTACAACTAATATTAATTCATATGTCATGGTATTGGGGATGTACAATGTAATCATTAGAATGGACTACCTAGAAGCTCATCGATCTTCGATACACTATTTCCAAAAGAAGGTGATTTTTTTAGATGATGAAGGTACATCAATTGAGATTTGAGTTATCAAGAGAGGAGTGTCCCTATGATTCATATCCATGATTAAGGTAAGAAAATTTCTCCAAAAGGGATGTAAACTACACGTGGCTAAGGCTATAAGTGATCAAAAGGGACCCTCCCCAGATCAACATCGAGTTTTGTTAGAATTTGAGAAAGTTTTTCCAAAAGAATGGCCATGATTGCCCCCATGAGGGAGATTGATTTCACAATAAACCTAAAACCTTTTTTAGAGCTAATATCAAAGACACTCTACTAGATGATGGATTCGAAACTTTGTGAGTTACAAATGTAGATAAAATAGCTATTAGATTTGGGATTTATTAGGCCTAGTATTTCACCTTAGAGTGCACCACTGATTTTCATCAAGAAGAATGATGCATCCTTAATATTATGCATAGATTATATGGAATTTAGTTTAGCCACAATAAATAATAGGTACCTGATACCTATAATAGATGACCTATTTGACCAAATGAAGGGAGAAACAATTTTCTTGAAAATTGGTCTGTGATGCAAATACCACCAATCGAGGTGTTAGTGTCAGTGCTTTCACACCACCATCAGTGATCAAATTGCTCTTTTGCATTTCATATTAGGTGTCCCATTCTGATGAGTTGCACTCCATTAGGTCATGGATCAACTGATGGTAGGGTTTCATTTCATTTGTCCCTCATGCTATATACCTGCTGACCTATTTCACATATCTTTTCAGTCATTCATAGTCATTCTAGTTCATTTCATTTATAAAAACCAATCCTAGGGTTTAGTTTCATTAGGTCTTAGGGTTTTTCGCCATGGTCATTCAAAATGAATAATAATGGTTAGCAGACACATGAGGAGGTTAACAAAGTTCAGAAGATCATAATTTCCTTTTTGTAAGCTAAATAAAGCTCTTTAACCTCAAAACTTGTTTTGAGGTAAAACAGAGCATTTGTATTTTATTGTTCCATTTCATGTAATTTGATGTAATTTTGGTTTCTATATGTAATAAATGTTCATATGCTGCTCCTGGTCACCTAGTGACCTTGTCAACTCATGCCACTGCACAAAGTCAAAGAGATTAGCATCAGTCCACCTATTAAAGCCAAAAAGTCAGATATCAGCAAAACAGAGTATTTCAAGAAAGAAAATAAACATTATAAAGTGGGTTTTGATAAATGAAAAATCAAAGGGTTGAAAATCTATAAAAGGCCATATATGTCTTATGTCACCTCATTGTTGAAGTTAAATTGCAATGGTAAGCTAAAAACGTGATTTTCAGTTGTCATTGAACAAAAAGAAGCATGTCTCGGTGTTTTTGAAGAAATTTGCAAGCGCTACGCACTTGTCAGCTGGCACTGCGCACCTGGGAGCTTCTGCTAGTGTAAAATTACACTGGCACTGCACATACAATTGGTAGTGTGCACCTATTTGAGGGTGCTACGCATCTGTTAAACACTCCCAAAACACTGCTAATCGCTCAAACTCACCTCAAAACGCCTCAAATCGCCAAGCTCATCCCCTTTACAAGTAAGTATCATTGCCATTCTTACTTAAAAAGAATTTTTGCACTCAGTTTGTGGGGAGTTTGTCTCTTAAAAATGAACCCTAGTTGTCATTAAAATATCTCATATATTCTACAGTCCATTGTTTTATTGTTGTCTTTCCTCACCTAGTTGTTGTTCCCTAAAACCTAAGCCCCACACAAGATTCCCTAAACATTATTCCCTTCATATTTTCCCATTCCCATGCATAAACGCCCAAACCCTATACATAAACATACCAAAACCCTACTCACTCCCCTTATTCCCTAAATCCCCAAACCCTTCACTCCCTAAATCCCTTTCATATCCCCATTCACCTCACTCATTTTCCTTCTTTTTAAAATCTCTTCATACTCATCATTCATCCACCCTTTCCCTTCATTCCACCACTAGTATTTACAGTCATCAAAACCAATGGAGAGGGATAGTGATTATGAAACTGAGGAAGATACCCTTAGTGACAGTTCTAGGGAAAGAAATTTGCAGCAGAAGAGACCTCACAAAGGGGGAAAGATAATCAGGGAGGAGTCCATTAGTCTGAGAGAATTGCTTGCTTGTCCACTTGCCATCTCATGTTTCAAACATCACTCTTGTTTTGGTTTCTGTGAAATGGTGGAGAGGGTCAAATTCCATCATGAATTAGCGAGGTTATTTGTGACACACCTGGACAATAATGAGGTAAAACTTGCTGGAGTTACCTTCACTCTATCACCTGCTATCATTTTAGAGGCTACAAGCATTCCAAATGTAGGTGAAAAATGGAACAAAGGACAGTACATTGAAAGGGAATACTATGGGCCTTGCATCAAGGCTAAATACTATGGAAAATTGAAAAGAGTGTTTCCCTTCAAATTCTTGGAGGACAGGTTTGCTCCACTCATGAAGATCATCATTAAATACTTTACTTGTGAAGGTAGGTTTTCACGGTTGTATGCCTACTACATTAGGTTATTGATGCATTTTACTAGAGTGAGGATGATGGATATTCCTTACTTCATGTTCCAGAATATTGAAAAGATGACACACTATGTTAAGAAAAAGCAATATCCCCAACAGTTAAATTGCATCTACCACTTCTCTGTGATCAAAATCATTGTCTTACATTAGCTGAATCTACTGAATATACCATGGGAAAACTTCATTTCTCATGAGGTGTTCAAAGGCCCTCACGTATTTTCATCAGTGCATCAGGGGGAAGGTGGACTTTCAGGACATGAACAAGTCGAAGAAACTAAAACTGTTGGAGTGCCAGTGTTTGTCACTCATGAGAGAGGCACTAGAAAATGTTTTGCAGCTTCCAGGCAAGTATTATCTCCACAAGGAGTGGAAGGGGTCTCGCCTTCATTTACAGGCCATAGGCAAATGCTATCTCCACAAGGAGTGGAAGGGGATTTGCATTCTTCTTCAGGAAAACAGGTACATGTTGGGCAGTACAGCAAGGGAAAAGGTAAAGCCAAAGAAAAAAAGCAAGAGGAGGATCCTAGTGACGAGCAAGAGAGGGACTTTGACCTAGTTGTTCATGAGGAGACACAGGGAATTGATGTCATTGATGTGGAGACTCAAAGTACAAAGATAACTAAGGATATCATCAAGAAACAAGAGGTTGGCATTCAAGCCTTGTCAATCGATTTGGAGAGGGAAAAGTGGATCATCAATTACGTTGAGCAAGAAAACAAGCAATTAACTGACGAGCAAGTCCTCATGGAGTTGCAAATGATTAAGGAGAAGTGGCAAGAGGCAAAAAAGGAAAAAGTCAAGATGACCTCCATTTGAGCAAGAGATTGAGAATGATCGAGAAACTTAGCTAGAAAGGGTTAACATAAACCTTGAGAAGCTACTTGAGAAGGCCAATAATAAAAGAAGATGCTTCGCCACATGGCCTATCACTATATGACTCGGAATAAAATATGCAATATGAGGATGAGGAAGCTTAAGGCAAGATTGAGGAAGGCTTTGAGAAGAAAAAAGGAACAAAACAAATTGGAAATCCTAGATGATGCTTCATTAGCTCATCAAAGCAGTGCATGAGGGTGCCTTTTGCCAATTTTGGGACAATTTTGGTAAAATTTTGTAATTTTCAAATTTTAAATTTTGCAACACAAGGAAATTCCAATAGGTGCACTGCAGTTTTGACTGAGGCACTTGTTGGAAAAATGGCTTGCATTTTTGGATTCAGCATGAAAAAATAAGCAAACCCAGAAAGTTTCATCAAATTTGGAGTAGATCTTGGTCACCTAAAGGCCAAAAAACCATCAAAAAATGACCTCTCTGCCACTTTTTGGACACACAGGAAGCAGTCTTGGGAGATTCTACGTTTTAGGGGGCAAATGGCCTCCGAATTCAGAAATTCAAGATGTTCTAGAAACTAGATAGGCGTACCTTTCCAACAAGCCATCTTGAGCTCAATTTGGTTAAGGGGAAGGCCCATAAAAATGGGTTGGAAAAAGCACTGCGCATAGGATGAATTTTGTCAGTTTTGCTCAAAAATCAAAATTTTGCCTAGTTTTTCTACAATTTGAATTTTTCTCTCATTTTGGATGAATCTATTAATGTAAATGATGATATGGTATGTAAATTTAATTGGAAAATGACTCTTGAGGGTAGATTCATCATTTTGAGGTGGTTTGGGGTTGAATGAATCAGTTTCCATGGTTTTAGAGGCAAGTTGTTCCACTGCCTATATTCTTGTTCTTAGTTTAGATATGGTTGAAACCACCCCTCTTCTCATGGATTCGACCCCTGATGGCTAGCATAGGTGTTTTGATGCCTATATTATTTACTTTCTTAGTCATTTGTAAAGGTTGGACTCTTGTGGATGCTTTTAGCTTCATTGTACACTTGTATCAGCAGTTTGGCAAGGAAATAAACCAGGATTTGCATCTATTTTTGTGGGATTCTTGTGGTAATGTGTTTTTGCATTGTTTCTTCTTCTGTAATTATTTTTTCCCATGTGTTATGTGTGCCAAAATCTTATTCATTCTTCTAATTAAATGAAATCAAGATAGATAGGTGGAATACATTAGTTACAGTGCTCTACCTTGGGAATTCATTTAGTTTTTGATGTTTTCTACTGTTTGAAGAGGACTCATGATTTGCATGCCCTCCTCAGCCCCTCACCAATATTAGACCTACCATCTCACTCAATTCCAAGTGCTAAAACACCTACCTACCTCGCCCCATAGAACACCCTGCATTTCTGAGTTGATTTCCCAAACCCAAAGCTGCCTGCTCCATTTGATCCAGCAAAAAAACCATCAAAATCAACCAAAAACCCTAGATCTACTATACCTAGCCTAAAATACATATTTGAATCAGTCATCTCAACTAAGATTGACATGGAGAGAGCCCTCTCCCGACCTGGTAGGGCTAGCTACCAGGTTAAGTTTGGTTTGTGGTTATCCTAGGATTGCCTCCCTTCAGCCTGAGGTCGATCTAGGCTCTAACATAGTGGAAACCATACTGGGGAAGAAAGATAAATCACCCCAGTACAATTGAGAAGTTATGAACTTTTGGATGATAAGTTTAGAATTTAGTAGGCTGAAAATTGGAAAGTTGTAAAGCAATATCAAAATCTTGAGAATTTCTGAACACACTGGCTTCAAGAAGATACACCAGGTCCAATCCTGATCCCGATCCTCCTCCCGTATTTGAAAATCCTAATCTCATTCCCAGGATTCTCAGACAAGAGAGTTTATCAAGTCCTAGACCGGTTTTCAATCTCATTCATGCCCTATGGAGTGGTTGTTCCTTGAAGATATTCCTTTTGACGAATACTTTGGTCTATCCTTCTTTAGAACGACATCAGACAGTGAATTGCTGGACATAGTTGCAGACCCTGAATTCATCAAGGAACTTGAAGTTGAAAAGGCCAAATTGACAAGCAACCATAATCTTCAAAACTCTCCTCAGTCATCTATCACCACTGATCAAATTCCTAAAATCTCTGATTCGGCTTCAACATCTTTTACCTCATTATCATTTCCTCATATTTCAGAGAAGCATATGACACCTCCATTCATACCTTCAATCCCTCAACAACCTATCATTACCCCTCAAACACCCGTCACTTCTACTACATCAACTCCTCCTGTTGTCACAAATCCCTCAGTTACTTCACCATCAGTTTCAAATCCACCTCGAGTCATGGCTGCCAGATATGCACCTCTCATTCTGCCTCAGAATTTGGATGCTATGCTTGCTGATTACCAAAGTAAGATACCATTGTTTGATGCCACTCAAGGTATTACAGTGCAGCAACATGTTGACAGGATGAATGACTTCTATGATCTCCATGAGGTAGATGAAGAGAATGTGACCATGCGATTATTTGTGCAAAGTTTTGGAGGCGAGGTTCGAAAGTGGTTTAGAGCATTACCAGCGGGATCCATCAATACTTTTCCAGTTCTACATAGACAATTCTTGGACCGATAGGAAGTAAAGAAAAATCCACTCCAAATTCTTTCTGAGTATGAAAACATAAAAAGGAATGTAGGTGAAAGTGTTCAAGATTATTGTGTAAGGTTCAATACAGTTTATAATGTTATTCCAACTGACATTAAGGCACCAATGAGGTTAGCATTGATCAAATTTCCTGATGGCTTCGATGCTGATATGGCATATCAGTTGAGAGAAAGAGATCCTACCACACTTGAGGATATGTAGAAGAACGCAGTAAGTGTAGAGGCAAATCTGTTGGCCAAGAGAACAAGCATGAAGACTGAAAAGAAGGTGACTATAAAGGAAGAAGAATCTTCTTCATATGTTAAGGTAGATCATATACTTCGGAAAATTGAGAAGATGTTTGATTGGTTGATAATTGTAGACAAGCCTGAGAACACAATCAGAAATCCAAACTTTAGAGGACAGCAGCAACCTCAGTTTAGGATTAAACAACGAGAGCAGAAGGCACAAGAACAGTCATCACAGTAGCAAGTCAAAACACCTTTGCAGCAAAATTATGTACACAGAATGGAAAGTGAAGATGATGATGATCCGGTGGTGGAGGCAAATCATTTCTTTACTGCTGATGGTTTGCCCATTTTGTTGGAAATAATACTGAGAGGGGGGGTGAATCAGTATTATCAGATCAATCAAACTTTTTCAATGCTCAGAAACATATACGCTACTTCAGTTAAGTGAACCAGCGTGTACACGCTACTGTGACTAAGTAAAACAGCGTATAAGAAGAAAACTCATAATTTAGTTAGCTTATTCTTCAGTTAAGTGCATCAGGACATTATTCACCACATTAACAATAAACATGTGCAGTATAACAGAACAGATCAAAAGCCACACACATGAACACCAAGATATAAGGTGGAAACCCAATGTGGGTGAAAACCACCTGCTGCAAGTTGTCTCTATCTTTCTTTAATATGAAACTTCAGTTTACAATCTTTTGTACTGGTGCAGCCTTATACCAGTACGCAGGCTACAACCTACAGAAGGCTACAACCTTCTCTCGTTCTCCAAACTTCCTTGGAAGGGAGCTCCAACCCCCTTTGCTCTTGTACTAGCCAAGATACTAGTACGTAGGTGCTGACCTACAATCTTCTTTCTTTCAGGTATCACTTTTCATGCATTTTCAGACTTGGATATTCCTGAAGCACAACATTACAATCTGAAGACCACAATTCATTCAATTTCCACAACAGATCATTGAAGCATAAAACAACCAAACTTTGAATCACTGAACCACTGAACCCTGTCAATCACCAGTTACCAGAACACAGAGCAGACTACAGAACTCTGCAATAACAGTCAGACCCCACTGTAAACGCAAAATCAAGCTTCAAAAGATATACGCTACTTCAATGAGCAAAACCCGCGTATACACGCGCTTTTACCGAAGCCAACCTGCGTACAGATCTAAAAATAAACTTTCTCAATTTGCAGCTGTACCAGACATTAGTTAGACCCAGAACATAACATTGCGACAATATGCAGATCTAGAAATACGCATAATCAACCATATCATGATAGTGCATTTCAAACCATTAGATCCCGATCTATCCTTAGATCTAGTCTTCCATCAACCGATGTGATCTCTCCTTGGCTTAGATCAAGCAACCCAGAACCTGCATATCAGATCTCTTTCTCTCTTAGATATTCAAGCCTTGTCGAAAAGATGATTTTGCCTAATGATCTTCTTCTCCTTATATAGCCTTAGGCCTTGCTCAATACCAAGAGCCAAAACCATAGTAACACAATACCATCAACTTCAAAACTAGGGATCGACACGCCCGTCGAGACACAATGGTCCGAAATCATAGGCACAACTTCCAAGGACTAACCACCATGGACCAAAGATACTTTTCCACATACACGCGCTTTTTCTGAATCCAACTAGCGTGTACACGCGACTTGGGCTTAACGAACCTGCGTATATGAACTTTCTTGGCATGCTGTACTAAGATCTGTCTTCTGATTAAGTTGCCATCACCTGTACCAACCTCTGAGCACCTGTACCATCCTCTGAGTGAGTTGCCATCAAGGACAACACTTGAATCATAATGCCAACAATCTCCCCCTTTGGACTTGATGGCAACCACCACCACTCTCCCCCTTTGACATCAAGGGCAAAGGGCTGTGCTCCCCCTGAGGACATGCTGATACCTCTGCTTGGCTGTGCTGACTCGTGCTCCCCCTGACAGTAGGCCAGATCTGCAAAAGATGTTCTTCAACAAGAACCAAGACTTATACACCATAAGAGACCTTCCTATCACCAAAAGACTCAATACATACATCCATACTCCCTACCAAGAGGGGACATATCAGAAACAACCAATTATATTACAGCATTCATCTCAGGCATAGTGGGGAAACCAACATAGGCCGTTACATGACCTTGATACCATAAAAGAGATATGACAAGAGAGATACATGACATAGAGACAACAGATCTAGACCAAGACTTAGGAAAGGCACCAGCAGCATCTGATAAACATCTTGTTAGATCAGCAACCAGGATTTCTTTCTGAGCTCCTTCTCCTGAAACCAACAACCAAAACATCTGAATGCCAACAATGCTTTATGAGACTTTTAAGCTGCTCCCCCTGAACCTGTGCCTGTTGCATCCCCTGAAACTGTGCCTGAAGAATTTTGACATTCCCATTGCTGTTCAGAACTCCAGAGTTTTCCCTTGCTGTTCAGAACTTCATATACGCGATTTCTCCTGCATAAAACAGCGTATGTACGCGGATATACTTTCTGCAACAAGCGTCCAACATACACGCGACTTACCCAGAATAAATCCGCGTATATACGCGCATATCCCTTCCGTAACCTGCGTATACCAACTTTTCTGTAGAACAAACAAACTTCAACAACAGGATGAAGCATCAACTACTCCCAGCTTTTGTCTGAGATATTCAAAAGTTTCCCTGGGCAGTGGTTTTGTGAGAATATCAGCAACTTGCTCCTTAGAAGGAACATACTCCAACTTGACCTTCTGCTCAAGCACTTGTTCCCGAAGAAAATGGTACTTGATTGGTATGTGCTTGGTCTTTGAGTGCATGACTGGATTCTTTGAAATGCTGATTGCACTTGTATTATCACATAAGATAGAGACAGGTGGAGTGCAAGTGATTTGAAAGTCCTGCAAGGTCTGCATCATCCAAAGAAGTTGTGTGCAACAAGATGCTGCAGCCACATATTCTGCTTCAGCTGTAGATAAGGCAATCGAACTTTGTTTCTTGCTGAACCAAGATACTAATCTGGAACCCATGAAGAAAGCACCTCCACTTGTGCTTTTCCTATCATCCACACTTCCAGCCCAATCTGCATCTGTGTAAGCATGAAGAGTGAGATCTGTATTTCTAGGATACCATAAGCCATAGTTTTGGGTCCCTTGAAGATATTTGAAGATTCTTTTGACTGCCTGAAGATGAGTTTCCTTTGGGTTGGCTTGAAATCTTCCAACCATTCCTACTGCATGTGTAATATCTGGTCGAGTACCTGTCAAATAAAGCAAACTCCCAATCATGGATCTATAAGTGGGTTGGTGAACTGCTGCTGATTCATCATTTGCACTGAGGCTGCATCCTGTAACCATGGGTGTACATACTGGCTTTGACTCTTCCATGCCATACTTCTTCAAGATCTGCTTGAGGTATTTGGTTTGAGACAAGAAGATACCTCCTTCATTTTGTTGGATTTGCAATCCAAGAAAATATGTCAATTCTCCAAGAAGTGACATTTCGAATTCTTTCTGCATAACCAAGGCAAAGTTTTGACTCATAGTCTCTTCATTGCTGCCAAAAATAATATCATCTACATAAACAACAAGAATTAGCAATTTGTTATTTTCAACTTTTATATAGAGATTGCTATCTGCTGATCCTTTTGAAAAGCCTTGTTGGTGAAGATATTTGTCCAACCGATAGTACCAAGCCCTTGGAGCTTGTTTGAGCCCATAGAGTGCCTTTTTCAATCTGCATACAAGGTTTGGATCATTCCCAAGAATGAAACCATCTGGCTGCTCAATATATACTTCTTCTTCTAAGTCTCCATTCAGGAAGGCTGATTTCACGTCCATTTGAAATACCTTGAAGTTTTGAAAGCTTGAGAGAGCAAGGAACATTCGGATGGCCTCTAGTCTTGCCACAGGAGCAAAGGTCTCTTCAAAATCTATTCCTTCTTGCTGTGCATACCCTTTACAAACAAGTCTGGCCTTGTTTCTAATTACTTCTCCATTTTCATTTAATTTATTCTTGAAGACCCATTTTGTTCCTATTACATTCTTATCTTTTGGTCTAGGAACTAATTCCCAAGTGTTGTTCTTTTCGATTTGCTCAAGTTCTTCATCCATTGCTTTGACCCAACATTCATCTTTGCATGCCTCTTTCACATTTTGTGGTTCAATGGAGGAGAGTAGAGCCAAGTAGCTTGAAGCTTCTGCAAGTGTCCTTCTTGTTTGTACTCCTGCTTCTTTCTGCCCCACAATCTGAGTTTCTGGATGATTCTTTTGGACATATCTGGATGGAGTCTTCTCTTCTATTCTTGTCTGCTCCTCTGGTTCTTCTTGAGATTCTTCTTCTTCTTGAGGTTCTTCTTCTTCATCATTTCGCCTTTGAGAGTAACCTTCATCTTCTTCAATGTCTTCATGATGAACTTGCCTAGGAATATATCCCTTCTCATCAACCACTATATCAATACTGTCAACAATTCTGCCAAGTCTTTTATTGTAGCACTTGTATGCTTTGCTATGTGGAGAATAACCAAGAAGAATGCCCTCATCTGCTCTAGGTTCAAGTTTGCCAAGTTGCTCATCAGTATTCTTAATATAACATTTGCTCCCAAAGATTTTGAAATGCTTCACGGAAGGAGTTTTACCACTCCAAAGCTCATGAGGTGTTTGAGTGCTGTTTACTCGGACATTTGTTTTGTTAAGAATGATAACAGCAGCATGTGCAGCTTCACCCCAGAAGGTTGCAGGAGTACCTGATTCATCGAGCATAGCACGAGCCATTTGTTGGATAGTTCTGTTCATTCTTTCCACAACCCCATTTTGCTGAGGAGTTCTAGCTGTAGAGAATTCTCTTCTTATCCCATGTTCATCGCAGAAATCGAAAAATTCATTTGATGTGAACTCCCCACCTCTGTCAGATCTGAGGCACTTAATTTTGTGTCCTGATTCATTTTCAGCCAATGCTTTGAAGGATTTGAATTTTTCGAATGCTTCATCTTTGTGCTTCATAAGCCCTAACCAAACAAACCTTGAGAAATCATCAATGAATAATATCAGATATTCTTCTCCTCGAGGTGTCCTTTTCCTAAATGGACCACATACATCTGTATGGACTAGCTCAAGAGGCAAGCTAGCTGATCCTTCCTTCTCTGGAAAGTTAGTTCTGGTTTGCTTTCCAAACTGACAAGATTTGCATATGGTGTTGTCTGGAATTTTGATATCTGGAAGATCGCGAACTGCCTGATATTTGCATGCTTTCCTTATTTGTGAGAAGCTTAGATGTCCCAACCTTCGATGCCATAACCAGTGCTCTTCATCCTTGCTAAGATAGCATTGTTGTTGTCCTTCTTCAAATATGTACAGATTATTTGGAGTTCTTTTGCCTTTGAGAACTGTTTTACCTGTATCAAGATCACGAACAAAACATCCATTCGATCTGAAAATAACCTCGGTTTTTTGATCACACATCTGGCTGACACTTAGTAGATTATGCTTCAATCCATCAACATACAAAACATTTCCAGCCTTGACCTTTTCTTCAAAGGAGCAATACCTTTTCCTTTTATAGTTGCAGGAGTATCATTTCCAAAAGAAACTTTCTTTCCCTTTTCTAAAGTAGAATAAGATTCAAGTTTTTCTTTATCACCTGTCATATGTTTCGAACATCCACTGTCAATGTACCATAGATTTTCCTGTCCTTCTGCATAAAAAGCTATCCCACATCTTTCTGTCTGAGGTTCCTTTATTCTCCATTTTTTGGTGCTCGTGGCTTGTTCCTTTTTCTCCTGAAACCTGCTCCTGCATTCAGATTCTTTATGACCAAAATTATTGCAAATAGAACATTCAACTTCATTTTCAACAACCGAAAAGTTGTTATAGGTCCTCTTTGTAATCCCTGTCATACTTCTTTGTTTTTGAGCTTCCCTAGTCATGATTGTTTTATATGCAACACATTGAGCTGCTTTGTGACCAAAGTTATGGCAAGAAAAGCATTGTCCATTGAAGAAGCTTCTGCGGTTATTGAATCTACCAGCCAACTGATTGTAATTTCTATTTTCATCTATTCTTGTGCCAAACTGAGAAGATTTTACCTGTGGTTGGTTGTAGCTTTTGTTCACCCTTAAGAAGGATTGTCCCTGATAGTTTCTGTTTGTAATTCGTCCCTGCTTTACCTGATTATCTTCATTGTTCTTCTGCTCATTTCTTCTTGCTGCATCAAGATAACTTTTTGAGGTGGATGCTTGAGAGGTTTCTCCATTATAGCCCAAACCTGTCTTGTTTAGAGGAGACCGCTGCACATTGATAATCTCATCCAAAGTTTCAGATCCTTTGACAAACTTAAGATTAATAGCTTTTGTTTTCTCAATTTCTTTTCTGAGACCAACAATTTCACCTTCTAGTTTTTCAAGATGTTTTTCCTTTTCATCAATTTGAAATTGCAAAGTATCAATGATCACACTCTTTTCTTCTATGCATCTCTTGAGTCTAGTAATTTCATTATAGAGATTATCCACATCTACAGCATCCTCATAATCATCATCTTCAAATGCCATTAACAGCTTATATTTATTACCTTGTTCATCTTCATCACTGTTTGATAAGCCATCACTATCTTCATGGGTGTAGTAGCTTTTCTTATTTGCACTTTGTTTCTTGTTCCATCTAGCAGGTTCTTTTCCTTTATCCTTATAAGGACATTTTGCAGCATAATGACCTACTCTTCCACAAGCAAAGCATTTGAAAGGTAGCTTACCTCTGAACCTTCCAGCACCCCTTTGAAGATTTCTGACAAAATTTGATTCTTCTTCCTCTTCTTCTGGAACATGGCTTGCTTCATAGTAATCTTCTTTTCCTGATGCCTTAAAAGCAGCTTCCCTTCTGTCTGATGGACCTCCCTTTCTCATTTCATAAGCAGTTAGAATTCCATGTAGCTGAGACATAGTGAGAACTTTGAGATTTTCCTTTTCTTCTATTGCAGATACTTTAGATTCAAACTTGGGGGATAATGATCTTAGAATCTTTTGAACTACTATAGTCTCTTTTATTTCTTCACCCAAATTTTTCATACAATTAACAATCTCATCTACCCGAAGAAAATAATTAGCCACACTTTCATCATTATACATCTTGAGAGTCTCATATTGAATCCTGAGAGTTTGAAGTTTAGCTTGCTTTACCTGTTCATCTCCTTCATAGCTAGTGATCATTTTGTCCCATATCTCTTTTGCTGATTTGAAGTGCATGACCTTCATGAATTCTGTTTGGGATATACTTCCTAATAGAGTACTGACTGCTTTTGCATTTGTTTCATATGTCTTTTTCTCAGCTGGATCTGTAGGAGTAGCTGAAGGAAAAGCATAGCCTGTTTCTACAATGTTCCAAACTTCTGTACCAAGAGATTGAAGATATGCAGTAACTCTTACCTTCCAATAATTGAAATTTGTTCCATCAAAAATCGGTGGCCTGATTGATGCTTCTTTCTCGTAGTTGCTCATGATGAATGATCTACCTTCAAGCGATCAAGCTTCTCTGAAGAACCTGCTCTGATACCAATTGTTGGAAATAATACTGAGAGGGGGGGTGAATCAGTATTATCAGATCAATCAAACTTTTTCAATGCTCAGAAACATATACGCTACTTCAGTTAAGTGAACCAGCGTGTACACGCTACTGTGACTAAGTAAAACAGCGTATAAGAAGAAAACTCATAATTTAGATAGCTTATTCTTCAGTTAAGTGCATCAGGACATTATTCACCACATTAACAGTAAACATGTGCAGTATAACAGAACAGATCAAAAGCCACACACATGAACACCAAGATATAAGGTGGAAACCCAATGTGGGTGAAAACCACCTGCTGCAAGTTGTCTCTATCTTTCTTTAATATGAAACTTCAGTTTACAATCTTTTGTACTGGTGCAGCCTTATACCAGTACGTAGGCTACAACCTTCTCTCGTTCTCCAAACTTCCTTGGAAGGGAGCTCCAACCCCCTTTGCTCTTGTACTAGCCAAGATACTAGTACGTAGGTGCTGACCTACAATCTTCTTTCTTTCAGGTATCACTTTTCATGCATTTTCAGACTTGGATATTCCTGAAGCACAACATTACAATCTGAAGACCACAATTCATTCAATTTCCACAACAGATCATTGAAGCATAAAACAACCAAACTTTGAATCACTGAACCCTGTCAATCACCAGTTACCAGAACACAGAGCAGACTACAGAACTCTGCAATAACAGTCAGACCCCACTGTAAACCCAAAATCAAGCTTCAAAAGATATACGCTACTTCAATGAGCAAAACCCGCGTATACACGCGCTTTTACCGAAGCCAACCTGCGTACAGATCTAAAAATAAACTTTCTCAATTTGCAGCTGTACCAGACATTAGTTAGACCCAGAACATAACATTGCGACAATATGCAGATCTAGAAATACGCATAATCAACCATATCATGATAGTGCATTTCAAACCATTAGATCCCAATCTATCCTTAGATCTAGTCTTCCATCAACCGATGTGATCTCTCCTTGGCTTAGATCAAGCAACCCAGAACCTGCATATCAGATCTCTTTCTCTCTTAGATATTCAAGCCTTGTCGAAAAGATGATTTTGCCTAATGATCTTCTTCTCCTTATATAGCCTTAGGCCTTGCTCAATACCAAGAGCCAAAACCATAGTAACACAATACCATCAACTTCAAAACTAGGGATCGACACGCCCGTCGAGACACAATGGTCCGAAATCATAGGCACAACTTCCAAGGACTAACCACCATGGACCAAAGATACTTTTCCACATACACGCGCTTTTTCTGAATCCAACTAGCGTGTACACGCGACTTGGGCTTAACGAACCTGCGTATATGAACTTTCTTGGCATGCTGTACTAAGATCTGTCTTCTGATTAAGTTGCCATCACCTGTACCAACCTCTGAGCACCTGTACCATCCTCTGAGTGAGTTGCCATCAAGGACAACACTTGAATCATAATGCCAACACATTTTTCTCATGGAAGATGAAGAATACTCAGAGGTTTCACACGTTCAAGTAGATGAAGATTTCACACTAGCAAATGAAGGGGTTTTAGAGGATGAATCAGATGATTATCAAAGGGGATATATGAATGCATTGACAGCACAGCAGAAACAATATTCATTGAGAAGCAGAGATGTACCAGTCAACCCGGTTCAAAAGAGAAAAGAGGCGCAACCCAAGAATGACTCCTCAAACACTCAGAAGAAAGGGAAGGAGCCTGCTGACCCAACTTCCAGCCAAGGACCATCTGTAAATGAGAAGACCAATCAGCAAGGTGCAGCAAAAGAAAAAGTCAAAAAGAAGGACTCTTCAGTCAAAGAGGTAGATAAAGTTTCAGCTTTTAGTTTAGAAAATGAGATTGCTAAATTAAAGGTTTCGATTCCTTTGACTGAATTGATGAAGAACAACAGTTATAAAAACCAAGTGTCCAAAATTTTGAACATAGATCCTTTATCTGATATGGTCAATGTAGAAGATGATCACCCGGAGCTCATCTTTGGCCCTGCTTTAGAAGGTCAGTCTGAGGATAGTGAAGTGCCTCCATTCTATATAAGCCTTAGATTGCATGAGTATGTCCTTCATAATGCCATGTTTGATTCTGGAGCCTCCCATAATCTGATGCCAAAAGCCATTATGGAGAAATTGGGCCTTGACATTACTCATAAATATCATGACCTCTATTCTTTTGATTCCGGTAGAGTCTGATGTATTGGTCTTATCAAAGACTTGGTGGTGTCTCTAGATCAAATCCCGACCAAGAATGTTCTCATGGATGTGGTTGTTGCAGACATTCCACCATGGTTTGGTATGCTTTTGTCCAGATCATGGGGTGCAAAGCTTAAAGGAACTTTACAACTAGATTTCTCCTATGCTACCATTCCCGTGTTTGGTCAATTGAGAAAATTATATAGGGAGAAGAAAATGAAGTACATGATCACAAGCAAGGAGAAACCACTTAATCATCCAATTAATGTTGTACATACAGATTTAGAATCGTTTGTATTATATTCAGATAGTGGCTTGAATGATATTGATAGTCAGTTAGTTGAAGTAGAAGATGTGCTAGAGATTTCAGAGAATTTCAGAGCAGTCCTTGATCAAGAAAGACAAAAACTTGCAAGTACCTCTAAGCAGTCTGCATTCTGGCAACAGCAGAAAGGTAATGAGCAGCAGCAGATTGAAGAGATCAGTCAAGGTAAGAAAGAAGATGAAACAAAATTTTAGCACTTAGAGGAAGAAGCAGGCCTATGGAGCATGGATTTTGATGGAGCTGTGGGTAAGGATGGTGCCGGCATTGGGATTTGGATCTGCAACCCTATTTTCCAGCCAAATAAAGTCCCTAGTAATGTTAGAATTTTTTCGTATAAATTGGCCTTTGACTGTTCTAACAATGAAGCCGAATATGAAGTGCTGATTGTAGGTTTGAAAATTCTCAAAAAGCTGAAAGCAAAAAGGATATCAGTCTACGGGGATTCGGAGTTGATAATCAAGCAAGTTAAGGGTGAATATCAAGCCAAACATCCACGAATGAGAGCCTACCTAATGCATTTTTAGATATCCTAAGGATGTTTCCAGATTATACCTTGACATGTGTACCACGTGCACAAAATGTAATTGCAGATTCACTTGCTACTGCTGCTAGTAATTTGAAGATCCCGATGAATTCCAATAACAAGTTTGAGATCCATGTCAAGCACCGCCCAGCTGTTCCCGACAATCTAAGGTATTGGCAGGTGTTTTGGGATGATAAGGAGATTAATAATTTCTTGCAAAATGAAGGCAACTACAAGGATGCTTCCATAGATTGTGATCATGATGATGATGAACCGGAAATTGAAGTGAATCAGATGGAAATATTGCAGCTAAAGGACAATGTCATTCCTAAAGGTCTTATTCCTTTAGAAGAACTCTTCGATCAAGATGATGTGGCTAGGAAGCCAAGCTTGGTGCCAACAGACAAGGGTGTTGAGGATGTGAATCTTGGATCAGCCGAGAAGCCCAAGTTTGTGAAACTATCAAAGACATTATCTCCAGAGGTAAAATCTAAATATGTCAAATTAATGTCTAAATTTTCTGATGTGCCTGGGATTATTCAGATTTAAAGGTGTATAACAAAGACATAATTTAGCACACAATTCCATCAAGCCAAATCAGAAACCATTTCGTCATAAGCTAAGAAGGATTAATCCCAAGTTGCTGCCTTCAATTGAAAAAGAGGTAAACCGATTGTACAAGGCTAGTATAATTGTCCCAATCAGATTTTTTGATTGGATTTCGAATCTTGTTCCTGTGAGGAAGAAGACTAGGGAGATTAGATTGTGCATTGATTTCAGAAATTTAAATAAAGTGTCATTGAAGGACAATTACCCGCTGCCAAAGATGGATCACATCCTCCAGAGAGTGGTTGGAGCATTGCGTATGTCGCTGCTTGATGGATATTCCGAATATAATCAGATTTTAGTGCATGAAGATGACCGTGATAAGACTACATTCACCACCCCTTGGGGAACATTCCATTATGCTAAAATGCCGTTTGGTTTGAAAAATGTCGGAGCCACATTTCAGTGTGCAATGGACATCGCTTTTGCCAATGAAAAAGATGTATTTTTGGTTGTATATTTAGATGATTTGACAGTGTTTTCAAATTCAGATGATGAGCACCTTCACCATTTGCGGATTGTGTTTCAGCGATGTAGGAAATTTGGGATATCACTCAATCTGAAGAAAAGTCTCTTTGCTATGGATGAAGGGAAGCTACTTGGCCATATTATCTTGAAGGAAGGCATTCGCATTGATCCATCAAGAGTAGAAGCAATTCAACAGATAGATTTTCCTAGGAACAAGAAAGAAATACAAGCATTCAACGGTAAGATGAATTTCTTATGAAGATTTGTGCCTAATCTTGCTGAGCATTTGAGAGAAATTACTAATATGTTGAAGAAGGATAGTGTGGTGAAATGGATGGAGGAAGCTATGAAATCATTTAATTTGGTAAAGTATGCCTTATCTATAGCTCCGGTTTTGATTAGTCCCGATTATACACAAGATTTCATTTTATTCTCATTTGCGTCTGAGCATACCATGGCAGCAATTTTAATGCAAAAGAGAGATCAAACAGAAAATCCCATTGCATTCTTTAGTAGAACGATTAGGGATGCAACCTTGAAGTACAACATAATTGAGAAGTAGGCTCTTACTCTTGTCAAAACCTTGAAGGACTTCCAAGTGTACATTCTGCACTCTCACATCCTAGCATATGTTCCCAATGCAACAGTTAAGGATGTGTTGGTACAAACCGATCCGGAAGGAAAACGGGGAAAATGGATTGTAACAATGCTAGAATATGATTTGGAGATCAAGCCTACAAAGTTGATCAAAGGACAAGGCTTGGCGAGGTTGATGGCGGAATCAAATCTGCATGTGTTAGATATAAATCTTATTGCTGCCATGTCTAGAGATGAAGAGGACAACTCCCTGATTCAAGTGTCTGAAATGTTCATTCAGTCATCATGGTATTCAAATATTGTCTATGTACTTCAGCACCTTTCTCCGCCTCCAGAATTGTCAAAAAATAAAGGTAGAATTCTTAAACTTAAAGCTGCTAAATTCTGCATTTTGAATAACGCCCTTTATTGGAAGGATCTAGGTGGTGTTTTTCTTAACTGTTTAATTAAAGATGAATCCCAACAGGTAATGAGTGACTTTCATAAGGGTGATTGTAGTGGTCACTTGTTTTGGAAGACAACAGAAAACAAAATTTTGAGAGTGGGATATTACTGGCCCACCTTATTTTCACATGTCTATAAAATAGTCATGAATTGTCATGAGTGTCAGGTCTTTCAAGGGAAAAGAAAGTTGTTGCCTCTTCCTTTGAAACTGGTTCAAGTCAGTGCACCATTTCAGCAGTGGGGACTCGATTTTATCAGTGAGATTCATCCAACATCATTGGCTCAGCACAAGTGGATCCTAACAGCAACCGATTATTTTACCAAGTTGATTGAAGCAATCCCAACTAGACAGGAAACAGACACAGTAATCATTCAATTTTTGGAATCAAATATTTTATCTCGTTTTGGTTGTCCTAGTGAAATCATCACAGATAATGTAGCTGCGTTCAAATCCAAAAAGATGATCGATTTTTGCAGCAAATATAAGATTACCTTGGTTCATTCCATAGCATATTACCCGCAAGGTAATGGTCTGGCCAAATCATCTAATAAATAATTGGTAAACATTATTAAGAAGTTGCTGGAAACAAACAAGAAATGTTGGCATAAGAAGTTAGTTAATGCTTTGTGGGCAGACAGAGTGAGCCAAAAGAAGTCTATAGGTATGTCTCCATTTGAAATTGTATATGGCATTGACACAATCTTTCCAACATCCCTGGCAGTCCCGGTTGTGAAACTTTTACAGGAAGCTGGTAGTGAGGAAGATGATTTTCAGCGAAGAATCAATTAGATGATACATTTATAGTAGAAAAGAGAGGAAGTCTTCCAAAATACTTTCAAATTGCAAGAGAAGATCAAAAGGATCTATGACCGGAAAAATAAAGTAGATAAATTCCAGCTTGACGATGTCGTGTTATGGTGGGATGCGAGGAATGAAGATAAAGGTAAGCATGGCAAGTTTGAAAACTTTTGGAAGGGACCCTACAAGATTGCTGCATATAGAGGGCAAAATGCATTCCTGCTCAAAAATATGGATGGACAAGATTGTTCAGGAGGATCGGTCAATGGTAGGCTCCTGAAGTGCTACTTTTTCTAAGGTGATTTCTAAAGTCATGAAGTGATCATTGTATATACCATTTTCATTTCATTACAAGTGTTCAAAAGATATAATTCATTTCAGCTTGGGGCTCAAGGTGAAGGCTATAAAGTTGAGTGTTTTGTATCAGTTTGAGTTTTGTGTCAGTTTGGGTCTTGAGTCAGTTTGGGTCTTGAGTGAGTTTGAGTCTTGAGTGAGTTTGAGTCTTGAGTCTATTTTCATAGTATCAGTTTCAATTTTCGAAGTGTATTGACCGTATTTCCCAATGGAAGAGGCACTAGTCTACTTATTCTAGAGATCTATGGTTCTTGGCACCTCCAAGGAGCTACCATCCCCATTGGAGCCAATGTTAGTGTCAGTGCTTTCACACTGCCATCAGTGATCAAATTGCTCTTTTGCATTTCATATTAGGTGTCCCATTCTGATGAGTTGCACTCCATTAGGTCATGGATCAACTGATGGTAGGGTTTCATTTCATTTGTCCCTCATGCTATATACCTGTTGACCTATTTCACATATCTTTTCAGTCATTCATAGTCATTCCAGTTCATTTCATTTATAAAAACCAGTCCTAGGGTTTAGTTTCATTAGGTCTTAGGGTTTTTCGCCATGGTCATTCAAAATGAATAATAATGGTCAGCAGACACATGAGGAGGTTAAAAAAGTTCAGAAGATCATAATTTCCTTTTTTAAGCTAAATAAAGCTTTTCAACCTCAAAACTTGTTTTGAGATAAAACAGAGCATTTGTATTTTAATATTCCATTTGATGTAATTTTGGTTTCTATATGTAATAAATGTTCATATGCTGCTCCTGGTCACCTAGTGACCTTGTCAACTCTTGCCACTGCACAAAGTCAAAGAGATTAGCATCAGTCCACCTGTCAAAAGCCAAAAAGTCAAATATCAACAAAACAGAGTATTTCAAGAAAGAAAATAAACATTATAAAGTGCGTTTTTATAAATGAAAAATCAAAGGGTTGAAAATCTATAAAAGGTCATCTATGTCTTATGTCACCTCATTGTTGAAGTTAAATTGAAATGGAGAGCTAAAAACACGATTTTCAGTTGTCATTGAAAAAAAGGAAGCAAGTCACGGTGTTTTTGAAGAAATTTGCTAGTGCTACGCACCTGTCAGCAGGCGCTGTGCATAAAATTGGCATTGTGCACCTGTTTGAGGGTGCTACGTACCTGTTAAACACTCCCAAAACACTGCTAGATCGCTCAAACTCACCCCAAACTGCCTCAAATCGCTAAGCTCATCCCCTTTACAAGCAAGTATCATTACCATTCTAGCTTAAAAAGAATTTTTGCACTCAGTTTTTGGGGAGTTTGTCTCTTAAAAATGAACCCTAGTTGTCATTAAAATATCTCATATATCCTACAGTCCATTGTTTTATTGCTGTCTTTCCTCACCTAGTTGTTGTTCCCTAAAACCTAAGCCCCATACAAGATTCCCTAAAAATTACTCCCTTCATATTTTCCCATTCCCACGCATAAACACCCAAACCATATACATAAACATACGAAAATCCTACTCACTCCCCTTATTCCCTAAATCCCCAAACCCTTCACTCCCTAAATCCCTTTCATATCCCCATTCACCTCACTCATTTTCCTTCTTTTCAAAATCTCTTCACACTCATCATTCATCCACCCTTTCCCTTCATTCCACCACTAGTATTTATAGTCATCAAAACCAATGGAGAGGGATAGTGATTATGAAACTGAGGAAGATACCCTCAGTGACAGTTCTAGGGAAAGAAATTTGCAGCAGAAGAGACCTCACAAAAGGGGAAAGATAATTAGGGAGGAGCCCATTAGTCTGAGAGAATTGCTTGCTTGTCCACTTGCCATCTCATGTTTCAAACATCACTCTTGTTTTGGTTTCTGTGAAATGGTGGAGAGGGTCAAATTCCATCATGAATTAGCGAGGTTATTTGTGACACACTTCGACAATAATGAGGTAAAACTTACTGGAGTTACCGTCACTCCATCACCTGCTATCATTTCAAAGGCTACAGGATTTCCAAATGTAGGTGAAAAATGGAACAAAGGACAGTACATTGACAAGGAATACTATGAGCCTTACATCAAGGCTAGATAGAATGGCAAATTGAAAAGAGTGTTTCCCTTAAAATTCTTGGAGGATAGGTTTGCTCCACTCATGAAGATCATCATTAAATACTTTACTTGTGAAGGTAGGTTTTCATGGTTGTATGCCTACCACATTAGGTTATTGATGCATTTTACTAGAGTGAGGATGATGGATATTCCTTACTTCATGTTGCAAAATATTGAAAAGATGGCACACTATGTTAAGAAAAAGCAATATCCCCAACAGTTAAATTGCATCTACCACTTCTCTGTGATCAAAATCATTGTCTTACATCAGCTGAATCTACTGAATATACCATGGGAAACCTTCATTTCTCATGAGGTGTTCAAAGGCCCTCAAGTATTTTCATCAGTGCATTAGGAGGAAGGTGGACCTTCAGGACATGAACAAGTCAGAGAAACTAAAACTGTTGGAGTGCCAGTGTTTATCACTTATGAGAGAGGCACTAGGAAACTTTTTGCAGCTGCCAGGCGAGTATTATCTCCACAAGGAGTGGAAGGGGTCTTGCCTTCATCTATAGGCCATAGGCAAATGCTATCTCCACAAGGAGTGGAACGGGCTTTGCATTCTTCTTCAGCAAAACAGGTACATGTTGGGCAGCACAGCGAGAGCAAGAGAGGGACTTTGACCTAGTTGTTCATGAGACATAGGGAATTGATGTCATTGATGTGGAGACTCAAAGTACAAAGATAACTAAGGATGTCATCAAGAAACAAGAGGTTGACATTCAAGCCTTATCAATCAATTTGGAGAGGGAAAAGTGGATCATCAATTACCTTGAGCAAGAAAACAAGCAATTAACTGACAAGCAAGTCCTCATGGAGTTTCAAATGATTAAGGAGAAGTGGCAAGAGGAAAAAAAGGCAAAAGACAAGATGACCTCCATTGAGCAAGAGATTGAGAATGATCGAGAAATTTGGCTAGAAAGGGTTAACATACACCTTGAGAAGCTTCTTGAGAAGGCCAATAAAGAAAAGAAGATGCTTCGCCACATGGCCTATCACTATATGACCTGGAATAAAATATGCAATATGAGGATGAGGAAGCTTTATGCAAGATTGAGGAAGGCTTTGAGAAGAAAAAAGAATCAAAACAAATTGGAAATCCTAGTTGATGCTTCATTAGCTCATCAAAGAAGTGCATGAGGGTGCCTTATGCCAATTTTGGGACAATTTTGGTAAAATTTTGTAATTTTCAAATTTTAAATTTTGCAACACAGGAAATTCCAATAGGTGACTGAGCCACTTGTTGGAAGAATGGCTTACATATTTGGATTACGCATGAAAAAATAAGTAAACCCAAAAAGTTTCATCAAATTTGGATCAGATCTTGGTCACCTAAAGGCCAAAAAACCATAAAAAAAAATGACCTCTCTGCCACTTTTTGGACACACACGAAGCAATCTTGGGAGATTCTACTTTTGAGGCAGCAAATGGCCTCCAAATTCAGAAATTCAAGATGTTCCAGAAACTAGACAGGTAGACCTTTCCAACAAACCATCTTGGGCTCATTTCGGTTAAGGGGAAGGCCCCCAAAACTAGGTTGGAAAAGGTGATGCGCATAGGATGAATTTTGTCAGTTTTGCTCAAAAATCAAAATTTCGCCTAGTTTTTCTAGAATTTGAATTTTGCTGTCATTTTGGATGAATATATGAATGTAAATGATGCTATGGTATGTAAATTTAATTTAAAAATGACTCTTTAGGGTAGATTCATCATTTTGAGGTGGTTTGGGGTTGAATGAATCAGTTTCCATGGTTTTAGAGGCAAGTTGTTCCACTGCCTATATTCATGTTCTTAGTTTAGATATGGTTGAAACCACCCCTCTTCTCATGGATTTGACCCCTGATGGCTGGAATAGGTGGTTTGATGCCTATATTATGTAATTTCTTAGTCATTTGTAAAGGTTGGACTCTTTTGGATGCTTTGAGCTTCATTGTACACTTGTATCAGCAGTTTGGCAAGGAAATAAACCAGGATTTGCAGCTATTTTTGTGGGATTCTTGTGGTAATGTGTTTTTGCATTGTTTCTTCTTCTGTAATTAGTTTTTCCCATGTGTTATGTGTGCCACAATCTTATTCATTCTTCTAATTAAATGAAATCAAGATAGATAGGTGGAATACATTGGTTATAGTGCTCTGCCTTGGGAATTCATTTAGTTTTTGATGTTTTCTACTGTTTGAAGAGGACTCATGATTTGCATGCCCTCCTTAGCCCCTCACCAGTCTTAGACCTACCATCTCACTCAATTCTAAGTGCTAAAACACCTACCTACCTCGCCCCATAGAACACCCTACATTTCTGAGTTGATTTCCCGGACCCAAAGCTGCCTGCTCCATTTGATCCAGCAACAAAACCATCAAAATCAACCAAAAACCCTAGAGCTACTATACCTAGCCTAAAATCCATATTTGAATCAGTCATCTCAACTGAGATTGACAAGGAGAGAGCCCTCTCTCGACCTGGTAGGGCTAGCTACCAGGTTAAGCTTGGTTTGTGGTTATCCTAGGATTGCCTCCCTTCAGCCTGAGGTTGATCTAGGCTCTAACATGAGGATTAAGGAAGGTGAAATCCAAAAAAATGCCTTTCAAACCTTCTTTAGGTACCTTGATTTTGTAGTAATTCCATATTGGTTTAACCAATGCATCGACAATGTTCATGATCCTCATGAATAGTATGCTCTAAAAGTATTTGGACCAATTTGTTCAAGTCTTTTTCCATGATATTTTTGTGTATTCAAGGAATGAAAAGGAGCATGAAGGGAACATAAGGGTTGTGTTGACATGCTTAGGATAAAATCAATTGTATGATAAACTATCAAAATGTTTGTTCTTTCAGAATAAAATTCATTACCTTGGACACATAACCTTAGGAGAAGAGATTTCAATTGACCTAGAAAAGGTGAAGGCCATAATGGATTGGCCAATAACAAAAAATGCTTATGAGGTGTGTAGCTTGATGGCGCTTGCAAGTTATTATTGAAGATTTGTGGAAGGGTTTTTTAATATTACAAAGCCCATCACCATATTAAAATAGAAATGGGTTATGTATGAATGGACGAATGAATGTGACATTGCATTCACCAAAATAAAGATATTACTGACCAATGCACTAATCCTTTGAGTGCTAGATATGGAGAAGGAATTTATAATTTGTACTGATGCTTTGAAGCACATATTAGGAGATTTTTTTATGAAATAAGGTGATGAAATAGCTTATGAATCGAGGAATTTGAAGAAACATGAATATTTGTAGACTACCCATGACTTAGAAATAGCAGGGATGATGCTAGTTTTGGAACTTTTGAGATACTACCTCATCGAGAGAAGCTTTGAGACAAGAATTGATCATGAGATCCCAAGGGACATATTCACTCATAGGGATTGGAATGATAGGCATAGATGTTGGACCAAAATCTTGAGTTTATGATTTCTAGATTTCATACATCAAGGGAAAGGGGAATGTGGCAACTGATGCACTAAGAAAGAGGCCACAAACCTTCTCCTTGGTACCCTTGAGTGTCAATTTTAGGGAATGTGTGTTGGAGAAACTCTTTGATAATATTTGATGTTTGAAGGTTACATCAGTTCTCCAAAGTGGGAAGTGGATAAAAGAAAATTTTGAGAGATATACTCTATTGTCGCTAGAATTAGTCTCCTAGAGACAACCCCCCAGTTGGAGGAAAGAGCAGTGCCTAGGACATCCTAGATGAGTTCTTGCAGGATTACAAGAGCTATCACACACACTTAGTAATCAATATGTCACAGAATAGAGATGATTCAGAACCCTCCTCCAGAGGAAATGTATAACAATCTGATGAAAAAGTAACTCAAAGAAATATCAATGCAAATCAATAGTGACCTTCATCACCTGGGTCTATAGCTTAATAATTCATTATAGTATATGGGATAGAAGAGTTAAACAAGAAATAAATTCAATGCACATGTCTTATCTCTAAGAATCCTATTTAATGAAAATCGGATTGCAACGGATTAGGTAGAGATGAAGGATGAGATGCAAAGATACATAGTGTGCACTTTAAGGATTTAATTTCCATGTCCATACATGTGTTACACATCAATATTTGACTTCAATGAATCCATACATTCATGAGAAAAACATTGAGCAACTACTTAAGATATATTCTAAGAGGAAAATGAAACACATGTGAAAGTAACATAGTAAGAACGCATACTACAAGCTTGAGTAAGTCAAAATTACGAAAAACTTGTATTAACAGAGCAATAATCCATCAAAAATGCACAACACTTCTCTATTGGAAAGGAAATAATTTCACAAAAGTTCTGAACCCTCTTGAAATATCATCTAAATGTATTTATAGGGCCTCTGAAGGAGAACCCGTTACAAAAATATTCTTTCTTGATTTTATTACAGAGAGTCATCATGTCAAAATTGAGTGTGCTCCGCGGCACAACTATTTGTAACATAAAATGTAACTGACTGAGAAATAAAATATTTACATAGAAGTAAAAATAAAATTGTCATGATCAACACAATATACAATATCTTCAGTTTTGTTGGGTAGGAGGTGTAGGATGCATCATGGGGTCGATGATCTAGAGCACAGGTAGATCAATGAATGGCTGACATATCTGCCATAGTATTGGATTTGAATGAGGATACTGGAAGAAAAACATATATGAGATCTTCATATTTGTCAAGTATGAATAGTCTAGCCTAGCCATGAATAAAATGTTTACCACCCCAAGAAACTGGAAGTCCTTCTTGAGATAATTTACCAATGTTCTACCAGTTTTTGTTTGTATTGATCCCAACAGTTTAGCTCACCCAATTCCCAATATCTGGGAAATCCTTCCCTTATCAATGATTAAAATTCCTCATTGAAATCATATTCCTTGCTTGCCACTACCCCCAAGCATTCTTCATCTTTGACTTTGGCTTCCTCCTTCCAAATCATCTTCGTGATCTCCATGATGGCACACACCCTGTCTACTATATCAATAGGCCTCAGTTCATCGAGTGGCCTCTCATTTACAAACCTTATGAACCTTTGAGAAATTTTGGAATTCTTTATTCCATCCTCCTTAGCTGATAGGATGAAGTATTCAAAGTATTTAACCATCGTTTTCTTCTCATTCATCATGGTTACGAATTCCAAGTTCCTCCCCATTTCTTCAATTATTTCATCTCAGACCAATTTTTTAGCTTAAAGAAGTGACATGTTCCCTTTCAACTTACTATTTAGCTCTAAGATCTGTTGTTTAGCTTCTTGTAGGTCCTCACTGAGGATCTTAGTATTAGTCATTTTGACCACTACATGTTTCTCCTTTTGGGCTAAGTTTTTCTGGGCAACCTATAGATCTCTTTATACTATTTTCAGTTTTGCTCTTGAAAGATGAAGTTTAGTAAGGGTCTTGGTAAGTTGTTCAGTAGGGTTTTCGAGATCCTAAGGAATGATGTCTGTACATGTCTCTTACTCAATCTTCTGCTGCAACTTGGCTATCTTCTACTTGGGGGCTACAACCTCATTGTTCATGTCAATGATCTCATTGGCTAGGATCTCTTTTTCTTCTTCTAGCGCTAGCTCCTTGGATTGGAAATGATCACTTCCTGACATCTTTAGCTTATTCCTTAGCTCTTGAATATATGTTTGATAACTCTTGAGCAGAGCCTCAAAAGATGACATGTCCTCAAGATTCACCGCAAGCTTTATCACCAACTATTTGAAGCTTTCATTTTGTATGTGAAGGGCATGGGAGTTGGCTTTCACTTTCTTTAGCCTATTTGCATATTTCTTGAGTAGTGTTTCTTCCTTGCTAATGGTCAAGGCATTCCTATTTAGCTCATTATAAAACATTTCCCCAACCTATCTATGGAAATTGATTTTGTCTGGGAGGGGAACACTTGCCAAATCCAAAGACAAATCCAGAGTTTTGAATTGTGGACTTGAAGGAAAAGACTGGGCTAGAGGATGCTGCAAGGAGAATTTCATTTGGTTCCTCTCCAAATCCATTGCAACCAACAACCTGGTGTGATATGGGGCTGAATGAGATGCCATTTGCAGCTACATCTTCTCCCTCACTTTCTTATTTCTTTCTTGAATGGCCTCTCCAACAGGTCAACTTGATCCTGTGACTAATGTACTAGTTTTTGTACCTAAGACAAATACTTGTGAAGAATATGAGGCAGTATACTATGTCATATCTTCCAATGAGACATGAAAGCCTAGTTTGCCTGGACCTGTCTCCACTAGCCTAGTTTCCAATCCTTCTTCCCCTGTTTCTTGAGTCTTGGCCTTTTTAGATGAGGGTGCATCTACCATCTTGGTATCTCCAATCTAGCCCATGGGTCTATTTTGTGCTTTGTCTTTAGGTGCCAGAGTCTCAATCTCCATATCTGTATTAAGAGGCCACAATTCAATGTTAGCTTTCCATTCCACCTCAAGTTTAGACTCATGTAAATAAGTCAAAGTCTTTATATTTTCTCTCCTTTGAGAAATGACACCATAAGGTTCATAGTACCAAACCTCTCCTAGGCCAAATTTCATCTCTTTGACCAAGGCCTCAACTACCTCAAAGGCTTGCCTAGAATTAACAACAAAAGGCCCCACAAGCCTTTTCAATTTGAACAAATTTCCCTTCTTTGCAGGGACAAAATGAATTTGATCTGTATATAGACTCTGCATAATGAATTCTAAAGAAAATATCCTCATAGGAATGAAAACAAGTAGGTAGTAGGGGGGAATCTCACACCCATAAATTCTAATCTCTATGTGGTCTTCTAACAAATAACAGTCCCCTACACCAATTTATTTTGGAAGCTCAGAATTGTGATTGCTAAGTTAATTGAGTCTAATTGACTCATGTAACGCATCTTGCCTCAAATAGAAATTGAAACTCGCTTGATTGTCCTTCTTCAAAGATAACTCGCACTATGAGACAAACAAACTAAGCCTCTAATTCTTGCTCTTAATTCAAACTGCTCCATGACTCGTGCTAACTTATAGGAAATTGTACATGTTAAACAAACATTTTTTGTGGTCTCTTTGACTAAGGCACAAGTCAAAGAATAACATTCTTCGCTAAGATTTTCAACAATAGACACTACTAACATCACCTGAATTTTCGTTGCATTTTCATCCCTCCTTGGTACTCCAACCTAAGTAGCTTCTCAGTTAAGGCACCACTTATAAGATATAATGGTCGGGCAATCTCTTGCATGATTTTTTTGTATTTTAAGGGAATGTTGCCCTAAGCCCAACTTAGTCTCCTTACCAATACCTGCAAGATCAAAAATATACATATTGTCACTTTTTTTTCTTAATATCTATAAATAGGTGAAGAGATACATGAAATTTCTAATTCAAAGACCATGGCTAGCTACAAAAAAGAGGCCAATAATCACATACGTTGCCAACAAGCTTATCCAAAAAACATATAAAATATTTTATACAAATGGGTAGCTAGGTGGATGGTCCCAATAAGGTGACCAATATTATAACTAAGATATCATGATCCAAGACTAAAGAACCCTTAAGCTACACTTAGACCATCTAACATAAAATTGGGTGTTCAAACTTAGTTTCTTCACTGTTGAGCATGATAATGACTTTATTCTAGGATAGTAATAGTGCATACTGCATATTATAAGCTTCCATAATAGAGCTATCCTATTTGAATACTAAAGTACCCATAATATATGTCTAGCCCATCTAAGTTTCTAATACAAAATTGTTTATTCAAACTTAGTTTCTTCACTGCTGAGAATGATAATGACTTTTCTTCTAGGCTAGGAAAGAACATATGTTAAGTTGCCATAATAGTTACTCCTTGAATTGATTTTCCCCAAAGCAACTGTACCGACGCATATTAACTATTTCAAATTTTGGCATGAAGAACAAGGGTAGCACTTATGTAATTTTCATTTTTTGAACTTCTATGTCTAAAATCACATAACTATACTTGTCAGTTTATGGTGTTGATTAATCCAATTCATTGATGCTTATTAAAAATCAATTGGCTTATAAATTAATGTCAAATATACCACTAACTAACCCACCTATAGAACATTAAATGTCGAATATGCCACTAACTAATCCACCTATAGCACATCCCTATGATTTTTTTTGAGTTTCCCATGCAGATCTTGAACTTTGGTGAAAATTTTAGAAAATAATGCATAGATGCACACAAACTACAACACTCACTAAAAGACTACAAGACTAATTGGAGGGCTAAATGAGTTGGATTGGGTACATCAATAACCATTTGCAGGATGCTTCTACTATTGTAATTCCATAAGGAAAGACAATGCACGTGTGACATATATATCCAATTCCTGTAACAGAGATTCCATACTTAGAATTCTACAATGCTTTCATTTGAAATCTACAGTAGTCTCTACAGAAGTTTGCAAAATGCATGGAATAAACCATGCCTGAAAGAGATCACAGTCTTAGACATTCTTTCCCTTATGATGCTTCTTAATAGTGAAAAAGGATAATGAAACAATTAATCAATCTTTTACTAATTGACTGGTATAAATCTAAAGGTTTCTCTAACTTTATGTTAGAAAAAAGGGAAATAAATATAAGAGTTTAATTGTTGCTGACATATTCTCTAGAAAATACAAAAATAGGGAAATGACTATAAGAGTTTAATTGTTTCCAATGTGTTCTCTAGACAACACAAGTGCGAGAAACACCCATTGTTTCTAATTGTTTTCTAAATGTTGTCCTCTTCTGGGTTTCAGAGCTTTATCATCTTGATAATGAGATGTTCATCTACTCTATCCTATGGGGTTGTGGCAATTTCATTTGGAACAAGCATTGACACAAAGTTTGATAAGGACTCCCTAACACCGTATAAGGCTAGAGTTGCCCCATAGTTGTTGTAATTGTAATTGGTATTACTTTGGGCATAGTCTGTTTCCATCTATTTGAATGGAATTTATTGAAGAGAGTCTGCTATTTGAATGGAATTTATTGAAGTTAGAAAATAATGCTTAGATGCACACAAACTAGAAGAATCATTGAAATACTACAAGACTAATTGGAGGGCTAAATGAGTTGAATTGGGTACATCAGTAACCATTTGCAGGATGCTTCTACTATTGTAATTCCATAAGAAAAGGCAATGCATGTGTGACATATATATCCAATTCTTGTAATAGAGATTCCATACTCAGACTTCTACAATGCTTTCCTTTGAAATATATAGTAGTATCTACTAAATTTTTCAAAATGCATGGAACAAATCATGCCTGAAAGAGATCACAGTCTTAGACATTCTTTCCCTTATGATGCTTCTTAATAGTGAAAAAGGATAATGAAACAATTAATCAATTTTTTTTTACTAATTGGCTGGTATAAATCTAAAGGTTTCTCTAACTTTATGTTAGAAAAAAGGGAAATAACTATAAGAGTTTAATTGTTGCTGACATATTCTCTAGAAAATACAAAAATAGGGAAATGACTATAAGACTTTAATTGTTTCCAATGTTTTCTCTAGACAACACAAGTGCGAGAAACACCCATTGTTTCTAATTGTTGTCTAAATGTTGTCCTCTTCTGGGCATCAGAGCTTTATCATCTAGATAATGAGATGTTCATCTAGTCTATCCTATGGGGTTGTGGCAATTTCATTTGGAACAAGCATTGGCACAAATTCTGATAAGGACTCCCTGACACCCTATAATGCTAGAGTTGCCCATAGTTGTTGTAATTGTAATTGGTATTACTTTGGGCATAGTCTGTTTCCATCTATTTGAATGGAATTTATTGAAGAGAGTCTGCTATTTGAATGGAATTTATTAAAGTTAGAAAATAATGCTTATATGCACACAAACTACAAGAATCATTGAAATACTAAAAGACTAATTGGAGGGCTAAATGAGTTGGATTGGGTACATCAGTAACCATTTGCAGGATGCTTCTACTATTGTAATTCCATAAGGAAAGGCAATGCATGTCTGACATATATATCCAATTCCTGTAACAGAGATTCCATACTCCTTCTATAATGCTTTCCTTTGAAATCTACAGTAGTCTCTACAGAAGTTTGCAAAATGCATGGAGCAAACCATGCCTGAAAGAGATCACAGTCTTAGACATTCTTTCCCTTATGATGCTTCTTATAGTGAAAAAGGATAATGAAACAATTAATCAATCTTTTACTAATTAGCTGGTATAAATCTAAACGTTTCTCTAACTTTATGTTAACAAAAAGGGAAATAACTATAAGAGTTTAATTGTTGCTGACATATTCTCTAGAAAATACAAAAATAGGGAAATGACTATAAGACTTTAATTGTTTCCAATGTTTTCTCTAGACAACACAAGTGCGAGAAACACCCATTGTTTCTAATTGTTGTCTAAATGTTGTCCTCTTCTGGGCATCAGAGCTTTATCATCTAGATAATGAGATGTTCATCTACTCTATCCTATGGGGTCGTGGCAATTTCATTTGGAAAAAGCATTGGCACAAAGTCTGATAAGGACTCCATGACACCCTATAAGGCTAGAGTTGCCCCATAGTTTCTGTAATTGTAATTGGTATTACTTTGGGCATGGTCTGTTTCCATCTATCTGAATGGAATTTATTGAAGAGAGTTTACTAATCTTGGGGAAATGAAAGTGTTGATAGTTTTGGTTGTATCAGGAAATGCAAAAATAATAGCTTTGAATGCTTTCTAAGCATGGTTTTATGTTTCTCTGCAATGCATTGTGCTTTCGGAGTGGGTATTTGACAACTATATTCACAAGAATCGTTGGAATATGGGCCTATAAGGATTGATGATTGTTAAGTTTTTACTATCCTAATATATCTTGGATTGGTTGGGCTTGGGGGAAGTGAGAGTATCTTTGCTTGGTTGGACTAATGGGTAAGTGAGAGAATGATGAAAGAATCAAGTTTGTTACTAGGTTGGACTAAGGGGTAGGTGATAACACCATGAAAGAATCAAGTTTGTTACTTAGAAAGTGTTTACCTTCTCAGTAAACTTGAACACAAGTGAGAGTATCATGGATTTGTTGGACTTGGGGGCCAAGTGAGAGTAGTCATGAAAGGATCAAGTTTGTTATTGGTGTTTACCTTCATAACTAAGGTAAACACCAATAACAAATTGAGCTCATTTGGTGTTTAGCTTCTCAGATTGCATGCTTGGGCCAAAAAAATTATATCTAAATTGTTGCCTCAGTTTCATATCAATTGGTAGTGGTTATGTCCCGCCTGATAAGCATATATTTTTTTACTACTTAGTTATTTTTACAATCGTTGAACATGTTTTCATAGCTAAAAGATATGATTTTGAAATTTTAAGTAATTGGGGACTATTCAAATGTATTAATAAAATATGATACCTAGTGCAAAACACTCAACCCAAAATTAGAAACCTTCAGATTTCCTTTCTCATTTAGGAGTAGGTTTTGAGGTTTCTCATCAAACCAAATCCAGTTTAACACCAAATTTCATCTTAGCACGGAACATTAACTAAACTCTTCTAACATCATATGGACTCCATATATAAAGATTAATTGTCATAAATTTTATAGAGTAAAACTACATACCAATGGCACCTCTGTTTATGTAAGGTCTAGATGAATACAACCTTGTGTAGCATCCAAAGCAATGAACAAAGAATCATGGACTATAATTTGTCAAAATAAATGACAGGGAAAGAACACCTAAATTCCATATGTAATCAATGGAAGCATCATTTTTTCATTGTAGGATCAATAAGATTATTCATTGCCTTCAGTGAATAGAGAGAAACAAGTGTCCTCATAAGGTTGGGGATATGCATGAAAAAATTTATGCTTTTAAGGTTCCTTTTTGCAAATTTTCTAGTAGAACTATACATACACTTTCCTAGTAAATAGCCTCAAGTAATCTAGAAAGCTATTTCAACGCTTGTACACTAAAAGTTAAAACTACTAGTATTTTGGTCATTTTTTCAAATATAGTTGCAATAAAAAATACCCTAGCTTGCAAATGTTGTGCTATCATTGCCGATTCCTCATGGATTACTCTTGGATTTCCTCAAAAGTTAGAAACAATTGATATTGATTCATAAGATAGTCCAAAATCACATAACTATACTTGTCAATTTATGATGTTGATTAATCCAATTCATTAATGCTTATAAAAAATCAATTGGTTTATAGATTAATGTCAAATATACCACTAATTAACCCACCTATAGGACATTCAATGTTGAATATACCACTAACAAATCCACCTATAGTGCATTCCTACAATCTTTTTTGAGTTTCCCATGTAGACCTTGAACTTTGGTGAAAAGGTTAGAAAATAATTCTTAGTAATGCACACAAACTACAATACTCACTAGAATACTACAAGACTAATTGGAGGGCTAAATGAGTTGGATTGGGTACATCAATAACCATCTGCAGGTTTCTTTTGCTATTATAATTCCACAAGGCAAGGCAAGGCAAGGAAATGCATTTATGACATATACATCCAATGCCTGTAACATAGATTCCATAATCAGACTTCTGCAATGCTTTCCTTTGAAATCTATAGTAGTCTCTACAGAAGTTTGTGAGTGCATGGAACAAACCACACCTAAAAGAGATCACAATATCAGACGTGATTTCCCTTATGACGCTTCTTAATAGTGAAAAAGGCTCATGAAACAATTAATCAATCTTGTACTAATTGGCTGGTACATATCTAAAGGTTTCTATAGCTTTATATTAGCAAAAAGGGAAATAACTATAAGAGTTTAATAATTTTTGCTAACATGTTCTCTAGAAAATACATGAAAAGGGCAATGACTATAAGAGTTTAAATGTTGCCAATGTGTTCTCTATACAACACAAGTGCCAGAAACAACCATTGTTTCTAACTGTTGTCTAAATGTTGTCCTCTTCTGGGCATCAGAGCTTTATCATCTAGATAAGGAGATGTTCATCTGCTCTATCATGTGGGGTTGTGGAAATTGAATTTGGAACAGGAATTGGCACAAAGTCTGATAAGGACTCACCGACACTCTCTAAGGCTAGAGTTGCCCCATAGTTGCTACAATTGCAAATGGTATTACTTTGGGCATAGTATATTTCCATATATTTGAATGGAATTTATTGAAGAGAGTCTGCTAAGCTTGGGGCAGTGAAAGTGTTGATAGTGTTGGTTGTATCAAGAAATGCAAAAGTAAGAGCTTTGAACACTTTCTAAGCATGGTTGTATGTTGCTCTGAAATGTGTTGTGCTTTTGGAGTGGGGATTTGACAGTTATATCCATGGGAGTCATTGGAAGATGAGTATAGAAGGATTGATGATTGTTAAGTTTTTACTATCCTAATATATCTTGGTTTGGCTGAGCTTGGGGGAAAGTCAAAGTATCTTTACTTGGCTGGACTAAGGGGTAAGTGACAACACCATGAAAGAATCAAGTTTGTTACTAAAAAGTGTTTACCTTCTTAGTAAACTTGAAGACAAGTGAGAGTCTCATGGATTTGCTGGACTTGGGGGCCAAGTGAGAGTATTCATGAAAGGATTAAGTTTGTTATTGGTGTGTACCTTCTCAGTTAAGGTAAACACCAATAACAAATTTGACCTCATTTGGTGTTTAACTTATGAACTTGCATACCTAGGCCAAGAAAATTGTATCTAAATTGTTCCCTCAGTTTCATATCATTTGGTATAGCTTATGTCCCACCTGATAAGCATATATTTGTTGACTATTTAGTTATTGTTACAATCGGTGAACATGTTTTCATAGCTAAAAAATATGATTTTGAAACATTAAGTAATTGGGGACTATTCATGGATCTTGCCATATTTTTAAACCGCTTAAGCAAGGTTGGGCTTGTTGTTTCAACCGGCACTCTAAGCCCAGCAACAGTCCCTACTCTAACTGGCTTCCCAAACAACCTGTCCTTACAATTTGGCACAACGATTTGACATTTCAATTTCTTTTAAATAAGACCTTCCAGTTTCAGGCACAAGGACTAGAGCACAATTGGATTTGCCACAGGGTATATGACAGTGAGATTAGCCCATGAAAGGAGGTTTACTTGTAGATAATAGGTATTGGACAACTTAGTGTGGTGGATGGGACCAATGGAGAATGACTGTAACCTTACAAGCAAGTATAGGATAGGTCTGAGTGGGATTTATTTAAAAATGCAGTGTTCCTCCATGCCAGTCCAACTGTAGCTACACATTTTTTGTTTTATAAAGGTGCCCCTACATGCTCAAGATATCCAAGTCATCAACAAATCTCACCTAGTTCCCAACACATGTTAATGAGTGGCTTCGGTTTGAATTCCACCTATGATTTTCCAGTTCTCATGGGCTCACTAAAATTCGTTTGATATGCAAGGTAGTGATGGATTTAGGATCAACAGACTCATCAACAGGTTACTGAGGGAGGCAAGAGCTGAAGGTGGCGAATGGAGGCAATCTGAAAAAGGTAAAAATGAGACTGGAGGACAGAAATCAGTTGGCTGAAAAGGACTGCAATTCAAAACGGAAGGAAAATGAACTTTGTAGAAAAAAAAAAATTAAAAAGGGAAAAGACGGAAATGTAACTAAACTAACAGCAAAAATAGAATGAATCCTAACCTACTGAGGAGGTAGCCACCATGTGGTGGCTACTGGAAGTATCTTTTTAGATGCTGGCCATTAACAAGGAGTTTTTCTATTTCTCCTAGTAAAGTTTTTAATTTGTAAGTTCCCTGACCAATTTTTTCCACATCTTGGAATGGGCCTAGCCATAAGTGTTGGAATTTCGTGTGTTTACCTTTTGGCTCATTCAACTTGTCCCATTTTAGGACTAGCTCTCCTACTTGGTAATCTTTATATCTTGCAAGATGGTGATCAAACCATCTCTTCACGATAATTTGGTGATTTCTGAATTTATTTCTGGCTTTATCTGTCAATTCCTCCAACCTCATCAGTTGGTTAATCCTCTCTTGAAGTAAGGCTGAAGGGGTTCCTCTTGAAGTTTGGAAGAGTTGTAGAGAGGGAAGGGTAATGTTGGGAGGCAAGATGGCTTCCTGCCCATAAATGAGGAAGTATGGGGAGTTTCCTAAGGCCACTTTTGGGGTGACCCTATTGGCCCAGAGGGAATTTGTTAGAGCATTGTGCCAGTTCCTCGGGTTGTCAGCGACAAACTTACGGATTATGTGTATGAGGTTCTTATTTGAGGACTCTGCAACTCCATTTCCCTGGGGGTAATAGTTTGCTGCATACCTTATGTGGATGGCTTTATCAATAGCAAATTCAGTAAATTTAAGTGATGAAAAGTAAGAAGCGTTATCAAATATGAGAGCGTCAGGGATGCCATAACTGTTGATAATGAACTTCTCAATAAATGATATCACCTAGTATTTGTTTATCTTCTGAAGCAGGATGGCTTCGGTCCATCTGGTGAAGTAGTTGATCATTGTGAGTATATACTTATGTTGTTGTGAAGATTTTGGAGTGATCTCACCTATAACATCTAGGCCCCATTGCTGAAATGGGCGATAAATCATAATGAGCCTAAGGGGAACAGTTGGATTTCTTTCTAGTCCTATGGTAGTTTGACATGCCTTGCATTTCTGGGCGTATGCATGCGAGTCTCTGAACATTGTGGGCCAATAATATCCAGCTCTTAATATTTTGTGAGCAGTGGTCTCTCCGCCATAGTGACCACCTGCTAGGTCGTTATGCATTTCTTTCAAGACATGGTCAACATCATCCTTTTCCAAACACCTCAGCCAGATTCCATCATAATTTTTTATGTATGCTATGTTATTGGCCAAATGATACTGATTATATTTCAATCTGAGCACTCTCCATTGTGATGCATCCATGTGTTTAGGACATGACCCCTATGTAAGATAAAAACAAATGTCATAATACCACGACTTAGGGTCCAAAAGGGCCTTCGACGTTTTGCGCTCACACATCAGCACTTTATTAATCCATAGGGACTCCTCCCTGAATTCCACTTGTGCATTTTGTGGGTTCTGCGCTTTTGGTTCTTCGGGCACCTCTACTTTCTCCGCCAAGGCTTCTGCTGCTAGTCTGCATATTCCCTACCCTCGAATTATCTTTTCTGGCTTAATCTCGAGGTCGAACTCTTGAAGTGCGGTTATCCAATTTCCTCTTCGTTCACCCATTTATTTTTGCACGAAGAGGGATCTCACAGCAGGGTGGGGAATGATCACTTTAGTCCTGGCCTTTAGTAAATAAGGGTTGAAATGTTTCATGGCCTTGAAAACCATGAAGCCTTGTTTCTCCATGTCGAGGTAGTTCAGTTCTGCTCCCTGGAGTTTAGAACTCATATAAGAAATAGGGACTTCGTTGCCTTCAACATTTTTTTGAGTGAGTACTACAGCATATGAAACATCAGAAGCAAAAGTGTACAAGAAAAATTCCTTGTCGAAATTGGGGCTGACCAATGCAAGAGCTTCCGTGATGGCTTCCTTGATTCGCTGAAATGCTTTCTTGGCTTCATCGCTCCACTTATACACAACGTCTTTCTTCATCATTAGCTGCATGGGGCGCACTATTTCTGCGAAACTTGAGACAAATTTCCTAACAAAATTGATCTTCCTGAAGAAAGATTGCATTGCCCTTTTATTTGCAGGGGGTTTTATTCTCATAATGGTCTCTATTCTTTCAGGATCAATAACAATCCCTTCTTTAGAGAGGATATGACCCAATAGTTTCCCCTCTGTGACTGCGAAGACGCTCTTCTTGGGATTCAACGATATTCCATACCTTCGGCATCTTTCAAAAATCTATTTCAGGTGATAAATATGATCCCTTCTGTGATATGAATACACAATGATGTCATCCATGTAAACCACTATTGATCTGTTAATCAACCCTCGGAAAGCTATATCTATAACTCTCTAGAATGTGGCACCCGCATTAATAAGTCCAAAAGGCATTTTACGATATGCGTAAATGCCCCATTTAGTGTTGAAGGTTTTCCTAAGCCAATCCCCATTAAATACCAACACTTGATTATATCCTGAAAACCCATCTAATAGGGATAACATTTCAGACCTAGAAACGCACTGAAGAATGTGCTCCATAGAAGGGACAGGATAATTATCATTTTGTAATGCTTTGTTCAGGTTTCTGAAATCAAAACACAGCCTGATGTCTCCATTTTTCTTTCTTATTGGCACGAGATTGTCTACCCAGCGTGTGTGTCTAACAGGAAAGATGATTTTAGCATCCAGCATTTTGTTTAATTCTTTCTTCACGAACAGTTCTAGGTTTGGATGCATCTTATGAAGCTTTTGTTGGTAGGGCCTAGCCTCCTTTTCCAAAGGAATTACATGCTGCATAATGCTGGTATAAAAGTTTTTAGGTCTCCATATGTCCATGCAAAGACGTCCCTGTATTCTCTAAATAGCTTGACAAATGCAGCCTTTTCCTGTGGAGAGCACCCCAAGCCCAAATTGACATTTTTTGGGTCTTCTTTGGTTCCCAGGTTGACCGATTCATACTTCATGGATGAGCTATGCATTTTGCAGTTAGTCGGCTTCTTGAATTTATCATGCAAGTCATACAAGTGCTCCATCTTAACAAATGACTTGGGAATCACATTGGGTTGATCCTTTTCCTCATCTTCCCTCTCGTTCATAAGCCTGCCATGTTATTTTTCATCAATGACTGCATTCTTGAATGTCTTCTTGTAGTGCAAGAACTCAAGGATTTTCTCGTCATCTTCGAACACCTGCCAATTTGAGATGTTATCAGGCACGGATGGTCTGAAAATCAATTCAACATAACATTTATTCTTCTTCAACCTAAAATCAAGAAAAAGTTTAGTAGCCATACTAGCCATCAGATCAACATCTTGGTTTTGCCCTCGAGGTATGTATGTGATATTAAAGGAATCAAAATTGTCAATTAAGTTCCATACCTCATGCTAGTATCTCACCAGGTGTGGCGGGTTGTAGTGTTTCCTTTTCCTTACCTGATCCACGATTATTTGTGAGTCACCATAAATTTTAAGATTTTTCACCTTCATATCAATGGCTTTCTTCAAGCCCTGTAGCAAGCCTTCATATTCTGCTGTATTGTTGGTGCATGCAAACTCCAACCAGCTGGCCATCAGATGTTGGTTCCCTTGCGAGTCAATGAGAATGCTTCCAGCACCTACACCTTCAAGGCAGTTAGAGCCATCAAAATAGAGTGTCCAAAATATAGACTCTAATGTTACATCAATTGAACTGTTATCTACAAAATTAGTCCTATCATCTACTATAATACAGGATGATTCGTCAGTTGGATTATGGGGGAGAGCTTCCAACTGTGTGTTTGTCAGGGTTTCTTCAACTGTCTCTACATGGAATTCTCCAAAGCAGGTTTCCGTGGCACAAACATTAAAACTGTAATTCCCAAGGATAGAATTGGTAAACATTACAGGTTCATTGGGGCCGTTTAATTCTATCACCACATGCTTCATGTATCTTTCTCAGTCAACTCTCATTGTTAGGATATTCCGACACATAGGAAATAGTTAAGTATAACTTGGTCTAGTATAGAGTTAGGTAAAGTGTGTTTCTTTACTATGTACATTTTGTAACTTACAATCCGACGGTCACGATATGTAGTGATCTGACGGTTCATTCTCTCCTCGGTATTACCGACACTTGATCCGTGGCTTAACACCTGATTGGTCCATGATCTCTATTTAAAGAGCATGGAGGGTCATTTGTAGGTTAACTGTTCATGAGAGAAGCTTATGTAAAATTTCATTCTTTTATTAATAAATTGCCTGAAGTGGCCACGTTGGCTCAGGCCGTGGAATGTTTCCCTCTTTGAGGGTTTTAACCACGTCAAAATACTGGTGTATTGATCTGTGATCTGTGTGTGAGCGGTGTCCTTTGGTGTTCTGTCTGAGGAACTTACCCTGTAAATTCCTACATGGTATCAGAGCTATTTGAGGGCCGCGTCCGTTGGTGATCCAAATCTGAAGCCGGTGGAATTGCATCCGACTACTGTTTCCTGGATCTACTGTTTCTGACTTCTTTTGGGTTGAGAGGACTACTCTGTTGTGTTAGGAGCATCTATTTTAGTGAGGAACCCCTTTCGTTTCACGCGAAAAGGTTTCTAGTAGCCCTAGCTACGTCATTTTTAAGATCTGGAGGTATATAGTGTTTATTTGCAGTTTCTAGTTATTTTCTCTCTGTTTATTATTTCGGTTTATTTAGCTTTTTTTATTACCGGATCTATACCTTTCATTTCTATGTATGCTCTTTGCCCTGCGACTCTATGCGATCTGGGCAAATCAGAAACAGAGAGGAAGGATTTTTCTCATGCGTATTCTCTTTTCCGCTGCGCCTTAATGTGATCTCAAAAAATCAGAAACATTGAAGAAAATATTTAGTTTCCGGGTAAAGCTAACCTCAAGCTGCAAGGCTTGTTTGTGTTTGGGTTTTGTGTTTTTTTTGTAGGGAAAAAGAGCTTTCTCAAGCAAGCACACAACCCAAAGCTTTAGTGACTAAAAAACACACCCCCCCCACTCTCTCCCTCTCTCTCTCTCTCTCTCTCTCAAACTTTTAGTTTAGCTCAATTGGTCAAAGCTAATTTATGAGAGTAGAGGTCTTGAGTTCAAGTCCCCTTTTTGTGGGGGCAGATTTTTCATTTCCGCACATTCCCGTACTTCGTCGGCATCTTCATCAACTTTTCTTCAAAAAGCTCTCTCTCTCTCTCTCTCTCTCTCTCTATCTCTCTCTCAGTTTAGCTCACTCGGTCCAAAGATAATTTATGAGAGTAGAGGGCTTGAGTTCAAGTGTCCTTTTTGTGGGGGCGGATTTTTCATTTCCGCACATTCCCGCACTTCATCT